>JASDDO010000010.1:377266614-378466614 GCA_030015575.1 Agapanthus africanus
GCTTCCACCTGTCCATCTACACCAAATTTCCTTTTGTAAATCCATTTGCATCCAACGGGTTTTACCCCGGGTGGAGCAATATCCAAGGTCCACACTTTATTGGAGTACATGGACTCCATTTCGGATCGCATAGCATCCAGCCATTTATCATAGTCCCTACTGATAATGGCATTCTTGAAACTAATAGGATCATCTTCTTCCAAGATGCAATCCTCTCGATTCTCGTCTTTGAGAAAACCGTAGTATCTCTCAGGTGGATGAGAAATCCTACTAGATCTTCAGAGTTTTTGAGGTTCGTTTGGGACTACTGAATCTAGTGATTCCACCAAATCTTCAGTTACATTTTGTGGTTCAGAAGTTTCTTCCAGTTCTACCGTACTCCCACTAACTTCTTTTGCAAGAAATTCACTTTCTAAAAAGGTAGCGTGGCGAGATACAAACTCCTTCTGTTCCTCGATGTGGTAGAATAGATATCCATGTGAATGCTTTGGATATCCCACAAACTTACATAGAAATGATCATGCCTGATGTTTGTCCGGATTTTGTATTTTAACATAGGCCGGACAACTCCATATCTTAATACGCTTAAGACATGGTTTTTTTCCACTCCATATTTCATATGGAGTCTTAGGCACAGATTTAGAAGAAACCTGATTCAAAAGGTATGCCTCTATTTGTAGCGCATGTCCCCAGAATGAAAGAGGTAACTCGGTGTTACTCATCATGGAACGAACCATATCCAATAGGGTACGATTCCTCCGCTCCGATATACCGTTATGCTGTGGCGTATACGGAGGAGTAAGCTAATAGAGAATTCCATTCTCTTTTAGGTATTCTTAGAATTCCGTGCTTAAGTACTCCCCTCCTCTATCAGATCGAAGGATCTTGATACTTTTGCTAGTCTAGTTCTCTACTTCGTTTCTATATTCTTTGAATTTCTCAAAAACTTCAGATTTGTGTTTCATGAGATACACATATCTGAACCTAGAGAGATCGTCAGTGAATGTGATGAAGTACGAGAACCCACCCCTTGCATGTATAGAAATTGGACCACATACATCACTGTGTATGAGTTCCAAGAGCTCTGCTACTCTTTCTCCGTGTCCGATGAACGGAGATTTGGTCATTTTTCCTTTGAGACCGGACTGACAAGTTTCATAAGATGAAAATTCGAACGTATTCAAATATCCATTTTTATGCAACTTATTTAGTCTTTTCTCTCCGATATGACCAAGTCTATAATGCCACAAGTAGAATTCGTTCTCTTCTGAACTCTTCCTCTTGTGTGTGTTTTGTATATTGAAAACTGCGTTTTGATTTAGAACATAGATACCATTACATACTGTACATTCTACAACCAATACCTTATTTAGATAAATGTTTATGATATTTCTATCAAGCACAAACTTATATCCATCTTTATCAAGTAAAGAAACTGATATGATATTGCAAGCCATGGAAGGTACATAGTAGCAATTGTTCAAAATTATAGTATTGCCATTTGGCAATTCTAGGTGATATTCATCAATGGCAGAAGCATCAACTTGTGCTCCATTTCTTACTCTGAGGGACATATCACCACGTCTAACCATCCTACTTTTTCTCAGTCCTTGCAATAAATTACAGATATGAGACCCTGATCCGGTATCTATTACCGAGGAGGTAGGACTGACCGAAAAACAGTTCTCAATAAAAAGAACACCTAAAGGAGACGCAATCGTATGCTTTTTTTCGTTGGGGTCGTCAAGGAATTCATGCAATCCTCTTTGCTCTGCTCATACTCATGACTGTTGTCATAAGTTAGAGCCAAACCAACGTTCTCCAGCCCCGAATAAGAATTTGGATCGGTCAAGCGATACATTTTATTATCTTGGTTAAGTTATGAATTGGTTGCTACTTGGAGAGAGAGAAAAAAACACTCAGTGTGCGCTCTTGCAAGATTAGATTGGTTATTAGTGTCACGACCCGAAAAAGGCACGTGACTGGCACTTAAATCATGTGAAGTCTATAGGACCCCACCTAATTCAAGTAAGCCAAAAGCCCAGAAATCTAAACCTTTTAGGGGAAAATAGTGGAGGTGCAGTTTTGAAATAAGGTTTACTGAAATCAAGTTCCTTCTACATAACTTAGATAATAGTATACGAAACCACATTGTATGTATTTTACTTGAAAACATTTTCATCATTGAAAATTCGGGCACCACCTCCTTTGTAAATTGTAACTCAAAAATGATACAAGCAATGATATATATATAGGCATCCCCAAGCAGGAGCTAGCTCTTTGCAAAATGGCGGAAACAACAACGCAAGATAATATATAAGTATACAACGCCGAAGGAGAGGATCAAAACTCAGAAAGAAAACAAGAAAACTGAACGTCATCAAGAAAAACCAGAAACGACAATAAATACATAAACGCGACTCTAAGGCCGAAAGAATATACAACTGTAGTTATCTAAGTCTACTAAATATACAAGTCTGGTAGATGGAGCTTACTAGTTATAGCTGAAATATATAAAAGTACGATGGTGGTCACGATGCAAGTGAACCCACCTACTAAAACAATCACCCGAAAGGAAGTGGTGTGCCAGAGAAGCTGCTTTGGAACCTATACGGCTAAACCTGCAAGAAACTGTGGCACAACGGGGGTGAGTAGACAACTTGTGAGTAGAAGACATCACCGAGTAGAAATCGCATGTATGACGATCTCTTAGGTCATACAGTACAATACTCATAATATAACACTGAAACATCTAGTAATGGCAAGGGTGATAATTTAAGCATAATTGTAATACCAAATACTCATGTCCATGTCACAAAGTAGCAACATGTCTTAAATATGATGTATGAACACATCATGAATGAATAAGTAACATGAAATCAGGATATGTATGTATGAGAAAGCTGTATTCTTATCTTAATAAAATTTTGGTACAATAACTGGAGAATCATCAATGAAATCGACAGAAATCCGTGTCAAACATCGACACAAAATCCTCAAATCTCGGGCTCTGTCAGTCTGGATCGGCCCATAACATCCAATCTCACGACTACGGTCGGTATCCTCCGGATATCCGCCGCGCCAAATATCATCGGTAGGTAGTCTGCCCCTGCCAAGCTCATCATCTACAACTTGAGCTTCTTGCCCCGGGGTACCTTACCGGGTCCACCATGTACCCGAAATGGTTCGTCCTACTCCTCGAATCAGGTCTCGAAAACCAACTCAATCAGGAAAACTCATGGTGGACGCCTATATATCATATCACGAGAAAACCGCAACTTGCATTTTTTTTAAAATGATAACGAGTTTATAAAATCCTTGCGGTTTTCTCCAAATCCAGAAATCTCATGGAAATCCAAAATCCCAAAATCAAGAGTCAATAAGAAGTGAATATCGGCATATAGCCCCACAATATTGCATAACATAATGAATATATAAATGCATGGGGTATCTATGTAAAGAATGCAATATCTAAACTAGCATATGAGAACAAGCATACTAATAATGTGTTGAAACTACCAGCTAGCAGGTTATACCAATAAAGTAATATTTTCTAAAGTGTACTTGACATGAAAATTACCGATGATGATGTGTGTGAGCCATCAAGCAAGTGTATGTGGAATATACGCATCATCGGTAATGGTGCTGGTGTCCTAACAGACGGGATTCATAATAGCTAAAGAAAACACATGTAATAAAGATGCAATACAATGATAACGAATAAAAATAACAAAAAAGTGAATAGTAGAAGTAGCATCATAAAATATACGTATCAGTGTACGAGTCATACGGTTTTAGTGTTTTGAAATAGCACGAATCGTGGTTTTTTTTAGAAAAGTAGGGGCTACGGGGTTTTGAGAAAAGATACGTCCTTTGAAAAATCCGTAGTTTCCCTCGGGCTGTCTTTAAAAATACTCATGATTCGTTAGTTTTGAAAATATGTATGACTCGAGTCTAGTCTAGCATCTAACTAAAAAACTAAGAGACAAACTATGAAACTAGTCGGAAGGATAAGAAAATCTACCTAAATTCCGAGTCGATATACCTAGTAGTCGGCGATCCCGCCTCATAGCGTCACGTACTGTGTAATACATAGTACGACATTCTTAAGTCAAGAGTGCAGATCAATCATCTTATATGTCTCGTACGGTAATATCCATCGTACGACATCCTCAAAGTTAAGGGTACGGGTCAAAATCCTATGAATCATCAATCGTACGGTATCAATCGCCGTACAATATCAATATCATAATCAGTGGTACGGATCTAAGGTCTCATAAAATTTGTTATTTTATCAAATCACGTGTTACATGTTTGAATACATATCGCCCAACGATCCATTATAATATCATATCATATGCCATATCACGTCTCAATCACATATCAAATCTCACGGCATCATGCCTGATCATATCGACTCATCTCCACATATCACATGCTATCCTCATCACCCGTGTATATGTATATATATATTGTTAGATATGTATGCCCTAGAGGCCTGTATTGTATAGCATGCTAGGCATGTATATGTACAGAAACAATCTTTGCTCAAAATGATAGTATGCTATCTGGTTTATCTTCATCTTAACGTGTGGTGTGTTGTATTTCATATCTTTATATACATGTTGATGAAGCCCTTAGGATTATGCTTGACTGCCAGAATTATGATGTAGATCATACTAGTGGGGCCTGGGCAGTCTATAAGCACATCCTTTAATAGTTCCTAGTCGAGGGTATATCGAGACAGGGCATCGATATTACCAGAGTAGACTAGTATGTACGTTTCTTGACCCTAGGGGCGATGGTTGATCCCACAACCATTGATGTTTGACATCGAAGATTGTACACAGTTGCTCATTGGAGAATGGGTACACCAAACAAGACTCGCCGAGAACTCCTAGATTGTATATATACCTATTTTCAGATAGCAGTTCTCTGGTGACACTTGTACAGGTTAGTATGTAGACCCGAGATCGTCATAGTGTCTTGTGTGATTCTCACTGTGCTTTGATTTCCTCCCTACCACGGCTCTACTGAGTCGTGCAAACAGGTAGATTTTGGGTACAGTCCCGAATCACAAGGAGGCAGTGAGCGATAGGAGGGGTTTCGTCTCTCCCGGTATAGGGAGTTGATGTCGCGCTATGCTTGATCGACCATAATAGCAAATCCCTGGCAAGGGTTGTCGAGATTTACTGATAAGTGTTATCAGTAGTTTCTCAAACCATTATGGGCCATAAATCAACATGACTTATAAAGTTACCGGGGTCTGACATTTACCAACCCTAGACTTCAAATGCGACGTATCATACGAAGTGACCGGACTATACGGTAAGTGTTGCTTACAGGCTCGCTAGGGTTAGGATGAGTTCGCTCGTCGGCCACCTTCTCGTCATGTACCTGGGTAGCCATTACGTACAGCTAGTGCCGCTGACGTGCTTGTGGCTAAACCCACTACCAGCGTACTGTCGAGTGTTTAAAGTCCTACACAGAGGGTTCCCTGGTTCAGGAAAAAGATGTAAAGGCCGTAAGTTGTTACGGCAGGGTTTCAATCATGTTCATGTAATGGTTACAGGAATGATGATCGTAAGGTTAATACCGGTAGGCTTTGGTTTAAATCTCATGCCGGTATTACATATATTGGATTATTTGTATTCATATTTTTCGGAATTCGGATACGAGTATACCTGTACGGTATACGGTGAGGGGTATTCTTGTAATTGTACAAGAATACATTCTAGAAGGAGACACCTGATAAATGGGTTTTTATTTTGTAAAAATAAAACAATGAGGTAGAATTTGGAGAAAGTCTAAGCATGGGTGATGGCATGGCTAAATTCATTTGGAGTTACTATTGAAGCATGGTGCATTATTTTGGAGAAAAATAATACATGCTTCAATTATTTTCCTTTAGCCATATCATTTTTTTCCATGCTTGATTTTTCAATCATCACATTCACCTTCTCTTTCCTCATTATCTCCTTCCTCTACCTCTTGACCTAAATCACTCACATGAGTTTTGAATCATAGGTCAAGAGACATATTAATCCAATACTTGATCTCTACATCATCTAAGTGATCACTTCTAGCACACTTGATCTCTTAGTTAAACTCGTGTGAAGAGTTTATAGCTTGTTCGATAGCTCTCGGGTGGATCATCTTGGATCTTGAGGTGGACGGAGACCGAGTTCTTTGCGACCATAAGGAGCCTAGGAGTCACATCCAAAAAAAGACCCGAAGGACCGGTTCTTTAGGTATAACACTATCATAGTAGATAAGATCTCTAGATAGGTGTGCTAGTTAAGGTTTAAGTACAAGATCTACGGTTATGTGGGTGTTGCATGCAAGAAAATTTTTGTTTACCGCTTCCGCCTCCTCACAAGTGTTGTGAGAGTGTGCAACATCCACTAACACACACACACACACACATACCTATATATATACACACACATACACACAAAATCAAGTGTGTGTGTGTGTGAGACTACATATAACTTGCGATTCGCCATCAAGGTAATCATCCTATGGATAGGTCTCTCTAGATCAAACTAATCTAACCTAAGGTCTTCTAAACGCCATCTTCGCTAAGTATCCAAATATCGCATCCAAACTTACAGATATAGTAAAGTCCTATTCTACGGTTGCGGGGGTGCTATACGCCATCCACCCGATTTCCCCCGTAGATATACATCTACTCACCTTGATCCTCGCTTACCAAAGTCAATGACACCACGCTCTCCCTCATCGTACGATGTTCCTGCGGGTACCTACAGTTTCAATACGTTATATCGTAAAACAAGAATCGAATACAAGAAAAGCCGATACGACACATGAAATACACATAGGTTAGAACATATGGTCTATGTATGTAAGAATAACCAAATAACTTTCGATGTTGGCGTACAAACGTTAATCGATCGAGATAAAACACAATGTCAAAACTTAAGTCATTTAAAATCACAAAACCAAAACAGCAACTTAGAAAACTAGCTCCAGATTTTTACTCAGGTAATTTGTGTCTTGACAAACAATACAGGGGATAGGTTAATAGGTAAGTGAGATAAAGCCAAAACTCCTACACCAGAGCCTATAATAGGCCCGGCGAGATTGCCTATATACCCAAGGTGAATTGGGTTTGTATTTTGGTGGTGGTCTCCTGTAACTCTACGGTAGCGCCCCGGTCGTCAATCCGAGGCCCAACGCGGAACAAAAACTTTTTATAAACTGGCGCTAACGCAGACTTTTACCCGGATCGTGCAATTAACACTAAACTAGCTAACTACAAAGAAGATAGAATGGCTATACCGATCGATCCATGTCCTTCGGTTTTTAGCCACCATCCTTAGCTCCTCGCGGCATCTCTTATCTCGCTCGATCTCTGATCTCCTCATCGAAGTGGCACCATGTCTAGAAGTCTTTTTACGGGCTCCCGCTTCAAACCGAAGCAACTCGGACATGAAGTTTGCTAGCCGACATGTCCAAGGTGATGTAGAAAATTTGTGTGATAACTTTGTCTCATACAGTCAATGATTCTCAACATATGAGATGGAATGAGTGGAGGTTAAAGAAGAAGCCATTGGAGAGGAACTTGTGAGCTCAAGAGAAGAAAGAAGAAGAAGAGCTTTTGTTTGCTTATTGTGTGGAATGGAAAATGTGAGAGCTCATTATCCAAATGAAGAGCCAACCCCACTTCTTAGTGGCTGCCCTCTCTCTCTCTCCATCTCCATCTCACCCAATAAAAACAATAATTAAATGGACATTGCACAAAAAATGATACCATGAGTCACCAAATTGCACATGCCTCCTTTACTGCCCTTAATCATGACTTGAGCTTATAATTTCCACCAATAAACATTAATCCAAATGTTTATAACAATAAATAGAATGGCATCTTCTTAAAGTAAACTCGTGACGGATCACAAGGATACCCCTCATCTGTATATACATACCTGCATCCGCATTCCGGCTGAATACGAATGTAACGAGACTAAAGTAATCCAACAAATCTAATACTAGGATCTGGCTTAAACCAAAGCCCACTAGTATGATTCGTCCGATCATGATTCGTGTACAAGTGCACGTATATGATCGATCCCTTCTATAAAACCATACGGCCTCTACAACGTTTCGCCCAAACTTGGGAAACTTTCTGTGGGGGACTCTAAAGACTCGTCAATACGCTGGCAGTGGGTTTAACCACAAGCACGTCAGTGGTACTAGCTGTACGAAACGGGCGCCCAGGTATTGACCAAAAGGAAGGCCGATGAGAGAACTCATCTTGAAACCCGACTGAGCCTGTCAGTGACAATATCCGTACAGTCCAGTCCGTTCGTCTATGAGTATCGCATACCGGGCCTAGGGGGTTGGTAAACGTCAGACCCCCAATAGCGGTATAAGTCGTGTCGGAGTGTAGCCCAGAACACCCTGAGATACTACTGGAATACCTACCAGTAAATCTCACTTGACTTGGCCAAGGACTTCATGCAATGGCTCTCCTAGACACAGCGCGATCTCACCCTCAATACCGGGAGAGACGAATCCCCTGCCGTTCCGCTCACTGCCTCCATGTAACTCGGGACTGTAAAACCTGTTTGCATGACTCCTTTGAGCCGTGGTAGGGTAGTAATCAAAGCACAATGGGAACTCACACGAGACAAATGACGATCTCAGGTCGATAGACTAACTTGTACACATGTTACCAGGGAACTGCTATCTGACGTCAGGTATAATACCAACTAGCATGTTCCCGGCGAGTCCTGTCCGATGTACTCATAACCCAATGAGCACATGTATACGTCTTAGGTGAACCAACTGATACCAATGGCTTACGAGACCGCCCATCGCCCCTCATCGGGGTCTCGATCCATATACACTAGTCTACTCATGGAGTATCGATGCCCAGTCTCGAAACTCCCACGACTAGGGACATATTAAGGATGTGTTTATAGACTACCCAACTCTCACGTATATGATCGCCATCATACTGCTGGTAGTCAAGAAAGAATCCTAAGGGCTCTATCAACGTGTAATAGTGATCTGTAATGTCACCTGAAGCATGTACATGATGATAAAGACAAACCAGATAGCATACTATCATCTCGAGTAAGACTGTCCTACCGGTATAGGTCCTCCCTCAATTATTGCAATCACATGCCTGCGATCCAATAATTAACTTTGACGGCACTATATCCAACAATCTCCCACTTGCACTCAAGGCTAATTATTACGATGTCGCATACTCACAGCCCGTGTGATACCGAACACCCAACTCCTCTACTAATCAGTTTCACAAAGCTCGTTTGCGAAACTATTGCGTTCGAGAAATCGCCTCAGTGAGTGGATCCACCCTGATGTTTCTTTCTATGTCTCTCTTTATCTCAAGTTTGCGGAGAAAAGCCGTCTCCCGAATTGAGTAATACCTTTCTTAGAATATGTCTAAATATGTGATGGGACCTAGTTCACAAATGAACTCCAAATCCAAACTTCTTAGACTGTATCGTCAACTGAACTTAATCAGTATCCTGCGTCATGCCTCCCTCAGTATCTGCTTGGACCACCTGTCCAAACAACTGCCCCTCGTCAGAAGGAAAACTATAACTCTGACAGTCATTCTGTCATCCAGGTCACCTTGGAAGCCTGGAATGATAACTGTCTCCCGAAGGAGGCTGTTGTTATCATCTCCGTAGAACATCCACTTATGTTCTAAAACTGCTTCCGAACGTTTCTCCAGGATTGGATTAATATCAACTTATTGCAGCTAGTGCAAAAGCAACATCTGGTGTGGTACTTGACATCTCATGATTGACTCAATTGCCTAAGCAAGTGATATGCCAATCATGCACATCCCTCTCCCCTTTAGTCTGTAAGACACCTTTAGAGAGGGTGACTCCATCACCTGCAGGTTCACTACCATGCCAGGAGTCGTCCATTCTAAAATAACTTTAGAATCCTGTCTAAGTACCCAAATTGGGACACTTTCCAAATCTAGATCTAAAACCATAGATCTAGTGATCAGAATGCCTAATATTATATCCAAATCCTAGGTGGAGAAACTACTGTGTGACAACCACAGTATAACCGATCGTAGTATAGGAATTTCACTTTCTACTATGTGTATGTCATCTAAATACCTGGACATCACACCCTACTACTTTCTTAACAGATCTATCCCCTATTCTGATGAAGTCAAAACCTATGACTGTCACATCAAAAATAGATGATCAATCTTCGCTATATCTACTTTAGTCTATAAATAGACACAAGCTACTTGTCCACTATGCTTCCGCTGCTCCCACTGACTCCAACAACCCTCTGGCAGATTCATATACACGTACACTTCTAAAGCTAGTTTAGAACGACGCTATACTCATCCTTTTGCCGGGTCACATAGTCTGGAACAACAGCAATGGCAAGTCGGGGTAAACAAGAACCTCCCTGTCACCGTCCTTGAGGATACCGGAGTACCTCTCGGGCGCCTGAGGTTACCCACCATATCTGCAGAGTGGCTAATGGAATGTCAAACCTGATTGAATTTTTAGGTCCTATTAAATTTTCAGAAATCGTTTACGGTTCTGGAATCACTTCCAGTTCTACCATACTCCCACGACTGTTTTCTGAAAAAGTCCATTTTATTAAAACTGTGGCGAGTCAAGAGAAATATCACTATTGATCTTCCAGATGGTAGAAAGTTAACCCTCGTCATAGCCCGGGTTAACCCACAAACTGCCATTACAGAAACGTGTCTTGAGTTATCCAGAGTCTGGTTTCAAGCATAAGCCAGCCAACTCCATATACCTTAACATTGTTAAGATATTAATTGTTCTATATCCAATATAGAAACAGAGGGACTGATATAATTGGAACCAGATTCAGATCATGCAGCTGTCTCCAGTGTATTTCAACTAAATGGAGAGAGGCCGATCAGCATTACTCAACTTAGGAGTGCATCCAATTATGAGAGACATGAAAGAGAAACAAGTTTCTCAAAACCATTACTATCAACTGAATACCTTACACAAGTATCTAAATCTTCGATCACCTTGAAGAATCCCGATACTTGCAACATGTGGTTCTCTACTTTATTCTTGTACCTATAACTTCTCAAAACTTGGACCTTGTATTTCTACGAAACACTTGTCTAAAACTTGAGAAGTCACAAGTAAACAGAATATAGTATGAGGACCAACCCCTCTGTCCTAATGTACACTGGACAACATACAATACTCTGTATAAGTCTCCTGAGTTGAATAACTCAAACCCTGTGCGTCGTAGGTTGAAAATTTTACTATGGTTATGAAGAATTACACCGCTGTTCAATGCTCCTTACCTAACCATCAACTGATATAGGTAAATGTCATGGACATAATTTCAAAAACTTATATCTCACTTTATAAAATAAACAAACAGATATATCAATTTGAAATTGGTGCAGAACAACGGATATTCAAAACCAAATATTTGCCGTCCGGCAAAAAACAGGCGATTTCCTCAAATATCACCAATTACAACGAATTCCGATATAATGAGGATAATCACCTAATTCCCAATAACTTACTTCCACTCATCATCTGTAAAACCAGACAGATGTGAGAATCATACCTGGTAAATACATACCCTGGAGTAAGGTTCCAATTGGGAAATCAGTTTTCTATTAACAACGCATAATGAAACTGAAACATGAATATGTTTCGAAGGGGTTATCTGGGTATCTTAGTAATGCCTCTTCCATTATCCAGATTCATGACTGTAACCATATATTTCTTTGCCATCTCTCCAAATCCCTTTATTTTTCTTTACTCATTACCTTCTGTACACCCTCTTAGGCTAAACGGTTTTCTTCCTTCCCTACCGTTCGGCATCAGCTTATAGTTTGGAAGAAGACTATCCAATAAGCGTAATAGGTGTACTCTCCTAATCCTAGGATTACTCGCAACCTGAGAGAAGGTAATGATAAAAGAAAACTGAATAATCCTTATTATATGTCTCCTGAACCAGAATCCATACCCGAACTGGAACAAGTTCCTTCGGGTTCGTATATAACCATACGATGGATTTATCCAATGGAATTGGATGTTCGTAGTGATACGGGGTGTTCTGGAGAAATACAAAGGTGAAATAGGAGTGGCGATGAAATACTTGGTTTGGTCGTGAATGATAGCAGTCGCAATTTACTTTGCCCTCTTTCTAATCCCTTTATTTGTCTTTACTCATTACCTTCTGTACACCATACTTAGGCTAATTGGATTTCTTCATTCCCCACCTGTCGGCACATGCCTATAGTTTGGAAGAAGACTATCCAATAAGCGCAGTAAGTGTACCATCTCCTAATCCTAGGAGCCCTCACAACCTGAGAGAAGGTAAAAGGAAAAGACAACTGAATAGTCCTATTTAATCTCTCCAGAACCACAATCCATCCTCGAATCTGGAACAAATTCATTCGAGTTCGTATGTAACTATACGATGGATTTATCCAATGGAAGTGGATGTTCATAGTGATACGGGGTGTTCTGGAGAAATGCAAAGGGTAAAAGAAGGAGTGGCAATGATGTATGCAACTCAGACAACCCAAAAGCCAGTGTTTTAAGAAAGTTCGGTTAACTTGGTCACTGAGTTATAGTCTAGGGTCGGGCCATGGTCGCTGCCAAAGAGAGAGAGAAAAGAAACACTCTGCATGCACTCTAACCTAGATCAGAATGGTTAATTACTTTATCTAATCAGGAAACCTCCCACTGTATCCTCAAATTCTCCTCCAAACCTGAAAGAAGAATTAGTCGGGATCACCGAGGAGTAAACCAACTCATCAGTAGGAATCGGGATCCAACTATCATCGCATGATAACGTGATGGAATCCACTCACGTTATCACACTCCAGAAGGTATGTGCATACCTCACAAGTTTCATGTATGTTTGAAACTCCCGATGCGATTTTTTTTGCCCCATGCTCTTATGACCTTGACGAAGGTCAACAAATCATAAGTCACATGTCAAGTTCTACCCGTCATTGTCCAGGTTAATTTGAACCCACCCATACTCGCCCTTGACGAAGGTCAACAAGGTTGTACGACTGTCCCAAACCAACGCATCTACCTATGCAACAGAAAAGTAACAAGCAGCTACCATACACTATGCCTTGACGAAGGTCAACAAACATAGCATGAATACTAAGTGCTACCCGTCTGAAATGACGGAGGGCTACGAGTGGTATTTTGGCGAAAAACCGTTAACGCATTCCAACATCACAAAACTCCACAAGTTTAACTCTAAACTACACTAGAACCTAAGGATAACCAAGAACTTAACCAAGGGTATAAGAATTACGTCATATGGCAAATCAAGAATTTTCTTGAGTTGCTCAAAACCTTCAAAGTCTGATCTTGATTCCTCCATAGGGTTGGTAGTGGGGTTAGGATCATTTTTAGTGAAGAAAGCATAAGGTTTTATTTGAGTTTTGTGGTTAAAGCATGGTGGTAGAGGAGGTGGAGAATGGAGAGATGAAGAAGAAGAAAGAGAATGGAAGGTGAAGAATAGGGAAATGAATTTGAAAGAGAAGACATGAGAAGTCTAGAACTCTCTCTCCCCCCCCCCTCACATTAGCCATGATACTTGTCCTATCACCCTCTCACCTATTTTCTTTTCTCTCTTCATGTTTATTCTTTATTTTAAAACAAAAACAAAAACCAAATTAAAAAGGAAATGTAGCATGGTTTTCAAAACAAAAATTAAAAATATAACAAGTGTTATGCAACATATCATGCTGCATGTCATGCGCATATCATACCTAATGAATAATTAGTAAATAACCCATTTATAAATAATTGTACGATAATTCATAAAATGCCCCAAATCACATAAATACCTTCAAATCAATAGTTCTTCTTAATTTTCTAAATATTTTCCAAATTATCTGTATATAATCATACCCTTTCATTAAAACTAATTCTCATACTTACTAATATTCGTAGAAATTATTATTTTAATTATTTAAATTTCCAAAAATAATATTTTTTTTTCTGAAATGTTACAATCTTCCCCCCTTAATTAAATTCGGTCCCCGAATTTAAATTTAAACCCCCCAAATACTTAAAACATTTCAGTCAATTACTCAAATCAACGGGGCTCCGAGTATCATGAATACATAAAACACATCTTAGCGCAATGCATGCACATGAAAAAGGAGTGTAGAACTCTAAATCAAAACTCCGTCAGGTATCACGCAATCATCGGAGTTATGGCGAAAGTATAAATGTCAAAATCCAATATGAAAACCAACATGATATAATCAAACCATAACATATATATATATAGTGCGCATCGTGGTGAAATCTTTAAGACAACTGAAATCAATCCCTTTTCAAATTGTCGTGCGATGCACGTATCGCGGCATAAGTAGCGGACGTTCATTTATAAGAAATAGTTACATAGATATATCCTTTGTTTAACGTACACGTCCTGCCTTTTGAAAATAATTTAGAAAGGTTTCCTTCGTAAAGTTTTCGTGTCATCTTGGACACGTAGGAAAATATTGAGACTATATCTCATTTTTTTGGAAATCCCTTCGACAATTATCGATGCATGCGAAAACACTTAGATACTGTTCTCAGAACATTCCTGCTCGGTTACTAAACCAAATAGCAAATATCCTAAAACATACTGCTCCAAAGGAAGTCAATCCCAAACTATGTACAAGAATGCCACGTGCGTCTAGTGTGCACGGAAATCGTAATCAAAAACAGGTGTCATACATGTGCACGGAAACAAAATCTAAGTGCGACGGGTGTGCACGAAAACATATGTCAAGTGCAACGGGTGTGCCTGACAACAATATTAGGTGCATCTGATATGCACGAAGAATCTCGATCAAGTGCATCAGGTGTGGACAAAATCTCATCAAGTGCGCCAAGTGTGCGCAAAAATCCCAATCAAGTGCACGTGGTGCACGAAATCATAATTTCAGTGCACTAGGGTGCACGAAAACGAATATCGAGTATAAAAATCGAAATCAACGGTATACGATATACACCAATTCAAAATCAAGTATACCGCAGTGTATAAACTCATAACATGTGCATCAGCGTGCACAAAACCAAATCAAGGTAATAAAAGTACATGAAAAGTATACCGAAAGCATAAGTCAAATCATATGCACACTATATATATAAAATCAAAATCAAACATCACGGACAGCATAAGATCGAAATCGAGTGCAATGAATATACATGAAAACAACAATCAACACAACCGGTATGTAAAATACGAATCAAGTGCAACTGTGGTGCACGTAAGAGATACCAATCATAAAACGAAATCCTCAAAATACCAGAATCAAAGACAATGGAAACGTTAAATCCGAATCATCGAGTCGCATGGCATAAATAACTGTCATCAATGTGCCCCTTCTTCAAAGTCGGAAGGTGTCGGTGCATCCAAAGCTAGCAGATCAAGATATCTACTTGCCTCCTGTATCACGGTCTGGCGCCTTGTGCCCTTAGGTTCCCGTCTCTCACTGCGGATTACCAGTTGTATTCCTTCTTGGCTTGACAGTCCGATTCGGGGTACTGACGGAAACATCCTAGTTCTGGCGCTTCTCTGAAGATCTCCTGACTAATTAACATGGTCACTCGTATCGTATCTCTCCAATGATGACAAACTATGGCTCACCGAGTGTGCATGATACGACCGATCCTGGATCCAATTCTTCTCGTATAATAATGCAGAAAGATTCTGTCGGGGTCTCTCCCAAATCTCATCTCTGCCAAATTGACCGGAAGTTATCACCCTTAATTAATCCATTTCTTATTCCGGAACAGCTGCCTAGTCATCACGACTTCTTCTGGAATATATATCCATGTTCAACGCCTCCACATGCATATCGCATCTCTGACGTTAACGGAGTGGAACGTCATCTCGTCAAGATCTCGTACGAACCTCTTACTCCACTTTCCTTCAGTATAGACCAATTTGGAATCATCCTTTCCTAGCTGTGTGGACGGCGCTCCATCTGGCTGGACTCATCCTTAGAGTCTCTTTTGAAACTACGAACTTGGCATCTCCAATCCTCTGTAGATGGCAGCTGGCCAATTACATTCTCAGGGACTCATCCAAATCATCGGAGTGATGCGCTTACGCTCGTTCGTTTTCGATCAACTCACAACGCATCTGGGTGAGGGCCTCTTCTAGCTGAAGTTAGTCAATTTATGATCTCGCATTGAAGCATCCAAGCGAGCAAAAAGTTCCTAGTCTTATCCAAGGGTGACTAGCGATCTTCTATCACATTCCTGAGTATTGTTGCATGCTGCTGTTTACCGCCGAAAGCCAGGAAAGACAAACGTCTTGTCTGAATTTGGGGGCAAATGCTATTTGGATTTATCCGTCCATCTCTCCGAAGATGCCAAGTTGATTTATGGCACCGTGCATCGGAAGTCTGGACGGATGCGGCCGTTGTAGCAGACATCATCAGATTCCCTGTCGTTTGCGAGGGGTTTTTGATTGTGGGGACGGTCTTACCTGCAGACACTGTTCAGATCATAATTTTGCATTATTACATTCCCCATTCTTATTCATTTTACAAATAAACAGGTGCGTTTGATCCATGTCTGCTACATAGTTGCAGCTTACAGGTTCTCAGAATAAAAACAGTGAAAATGATGAAAAGACGATACAAAAGTGAGACAATGACCAACAAATAGAAGAATATTGATCAAGCCTACAGTTTGGAGAATAAACGAAGATCAATGAACAAGTTCACAAAGTACAAAGGCAGCGCAAGGTTCAAGACTTCGACACGAAGCGAACGGTAAAGTCCACGACATTATGCACTGTAGAAATCTGGAAGAAAACTAGAAGACAATCTGAGAAACCAAGTGAAGAAAAGCCAAGGAAAAAGCAACATGAGAATTACCAAAGAAGCAGAGCCCATAAGCCCTCTATATGGCCGCGGATCCGCGGCCAAACATGGGTTATGGCCGCGGTTCCGTGGCCATAATAAGCCCGTGTCGGTGAAAATTCATGGCGGTGTGGCGGTGCGTTGACTAGTCTTCTTTAGGGTAAAATTGTAAATGCAGATGTGAATCGAATGTAACCTTAGGGTTTCTATGATCTATAAATAGAAATCCTAAATCTCTTTTGGAGGTATGCCTCTTCTTGTGCCTCATTGTATTTATCAAAATTCAGAATTCAATTCCTGTAAATGTTTGAAGAGAGCAACAAATAAAAATTAGAGTAAGTTTTCTTTCTATTGCCCTAGTTAATTTTCTTTCTGTCCTAGTATAACTTTTATTATCTACCCTAGTATAACTTTTATTATCTTCCCTAGTTAATTAGTTTAGAACATGTTTATCAATCCCCTAATGAGTGAGTAGTTCCTCAGTTTTTAGGGTTAGGAATAGGGATGGTTTGAGAGATGAAAATCTCTCACCCCTTTCTTGCCCGTCATACATTTTAATAGGACTCCATGCATACGTACACACACCGCTCCCTACGGCACCCTATCCCACGAGGTAGCGGTGATACCGTAGTATAAAAGACCGGTTGTATATGTTTTCCATGGAGGTTAGGGTAAGAATTAAGAAAGGAAGGACAAGAACCTAGAGGAAGAAACCCAGTTTTTCCCGATAGTACCAATCCACTTTATTAATTATTATCATAACACCTAAACAGATCTTAATTAGGGCATAGAAAGCAGTGAGGAATATTGACTTTCCAAACAGGTAGGGAAAGGTAACTTTAAATGGCCCGTCTCACGGTGATACGTGAGCGGATCCCTCCTTTCTCTACTTGTACTTACCTAGCCACAATTGGCGGTGAAGAGGCGGTTTGAGCTCCTCACATCTTGCCCTTTGGAACAGTTAGGAGCTGTCTAGCTGACCTAGGTGACCCTAGATCTAGGCTTGATTGTGCATTTTGTGATTGCTTGAACGTGTGTCTAAGCCTCTTATTGAAAATCTTTTTGCAAAAAGCTCATTATAAAAAAACACAAAAAGGGAAAGAAATTTTTACAAAAACTTGCCACTTGTCGCCAAGAAACCCTTTGCACCCCACTTGCACCCCACATTCTTTTTCTTTCTTACATCATGGGTACCCCACCTCCCAAAAATCTTGACGAACTTTGGTACTCTCATCCAAACATTGCTTCCTACACGAATTGTTTTGGTCGAATTACGGACGACCCCTCCATGCCCAAAATTTCTTTGAAAGATCGAATAGAAGAGTTTAGGAGAAACAGTTCGACTCCGCAATCCACTTTGTATCAACCATTTCAACCTTCACCATCTTCTTACATTGATACTCCTTTTTCGGGTCCTGTTGTAACTCCGAAACCCATGTCTATTGCTGACCATATTGAACAATCTCATAGCCGATCTTTCACTCCTTTCAACACTTCTAATTCTTGGGATCAACAAGTCCGTTCACCTTTTTATCCAAATGTTGATCCTAATCCCGTCCAACCATTCAATTCTTACCAGTCCTACCCGACTTTTGCACCTTCCCTCGACATTGCTTCTACACAACCATTTAGGAGTTTCATGTATCCAAACAACTTTGAATCTTTTACTGAAACCCCTCCACAACCCATGTCTAGTCTGGAACAGTCGTTGGAAGCTTATATTGTAGCGACAAACCAACAGATGAGGAATTTGGATGCGTCCATTGCCGCCCTTATGCAACCTAGTGACCCGGTAGCTAGTTTCCAACTAGCTCCAAAAATTCCAATGTATGATGAGGCGGTTAGACAGATTGAGAATTTGAGTGGAGAGAGTGAGCTGTGCACCGTTCCAAATCAAACCTACCCATCACCAATTGAATCCCACAACTCCGGTTTTGAATATCTATCAAGTGTCCCAAATGATTCACCAGTTGAAAATAAAACGTTTAATGAGTTGTGCGACTTTGTAGTGCTTGATTTGCCAGATTGTGAAGGGTCCCTTTGGAGTGAAACCATCACCAATCCTTTTGACCTCTACACCTCCACTCTAGAACCTAAATTGATTGATATCCATGCTTTTGATGAGGTGTCTAAAAAAATTGATTTTCACTTGATCGAGGATATTGACGCCGGGAATATTTTGGATGATGAACCCGTAGATTTGACTGAAATTTTCTCTCCAATTCATCATCCCGAGTCATTAAATGTTTCTCCCGAAATTCATATGCGTCTTGATTTTGATGATAATTGCATGGATGGGATAATTTTTGAGGAGAATTATGAGGATAGTAATGAGGAGAGTATTGAGGATAATATTGAGGATGAAACAGTTCTGTTTGATGAGTCGGATTTTCCAATTCATCCTCCTAATCCTTTAACAGTTATACTTCCTAAATCACCCCCCATCCTTCCAATGGTTCCGACCATACAAGAGATCACGCATGAGGACTATGAGCTTGAAAAATTTCTGTTCGATCACAGCAGTTTTGACGCCACTAGTGCGTTCCTTCTTGAATCTGACATAGTTCTCACAACCGATATCGATTACGAGTGTTTCACTTTTGTGGACGATTTTGAAGACTCACCGCCCGAGTTTGAGTCCTTTGAATTTTCAGATGAGTTAGTTGAACCATCAGACTCGGTTGCTTACAATCATTTCGAACCATTGATGGAATTCTTCGAGTTCGAGACAGTTTCACTAATCTCACCTTCAATTGTTTCACCTCTGAAACTTGAACTCAAGCTGTTGCCGTCTCACCTTACATACGCTTACTTATGTGAGAATAAGACTATCCCTAAATCATCCCCCTTCGTCCTTTCTATCGTTTCGACCGCGCAAGAATTCGTCACGCTTCCATGTTCAATGGATGGTTTACCAAGTTCAACGTACCCATGTTTTCTTGCAAATCTCGAGGGATTTGACCCCATTTCTTGACGGGTTGATATATTAGCATAATCACTTTTAACACATCGGTCATTACAATTTGTGCTAATTTATTCACTCAATTTACACCCTCAAGTTCGTTCTACACTTCTTTCTCTCTTCCGCCATTCTCCTCCTCCACCGAGACCGTATACCGCTTCTATCTCCACACGGTCTCGTGTGCTTCTCATTTCTTTTCTCTACACTCCATTCTTTCACCAACCCACCATTATCACGATAAAATTTTTGAATGGTTGGTGCTAACCTTTGGCATGTGTAAGGCCTTGTATAGTTTGATTTTTCTCCTCCCTAACTCTGAACTTTAACGCTTAAACAGTGGAAACACTGTTTCACTTAAGTTTGGGGGGACCTTTTTGTATATATTTTGGTTTTTTTATTTTGTTTTTTTACAATAAAAAAAACTATAAATAAATAAACAGGGGAGTGCCGACATTTTGACCCTCTTGGTGCAGCGTGATAGTGAGGACACTATCAAGTTTAAGTTTGGGGTATGCTCGGTAAGCCTTCTTCCTTCGCATTCATATGTACATTTTTGCATTATCATACTTATTTTAAAACCCATAAAAATTGAAAATTTTCAAAAATTATAAAAATTGAAAGATTTAATTTTGGCCATAATTGACTTGAGTTTGACAAGAAGGTTAACTAGCTAGGAACAAGTAGATTCTAGACTTAGTAAATTAAAAACCCTAAAAATAACCTTTCTTAAAATTTAACGGTAGAAAATATATGTCTTTGTAGTTTATTTAGAAATAGGCAAATTTTGAGTTCACTTCTTGGGCTAAGTCAAAATAAGGGAAGAGTATTGATATTTTTATTAAAGTGTAAGTCTGAAAAATAATTCCTAAGCTTAAGTCTAAATTCTGAAAATATATACCCTACAACTTGCACAAACACGAACCTTGAAACTTGGAATAGTAGAGGAGACCTTGAAATGCTCTCGTCTAAAAGTCCTTAGTATGAAGAAAAATAAAATAAAAATACAAGAGTGAATAAAGAGATAAAAAAAATGAACACTGGTTTTTGTAATTACTTAAGGCTGAATTAATAGAAAAAATATTTAGCGAGGGTGCTTTATCACCTAGTGCCTTAGACCAACTGGTTTGGGAGTCACTGCTATAAGCCTTAGGTATTACATTAGGTATTACAAGACTAGAAATTATGCATTAATGTGCAAGCACATTTTGTAATCGGTCGTTGGTACCTCAAGAAGTATTAACGGTCGCATGAAAAATGTGTGAGCAAATTTCATCTAAAATTCACCAATTGAAAATTACTTTGGACGATAGACAAGAGTATAATAGCTTGATTTGAATTTCCAAGTGTGGGGGTGATGTATACACACACGTAGGGGTATGTGATTGGGGTTTAGATAAGAGATAGGAATGAAAAATAGGACTTATATCTTTAATAGAGATGATAAAAATTCCTAAGTTGAGATAGAACCCTAGAAGGAAAACTTAAAGATGCTAAAAGCTAAGTAAATTTACAAGAACATATAAAATCTTAAGTTAAATAATAAGGAAGCGTGAAAAATACGGGTGGATAATTTCTGAGTCAAAGATAATAGAGTTTCTTGTTAGAAAACCTAATTGGAGAATAAAAGTCGATAAGCCGAATTGATAGGATTTTGTGGGTAGTATGCGCTGAAAACCCTCAGGAGACAACACTCCTCCTACTAGGGACACCTAGAGGTTTAACGGCTTGTTGCACGAGCTCAGTGCAATCGTGTTTCCCTGCGAAAGTGAGGCTAGGTCTTTTTCGAGAATAAAACTAGTTTTGCTCGAGGACGAGCTAAAGATAAGTTTGGGGGTATTTGTTCAGATCATAATTTTGCATTATTATACTCCCCATTCTTATTCATTTTACAAATAAACTAGTGTGTTTAATCAATGTCTGCTACATAGTTGCAGGTTACAGGTTCTTGGAATAAAAACAGTGAAAATGATGAAAAGACGATACAAAAGTGAGACTATGACCAACAAATGGAAGAATCTTGATCAAGCCTACAGTTTGGAGAATAAACGAAAATCAATGAACAAGTTCACAAATTACAAAGGCAGCGCAAGGTTCAAGACTTCGACACGAAGCGGATGGTAAAGCCCACGACATTATGCACTATGGAAATCTGGAAGAAAATTAGAAAACAATCTGAGAAATCAAGTGAAGAAAAGCCAAGGAAAAAGCAACATGAGAATTACCAGAGAAGCAGAGCCCATAAGCCCTCTATATGGCCGCGGATCCGCGGCCAAACATGGGTTTTGGTCGCGGTTCCGCGGCCATAATAAGCCCGTGTCGGTGAAAATTCATGGCGGTGTGGCGGTCGTTGAGTAGTCTTCTTTAGGATAAAATTGTAAATGCAGATGTGAATCGAATGTAACCCTAAGATTTCTATGATCTATAAATAGAAATCCTAAACTTCTTTTGGAGGTATGCCTGTTCTTGTGCCTCATTGTATTTATCAAAATTCAGAATTCAATTCTTGTAAATGTTTGAAGAGAGCATCAAATATAAATTAGAGTAGGTTTTCTTTCTATTGCCCTAGTTAATTTTCTTTTTGCCCTAGTATAACTTTTATTATCTGCCCTAGTATAACTTTTATTATCTTCCCTAGTTAATTAGTTTAGAACATGTTTATCAATCCCCTAATGAGTGAGTAGTTCCTCACTTGTTAGGGTTAGGAATAGGGAAGGTTTGAGAGATGAAAATCTCTCACCCCTTTCTTGCCCGTCATACATTTTAATAGGACTCCATGCATACGTACACACACCGCTCCCTACGGCACCCTATCCCACGAGGTAGCGGTGATATCGTAGTATAAAAGACCGGTTGTATATGTTTTCCATGGAGGTTAGGGTAAGAATTAAGAAAGGAAGGACAAGAACCTAGAGGAAGAAACCCAGTTTTTTCCCGATGGTACCAATCCACTTTATTAATTATTACCATAACACCTAAACAGATCTTAATTAGGGCATAGAAAGCAGTGAGGAATATTGACTTCCCAAACTTAACCTAAACCAAATCCTAGCAAGATTTTAATCAAACTCATTTCAGTTTTTAGTGATAATCGATCCAACACCGTTTGGAATTAACTCGTTAGAACAAATTGAGAATACACAAAATCCCTGTGGACCGACCCGTACTCACCGGCTAGATACCAAGGGACGCCGTTCTTGATTGCGGTAATTAATTCTTTGATCTATCTTTCGAAACGCAAGTGCGTACAAAAACATCTCTAAATCAGGCGCAAGCCCCTGTAGTTAATTACGTTACCGCGTAGTGATAACCACTTTCTCCTGCTCCATAAGGTCACTTCGTGTCGTGTGTGTTTGTTTTATTTTTGGTTGCCCGTGAATTGTATACGGAGACAAATTTGTGTTGTCGCCCGTAGGGCGTGGATTAGTCCAAATCCGTATTTTCTGAGATTTGGGTTTGGTTTGATTTAAGGATCGTTATTCTCGTTTGGGATTAAGATCAAGTTAAATGTTTGTTGAGGATACGTTAGTCTAATTTTAGACTAAGATCTACTCAACAGGATTTTTGGGATCATTCAGACCCAACTGAAGAGCATTTGGGCTCTATATTGTCTTAGTTTAAGGACGTTGCGGTCCATAGCTAGTTTAAGGAAGTTGCGGTCCAAGGAGTTGTTGGTTTTCGGGACCCGCCACCTCTCTGAAGACGCTGAAGAATTACAACGACATGTATCAAAGGTGTGAGGAGATATACCTTTAAATCAATGTCGGTTGGGAGATCGGTAGTTGTGTTTGGGGCTAAGACCAATTTGGAACATGATTTGCACATGGGCTCGGTTGATTTGAGTTGGGGATTTGGTCAATTTGGACTCATCCCACTTAATCATTGAATAAAGTGTTAAAAACTTGCTTGGGCTCAGTCCCTTTTCTGTGCAAATAATGCTTTGCTTTATTTTCCCTTCTTTTTATTTGTTCTTTTATTTTTTTTGGAGTGTTAAACACACTTTATGGCGCCCACGTGTGGAGCACGCGAGGCGCTTGGAGCTAGGCGCTGGACGCTGTTTGATGAGTGCAAAGCACTTTATGTTAAGCAGCGCCCACGTGAGGGGCACATGAGGCGCTTGGCACTGAGCGCCAACCATTGAGTGCTAACCACTCTTTATTTGAGCAGTGCCCACGTGAGGGGCACATGAGGCGCTTGGCGCTGAGAGCCAACCATTGAGTGCTAAGCACTCTTTATCTGAGCAGTGCCCACATGAGGGGCACATGAGGCGCTTGGCGGTGTTTCTTTCTTTGTGCAATTTTCTGAAGTGTTCAATTCTCTGTTCTCCTCTGGATCTTCGATCCCCAAGAACAAATTCGTCCCCACGAGAATTAAATTCTCATTTCTGGGAGACTTGTCTCATAGATCTCAGATCTAGGGGAAAGAACTATGATCTTTATGAGGGTTAAACTCTTGGATATGCAGATGAGATACTATGATCTCTATTATCTTTATTTACCTAGAAGAAGGTTTTTTCTTCTTTCTTCTTTCTTAAAGCTTTCTTTTTTCTTGATTTTCTCTTTTTTTTTAAACTTGAAGTTTATGGGGGGGGTTCCTCTGTACAAGACTTGAAGTATTGGGGCCTTTATATAGTGGAGACAAGTTTGTTGATTTAGTTAAAGAAATCTCTCATTGAGAGATCCTTAATTTATTTGGGGGTTTTATCCACCGTTGGATCATTCATCCAAGGATTTCTGATTTACAGAAGATATTTTTCTTGTTTTTAACAAGATTGGGGAAATATTTTCCCATACAGAGCTTATTCTGTAGCTTGGTGATTTTTAATCACCATTGGATTTTTAATCCAACGGTGCTCTGTTTTACAGAGAATAATCTTTCTTGTTTAGAAATATTTGAGGAATATTTCCTCAACATAATTTAATTCTGTATTTTGATGATTTATCATCTCCGTTGGATCTTTGATCCAATGGCAGAGAACTTTTAGTTCTGGCGCGGGCACCCTCGTGCAAGGCACGTGAGGCGTTGCCTCAAAGTTTTTAACTCTTTGCGCGTAAGGCGCTGCCTCAGAGTTTTTAACTCTTGGCGCTGACATCCTTGTGCAAGGCACATGAGGCGCTGTCTCTTTTCAAATTTTGAACAGAGCTTTGCTATTTTATTATTTAGGGGTAACAAATGCCCCCCCCACCGTTGCGCTCACGTGGCTTACACATGAGTGCAGCGGTGGAAGCTTTTTCACCGTTGGATCTTCTTGGAAGTTGAATCGGCTTCCCCTACCTATAAGTAGGGTCTTTGGCCCTTGAGATGACTGTTGTTCATCTTCTTCTCTTCTTTCTTCTCCTGAGAATTTAATTCTCTCTTCAGTGCTTAGATCTCTGCCCACAGATATCTTTTCTAGAGTTATAACTCTGCCCAAAATTTTTGGTGAGGATCATAATCGAACCCATTAAACAGAGCTTCGCTCTTCTTAGATCATATATCTTTAAGATGTATTTTTTGGCTTATTTAACCCATTAATTAGAACACTGTTCATCTTCCATGAAGAACTCTTAGAGTTTGTTTTGCAGATCTTAAAGATCTTGGGATTTTACTCTGTAAAAAGCTTTGCTTTTAAGGGTTCTGGTAAATTATACCATTGTTTTTCAGAGCATAGCTCTTTAGAAGAAAAAAAATTTGGGGAATTTTATTCCCTTCTTAATTACATTTGACAGATATGATTTCTGTCTGCAGAGCACTGCTCTCGAGGGAGTTCAACTCCTTAGCCCAATGAGTTTCTCATTAAATGAGAATCCTTTTAGAATTCCATCCTTAATGAGTGACTGCCCCATCAATGATGGGACATCATCTTGATTTTGTGGGTCCCCCTTTGTCCCTTTCTTCTGCATTGCAGTGCGGTATAATTTTTTTTAAGTACCAAGTGTTAGAATTCGGAATATAGCGTTGACAACTAATCGCTCGTCTTACATGGCTCTCGACTCTTCCTTCCCTTTTGTACATTCTGAGAGCGCCTTTGCTGACGCGCCCGTGGATCGGGAAGTCTTCGCGCTCATTAAATATCACGATCTGGAGCAGAAATCACTTCATCTATGGGGGTCGTGGTACAATCAGATTATCCGAGGTTGGTGCAGTTTTTCTTGTGCAGTACCCTCAGAGTACATTTCAGCAATTCACTATACTGACTTGCCTCAAGTGAATTACGCTCTAGAGGAGATTAACTGGACCTCGGAGGGTCGCCTTCAGCCTTCTATAGCTTCAATACCCGTACAGCCTCCGATGGCTTTAGATTTCTTGGGGAGACGCATATGTCAAGGCGAGTCGCGCCTTTGGGGACAAGTATATATGATTAGTTTGACTCCTCACCATTCAGCCGGATACCTGCAGTCGGCTTGATACATCCTGTCGGCCAAGAAGTCGCTATTGCTGAAGCTCGGGTTGTACCCCGCAATTTATGCGTCTCTTTTCCAGTATCCCACGCCTCATGTATGGTAGGTAAAGGCTTTCCTGGAGCAATAGAACGTCCCGAATTACACTTTTCTTCTATCGAACCGGGAAGTTTCGATTTCCTTGGAGGAGTTCGCGGAAATTTCAGGCCTACCCTTCAGAGGGGAATATTACGAGGAGATACTTCCCCCTGACGAGTACATCTTCGCCACTAAATCAGTGGTGATGGTCCTTACCCCGGAGAATTCCGTTCAATATCGATTCCCGAGCCTAATCAAGGTGTTGAACATTTACGAGAGTCTATTTCTAGTGTCTAGGGGGCATGGAGTCAGCTTCACAGACTTCGTCGCTCTCTTTCTTTGCTCAGACGTCCTGTCAGAAAAAGCCACGAAATTCGCTAAGCTTGACGACCCGTTTGGTTTCGGTTTGGATAACCAGCCGACGACGGAAGCAGATTTAAGAAGCTTCTTCATTCCGGACACCCCGGTTGTTCCTTTCGCAAAGCTTGCTGCTTTAGATGTCGATGAAGAGACGTTCTTCTTGGGGTTTATCGGCCTGTGGTTGAGCTAGTTTGTTATTCCGATGCACCCTCACTACATGAGGCAATCTGTCTTTTATCCCGCCCACCGCATGGTTGCAGGGACGCGTATGGCCGTTGGGATAGCGGAGCTGGCTCATCTATACCATGGCCTGAGCTTAGCGGCAGACACTACTCAGCCGGGGATAAAGCCCGTACATCTCCCGTTGCACGACTTCACGTCCTGGGTCGAGATGCACGTGCTTGGTGCTTTTGGAGTCCACAAACGGACCCGCTTCTATGACAGCTATAACTTTTCCCGGGTCATGTTTCTAGTTGACGCTTTCGCATTAGATCCGTCGCAGTGAGAGGCTCGACGTCTAGTCCTTCGCCTACATATGGTCGGGGATAGTATGACTTTTTTCGATAGAGTCTTAACTATCGGTAAGGAATCTACCAAGGCAGTGCAACCTCTGCGTGATACTTTCAAAGACGGGGCTCCTACGTTGAAGGCTCGGGAGATCCTGCACTTATATTCGATTAGGCCAGGCTTTCTAGTGTTCAGGCAAGAAGCCTCGGCATTGTTCATGAGATATAACCCGCACCGTTTCACTCAACAGTCGGGTTACAATCAGGGTTTCCCGCTCGAGGCTTTCTTAGCCGAGCCGATTGCTATGGAAGAGGGTATCCGTAGCGCGCTGCACCACTTTATGCGGCTAAATACGGGGTCAAACTTTCTCATCAGAAAGCCAAGCTACGTGCCGAAAGCTTCGAATGCTTACGTGGCGTGGTATCAGCATGCGACGGGTGCTGTTATCAGGGAAGAGAGGCGGCTATTGCTTGATCATAAGGATGCTGTCCCAGCTGGTAATCCGGTAGTTCCTTTGAAGCGACGAACCGCCGTTCGTCCCTCCATAAGAGAAGTCGATGTGGTTGTGGTCCCGCGCGCCTTCCCTGAGAAGCCTTTACCCCGTGTTCCTGTAGAAACGGTAGCTGTAGCATCCCCGGAATCCGGTGTTGGTGCAGAAATTAAGACCCGTCACCCGAAAATGCACGTCAAGCGCAAGCTCTTGTCATCGGCCGCCAGCGTCCGCTCGCATAAAAAGAAGAAGTCGCTATTCTCTGCCGATGTCATATTTGTACAGGAGCCACATGCTCCCTATAGCGAGGGTTTGTGTGTTTACGGGACCAATGAGGGTTTATTCATCATGCATGCGGATGATACTGATCTTCAGGCTGCCTTTGCGGCTTCCGAGCGACTGGCTCGCGAGGAAGCGGTGCTGATTACTATCGCGAAGTCAGGTATACTTTCAGTTATGTTCTTTCGTAGCTATCTCTTTTCTCTTTATTATGTTTCTATTGACGCTTTCTTCTTCAACAAGTATTTCTGTGGAAGAGGCTCTCGCGGCTTCCCTCAGGACGTCCGAGGAGGAAGAGAGGCTCCGCGCTTCTTTGGGTCTTGGTATGAGTCACTTCATTACACTCTTATTCTTTTTATTCATGCTCTGACCCACTCCTTTACTTTATTGCAGGGACTACCTTGACTCAGGTTATTCCAAGTGCAGTGTCGATCCCGAGTAGCGATGCGGCAAAACTTCCAGAGCCAGCTACTGTGGCCCCAGCTCTCCCAACGTCACCACAGGAGGCTTTGCTGAAGTAGCCGATGATTGACGCCGCAACGGCTCCGGAGGCAGAGCTCGGTTCGGACGACGACGTCCCCTTGTTAAAGTTCTTGAGGAGATCATTTCTCACTGCTCAGATCGAAAGGGAGTGTAGGAAGCATGCGGCGAGGGAACACGATGCCGGTTTGGTCGTAGGTGCAGGCTCAAGCAGCATTCCGCCTACTGATACTCCTTCGGCGGATGTTCCCTCTGCCTTGTCTACCGCCCGTAGACAGGTTGCACGTGCAGCTCGGGAAGAAACCGAAAAGCTGCTCCAAGGTAACGTAACACCCAGTCTTTTACTAGAACTTGATCCTCGAATTTTGACATATGCATTTTCTGCAGGGCCAACTCTTGGCGATGGGATGACAGGTGAAACTCTGGCGGTTACAGTGCCCGAAGTTGCTACTCTTTCTCGTGAATCTGGGACTGTCCATATCGCTGCCCTTTCTCCCTGTGGCTCCTTGGTATCGGCGGGCGTCACAAGCATCACGACGGCCCTTGTCGGGTTAAGGGATGAAGCTATGGGCGTGGAATCTACTCCTCCGAGAGAGAGCGAAGAAGCTGTTACACCTGGTGACGCCTCCGTCATGGTTTCGGTCCATGATTTATCAGGTAGTCGCTGGGTCTCTATTTTCTAGTTTTTCAATCCTGTTCAGCCCTACTAATGATATTTTGTTTGTCTTGAGTATAGGTGAAGTGAACCTGAGGCTGTGCCGTCTGAAGAAGTGTCGCTGGTCGCCGCTCTGACGGTCGCTGTCCCCTCGCTTTCTTCTGTGCCCTCTCAAATATTGGAAGGTATGGGTTTACGACTTATTTGTTTTACTATGGGTACCATTCTCCTTGTATTGATAGTATATTGTCGCAATTCTGCAGGGGTCCTTTTCGACCATCTATATCAGGTGTTGAACCCGCATTTCTCCTTTCAGTCGGAAGTCGTTCCGCCTTCCGGTATTGGTTGGTATATTCTTCAACTGACGTCATTTCCTTTCTTTTATGAATATACGTATTGTTGCTAAGTTTTCTTCATGTTGATAATAGCATCACGGGTCATAGGAGGAGACGAGAGAATAGTCATGCCTCCGGTACTCCCCATCCTGCCGCATTTCATAGCCGGTATAATAGACTTCATTGCTTATGTGTTTTTTTTATTCTCTAAGTCGACCTTTGACCCTAATTCATTTTGCAGAAATTGCGCCAGCTCCATCTCCTTTCGAGTCTCGCATTCCAATGCCCGCAGGGCCCTTTGCTAAACGCATGTCTTCCAGGGGCGCCGCAAATAGCCGGCGAACGTTGAGCAAATTCATCGAGGATCTCAATGCCGAGGCCCTCACTTCTGCTATGGATTTTGCCATGGAAGTCAATCCAATGCTGGCGACACTCGTGAATTTCCATGATGAAGCTATCGTCGGCTCTTGGGTTGATTACTGCAGAAAGATCGAGGCTTGCCTGAACGAGATTGAGCTCCAGCGTCCCGCTCCTGAAGTATTAGCTTCGAACTCTCAACGAGCTGCGTGGATCGAGCATAGTGTTTCTTTCAATCGCCACTTTGAACAAGAGGCGAACCTGCGACGAAAGGAACCAGAGGTGGGTTCCAGCGAATCTATCCGACTGCGCGCCCAGATTGAAGCGAATGCTGCACAGCTAAAAGCTGTTTTTGAAAATATCCAGAGATGTATTTCGAATGGGTTAACGCTGAAGCGGACGCTTGACTTTGTTAGCGTATATGCCCTAGAGGCCATTAGTGTATCATACTAGTTTGTATATTACTTAATGGAAGCTTGGGATATTCACAGTTGTATAGACAATCTTGCTCAAAATGGTAGTATGCTACTTGGTTTGTTTCTACTTTAATGTGTGCATGTGCTTATTTTAGCATATCGCCTATACATATTAGTGGAGCCCTTAGTATCTTTGCTTGATTACCAGCGTTGTGATGGCAGTCACACTAGTGGGGGCTGGGTAATCTATAAGCACATCCTTATACAGGTCCTTAGTCGTAGGATTATCGAGACGGGGCATCGATACTCCGGAGTAGACTAGCGTATGCGCTTCTCATCCCAGCAGGGGAGATGGTCTGTCCCACAGCCATTAGTACGTCGTACTTGAGATAGTATGCGGGTGCTCATTAGGTTACGAGTACACTGGACAGGACTCGTCGGGAATTGTTGGTTGGTACTATGCCTATCGTCAGTTATCAGTTCCCAGGTGACATGAGTGTAGCTTAGTCCGCTGACTTGACATTGTCACTTTGCCTCGAGTGTGTTCCCACTGTGCTTAGATTGGTACCCTACCACGGCTCAAATGAGTCATGCAAACAGGAAGCAGTTGGGTGCAGTCCCGAAGCACTTGGAGGCAGTGACAGTTAGACAGGATTCGTCTCTCCCGGTATTGGGGGTTGATATCGCGATGCGTCTAGGAGAGCCATTACACAAGTCCCTGGCCAGGGCAATCGAGATATATTGGTATGTTTTCCAGTGTTATCTCAGGGTGTTCTGGGCTACACTCCGACACGACTTGTACCAGTATTAGGGGACTGACGTTTACCGCCCCCTAGGCCCGCCATGCGATATTCTTAGACGTACAGACCGGACTGTACGAAGATTGTCACATTCAGGCTCAGTAGGAGTTCGGATGGGTTTGCCTCATCGGTCTTCTTATCGGCATCTACCTGGGGACCGTTACGTACAGCTAGTACCGCTTGCGGCCTGTGGTTAAACCCACTGCCAGCGTAGTGTCGAGTTTTTATAGTCCCATACAGAAGGTTATTCGCCTTTGGGCAAAACAGAGTAGAGGTCGCATGGTTTTGCGACGGGGTTCGTTTACATCCACGCACTTATACATGTTTGGTGTCCGGGCAGTTATTACTAGCGGGCTTTGGTTTAAGCCAGATCCTAGTATTTGTTTTGGGATTGGTTTTGTCTCATTGTATTCGTGTTCCTCGGAACACGGATGCGGGTGTGTATGCACAGTTGACAGAGGCAGATGATTCTCATCAGGGTTGTTGACCGTTGACTTTTTCCAAACCCTAATGAGAATGAGAGATATGATTAATGATTTAATTAAGGATAATTGTGCCATGGTTAGGTTGACCATTTGACTTTTGTTGACCTTTTGACTTTGGTTGACCGGTTGACTTATGTTGACAATTTGACCATCATCATTTCACATGAAAGATGCTTCTTGATTCTTGCAAATTTCATTTAATTTGAAATGATAATGGTCATTCCAAATGAACCATCACAATTTCTTTAATTATTATTATTATTTCATTATTCTCTCATATGAGAGTATGGCTGCAAAAATATCCTCATTCTCTCTTGCTTTTTCTCTCTCATATGTTTGAGCTCTCCCTCTTCCTCTCAAAGCTCTCATCTTTCATGTGTTGAGAACCATAAGCTCTTGAGATAAAACCATCAAGATTTCACTTTACTCATTCTAGGGTTCTAGGTTTAGCAAGCCAAGCACTTTAGTTACCTTTTGGTTGAGGTAGGAGCTCAAGATAGAGGCCTTCGGGTGGATCCTTCTTCGGCAAAGAGAAGACGACGAGGAAGAGCCGTTCACACCACTCCAAGGAGTAAGAAGAGAAGGAGTTCAAGACCTAGGTATAACCTTCTAACCGAGTAGCTAAAACTTGTAGTTAGTTTGTTAGTTTTTGTTTAGCAAAGATCCTCTAGTTCTAGTCCATGTTACCTTGTGTTAAAAATCGTTTTTTACCTATTTCGCCTCCCTGTTAGCACCGGGGTGGGTAACGTAGACTTACAGTGGTATCAGAGCCTAGATAAACAACAACTAGCATGTTAGCAAAGTGTTTTGAGCTTCGATCTGAAAAAAATCGTGAAACATGTCAAAAAACTATACTTTCTGCCGATTTTTAAAACAGCCCTAAAAATATTTCCACATACCTTAAAAATCAGTGCAAGGTTTTTTTAGAAACAACCAGGAAAAACGAGCCCACGACTCGGTCAACGCGCTGCGGAAGCGCGGCGAAACCACGCGTTTCGCCGCGGATCCGCGGTCGAGTTGACTCGGCCGCGACTCGGGTTTCCTGCAGTTTGTTCAGTATGATGTTTTGGGATTTTTAAGATATTTTGTTTCTTCCCAGATTATCCAGAGAACAATGTTGTGTTTGGGGTAGTTACAAATTGGTATTTTTATCGAAGTTCTATAAACTTTTGCTAAATGGTTATATCTGTAATGTAATATATGCACTGAATGTCGACTAATCGCTATACGTCGATTAGTGGGGGTTGTGCATATCTGTGATCTGTAATGTTGTTAGATTGTGTATATGAACTTGTTGGATTGTCGTGGATGAATAGCCGGGGGTTGTGAGATGAGAGTTTTCTTTATCTTTCATTTGTTGTAATATGTAAATTGATATAATATTATTTTTATGGCCGCACATCCGGGATGAGGTTGTAGCCGCCATTGTATATTATTTCTTTTACTGTTTTTGCTCTTAGGATAGACCCAAGGTGGGGTGCACAAACTACCGGGTATTTTGAAGTGCTGAGTGGCCTACTCACGTTGTTGAGGGAGGTTGCTTCACTTCGGGTACTTGGCGGGTAGTTTGCCGCACCCGTAGGGGTCTAGGGTGGGGTTGGCTATTCATCGCGACCGTGTAATCCGTCTTTCGTTGCAGGCTCGAACGAAACGCGGATTCCTAGCATATCCAATGTGTTCATCTGTGATCTGCAATGGCTATCATTGCATCTGCCGAATGTATATATCTATATGTGATATCTAGTAGGCGTTGCTTATGTTTTTCATCCGCGCTAGTCCAGCCCCCGCTCTGTCGTTAGTTAAGTAACCTAACGGGTGATGACGGGGCCTCGTGACGAATGCGGATGGCATAAGCATACGTCATATTTTCGTTGTTTTCTGCAATGGTAGGATTAATTGATGGGACGCATTAAATTAATGCAAGAAAATAAACCAAAGTTAAGTCATTGGAACAATTTCAAAACCACTTGGTTTCTTTTCAAAACAGAAAACTTTTAAAAAGCGGAGCTTGAACCACTCCTTTTAAAAGCTATCTCGTTCCTTTGATTATATCAAGTTCAATACGTTCACGGTTTTGTCAAAACCATTCGTAGCCCTCCGTCATTTCATATGGATAGTCTATAGTATTCAAGCTGTGTTTCTTGGCCAAAGTCAAGGCATGGTGATTGGTAGCTATTGGATATTCATATGTAGCATAGATAGATGCGTTGGTTTGGGACAGTCGTACTGCCTTGTTGGCCAAAGTCAAGGGTAGGTACGGGTGGGTTCAAATTAACCTGGAAAATGACGGGTAGAACTTGACATGTGACTTATGATTTGTTGGCCAAAGTCAAGGTCATAAGAACATGGGGCAAAAATCCACATCGGGAGTTTATAAAGAAACTGAAACTTGCCAGTGCTGCATACCATTTGGAGTGTGATGATTCTGGTAGGATCCCTTCAGCTTTATCACACGATGATATTTGGATCCCGATCCTACTGTGAGTATATGCTACTCCTCGGGAAACATTCTCACTTAACGATCAATGCTATAAACCAAGTAGGTGTCTAGAAAGGTGTTAGCGGGGCTACGCCCACAGGGAAAAGAGGTTATTTAATTAAGGAACTTCGCAAAAGCGTCGTAAAATCTCCCTCGAAGTACCAACACTGGCCTGGCTGAACGGTTAAGCAAGTATTGTATGGTGAGATTGATCCCGACTAATTCTTCTTTTTTGGTTTGAGGAAGAATTCAAGAAACAGTGGGAGCCATGCTGTTTAGACAAACTAAAAACCACTCTAAACTTACAAGAGCATCATGATAGAGTGTTTCTTCTCTCTCTCCTAATTTCAGCGACCAAACATCATGACCGGACTTAAGTTACTACTAGATAAAAATATACTGATAGGGCCAAACTACAAAGATTGGCTTAGGAATGTCAAAATAGAAACACTTATGACAAGTTGGGGTATCTCCTTACCACCAAAGATCCCCCTGTCCCAGGACCTCAATCCAGCGTCACGGATAAGGAAATCCGTAAGACCTGGGAGATTGATTGCGCGTAGGCCAAGTGCCTCGTGCTTGCCTCTATGGATAATGAACATTAGAGGAGGCACGAGAATATGGACCTTGAATCCATATTTCTCCGTACTAAGGAACTATATGGAGAGCAATCCCGTATCGCCAGATACGAAGTCCCGAAAAAGTTGTTTTCGGTGAGATTGGCCGTCGGATCATCGGTAGCGGAACACGTGCTTAAGTTGATTGGATACATTGAAGAGCGCGCGGATCTCGGGACCACGTTAGAGAACGAGCTCTACACTGACTTGATTCTCCAGTCCCTTCCTTCCACTTACGCCCAGTTTATCCTGAACTTCAACATGCAAGGAAAAGAAGTTGAACTTCCGAAACTCCTCAACATGTTGAGGAGTGCAGAGGGCACCTTACAGAAAGTAAGGGAAACATCCACTTTGTCTGTTGGAGGACCTTCCTCTTCTTGCTCCAAGGCGAAAGCCAAGGGAAAGAAGGAGAAGACCCCCCACTAAACCAAGGGGCGGTTTTAGTAAAGTGGAAGCCAAGGGAAAGGCAAAGGTAGCAAAGGTAGCGGGACAGCTTGTGGGAAAGGAAGAGTGCTTCTATTGTCATAAGAAAGGACACTGGAAGAAAGATTGCAGGGCTTGGAAGTCTAAGAACCAGGACCCGAAGCAAGTTGTGGCTTCGGCTTCAGGTGTGTATGTTATTGAAAACTTTCTATCAGTAAACTCTACTTCCTGTGTATTGGATACCGGATCAAGATCTCATATCTGTAATTCTTTACAAGCACTGAGAAAGCGTAGGGTTTTGAAGGCAGGTGATATGACCCTCAGAGTTGCAAACGGAGCTGGCATGGATGCTGAGTCCGTAGGGGACTATCACTTGGGATTGTCAGATGGACATGTTTTGGTTTTGCGTGATTGTTATTTTGTACCCAGTGCGACTTGTAATATCATATCTGTATCTTTAATTTCTAAAGAAGGTTATGATTTTGCATTTGTAAGCGATGTTGTAAACATTCACCTTAATCATGTTCTGATTGGGTCGGGTACATTAAGTAACGGTATATACATTTTGAACCAACCACATATTTTCAATGTCCAGAATACACACAAAAGAAAGTCTCCAGAAATAAATCATGCTTTCTTATGGCATTGTAGGCTGGGTCACATCAATGAGACAAGGTTAACTAAGTTGCATAAAGAAGGATATTTGGATCCGTTCGAATATCAATTATATGCAACTTGTCAATCATATCTCAAAGGAAAGATGACAAAGACTCCGTTCACTGGACACGGAGTAAGAGCGAGCGAGCTCTTGGGACACAGCGATGTATGCGGTCCAATGTCTACACATGCGCGAAGTGGTTATTCTTACTTCATTACTAATACGGATGATTTTTCGAGGTATGGATATGTCTTCTTAATGAAACATAAATCTGAAGCCTTCGAAAAATTCCAGGAATACAAGAATGAAGTAGAAAAACAAACAGGCAAAAGTATCAAGACACTGAGATCTGATCGAGGTGGTAAATACTTGAGTGCCGAGTTCCTGGGTTACTTAAAAGAGAATGGAATTCTCTCTCAACTTATTTCTCCATACACCCCACAGCATAATGGTGTATCGGAGAAACGGAACCGAACCCTATTGGATATGGTACGTTCCATGATGAGTAACGCTGAGTTGCCGCGATCATTCTGGGGATATGCACAAGAATTAGCTGCATATCTTTTGAACCGAGTTCCAACTAAGACAGTGCCTACCACACCATATCAGATGTGGAGTTGGAAGAAACCCTATCTTAAGCACATTAAGACATGGGGATGTCCAGCTTTTGTCAAAAAGCAGCATGCGGACAAACTCGAGGCATGCTCAGTACAATGCAAGTTTGTGGGATATCCAAAGAACTCCAAGGGATATTTCTTCTATTACCCTTGAGCCGTGGAATCCCTTTTGTCTTGATTTAGGGGAATAGGCGCATTGATTAGGTTACGTGGTTCGAGCAAGTTTTACGAGCGAAACGGATTTAAAGGTCAAGTTTTATTAAATAAAACTTTAACAAATTTAATAAATAGAGAATCTATAATTAAACTTCACAAAAAGTAGTTTTTAATCATAAAATTGGGCTCTGAGGTCTTTTTAAAGACCGAAAGTAGCCCTAAAAGAATCCCAAAACTGACTAACATACTCTTTGACGTGATGATGCTGAGAGAAAGGACCGGAGAACGTCATCGGTAGTTAGGAGCGCCCGCACGGCAAAAAGAATAGGCTTAGGCATCTGGCATCTAGAGAACAAGTTAATCAATAGTAGAAGATAGCCACACCCAAGGATAGAGAACTCCTATTTACAACTTTGACAGCAAGAGTGATCCGCTGCATCCAACAACTCTCTCTGATTCTGTTCGATTGAACGATTCGTATTTTTCATAGAAAAATCAGTCCATCAAAAAAATAACTAAATTAACCAAATTTTCCTGATGTAGAAGCAATCAAGAAAGCTTTCTTAAGGACATCATCTCAAAACACTAACGCCCCACATTTGAGGGGATCTCTTCCACTTGCCTACACTAGTTCAATGAATCAAATCGCTAACTCTCACACCCCTTCCTCCGATGCCGGCTATCGATCCGGAGTAGATGGTAAGTAAGCAGCAAGCCTTTTAGGACCGACTACAACAAGCTCGGGACTCTAATCTAATAGAAACAAACGGTAAGCTCTCTGCTCTATTTGCTTGGCAAAAGGTTTTTGTTTCTCGTCATGCCTGCTTCTTGGAAACTGAATTTTTGGAAAATCAGATAAGTGGGAGCGCAATAGAACTGGAAGAAATTCCAGAACCACAAGCTATTACTGAAAGCTTAGTAGAATCAGAAGGTTCGAAAGAACAGGACATTCCTGCGCCGCTCCGCAGGAGTAGTAGGCAGTCTCATCCGTCCGAGAGATACTACGGTTTTCTCATAGACGGGGATAGAGAGGATTGTATCATTGATAATGATGAGCCGACTAGCTTCTAGCAGGACATTCAGAGCACTGACTCGGTAAAATGGCTGGATGCAATGCGGACCGAAATGGAGTCCATGTACACCAACAAAGTATGGACTTTGGACGTTGCTCCAGAAGGGGTAAAACCCATAGGCTGCAAAATGGATCTTCAAAAGGAAGATTGGTGTAGATGGACAGGTTGAAACCTATAAGGCTAGACTTGTTGTAAAGGGTTTTCGTCAAAGACCTGGTTTGGTCTATGACGAAACCTTTTCTCCAGTGGCTATGCTCAAATCCATTCGGATCCTTCTTGCCATTGCTGCCTTCCACGATTATGAGATTTGGCAGATGGACGTAAAGACCGCTTTTCTAAACGAAAATTTAGAGGAGTGTGTCTATATGGACCAACCAGAGGTTTCATTCAGAGTGGGAGCAGCTGGAAGGTGTGCAAGTTGCTTAAGTCCATTTATGGACTGAAGCAAGCATCGCGGAGTTGGAACATCTGTTTTGATGAGACGGTCAAAGAATTTGGCTTTATCAAAAATCCAGATGAACCATGGATCTATAGTAAAATTGTAGCACGAATTGTTGTATTCCTCGTTTTATACGTGGATGACATTCTCTTGATAGGAAATGACATTCATATGCTACAATCTGTCAAAGGGTTCTTGTCACACAGGTTCTCCATGAAAGACCTGGGTGATGCCTCTTACATTCTGGGGATCCGGATCCATCGTGATAGGTCCAAGAGGATATTAGGACTTTCACAGTCCAGGTACATCGACACCATACTGAAAAGATTTATTATGGAAGATTCCAAGCGCGGTAATTTACCGGCTTGTCACGGGATCACCCTCTCCAAAGAGATATCTCCCAAGACTGATTTGGAAAGGGATCGCATGTCTATTATACCCTACGCCTCTGCGGTAGGCTCTATAATGTATGCGATGTTGTGTACCAGACCAGATGTAGCTTATGCACTGAGTGTGGTAAGCCGGTATCAGTCAAACCCTGGGGAGAAACACTAGATAGCGGTAAAGAACATTCTGAAGTACCTGAGAAGGACTGATCGCACGCCAAAAGCGTGTCGGATATTCAAAAGTTCTAAAGTTTAACCGCGATCAGGACGGTGTCGCTTTGCAGCTAGCCGCGATGAGCACGGGTCGATCCACAGGGAGATGGTAAGTTTTTTGGCTTGTTTTAACGAGTTAACAACGTGGCGGATTTGTTCGTTATCTAACCTATGTGTTATATTCAAGTATAAGGCTTGTTAGGAAACGATTGGATAGTGTAAGTTAATGGATTCCGTATTCAAGTACCTTGAGCCGAACTTAACCAATGAAGCTAGAACAATCGGCAACAACGTGGATTAGGGGACTTAAGCATGGTATTCATGGAATCCGGCTTATTGACCCTTGTCCGTCCGTTCTTGTCTCTTGCTTTCGCCTCCGGCCAAACCGAATGCAACCGGTCACGGTTAGGAATCACCTTTACCTTGGTAGGATAGGGTGCCTAACGAAGCGCTTGCGTAGGGTTTGGGCGGAGTTTCAAATGGAAAAGGCGGGAAAAGCAAATGAAAAACGAAACGTTAACTTACAATATCTTTCTCTTTTCCTAACAACAATATTCACACCATTCACAAAACAAACCAAAAAGAGATAACAAAAGAGAAGAACAAAGAAAAGAAAAGATTACAAGCAAGTAATTAAAGTGCATGGAATTTAAGTGCGAGAATTAAAAGAGCAAGAATAAAATGCAAGTAAGTAAAAGATTAGGAACCAAAGAACATATTGCAAGACATGTGTTCAATAACCCAAACTTAAACTTGCAAGCTCAATAAAGAGGTTGCAAGATCAAGAGAGGGCAAAGAACTCATGGTGAAGGAAGCACAAAAGAACACTTTATTAAACTTCAAGAATGATACAACCCCTTGAGATCAATAACCAACCCTTAAACCTTCAAGCTCAATGAAGAGGTTGAAGGATCAAGAGAAGGTTAAGACTTCAAGGGGACTAATCTATTTACAAGAAAGGAGAAAAGAAAACTTGGAAAAAGAATGACAATCCAAGACTAAAGAATGACCAAAGAATGACTAAAGAATGACCCTTGAACCTTTGCCCACTGCCTGCTTTTATAGGCTCCAAAGAATGGAGGGAAATTCGAATTTTTAAATCAACACAAAATCTTTAGCATTGAATGCACATTACTTCATGTCTATTTGTGCCTTGATTCTTGTCTTCCCTATCATGGTCCATGCTGATTTGTCTATTTGAATTTGATTTGCACTCAGTTTTGGAAGGAAATTTGAATCTTTAAATCACACACATAATCTTCACCATTAAATGCTCATTACTCCATTCCCACATGTGGCTTGATTCATGGCTACCCCATTATGGCTCATGCTGATTTGTTTGATTCCTTTTGATTTGAACACAAGCTTTTTAGTCTTGAATGCATATAAAATCATATGCATATAAAATCATCTCCTTGAATGCATATAAAATCATATCCACATGTGCTTAAAAGTCTTGTGTACACACTTGTTGTGTTGGACCATTTAGATAAAAAAATGTGTACACAACTTGTTGCGTAAAGGAACTCCTGAAGTATTGGTCGGTTTGCGTTTCTGGTCGCAGTGTCTTCCCTCAAGTGATATATCCTTGCTTTTGGATGCAGTTCCAGTATTTTGTCATGGATACCTGTAATCTGTAATACTGAGTAGACACTGGTTAATAATACCGATAAATACAATAAATAGATAATGAATGGGCGGTATTAGAATGCAGTTTTCTGATATGAACAAATACCCCCAAACTTATCTTTTGCTCGTCCCAAGCAAAATCATTTATTCACAAAAGAAAATCCTAACCGCACTTTCGCAGGGAACGCGATTGCACTGAGCGTGTGCAACAAGCCGTTAAACCTCTAGGTGTCCCTAGTAGGAGGAGTGTTGTCTCCTGAGGGTTTTCAACGGATACTACCCACAAAATCCCGTCAATCTAGTTTTGCGAAATGACTATGATTCAAACCCTAAGGTTTTATTTAAAAGATAACAATTCTATTATCCTAAATTTAGAACTATCGAACCTTTATTTTTCACACCTCGCTTCTCTTTTAACTTAAGATTTTATATGTCTTTACGTGTAGTGCAAATAGTGTCGTTAAGTTTCAAAAGGATCGAAAAATCATTATGTCACAAAATAAAGCCCAGATAAAGATTTAAAAAGGATCACATAAGTTTTATAAAGATTTAAGCATTTCTCAAGTTTCGTTTTCCAATAAGGTTTCAAATTCAGAATTTCTATCTTCCTTAACAGGAAACTAGGTCTTATTTTTCACTCCACTTTTTTCTTGTTTTCATTTCATACACACCTTTGTGAACGTGCAATAGTCTTTATCATAGAATGAAACCTTCATATCTCCGCTAGAAATATTTTTTATAAAAATCTGTCTTTTGTCAAGATTATTCTCACACAAAGAACCGTTAGGAATTTTAACTCGGAGAGAACACTTGCTTGACTTTGTTTTAATTTGGACTTTCTAGGCTTCTTAGCGAGCTTTGGGCTAATGCTCCCAAACTAGTTGGTTTTAGGGCATTAGGTGTAGAGACACCCCAGCGGACTTAATTACTCAAGTTACCTAGGCCCTAAAACAAAAGACCAATTTTGGCGTGAAAATCATGATGATTTATTGCAGACGGAGATATAACCGGTAGTTCAATTATTTTTTTTGGATAAAAGACGTTTTTAGTGGGTTAGGTGTGTAATCATTCCAATCAAGTTCCAGCTGCGTTATTCTTCAGAATTAGTTCCAATTAAGGCCTCAATAATATCCCTTCATATTCACCTCTCTTTAAAACTAGTCTTGATATTACTTATTTCAGAACAAACCTATTTGATCCTCAGAAAATAGTTTATCAATTTAAAAGTTTTCAGACATAATAGACTTGTCATCTAATTTTCAAAACTCACGACACGTGTAGTGTGATGTAAAGACGTATATTAGCTATAGTTAACTTCAAAGGAGAGTTATCTTTCAGGTTTTCAAAATCTAAAAATAGGATTTAGTTGTTCCTATCTTATCAAACAAAGCCGTCGAAATATTGAATCTAAGTTCTCCCGCTAGCTAACTTGACGACATAGTTTTTATGTTTTTAGAAATTTTTCTGATTTTTATGGGTTTTTAAATAAGTATGCAAATGCAGAATATACAAATGAATGTGAAGGTAGAAAGCTTACCGAGCACACCCCCAAACTTAAACTTGACAGTGCCCTCACTGTCAGGCTACACCAAGAGGGTCAAAATTGTCGGTGCCTCCCCAAAAACAAATTATGTACAAAAATAAAAACCAAAAATATGTACACCAAAAGGTTCCCTCCAAACTTAAGTGAAACAGTGTTTCCACTGTTTAGCGTTGAAGTTCAGGATTAGGAGGGGAGAGAACGGTATCAAGCTATACAAGGCCTTACACAGGCCAAAAGTGAGTACCAACCATTCAAAAATTCTATCTCTGTAATATGCGGGTTGGTGAAAGAATGTGAAGAAAAAAGAAATAGAGAATACGCGAGACCGTATGGAGATAGAAGCGGGATACGGTCTCGGTATATGAGAGGAAGAATGGCGGAAGGGAAAAAGAAATGGTGTCCGAACTTGAGGGTGAAAATGGAGTGAATAAATTAGCGCAATATGAAATGACCGATGTGTAAAAAGCGATTGTGCTAATCTATCAACCCGTCGAGAGATTGGGTCAAATCCCTCAAGATTCGTCAGAAAACATGGGAACGCCGAACTCGGTAAACCAGACATAGTAAATGAAAGTGATACAGTTTCTTGCAAGGTCAGAACGATGGAAGAGATGAAGGGGAGTGATTTAGGGATAGTCTTATTCTCACCTAAGTAAACTGTCTCGAACTCGAAAGATTCCATCAATGGTTCGGAATGACTGTGAGAAACCGAGTTTGATGGTTCAACTAACTCATCTGAAAATTCAAAGGACTCAAACTCGGGCGGTGAGTCTTCAACATCGTCCGAAAATGTGAAACACTCGTAATCGTTATCGGCTGTGAGAAGAGTGTCAGATTCAAGGAGAAACACACTAGTGGCGTCAAATGTGCTGTGATTGAACAGAAATTTTTCAAACTCACAGTCCTCCTGCATGATCTTTTGCGTGGTCGGAAGATGGAAAGGATGGAGGGTGATTTAGGAAGTATAACAGTTAAAGGTTCAGGAGGATGAATTGGAAAATCAGAAACATCAAACAAAAATGGTTCATCCTCAATACTATCCTCAATACTCTCCTCAATACTATCCTCATAATTCTCCTCAAAAATTATCTCATCCATGCAAATCTCATCAAAATCAAGACACATATGAGGTTGAGGAGAAACATTTAATGACTCGGGATGATGAATTTCAGTCAAATCTACGGGTTCATCATCCAAAATACTCCCTGCGTCAATATCCTCAATCAAGTGAAAATTAAGATTCTCAGACTCATCATCAAAAGCATGGATTTCAATTGATTCTGGTTCTAAGATGGAGGTGTAGAGGTCAAAAGGTTTAGGACTGGTTTCACTTGGAATGGACCTTTCACAATCGGGTAAATCAAATATTATAAAGTCGCACAACTCATTAAACGTTCTATCTTTAATCGGTAAATCTTTTGGGACACTAGATAGACATTCAAAACTGGAGTTGTGTGATTCAATTTGCAATGGGTAGGTTTGATTAGGAAGGGTGTACAGTTCACTTTCACTACTCAAATTCTCATCCTGTCCTACCGCCTCATCATACATTGTAAAATGTGGAGCTAGTTGAAAACTAGCTATCGGGTCACTAGGTTGTATGAGGGCGGCCATGGACGCATTCAAATCCATCATCTGTTGGCATGACGCTACCCTAAAGTCTTCCAACAACTGGTCTAGACTAGACATAGGTTGTGAAGGGGTTTCAGTAAAAGATTCAAAGTTGTTTTGATACCGGTAACTCCCAAATGACGGTTCAGAAGCAATGTCTAGGGAAGGTGTACAAGTCGGGTAGGACTGATAGGAATTGAAAGGCTGGACAGGGGTAGGATCAACATACAAATAAGAAGGTGAATGGAATTGTTGATCCAGAGAATTTGTAGTGGTGAAAGGAGTGAAAGATGGGTTACGGGATTGTTCAATATGTTCAGCGATGGACAAAGGACGAATTTCGAAAGGGGTATCAACATAAGAGAGTGGGGGAGGTTGAAAAGGTTGATACAAAGTGGATTGCGGAGTGCAAGTGTTTGTCCTAGACGTGTCTATGCGATCTTTCAATGAAATTTTTGGCATGGCGGGGTCGTTCGAAATTCGGCCAAAGCAAGAACTGTAGGAAGTTATGTCTGGTTGTGGATACCAAAGTTCGGCAAGGGTTTTTCGAGGTGGGGTACCCATGTTATGAAGAGAGAAAGAAAAATAAGAGAAAATGAGGGGAAAAAGAATGTGATTTTTTTAGTTAGTTATTAACAAAAGAATGAAATATACAAAAAAGAATCTGGACAAAAATAATCACGACACAAACATACCACACACCTAATCGTTCTAGGGTTCACCTAGGTCAACTAGACCTGCTCAAGAACTTGATTGGAGAAGAAAAACTGTGTCGAGAAACAGGCTCAAGATACACTGATCACGAGGCCAGGTAAGTGCAGAGATAAGGGGAGGTTTTCCGACGCTTTCGCGAAGGTCCTTAATTAAATAACCCTTTCCCTTTTGACGGTTTACCCGTGAACACTTTCCTAGACACCCCGTAAACAATATACCGTTAAGCGGTGTTCTAAACACAATTAATCTCTCCTAGTGAGCGCGAAGTTCTTAAGGCTTAAAGTCTAATTTCTTTTAAAATTTATGCGGGTAAACGTTATGCTCAAGTTCGTGATTTGTGGGCCACGGAAAAGGTGATGAAATCCTTTACCGTATGTTGTGGGGTTTGCTTGCCCTTAAATCCGTATTAATGTATGCAATGTGCAAATCAATGAAAAAATTTATTCAAAATTTCAAACAATCTCTTTTTTTTTTAAGCGCGGCACTGCAACAAATACGGTTTAGTCAAATCTTTTTTTTTGGCGTTTGCTAAGGAACTTGCAAAGAATCCTGCAAAGATATTATATTGGAAGCGTCGGATTTGAGAAGAAGGTGTTAGGAAAGTGCGTACCGTTAAGTTGTGGGTTAAGAAACCCCCGTTGAATCGAATCCGGTAAGCTTGAAAAGTTCGCTTGCACGGGTCAAACTACCTGGATCTTTCGCACTGTACTTCGTAACCACCTTAACTTTGAATGTGCACTTTGCTCCCCATGCCCGCTGTTCGCAAATCCGCAAAATCTGAAATGTTGGAAAAAATGGATATTAGTGCGGAAAAACGATACGAATGCCTAAATACCTGCACATTAAAAATTATAAAACACAAACAATACAAATAGGACAAAAATAGAACACTGAAGCTCAGAGGAGAAATTGGAGGCAAGAAGTGGTGAAAGGGCCGGCGTCGCCGGATTTGGTGATGATGTCGCCGGCCAACTTGATGAGGTAGGGCTCCAAATTTCAACAGTAGTCTCAGTGTTCCACTAATGCCACACTGGTATTGTTTATCTTTTTATGTTTAGTTACAGAGTGCAAGCAGGTATAAAATCCAGAGAACAAAATGGTTAGCTTGTGTTAATTTTTGTTTTGATTTTGAAATTTTTATGTTGTTTTGAAAAATAGGGTTAGATGGGTATTAACAAGATTAACCCGAAATAACAAAAACAAAAACGTTACCGTCTCCCCGGCAACGGCGCCATTTGATCGCACGCCAAAAGCGTGTCGGATATTCAAAAGTTCTAAAGTTTAACCGCGATCAGGACGGTGTCGCTTTGCAGCTAGCCGCGATGAGCACGGGTCGATCCACAGGGAGATGGTAAGTTTTTTGGCTTGTTTTAACGAGTTAACAACGTGGCGGATTTGTTCGTTATCTAACCTATGTGTTATATTCAAGTATAAGGCTTGTTAGGAAACGATTGGATAGTGTAAGTTAATGGATTCCGTATTCAAGTACCTTGAGCCGAACTTAACCAATGAAGCTAGAACAATCGGCAACAACGTGGATTAGAGGACTTAAGCATGGTATTCATGGAATCCGGCTTATTGACCCTTGTCCGTCCGTTCTTGTCTCTTGCTTTCGCCTCCGGCCAAACCGAATGCAACCGGTCACGGTTAGGAATCACCTTTACCTTGGTAGGATAGGGTGCCTAACGAAGCGCTTGTGTAGGGTTTGGGCGGAGTTTCAAATGGAAAAGGCGGGAAAAGCAAATGAAAAACGAAACGTTAACTTACAATATCTTTCTCTTTTCCTAACAACAATATTCACACCATTCACAAAACAAACCAAAAAGAGATAACAAAAGAGAAGAACAAAGAAAAGAAAAGATTACAAGCAAGTAATTAAAGTGCATGGAATTTAAGTGCGAGAATTAAAAGAGCAAGAATAAAATGCAAGTAAGTAAAAGATTAGGAACCAAAGAACATATTGCAAGACATGGGTTCAATAACCCAAACTTAAACTTGCAAGCTCAATAAAGAGGTTGCAAGATCAAGAGAGGGCAAAGAACTCATGGTGAAGGAAGCACAAAAGAACACTTTATTAAACTTCAAGAATGATACAACCCCTTGAGATCAATAACCAACCCTTAAACCTTCAAGCTCAATGAAGAGGTTGAAGGATCAAGAGAAGGTTAAGACTTCAAGGGGACTAATCTATTTACAAGAAAGGAGAAAAGAAAACTTGGAAAAAGAATGACAATCCAAGACTAAAGAATGACCAAAGAATGACCCTTGAACCTTTGCCCACTGCCTGCTTTTATAGGCTCCAAAGAATGGAGGGAAATTCGAATTTTTAAATCAACACAAAATCTTTAGCATTGAATGCACATTACTTCATGTCTATTTGTGCCTTGATTCTTGTCTTCCCCATCATGGTCCATGCTGATTTGTCTATTTGAATTTGATTTGCACTCAGTTTTGGAAGGAAATTTGAATCTTTAAATCACACACATAATCTTCACCATTAAATGCTCATTACTCCATTCCCACATGTGGCTTGATTCATGGCTGCCCCATTATGGCTCATGCTGATTTGTTTGATTCCTTTTGATTTGAACACATGCTTTTTAGTCTTGAATGCATATAAAATCATATGCATATAAAATCATCTCCTTGAATGCATATAAAATCATATCCACATGTGCTTAAAAGTCTTGTGTACACACTTGTTGTGTTGGACCATTTAGATAAAAAAAAATGTGTACACAACTTGTTGCGTAAAGGAACTCCTGAAGTATTGGTCGGTTTGCGTTTCTGGTCGCAGTGTCTTCCCTCAAGTGATATATCCTTGCTTTTGGATGCAGTTCCAGTATTTTGTCATGGATACCTATAATCTGTAATACTGAGTAGACACTGGTTAATAATACCGATAAATACAATAAATAGATAATGAATGGGCGGTATTAGAATGCAGTTTTCTGATATGAACAAATACCCCCAAACTTATCTTTTGCTCGTCCCGAGCAAAACCATTTATTCACAAAAGAAAATCCTAACCGCACTTTCGCAGGGAACGCGATTGCACTGAGCGTGTGCAACAAGCCGTTAAACCTCTAGGTGTCCCTAGTAGGAGGAGTGTTGTCTCCTGAGGGTTTTCAGCGGATACTACCCACAAAATCCCGTCAATCTAGTTTTGTGAAATGACTATGATTCAAACCCTAAGGTTTTGTTTAAAAGATAACAATTCTATTATCCTAAATTTAGAACTATCGAACCTTTATTTTTCACACCTCGCTTCTCTTTTAACTTAAGATTTTATATGTCTTTACGTGTAGTGCAAATAGTGTCGTTAAGTTTCAAAAGGATCGAAAAATCATTATGTCACAAAATAAAGCCCAGATAAAGATTTAAAAAGGATCACATAAGTTTTATAAAGATTTAAGTATTTCTCAAGTTTCGTTTTCCAATAAGGTTTCAAATTCAGAATTTCTATCTTTCTTAACAGGAAACTAGGTCTTATTTTTCACTCCACCTTTTTCTTGTTTTCATTTCATACACACCTTTGTGAACGTGCAATAGTCTTTATCATAGAATGAAACCTTCATATCTCCGCTAGAAATATTTTTTATAAAAATCTGTCTTTTGTCAAGATTATTCTCACACAAAGAACCGTTAGGAATTTTAACTCGGAGAGAACACTTGCTTGACTTTGTTTTAATTTGGACTTTCTAGGCTTCTTAGCGAGCTTTGGGCCAATGCTCCCAAACTAGTTGGTTTTAGGGCATTAGGTGTAGAGACACCCCAGCGGACTTAATTACTCAAGTTACCTAGGCCCTTAAACAAAAGACCAATTTTGGCGTGAAAATCATGATGATTTATTGCAGACGGAGATATAACCGGTAGTTCAATTATTTTTTTTGGATAAAAGACGTTTTTAGTGGGTTAGGTGTGTAATCATTCCAATCAAGTTCCAGATGCGTTATTCTTCAGAATTAGTTCCAATTAAGGCCTCAATAATATCCCTTCATATTCACCTCTCTTTAAAACTAGTCTTGATATTACTTATTTCAGAACAAACCTATTTGATCCTCAGAAAATAGTTTATCAATTTAAAAGTTTTCAGACATAATAGACTTGTCATCTAATTTTCAAAACTCACGACACGTGTAGTGTGATGTAAAGACGTATATTAGCTATAGTTAACTTCAAAGGAGAGTTATCTTTCAGGTTTTCAAAATCTAAAAATAGGATTTAGTTGTTCCTATCTTATCAAACAAAGCCGTCGAAATATTGAATCTAAGTTCTCCCGCTAGCTAACTTGACGACATAGTTTTTATGTTTTTAGAAATTTTTCTGATTTTTATGGGTTTTTAAATAAGTATGCAAATGCAGAATATACAAATGAATGCGAAGGTAGAAAGCTTACCGAGCACACCCCCAAACTTAAACTTGACAGTGCCCTCACTGTCAGGCTACACCAAGAGGGTCAAAATTGTCGGTGCCTCCCCAAAAACAAATTATGTACAAAAATAAAAACCAAAAATATGTTCACCAAAAGGTTCCCTCCAAACTTAAGTGAAACAGTGTTTCCACTGTTTAGCGTTGAAGTTCAGGATTAGGAGGGGAGAGAACGGTATCAAGCTATACAAGGCCTTACACAGGCCAAAAGTGAGTACCAACCATTCAAAAATTCTATCTCTGTAATATGCGGGTTGGTGAAAGAATGTGAAGAAAAAAGAAATAGAGAATACGCGAGACCGTATGGAGATAGAAGCGGGATACGGTCTCGGTATATGAGAGGAAGAATGGCGGAAGGGAAAAAGAAATGGTGTGCGAACTTGAGGGTGAAAATGGAGTGAATAAATTAGCGCAATATGAAATGACCGATGTGTAAAAAGCGATTGTGCTAATCTATCAACCCGTCGAGAGATTGGGTCAAATCCCTCAAGATTCGTCAGAAAACATGGGAACGCCGAACTCGGTAAACCAGACATAGTAAATGAAAGTGATACAGTTTCTTGCAAGGTCAGAACGATGGAAGAGATGAAGGGGAGTGATTTAGGGATAGTCTTATTCTCACCTAAGTAAACTGTCTCGAACTCGAAAGATTCCATCAATGGTTCGGAATGACTGTGAGAAACCGAGTTTGATGGTTCAACTAACTCATCTGAAAATTCAAAGGACTCAAACTCGGGCGGTGAGTCTTCAACATCGTCCGAAAATGTGAAACACTCGTAATCGTTATCGGCTGTGAGAAGAGTGTCAGATTCAAGGAGAAACACACTAGTGGCGTCAAATGTGCTGTTATTGAACAGAAATTTTTCAAACTCACAGTCCTCCTGCATGATCTTTTGCGTGGTCGGAAGATGGAAAGGATGGAGGGTGATTTAGGAAGTATAACAGTTAAAGGTTCAGGAGGATGAATTGGAAAATCAGAAACATCAAACAAAAATGGTTCATCCTCAATACTATCCTCAATACTCTCCTCAATACTATCCTCATAATTCTCCTCAAAAATTATCTCATCCATGCAAATCTCATCAAAATCAAGACGCATATGAGGTTGAGGAGAAACATTTAATGACTCGGGATGATGAATTTCAGTCAAATCTACGGGTTCATCATCCAAAATACTCCCTGCGTCAATATCCTCAATCAAGTGAAAATTAAGATTCTCAGACTCATCATCAAAAGCATGGATTTCAATCGATTCTGGTTCTAAGATGGAGGTGTAGAGGTCAAAAGGTTTAGGACTGGTTTCACTTGGAATGGACCCTTCACAATCGGGTAAATCAAATATTACAAAGTCGCACAACTCATTAAACGTTCTATCTTTAATCGGTAAATCTTTTGGGACACTAGATAGACATTCAAAACTGGAGTTGTGTGATTCAATTTGCAATGGGTAGGTTTGATTAGGAAGGGTGTACAGTTCACTTTCACTACTCAAATTCTCATCCTGTCCTACCGCCTCATCATACATTGTAAAATGTGGAGCTAGTTGAAAACTAGCTACCGGGTCACTAGGTTGTATGAGGGCGGCCATGGACGCATTCAAATCCATCATCTGTTGGCATGACGCTACCCTAAAGTCTTCCAACAACTGGTCTAGACTAGACATAGGTTGTGAAGGGGTTTCAGTAAAAGATTCAAAGTTGTTTTGATACCGGTAACTCCCAAATGACGGTTCAGAAGCAATGTCTAGGGAAGGTGTACAAGTCGGGTAGGACTGATAGGAATTGAAAGGCTGGACAGGGGTAGGATCAACATACAAATAAGAAGGTGAATGGAATTGTTGATCCAGAGAATTTGTAGTGGTGAAAGGAGTGAAAGATCGGTTACGGGATTGTTCAATATGTTCAGCGATGGACAAAGGACGAATTTCGAAAGGGGTATCAACATAAGAGAGTGGGGGAGGTTGAAAAGGTTGATACAAAGTGGATTGTGGAGTGCAAGTGTTTGTCCTAGACGCGTCTATGCGATCTTTCAATGAAATTTTTGGCATGGCGGGGTCGTTCGAAATTCGGCCAAAGCAAGAACTGTAGGAAGTTATGTCTGGTTATGGAGGCCTTTGCTGACTCCAGCTTCCAGAGTGACAAGGATGACTCCAAATCCATGTCAGGTTATGTCTTTACCTTCAATGGAGGGGCGGTGTATTGGAAGTGTTCCAAACAAGAAACCATTGCTGACTCGACGATGGAAGCGGAATATATCGCTGCATCTGATGCCGCAAAAGAAGCCATCTGGATGAGGAAGTTCTTGACAGAACTTCAGGTGGTTCCGTCCATTGTTGATCTAATACCTCTGTATTGTGATAACAACGGGGCTATAGCTTTAGCGAAGGAACACAGGTTCCATCAGAAGTCCAGACATATCTTAAGGCGGTATCACCTGATCAGGGAGATCGTGGATCTCCAGGAGATCGAGGTTCGGAAGGTTGCTACAGAAGACAACACTGCAGATCATTCACGAAGGCCATACCCCAGACTCAGTTCGAGCGGCTGATCGAGATGATAGGTCTTCGATACGCCGGTGTATGGCCTTAGTGCAAGCAGGAGATTGTTAGTGTATATGCCCAAATGGCCATTACTGTATCATACTAGTTTGTATATTACTTAATGGAAGCTTGGGATATTCACAATTGTATAGACAATCTTGCTCAAAATGGTAGTATGCTACTTGGTTTGTTTCTACTTTAATGTGTGCATGTGCTTCTTTTAGCATATCTCCTATACACAATAGTGGAGCCCTTAGGATCTTTTCTTGATTACCAGCGTTGTGATGGCAGTCCCACTAGTGGGGGCTGGGTAATCTACAAGCACATCCTTATACAGGTCCCTAGTCGTATGATTATCGAGACGGGGCATCGATACTCCGGAGTAGACTAGCGTATGCGCTTCTCATCCCAGCAGGAGAGATGGTCTGTCCCACATCCATTAGTACGTCGTACTTGAGATAGCATACTGGTGCTCATTAGGTTATGAGTACACTGGACAGGACTCATCGGGAACCGTTGGTTGGTACTATGCCTATCGTCAGTTATCAGTTCCCTGGTGACATGAGTACAGCTTAGTCCGCTGACTTGACACTGTCACTTCGCCTCGAGTGTGTTCCCACTGTTCTTAGATTGCTACCCTACCACGGCTCAAATGAGTCGTGCAAACAGGCAGTAGTTGGGTGCAGTCCCGAAGCACTTAGAGGCAGTGACGGTTAGACAGGATTCGTCTCTCCCGGTATTGGGGGTTGATATCGCGATGTGTCTAGGAGAGCCATTACACAAAGTCCCTGGCCAGGGCAAGCGAGATATACTGGTAGGTTTTCCAGTGTTATCTCAGGGTGTTCTGGGCTACACTCCGACATGACATGTACCGCTATTAGGGGACTGACGTTTACCGCACCCCTAGGCCCGCCATGCGATATTCTTAGACGAACAGACTGGACTGTACGGAGATTGTCACATTCAGACTCAGTAGGAGTTCGGATGGGTTCGCCTCATCAGTCTTCTTATCGGCATCTACCTGGGGACCATTACGTACAGCTAGTACCGCTTGCAGCCTATGGTTAAACCCACTGCCAGCATAGTGTCGAGTCTTTAGAGTCCCACATAGAGGGTTATTCGCCTTTGGGCAAAACAGAGTAGAGGTCGCATGGTTTTGCGACGGGGTTCGTTCACATCCGTGCACTTGTGCACGTTTGGTGTCTGGGCAGTTATTACTAGCGGGCTTTGGTTTAAGCCAGATCCTAGTATTTGTTTTGGGATTGGTTTTGTCTCATTGTATTCATATTCCTCGGAACACGGATGCGGATGTGTATGCACAGTTGACAGAGGCAGAGGATTCTCATTAGAGTTATTGACCGTTGACTTTTTCCAAACCCTAATGAGAATGAGAGATATGATTAATGATATTAATTAAGGATAATTGTGCCATGGTTAGGTTGACCATTTGACTTTTGTTGACTTTTTGACTTTGGTTGATCGGTTGACTTATGTTGACAATTTGACCATCATCATTTCATATGAAAGATGCTACTTGATTCTTGCAAATTTCATTTAATGTGAAATGATAATGGTCATTCCAAATGAACCATCACAATTTCTTTAATTATTATTATTATTTCATTATTCTCTCATATGAGAGTATGGTTGCAAAAATATCCTCATTCTCTCTTGCTCTTTCTCTCTCATATGTTTGAGCTCTCCCTCTTCCTCTCAAAGCTCTCATCTCTCATGTGTTGAGAACTATGAGCTCTTGAGATAAAACCATCAAGACTTTACTCTACTCATTCTAGGGTTCTAGGTTTAGCAAGCCAAGCACTTTAGTTATCTCTTGGTTGAGGTAGGAGCTCAAGGTAGAGGCCTTCGGGTGGATCATTCTTCGGCAAAAGAGAAGATGACGAGGAGGAGCTGTTCACACCACTCCAAGGAGCAAGAAGAGAAGGAGTTCAAGACCTAGGTATAAACTTCTTACCGAGTAGCTAAAACTTGTAGTTAGTTTGTTAGTTTTTGTTTAGCAAAGATCATCTAGTTCTAGTCCATGTTGCCTTGTGTTAAAAATCGTTTTTTATCTATTCCGCCTCCCTGTAAGCATCGGGATGGGTAACGTGGAATTACAGACTTCGCCGAGCGGGTCATGCAAGACTGCGAAGCTACCATGCTAGAAGCCGATGGGAAGCTTTCGTCTTGTTTACGGCAACGGGCTCAAGTTGAAGCGGAGTTGGCTGCGATGGCTGATCACGAGAAAGGATTGAGAGGAGCGCGCGAGCGGTTTTCTGATTTGTTGAAGATGCCTCCTCTTCAATAACCGTCTTTGTACCGCTCTTTTTTTTGTATTGACTGTAATCTTGCGATTTATGAATAACATGTATTCATTTTGATTCTTTTATGAAATGTATCTTGTATTCACTTGCATTCATGAATAAAAGACTTATTTTATTTCATATCGACATGTCCCTTTGGCAAATGTGTATTGTAGATATTCTATCTTGATATCTTTGTAAGGCAGCGATGGCTTAGGAAACAGGTTCAGATCTACCGCCTAAGACTTTTCAACTTTATGAGTCGTGAGGGTCTCATAAAGACTTTTCTCCCTACGATTCGAGAGGATCCCGTAAGTGTATTTTCTCCCTAGGAGTCGTGAGGATTCCTAAGTGCGTTTTCTCTTGAGAGTCGTAAGGATCTCACAAGAGAGTTTTCCCCCTTACAAGTCGAGAGGACTCGTAAGTGGTTGTTTCCCTCCTTGTTGATATTTGACCTTTGAGAGTGTGGCCCGTGAATAGTATACAATAGTCCATCTTGGACCGACTTGCAGGGCCCCAGTGCTTAGGAAACAGGTCCTTATCCCCATTGCCTAAGGCTTTTCCCTACGAGTCGAGATGAGTCGAGAATTTCTCATAGGAACATTATTTTCCCCACGAGTCGAGACGAATCAAGAAGTTCTCGCAAGGATGTCCTAACGTCACAGTTAACTCCTGCTAATATAAGTCCGTTAGGGTCTGTGGTAATAGGGTTTTTTACCCGTCGTACCGTCGCGTTGTCCAGTGTATTCCTCGATACGCAATCTTTCTGTTCGAGTAGCCTTGCGACTGTCGTGTTTCTGATCCCTTCGGGGGCTGGACAAGACGTTTCCAAGTAATCTTCCGGGTGATATTATCGTCGAAAGATCAAGCGTTAGGGATATTCCATATAGCTTTTTACTTGAGGTTAGGCTCAGTTTGGGAGCCCCGATGAGTCATGACCACTCCGCGCTGGAGTGGGATGATCTCCGATAGTCTTTTAGGTCTCATTTAAGTTGCCGTCAAGATCCTGAAGCTAGGGATCTTCCTTCGCTTCGTTTATTGAAATTGTGTCTGCAATATTGCGACGAATGTCGAGGTTGTCTCTGGGATGTCTGTGAACCGTCGAGATTTAGAACTAGGGGACTTTTTCATGGCTCCGTTTGTTGACGTCGCGTCTACATCCTGCTTGGGGGGAGGAAGAACGCTGTTGTTGATCTCTAGGCTGTAGATGTTGCCGTCGAGACTTGGAACTAGGGACTCCGCCATGGCTCCGAGGTAGTCTCTAGGTTGTTCGTGAACCGTCGAGATTCGGAACTAGGGGAATTTTCCATGGCTCCGTTTGTTGATGTCGCATCTGCATCCTGCTGGGGGAGGAAGAACGTTGTTGTTGATCTCTAGGCTGTAGATGTTGCCGTCGAGACTTAGAACTAAGGACTCTACCATGGCTCGGAGGTAGTCTCTAGGTTGTCAGTGAACCATCGAGATTTGGAACTAGGGGACTTTGCCATGGCTCCGTTTGTTGATGTCGCGTCTGCATCCTGCTGGAGGGACGAAGAACATTGTTGTTGATCTTTAGGCTGTAGATGTAGCTATCGAGACTTGGCTTCCCTTTGACGAAGCCCGGTGGGGCAACATGGTTCCCTTTTCGTTTGTGCCCATAGATTGTATATAGGGGGTCAATGTGATCTCACCTGCAGGGAAAAAGTTTCATTTCATTTTTTTTCCCTGCAATGCTCTATCATTTCAGCTTTTTATATCGCGAAAGTCGCGATTGCCCAATCATTTCGGCTATTTTTCGCGGTGCCCAATCATTTCGGCTATTTTTCTTTTTCTTTACTCGCTACTTTTTATTACGAGTTGCCCAATCATTTCGGCTATTTTTATATGCATATATTTTACTCGCTGATTTTTATTGCGAGCTGCTCTATCATTTCGGATATTTCATATGCATTTTTGGCTCGCTGATTTTTGCTGCGAGTATGGAACTTGAGATCTGATACCAATCTTAGCATCAGCATCGCTGCGACTGGAATATTGCCAGGAGCGAATCATCATTTGTCGTGAACGGACTTGGAATTTGATACCAATCTTGGCATTAGCATCTGTACCACTGGGATTGTTGCCAGGAGCGAATCATCATTTGCCTTTGTCGATTCGAACAAAGGTGGCTTAGCAAACAGGGTTAGGATCCTGTTGACTAAGGATTTTGACTTCATGAGCCGTAAGGGTCTCATAAAAGTGTTTCTCCCTACGAGTCATGAGGATCTCGTAGATGTGTTTTCTCCTTAGGAGTCATGAGGATTCCTAAGTGTATGTTCTCTTATAAGTCGTAAGGATCTTATAAGAGTGTTTTCTCCTTATAAGTCGAGAGGACTTACAAGTGTCGCTCACCACATGAGGACATTCCTCATCGTTGGTGGGACTTGGTGGGGGAAACGTTATTTGTGCCAGTGGATTGTATACAAGGGTCAATATTGAACCGCTTGTAGGGAAACTTGGGGAGTGTGATGGCTTAAAAACAGGTTCAGATCCCTGTAGCTTAAGGCTTTCGAATCCTATCAGCCGTGAGGGTCTCATAGGGGGATTCTCCTTACGAGTCGTGAGGATCTCTTAAGTGCAATTTCTTCTTAGGAATCATGGGGATCCCTAAGTGTGTTTCTCCCTTTTGTGAGTCGTAAAGATTTCACGCATGTATTTTCTCCTTACAAGGTCAAGAGGACCTTGCAAGTGTGCATGAATTTTTTTACGAGTCTGCGCCCTTGCAGGTTTTCACAAACTCGCCGGCAGTCCTGCTATTTTTAATCATGGAGCCTTTTCAGATTTTCATCCGTGCCCATTTTTCTTGTGTACGTACCTTTTTTTACCCTCCGTTTGCCAATGGCACTTGGGAGGACTTTGCCACCAGGGCAGCTGTGCAGCCAGCGGGTCTTGAGTTGCAATCCTTGCCACTGGGACTTGTGAACCTGAATTTCACTGTCACCGTGTTTGAGGCGACGTATTTAGTTTAAAGACATCTCGGTCCATTGTTAGTTTAAAGACATCTCAGTCCAATGTTAGTTTAAGGATATCTCAGTCTATTGTTAGTTTAGGGACATTTCGGTCCACAGCTAGTTTAATGACGTTGTGGTCCGTTGTTAGTTTAGGGACATCTTGGTCCACAGCTAGTTTCAAGACGTTGCGGTCCGTTGTTAGTTTAGGGACATCTCGATCCATAGCTAGTTTAAGGACGTTGCGGTCTGTGGCGATTTTAAGGCGAGGTTTTGCCGGATACTACTTATAGAGTTTGGACTCTGGAAGACAACGAGCAGACACGAGCATCATCATCCATCATTAACCTGAGCAGTGACTTGTCAAGCGTAGTATTTCTTAAGGAACCGACCGTTTATTGGCCGGAAGGGTCTTTCGCTATGCATATCCATGAGCAAGTAGTCCCCACCTTGGTAGACTTAGTCTATGATATACGGACCTTCATAGTTTGGCTCGAATTCCCTCATTTGGCACGATTAGGGATCATAGGTCTTTTTATGACTAGCACGAGTTCGCCTTGGCGGAATGTTCTCGGCCTAGTCAATCTTTCGTATGAGCGCGTCATCCTTGCTTTGTAAGCTTCTAGGTTTTTTTGCGCCATGAGACGAGTTTCATCAAGGGCATCAAGCTCTTCAAGCCGAAGGTGGGCATTTTCTTCATCCATCAGCTCATGTCGGACTGCCACTCATAAAGAGGGTAGTTCTATCTCCAAGAGGAGAACTGCTTCCGTTCTGAATACTAACGCGAATGGCGTTGTATTCGTGGCTGTCTTGAACGTGGTCCAATAAGCCTAGAGAGTTTCATGCAATCTCTCGTGTCAATCCTTTCTGTTTCTGGACACTGTTTTCTTTATGATCTTCGTCAAGGTCTTGTTGAAAGCCTCAGCCAGACCATTAGCTCGGGGGTTATAGACTGAAGAGTATCTCCAATCTATTTTATTCTGTTGTGCGAAGCGGCTGATCTTATAGCTTCTATAGGCCGGCCCATTATCCGAGATGATCCATCGCGGAGTGCCGAACTGGTAGATGACATGTGTCTTGAAGAAATGGAGGATGTTCTCCGTCTTCACCTCTCTTAGCGGTATTGCTTCTGCCCACTTGGAGAAGTAATCGGTCGTTACCAATATGAACCGATGTCCCTTGGATGATGCTGGTTCGATAGGCCCGATTATATTGGTTCCCCACATTTCGAATGGCCAGCTAGCCAATATTGGGTGTAGCGGATTAAGATGTTGGTGGATGAAGCCCCCGTGAATCTGGCACGAGTGACACTGCTTCGCGTATTCGAGGAAGTCCTGAATCATCGTGGGTCAATAGTAGCCCATCCTTTTCATTTTCAGCTTCATTTTTGGCCCGGCTTGATAAGAACCGCAGAGTCCGTCATGAGTTTCTTGGATGACTCTCCTTGCTTCTTTTGGTCCCAGAAATCTTAGCCACAAACAATTGAATGATCTCTTATATAGGGTATCATTGACGAAGGCGAAAAACAGAGCTCGCTTCATGAGCTGATGTCTTGATGACGCGTCTTCGAGTGTATGATGAGATTTGAAGCAGTCTACAAAGACTTCTCTCTGATCCTTCGCATTTTCTTCATCTTCTAATTGGAATGCCGCTTGTTCGGCCGCTTCCTTTTCTTCAGACGACTCTGGAGATATATCTGGTGGCGCGAGAATTCGGCGGCTTTGCACAATGATCCTTACGTCATCGAGGTTTTCGTCGGCCAGTTCTTTAGCAAGCTTGACTAATGCATCTGCCTTGCTATTTTTCGTCTGCGGTATGATTTCCAGGACGTAAGAGGGGATTTGAGTCAGTAATTGCTGCACTCTTTTACCATATTTTACCAGCTCTGGCTCACACGTCTGATAGTCGCCATTTACTTGGCTAACGACTAACTGGGAGTCTCCATATATAAGGAGGTTCTCGATTCCCATGCCAATGGCGATCTCGAGACCTTCTATCAAAGCATCATATTTCGCTTCGTTGTTTGTTCTTGGCTCTGTTAAGGAAAGGGCAAAACGCATTATCCCTTCTTATGGAGTCACAAAGATAAGGCTTACTCCGGCTTTGATTATGGGGGTGCTTTGCTTCCGCCTCTTCATAGACGATGCCCCATAGAAGTAGTCACTCCCTTCTTTCTCCCCGTCGATTGCGTCAAACGCGTGTTCATCCGGCAACTCGCAGTTTAAGGGAGAATTCGCTGGTATCGGATGCTCAGCGAGAAAGTCAGCGATGGCCTGGCATTTTATTGCATTGAGGGGTCGATATACTATTGAGAACTCCATCAAGAGGAGGGACCATTTGGCAAGCCTTCCCGTTAGTATGGCTCTTGACATCAAATATTTGAGAGGATCTACCTTTGATATAAAATGGACCTCATTTGCAAAGGCGTAATGTCGGAGCTTCGTTACCGTGAAGATTACTGCCAGGCAATGCTTTTCGATTGGGGAGTAGTTGTTTTCTGCCCCAGGAGAACTCGACTCAAATAGTAGAGAACTCTCTCCTTTCCCTGATCGTTCTCCTGTGCACATAGCGCACTTAAAGAACCTTCAAGGGCTATCGTGTACAGGATGAGGGGTTTTCCCTTGACTGGAACGGTCAGTACCGGCGGGTTCTGCAGATATTTCTTGATTTCCTCCAGTGCGCTTTGGCATTTACGATCTAAACGAATGGGGTCCCCTTCTTCATTAGATGACTGTAAGGGCGGCATTTGCCGGAGAGATTACCTATGAACTGCCGGATATACGCGGGCTTTCCTTGAAGAGACCGCAGTTGTTTGAGAGTTCTTGGCGCGGGCATTTCCATAATCGCCTTAATCTTTGATGGATCTATTTCGATGCCTCGGTGTCGTACGATGAATCATAGAAATTTGCCTGAGGAAACTCCAAACGCGCATTTCAGAGGGTTCATCTTCAGGTTGTACTTCCGAAGGCACTAGAACACTATCTTCAGATGCTCCCAGTGCTCCTCGTACGATTTGCTTTTCACCACGATGTCATCGATATAACATTCGACAATCTCATGTATGAGGTCATCGAAGATCTTTTTTATGGCCTTCTGTTAGGTGGCGCCGGCGTTCTTCAGACCGAAGGACATCACTTTGTAGCAGAATATGCCCAGCAGAGTCCGGAAAGCAGTGTGCTTTTGGTCTTCAGGATGCATTTTTATTTGATTGTAGCCTGGAGATCTATCCATGAAGGAGAAGAACTCATGAGTGGACGTGTTATCGATCATCAGTTCGGTAACCGGTATTGGGAAGTCATACTTCGGGCAAGCTTTGTTAAGATCCCGAAAATCTATGCAGATGCGTACTGTCCTATTTTTCTTCATTACTGGATCGATATTGGCGATCCAGTCAGGGTATTGAACTTCTTGGATGAAGCCAGAGTCGATTAGCTTCTTGACTTTGACATTGATACCCATCTCAAGATCGAACCGCATTCTTCTTGGTGCTTGTTTGACTAGTTTGACGTCCGGTGATATTGCCAGTTTATGCACGGCTATCTCTGGATCTAATCCTGGCATCTCGGAATAGTTCCATGTGAAACAGTCTTTATACTGCATAAGCACGTCTTTTAACGTGGCCACCTGTTTCTCAGACAGCAGCCCACTGACGAACGTTGGCCTTGGCTCATATGCCGTCCCCAAGTCGTTTTTTTCAAGTTGTCCGCCGTGGTATGTATCCCATCTTCCAGCTCCTTTGGTGCCGATGGAAATTCTGAGATCACCTCGTCTTCATCTTCATTTGCAAAGCAATGGGAGAGGTCATCCATATTCTCATGCTCCTCCTCCTTTGAGAATGTTATCACGTGACAGGTACGAGTTCGTTTCCAAGCTCGATGTTGATCTGGACTTTCCCTTTTAGTGTAGGTTGCTCTTGGCTCATACTTTTATGGTGGAGTTAGCCTCCAACTGTCAGATAGAGCAAACTTGCCTTGCTGATACTGGTCTTCAACCCAGTTTTTAAAGGTGAAGCAGTCTTCAAGAGAATGTCCTATTGCTCAGTGGTAGGAGCAATAAGCCGGATGGTGGATCCCGTTTACTTGCTCAGGGTACCGAGACTCCGGGAGTGTCATTATTTGATGCTTCATGACAAGGTGGAATATATTCCTTGTCTTGTCTCGAGGGAAAGAATATTCCCGACCCATCTTCTTCATAAAAGACGGATTCCAGCTGACTTTTTCTCAATCGCGTGGCTTCTTGGATTCACTTCGCTGTTTTTGAACGTCATTCTCATTCTTCACCTTATTGTTGTCTCTACGTCGGGCTTTTCCCTTGCCATGAGAGCGCACAGCGGGCTGACGGTGAAAGGCATCGTCATCCTCCGTAGCCTGCTGAATGAGACGTTGCATCCTAGCTTTCTCGTAAATGGACATTTCGCGGCTGTGGTCATCCCGAACCTTTTGACCCGCTTCCCTTATTAGCTTGTTAATCTGCTCTTCGAATGACGGACTTGATATTCGTACGGCGAGATTTCGCTCTGTTTCAATATCAGCGCTATCTGGAAAAACATTCTCTTTTCCACCAGAATCATTTATAACATGGAAGCCATGGAATCGCTCCCGTTTCTTGGACCGAACGTATCCAAGGCCAGTCGTCTCCATTCTCTCGTTGGGCATCTTTCGCTGAGTCCCGGGAACATCCCAAATCTTGTTATAGAATCGGGCTTGTCGAGCAGTCTTTTTGAAGGGTACGCCTTGGTATCTCAATAGCCTTTTCAGTCCCTCTGCGTAGTATCTGGGCAGACGGATTGGTTGAAGCCTGTCGAGCGCAGGTTCATCACCATGCCATACTTCTTTTTCCACTTTGGTCTCCGTGGATTGATAAAAAAGGATCGCCTTCTCACCGCTTTTCTTAGGAGGGACATAGAAGGTCTGCAGCTCTTGCACGTTGTACGTATCAAGTGCATCAAGTTCTTTGTAATGCCGCTGCGGAACCATGGTAATTTGTAAACTCTGGTCAACTCCAGCTAAGGTCTGTATTGACGGGCGGACGGAGAACACTGTGTTGGACTCGTCTTTAGAGTCACTACCAAAGACCAGAATAGGAGTAGATGGTCATGGCCTGTTGCCTTGAGGTTGTCCTGAGTAGACCATCTCTTCATCCTCCTTGGTATTGCTCCCAAATATCGGGATAGTGGCGATTGATTTTTGTTTATTCTCCGTTTTGCGACATCTTTCCATGTCTTCGAAGTCCGGTAAGAAGTACTTGGCGTCATCATATTTGCAGACTTCATTTACGGAGAATGGGTTCAGCTCCCCTGTAACTGTGTACTCGAGGCTGTCCTTGAAGTACTTCATACACTGATGTTGTGTAGAAGGGATGATGTTGTACTCATGTAACCAAGGCCTGCCGAACAAAGCATTGTAGCAAGTCTTGGCGTCAATAACATGGAACTTGATGTCAGTGACGAGCAGCCCGAAGCGTAATGTTAGTATTACAGACCCGAGCGTTTGTGATGATTGGGAGTCAAAACCGGAGATGGTAATTTTATCCTGAGCCAAGTGCTGCGCATTCATGCAAATCTCTTTCAACATTTTTACATTGAGAAGGTTGACGGAGGACCCGTTGTCGACAAGGATCTTCCCTATCTTGATATCGTGACAATACCCGGTTACATATAACGGACGATTGTGCTCGCACGATCCGAGGAGGAGGTCTTCATCGCTGAAGGTGATGTCCGCTGTGTGAACTTCCTCCAGCTCGTCTTTCATCTTTTCTTCCGTCGGGAAGGCTTGAAACTTATCGGGCTCTTGTAACGCCCTGATCAGAGAATTTCGTGACTCTTTAGACAGGAGAAGGGCATCCAAAATGCTTAATTGTGAGGGTATCTTCCTCAGGTATGCCAGGACAATGTAATCCACTTTGTTCTTCATAGGCGGGTCCTTGGTTGTGAGCTCTTCGATGACTCTATCATCGAGGGCAATCTCTTCAGTGAGTACTGCTGAGTTGCCGGTTTCCTTTTGGAGTTATACACTTGAGAAGCTGCATACCTACTGAATGGGGTTCCATCCAAATCAATACCTACCACTCCATATGAGATATGGAATGGGAAGAGACCATGTATTAAATGAGTTAAGATATGGGGTTGTCCGGCCTCTATTGAAAAGAAAAAACCGGACAAGCTCGAGGCAAAGTCAGTTTTGTATAAGTTTGTTGGATATCCCGAACATTTTCTAGGGTATATCTTCTACCTAATTGAGGAGTAAAAGGTGTTTTTTTTCTCAGCATGCCACCTTTTAAGAAAAGGAATTTCTTGTGAAGAAATTTGTGGTCATGGGGTAGAACTGGAAGGAGTTCCAGCTAGACAAACTAACAGCTGATGATTTGGTGAAACCAAAGGATTCAATAGTCTCCAACGAAGCTCAGCCTCTCCGCGAATCTGGTAGGGTTCTTCGTCCACTTGAGAGATACTACGGTCTTCTCGGTGACAGTGGGAGCAAGGATTGCATCATGGTAGATGATGGACCAACTAGGTTCAGGCAGGTGATTGGAGTGATTTAGCGTACTTGCGCTTTCTAAAAGATAGATCAAAAATATTTGTAACCGCAATCAAGAACGGCGTCGCTTTGCAGCTAGCCGGTGAGTACGGGTCGGTCCACAGGGATGTTGTGAATTTCCGATTCGCTCTAACGAGTTAATTCCGAAGGGTGTTCGGATTGATTATTAAATCTAAAAACCTAATTAACCTAGGGCAATTATCTAGATCTATTTTTGCTAGGGCTAGGTTTAGGGATGGTTTGGAAATGCAAGTAAACCTCAACGCTTTCAATACCCGAATGAAGATCAGTGAGGAGTTATGGTAATTATCAATAAACTGAATTAGATCCGTTCGGGAAGGTGATCCTTCCTCTAGGTTCTTGTCCTTCCTTTAGAGATCCTTACCCTAACCTCCATGGAAAACATCACACCCGGGCCTTTATACTACGGTATCACCGCTACCTCGAGGGATAGAGTGCCGTAGGGAGCGGTATGTGCATGTATGCATGGAGTCCTATTGTAAATATTTGGTGGGTAAGAAAGAGATGAGAGATCTCATCTCTCAAAATCCTTCCCCAAAGCTAACTCTAAACAAGTTCCTAGGGCATGAAATTAAATCTACCTAGGGCAAGGAATTTAAATCTACACTAAAGCAAGAAATTAAATTACTTACAGATGCATCCATCCAATCATCCATGCAGGGTTGTCAGATCTGAATTTCTGAATGGAGAAGAAACACCAATGCTCTCCAAAAGATTTCTAAATTTTATTCATTAAAGGGAGGCATCAAGAAATTACAATCTTTAGAGTTCTATTTATAGGAAATAGAAACTCTAGGTTACATTTTGATCCGCATGTCTGAAATTACAAAAATAGCCCTTAGGTTGACTAGTCAGCGCAGCTTAAACATTTTGGTAAAAATTTCACAGAATACGGGCTTCTTATGGCCGCGGAACCGCGGCAATAGTAGGCTTGGGCCGCGGTTCCGCGGCCCACTAGTAGGATCACATGCTGAAATTTTGTGGTAATGTTTTGGGCTTTCTGGGCTTCAATATTATTTGGTTCTTTCTTCACTTGGGCTTCTTCATTGGTTCCAGATCTTCAGTGAACAATTTTGCAATGGTTTTTTAACCGTTTGCCTTGATATTCTGGATCTTGTATTGCCTTGTTGATTGTGAATTTTATCTTTGATGTAGGCTTGATCAAGAGTCCTCTGTTTGTTGGTTAAAGTCCATATTTTTATCGTTTTTACATTGTTTGCACTGTTGTCTGTCCAAGAACCTGTAACCTGTAACATGTAGCAGACATGCGTCAAAAGCACCTGTTTATTTATAAAAAGAATAAGAATGGGGAATATAATAATACAATATTCTAGTGTGAACAAATATCTTTGCGTGATTAGATTGAGTGATTTAGCGTGCTTGCGCTTTGATTGGAGTGATTTAGCATGCTTGCGCTTTCTAAAAGATAGATCAAAAATATTTGTAACCGCAATCAAGAACGGTGTCGCATGAAGCTAGCCGGTGAGTACGGGTCGGTCCACAGGGATGTTGTGAATTTCCGATTCGCGCTTACGAGTTAATTCCGAAGGGTGTTCGGATTAATTATTAAATCTAAAAACCTAATTAATCTACACTAATTATCTAGATCTATTCTTGCTAGGGCTAGGTTTAGGGATGGTTTGGAAATGCAAGTAAACCTCAACACTTTCTATACCCGAATGAAGATCTGTGAGGAGTTATGGTAATTATCAATAAAGTGGATTAGATCCGTTCGGGAAGGTGATCCTTCCTCTAGGTTCTTGTCCTTCCTTTAGAGATCCTTACCCTAACCTCCATGGAAAACATAACACCCGGGCCTTTATACTACGGTATCACCGCTACCTCGAGGGATAGAGTGCCGTAGGGAGCGGTATGTGCATGTATGCATGGAGTCCTATTGTAAATATTTGGTGGGTAAGAAAGAGATGAGAGATTTCATCTCTCAAAATCCTTCCCCAAAGCTAACTCTAAACAAGTTCCTAGGGCATGAAATTAAATCTACCTAGGGCAAGGAATTTAAATCTACACTAAGGCAAGAAATTAAATTACTTACAGATGCATCCCTCCAATCATCCATGCAGGGTTGTCAGATCTGAATTTCTGAATGGAGAAGAAACACCGATGCTCTCCAAAAGATTTCTAAATTTTATTCATTAAAGGGAGGCATCAAGAAATTACAATCTTTAGAGTTCTATTTATAGGAAATAGAAACTCTAGGTTACATTTTGATCCGCATGTCTGAAATTACAAAAATAGCCCTTAGGTTGACTAGTCAGCGCAGCTTAAACATTTTGGTAAAAATTTCACAGAATAAGGGCTTCTTATGGTCGCGGAACCGCGGCAATAGTAGGCTTGGGCCGCGGTTCCGCGGCCCACTAGTAGGATCACATGCTGAAATTTTGTGGTAATGTTTTGGGCTTTCTGGGCTTTAATATTATTTGGTTCTTTCTTCACTTGGGCTTCTTCATTGGTTCCAGATCTTCAGTGAACAATTTTGCAATGGTTTTTTAACCGTTTGCCTTGATATTCTGGATCTTGCGTTGCCTTGTTGATTGTGAATTTTATCTTTGATGTAGGCTTGATCAAGAGTCCTCTGTTTGTTGGTTAAAGTCCATATTTTTATCGTTTTTACATTGTTTGCACTGTTGTCTGTCCAAGAACCTGTAACCTGTAACATGTAGCAGACATGTGTCAAAAGCACCTGTTTATTTATAAAAAGAATAAGAATGGGGAATATAATAATACAATATTCTAGTGTGAACAGCAGGCCATCACGAGTGGGGACTCTGTGTAAAGGCTGGATGCTATGCGATCAAAGATGGAATCCATATACACCAACAATGTATGATTTTGAATGTTGCACCTAAAGGGGTAAAACCTATCGGCAGCAATTGGATCTTGAGAAGATTCTTGGTGTAAATGGAAAAGTTGAGAATTTCAAATCCGTGCTTAAGTCCATCAGGATTAAAGAAGGCATCGCGGAGTTGGAACATCTGTTTTGATGTGGCAGTCAAAGTGTTTGACTTCATCAAAAAGGTAGATGAATCTTGTATATACAAGAAGGTTGTAGAGAGTAAGGTTGTCTTATACGTATTGTACGTAGAAGACATACTCTTGATAGGAAATGGTTTCTTATGCTACACCCGGTCAAGCTCCTCTTATCACGAAGATTCTCCATGGAAGATCTGGATGATACCTACTACATCTTGTGGATTATGATCTATGGTGATAGATCTAAGTGGATGTTGGGAGTGTCCCAAATCCAGGTACATTAACACCATACTAAAGGGGTTTAATATGGAAGATTCTAAGTGTGGTGGTTCGCCCACTTACTTATGAATCACTCTCTCCCAAAGGATGTCTCCCGAGACTGATTTGGAGAGAGCTCGCGTGCAAGAGATACCATATGCTTCGGAACTAGGCTTTATCATGTATGCGATGTTATGTACCTGATCAGATATAGCTAACTCACTAGGTGTAGTGATCAGGAATCAATCAGATCTTGGGAGAATCACCGGACAGCTGTAAAGGACATTCTTAAGTACTTGAGAAGCACTAAAAAAATGTTCTTGGGGTTTGGTAACGGTAAACTCCAGTGGGAGTCCTTTACCAATTCGAGCTTCAAGAGTGATAAGGTCGACTGAAATTCAGTCACAGGCTTTGTCTTTACCCTCAGTGGAGGGACGGTATGTTGGAAGAGTTCCAAGCTAGATACCGTGACAAGCTAGACGATAAAGTCTAAATACATCGCTACCAACGATGCTACCAAAAAGGTTGTCTGGATATTTCTTGTTCATGAGATGAACATAGTTCCTACCATTAAGCGTCCAATAACTGTTATTGTGACAACAATGGAGTTGTGGCTTTGGCCTGGAACGCAGGTCCCATCAGCATTCCAGACATATTCTGAGGACAGTAGCACCTAATCCGGGAGATGGTTGATCTCCAAGGGATCAAGGTTAGGAGAATTAACGCAAAGAATAACACGGCGGATCCACTCACAAAGACTTATCCCTAGAGAGACTTCTATAGGACGTTGAGTATGAGATACTACAACAAATGGCCTTAGTAGAAGTGGGAGATTGTTAGTAATATGTATTCCCTAGAGGCCATTACTGTACATACGATGTATATTGTAGTGGATGCTTGGACATATATAGGGAGGACTTTCTTGCTCGACATGATAGTATAATATCTGGTTGCTCTTTATCTTAACATGTACACTTATTGTTTCTCTATTACATGTTAATAAAGCCCTTAGGATGAGTACTTGACTACCAGAATTATGATGCAGATCATACTAGTGGGGACAGGGTAGTCGGTAAGTACATCCTTCAATTGTTCCTAGTCATGGGAGTATCGAGACAGGGCATCGATATTCCAGAGTAGACTAGCGTATACGCTTCTTGACCATATGATGGGCGATGGATGATCCCATATCCATTATTGTTTGACATCAGAGAAGGTATGGGGGTGCTCAGTGGAGACTGGGTACACTAAACGGACTCGCCGAGAACTCCTAGATGGTATTATACCTCACGTCGGATAGCAGTTCTCTGGTGACACTGGTACAGGTTAGTCTGTCGACCCGAGATCGTCATAGAGTCTTGTGTGTCTCCCACTATGCTTTGATTTCCATCGTACCATGGCTCTACTGAGTCATGCAAAACGGTGGTGTTTGGGTACAGTCTCAAGTTACATGGAGGCAATGAGCGATAGGAGGGGATTCGTCTCTCCCGGTATTGGGGGTTGATGTTGCGCTATGCTCGATTGGCCATAACAGGAAATCCCTGGTCAGGGTTGCTGAGATCTATTGATAAGTGTTACCAGTAGTTTCTTGAACCGTTATGGACCTTGCATCGGCATGACTTATCAGGCTATTGGGGTTTGATGTTATACCACCCCCTGGCTGAGATATGCGACATATCAGACGAAGAGACCGGACTGCACGGTAGTGTTACTTGATAGACTCGCAGGAGTATGAGTAGGCTTGCTTGTTGATCTTCTGATCGCTCAATACCCGGGTGGTCGTTACGTTTAGCAGACTGCTTGCAGCTTGTGGTTGACTGATATGATCACCGCCTACTGCCGGCGTATTGACGAGTCTTTAGAGTCCTATACAGAGGTTTCGTAGCTCAAGCGAAACAAAGTAGGAGCACATATGTGATATGTGTGGGACCGAGATTAATACGAGTATGTGATACCGTATTCTATTCTCGCGATATGTGATATCGGTCGGTTATATGTGACATAACTGGGCTGTCGAATCAAGTGTTGATTCGACAAGATGATACATTTGATATTAGTCGGTTGTATGTAAATAGCCGGATTATTAAATCAAGTGTTGATTTAATAATTTAATGTATAATTATATATTTGATATATTAATTTACATTAACTAATATTAGCTCACTTAATATTTCTTTTTTCTCACTAGTGTACACTTAGTATATATGTGATATATATTAATGTACATCTTTTATGCCATGCTTGATGCCACATGCTACATGGGTGTATGAGACTCATACCATGCTTATAATAATGTAAGGTATTGTTTATTTAAAGTAAATCAAATTGGTTGGAAATTGTCACATGGTTGAAGCTTGTAGAAGCTTGTGGAACTATTGACTAAGTCCACTAATTTTGTTTTACTTGAAGATATTTATTAACTCAACCATTATTGTTTAGCCATAGTTTATTCTCTACATAAGTTAGTGTATGACACTAACTCACCCATGGTTGCTATTCTCACTCATTATTCCATTCACACTTCATCTTCTTCCTCATCTCCAAAAGCTTTCTAGCTTTATGAGAGGTGAAGAAATATAGGGAGAAAATTATTTCTAAAGTGAGCAAAATTCCTACTTCATCAACCACTTCTCTATTAGCCATTTAGATTGGGTTGTTTCTTCACTAGATCATTACTTAGTGAAGAGATAGCTTGAGTTAGTGTCTCCTCGACGTAGATCATCTTCGGCCTCGAAGACTTCAAGCAAGTTTGTTCATTTCACCTTGTGGAGCCTCAGTAGAGTCCGGGAGATAACTACTTGGAGCGAAGGGACTACTACACGGGGCTATTGAAGTGAAGGACCGGTCTATAAAGGTTGTATTCCTTGTTCATTTAGATGTAAAGATGTTTACATGCATGTTCGTCTAATTCTCTAGTTTAGATTCTAGCGTTAGGGTTCTTTAGTGCGCCAATTTTTTGAAAACGGCATGGTCGATACCTCCCGAAACCCAGCGGCCACCCTAGGGAACCCTACAGTAGTATCAGAACCAGGCTAGAGAATTAGACGATGTTGTAATATTATGAAACCGAAACAACTCTGAAACACTCGAAATATAAACCCAGTTTCTGTCGAATTTTTCACAGTGTCAAATTTTTTTTTAAGCAACTGCAAAATGTTACATGTGATGTGACATGAACACAGAAGAAAATTGAACCCCTCTCGCCGAAAAATGGCCGGCCACATGCCAAGAAAATCCGGCCTGGCCGGTTTAATCATGGTGTTCTGGCTTCAAATTTTTACTGTGTTTTCGTCTCTGGGTTTTTGTGTTTTAAGTGTTGCTTGTTTTTCCTAAAATTACATGTGATGTTATCTTTGTGCAAAGGAAATTCAGAGTGCTTCGTAGTCGTAATTCTAAAATCATTTCGGGTTATTTAGACGACGTTAAAAAGTTTGAACGGATATCAATAACCCAATTTTTCCCTCGCTGGAAATTTTCCAAGAGTTGGATTTTTTCCAAGTTTGAAATCTTCAGAAAATCGTGCAGGTGTTTTCTATTGACCCTTTAGAAGAACGAAACCCTAACTCGATTCTGTGACCGTTGGAACCGCCACCAAACCCTAGGGTTTGTGGTAGTTACGCGATGCCACAGGTGAGGCAAAGGTTGACCCTTCTACGGCTGGTCCATAGGTGTTGTGGCATGTTCTGGGTACTTTTTGAACTCCGCTCAAGTGTTGAGCTCTTTGAGAAATTTTGGGTGTTTGTTTATTCGATCGAAAAGTTTAACATCGTCTAGCTATCTGTGATTGTGATACAATATTTGGAATCCACATAATTAGTTATGTGATAACTAGTTTGAATTTTATAAATTTAGCAGTTTGGTCTCATTTGATCGGTTGCCACGGAATTCTGATGTGGATCAAAAGTTCGTCTCAATTACGTAGCATACGCGGATACCAGCCGGGTAACCTTAATAGATAGCCACGCCCATAGCCCTAATCAAGTGACTGTAGGAGAACCCCGTTGCCAAAAGCATCCGTTCGGATGCTCGCGACCGCAGTGTTGTTCCTAAGTGCACTTCGTCAACGGCATCGGGGGTGCGGCCGTCTACTAAAGTTTCCGACGAGCATTCGACCAGGTTATCGGTAATCTTTTTGAATTACCCGTCTGGTTATTGAAAAGTGTTTTCAATATCAAGACTAAAATGCGGGGTTTATAATTTTTAGGCATGCAATGTCTAAGGAATTCATTTAGTTAGGCATGAAATCCGAAGTATGTGATACATTGGATTTATGATGTCTAAGGTGGTTGCGGATTCCAATTGTTGTAGTATTTCACTTTCTTTTCTGCGACCATAAGTGTAATATGTGGTGTATCGTCGGTTTCGTTTCTATATGTCAACGACAATTGGGATACGCATATTTACTTACGTTGATAACATGTGATGTTATGTGTTGCTGGGATATGTTATATTGGATCGTCGTATTTTGAATAGCCGGGTTTTTTTAATGTGAGATGAGAGTTTTTCATTTTCATTCATGTAAAAACTTGTATGTAATATTCTTTTATTGGGGCACTTCCGGGTTGAGGATGATGTCACCATTGATGTATATTATTTACTTTTCCGCATTAGGATAGACCCAAGGAGGGGAGCACAAGTAACCGGGTTCTAGGGTCCAGTGGGAGACCACCTCGAGGAGTCGAGACCGGATCTCTTAACTCTAGAATTGGGAGGGTTGCTTTCTGCTCTCGTAGGGGTCTAGGGATGTGGGTTTGGCTATTCATCGCAACCGTGGAATCTGTGTTTTATACTGGCTTAATTTAAAACACGGAATTCCTAGTATATCCAATATTTCATATGTGTTCTTCTGCTGCTGATATTCTGTGATGTGATCAGTTGATATTCTGAGACGAATGCTTATATTATTTATATGATATATAATAAATATTATTGTTTTCGTTTCTTCTGTGATACTTGGGGAGCATAATTTGACGGTTGTTCATTAATGAGATTAATGAAATAAAAGAAATCTAAAGATATTGTAGAAACTTGTTTTAAAAAACTGGTAGCTCTAGTTCTTGCTTTACATAGCGGTATTCCTTGTAGAATATCCAGCACCTTATTCGATAAGGAAAGAGCCGAGATCCCTTCACCGGGAGTGACCTCTTTAGCGAAACTGGAAGATGCTACAACCCACTCGGTGTTGTCTTTTGATTGTTTTTTAGTTCATGCTTTGCATAGTGGTATTCCTTGTAGAATATCCAACACCTCATTCGATGAGGAAAAAGCCGATATCCCTTCACCGGGAGTGACCTCTTTAGCAAAACTAGTAAAAGCCTAAAAAACACTCATTTTCAAAATCACTCGATTCTACAACGATATCAAGTTCAAAGCGTTAAAGGTTTTCATAAAAACCATTTGCAACCCTTCGTCATTTTAGGAAGTAGAGTACTTAGTATTCATGCTACGTATGTTGACTATAGCCAAGGCGCAGTGTACGGTAGCTAAGTGATGTCTTCCTACACAGCATATGATGCGATTAATTAGGATAGTCACATGATTATGTTGAACATAGCCAAGGGTCATGTGGGTGGGTCTAATTAATCACGAAATGACGGGTAGAACTTGACTAGGACTTATGATATGTTGACCATAGCCAAGGTCATAAGTACTAGGGGTAAAACAATTATCGGGAGTTTCAAGAGTTGAATTTGCAATGAGATTGCATACCTTCTATGAGATAGTTAGATCCCGATACCCACTGCGAGTAATTGTTACTCCTAGGAGAGTTTTGCACATTACAATAGGCCGATCAAGTAGGTGTCTAGAAAGGTGTTAATGGGGTTACGCCCCTGGGAAAAGAGGTTTATTTTAATTAGGTCCCTGCAAAAGCATGGGGAAACCCCCCTCAAAGTACCAACACTGGCATGCCCGAAAGATTGGCGAACTTGTAGGATGTAATTAATCCCGGCTAGTCTTACCTTTTAGGATTTGAAGGAAGATTTGATAAAACGGTGGGAGCCATCCTGATTAGATAAAATAATAACCAATCTAATCTTGCAAGAGCGCACGCAAAGTGTTTTCTTCTCTCTCTCTCTCCTGGTAGGTGTAATATTTCAGAAAATATAAAATATTATTTTTGGAATTTAATATTAAAATAATATATTTTTCGCGAAAACTACCCGATTTGCGAATCTGGGGTTTTCGTAAAATGGTATAAATATATACTAATAATTATGAAATAATTAGGGATTAAAATGATTTATGCATTTAAAAATATATTTATTAGATTTGGTATTTTTATAATTAATTATATGCAGTTTAAATAAAAATTGATTAGTGCACTACTAATCGTGATTAAGCCAAATCCGTGTTTTTACATTTTTCCATGGTTAGTGTATCATGACATGTTGCATTTGGTTGCATGTTTTTTCATTGGTATTTGTTGATATTTGGCTTTTAGAGAAAAGAAAAAGAGAAAAGGGAAAAAGGAGACAATTATTGGAGAGAGAGAGAGTGAGACATGAATGTGAGAGGGTGAGAATAAGAGAGAGAGAGAGAGAGAGAGAGGCAGCACCCCATTATTTTCCTTCATCTTCTTCCTCCTCATCTCCCTCCACCTCCACCTCCAAGAATCATCTCCATTTCTTCACTAAAACCCTACACGCTCTTCATTAAAAATGATCCCCACCTCATCCTACACCCTATGGACCTCTCAAGTTTGAATTTTGGAGACTTTGGGAAGCTAGGGTTTTCCTTGAGTTGCATCCATGAGGTATAATTCCTTTCATTTAGTTTAGTTTTAAGTTTCCTAGCATCCTAGTTTAGTTTAAAGTTAAACTTGTTTGTATTGGTGATGTTTTGAAATCCCAAGAGAGGGTTTAGGTGATTGTGTGGATTTGTGATGTTTAGGGGCTGTTACAAGGCCTTAGAGACTTATTCCCTAACCTGGAAATGAGAATAGAAACCAAAATAAGAACTTAGATATAGTCCCGTGCCGGTTTTGTGAGGTATTGTGTGCCTACAGGGAATCTGGGATGACCTGAGACCTTTACGAGAAAATCTAGAAAGTCCATAGACTTAGGCAAACTACCAGAAAACCACCCTGAGAAGAAGAACCCCAACAGCGCCTCTTTGGCCGGCGAGCTCGGGTTTAGGGAGGATGTCGCCGGATTTTTAGTGTGTTCTGGGATTGAGTTTTTGACTGCAGCTCATAATCCTTATAAACAACTCCTTGTACTTGTTAGTTTTGTCCCAGTTTACCTGAACCAAAATCTGGGAGCTGTTGTGAGTGGATTTGGCTATGTTTACCCGATATTTGAATTCGTGGTTTGGTATTTGTGATTTATGAACTTGGGTTTTGGAAATCGATATTGTATTGGATCGTTGAATGTTTGTACGTCAACGACGAGGGTTGTTTGGTTGTTTTTGCATGCGTAAGCTATAGGTTCTAACCTATAGGCAATTCGTGTGCCTTATCGGTTTTTGGACTTGGTTTTCATAACGATGCGATATGTGTTGATTTGTAGCTACCTTCGCGTGGATTCCGAGATGACGAAGCACATCGACTACGGCTGAACAAGGAGTTTTGCAGGTGAGTAGATCTATATCTACGGGAGAAGTCGGGTGGATGGAGTATAGCAACCCAGCAATTATAAAATGGAAACCGATATATAGAATATAGTCAGAGAAACCTACACTAGGAACCTATAGATGTGATTAAAGGTTTAATATGAAACGATATGATTGATAAGGATGTCTCGAAGTGATATATAAGGATGTGAAACGTAAATATGAATCACGATATATAAATATATATAGTTGCAAGAGAATAAGTATGAGATTTATAGTAGCATGATATGAGATTAATAAGATAGAATGTATATATAAGATTACCAGATGTGATGAAAAGAGTATACGATGTGATATGATGACTTGGTTTGATATGTCGTTATATGGATGCGAGTCGATATGAGATTGATACGGATGCGACCTGAGAGATAGGTATATATATATATATATATATGGATAATAATGAGAATAATGGGTGATATGCCGTACGAGATGTTAGGTCCGTACCCTCATTGTCTTATAGGTTAATAGAATCCCTAATCGTTTAATGCCGCCGTACGATGGAATACCGTACGTGATGAGTTGACTTGATGATTGATCTATACCCTTGACTAGAGGATTCCATACGATGTATTATACCGTACGTGACGTTGTGAGGCTGGATGCCGATTGATAGATTCTCCGACTCGGTTATGTTATAGATACGTATATCTTGTAGCATTTCGCTTACGATGTACTTTATGCTACGTTCTTAATATTCTCATTGCATTACATATACCTATGCTAGTACACCTACACCATTATCGATGATGCGTATGTTACACTTACACAGATTGGCCGGCTCACACACTTTCATCATCGATAATTGCCATGTCACTTACACAGTAGAATTGCCCTATCGTATGCTATGTTGCATGATATACTTGCTATGCTCACATCATTATGATATGTCGCATGATATACTGATATGCTCACATCATTGTTCCATGTTGCATGATATACGAATATGCTTACATTTCTGTTATATGTCGCATACATCATGCTTTACGATTATATGCATTGAGATGTTGTTTTCATGAGATTCTGGATTTGAGAACCGTGTTTATGTTTCAAAAGAAAGTATGTATTGTTTTAAAAACCCGGTTTCTCTTGATATGATATTTCAAGACGTCCACCATGTGTTTTCTCGGTTCTGAGATTGGCATGTGAAACCCGATTCGAGGAGCTGTAGGCACCGTCTGCGGGTACATGGTGGACCCGGTGAGGTACCCCGGGGCAAGAAGAATCGTATAGTTAGACGGTGAGCCTGGCAGGGGAGCACTACCTATCGGTGATAGTATTTGGACTCGACAATTATCCGGAGGATACCAACCAGAGTCGAGAGATGATATAGGCCGATCCGGACTGACGGAGCCCCTGGGCCGATCCGGACTGACGGAGCCCGAGATATGAGGATTTACGTGTCAATGTTGGAAATGGGTTTTATGATGTTTCAAGTATCGATATTGGACACTCAGATTCCATGATTTTGATGTGTCGGTGATGGACACACGTTGATTGATATCCTCATATTTACATGCATATGCTTCCATGATATTTACATGCATGATGTTGGTGTGTCATTGATGGACACGTAGATGTTATCCACATGCAGATAGGTATTGATTATATTGTTGGCACATATGCAGATACGGTCACCCTAAATATCATAGTATTATCTTTATGATATAGTTGACCTAGGAATCGTTGTTTTATTCGATTTCTACCTAATGATGTTTTCTACTCACAAGTTGGAAACTCACCCCCGTTGTGCCACAATTCTTGCAGGTTGACCGCACGGATCAATAGCGGTATCGCTGGCACACAGCTTGCATTCGGATGATTTGCTTTGGTAGGTGGTACATGTTGGATCGTGCCACTCTTGTATTATTATTTCTATTGTATCTAGTCAACTCCATCAATCAAAACTAGTATTTGTATAAATAGTAAGACTTAGACAGACTTGTGGTTGCGAGACTTAGAGCGATGGGTTATATGTTTGCTTGGTGGGTTGATGTCTTGCTTTATTCATTATTCTTTGTATTGATCTTCGCTGTTGGGCGTCGTATACTTATATTATGACTTGCGTGGTTGTGATTCCGCCGATCGGCGAAGAGCTAGCTCCCGCTTGGGGATGCCTTTTATATTATCATGTATATGTGGTTTTGGATCAAAATATACAAGGGAGGTGCTGCCCAAAATTTTAAAAGACAAAACATGTTTTTCAACTAGTAAAATCCACTTGCATTTTTCATGTTCCATTATCTATGCATTTAAGAAACATTTGATTTCATCATACTTTTATTTCAAAACTTCACCTCTTTTATTTTCTTAAAAAGGTTTTAGATTTCTGGGCTTCGGCTTACTTGAATTATGTTACGCCTTTAGACATTGCGTGGTTTAAGTGCCGGTCACGAACAATATTTTCGGGTCATGACAATAGCGACCATGCCATGCCTTAATCAAGATAATAATATGGATGTATTGACCAAACCTACTTGTTATACTGTGCTGGGGAACGTTGATTCCGTTCTTTCTTATAATTATTATAATTCTGAACAGGAAATAAGGGAATATCCGGATTCCCATACCACCCAATCGAAAAAGTACATGTTGATGCATCTTCTTCGGGTGTGTTCATTACCAAGAACTGTTTCTCAGTATCCTCTGCGTCCTGGGTATATGATACCGGAACAAGATCCCTCATATGTAATATGTTACATGGGCTACAGAAAGGTAAATAACTGGGAATAAGTGATATATCTCTAAGTTTAGAGAATGGTGCAATTGTTGCAGCCAAATCAGTTGGCAGATATCACCTTGTATTACCAAGAGGTAAATACATTGATTCTGAACGAATGTTATTACATACCGAACCTGATATACAACATTACAACAAAAGAAAAGATCTGCCTCCTCACCACTACAAATATCTCACAAATATCTCACACAAAACAAAACCAATGATGAGTCACTACATGACTCATTTCCATGAGTCACCAAGTGCACATGCATGAATCAATGCAAATAATGAGTCACACTCTCCACAATATTAAACATATAACCTAAATGTTTAATAGCAAAAAGAAATGGCAACTTCTAAAAGCAATCTTGTAATAAATTACAAGAACACCCATCATCCGTATATATATACCCGCATCCGTATTCCGAAAGAATACGAATACAACAAGACGAAAATAATCCAACAATATAATACTAGGATCCGGATTAAACCAAAGCACACTAGTATTATCCGTCCGAGTCATGATCCGTGCACAAGTGCATGTATATGCTCGAACCCTGCCATAAAACCATATGTCCTCTATAATGTTTCACCCGAAGCAGGGAAACCGTCTGTGTGGGACTCTAAAAACTCGTCAATACGCTGGCAGTGGGTTTAACCATAAGCACGTCAGCGGCACTAGATGTAGGTAACGGCTACCCAGGTATTGAGCGAAAGGGAGTCCGATGAGCAAACTCATGTTGAAACACCTATTGAGCCTGACAGTGACAATATCCGTACAGTCCGGTCCGTCCGTCTATGAGTATCGCATATCGAGTCTAGGGGTGGATAAAGTCAGCCCCTAATAACTTGACATTTAGTGTCGGTATGAAACCCATCATAGCCTAAGAAACTACCGATCCTAGATTAGTAATTCCTGACTACCTTAGCCAAGGATTTCTGGTGATGGCCACCCGTGCACAACGCAACATTAACCCCCAATACCGGGAAAGATGAATCCCCTGACGATCCGCTCACTGCCTCTATATGGCTCGGGATTGTACCCAACTAAAACCTGTTTGAACGACTCCTTTAAACCGTGGTAGGGTAGTAATCAAAGCACAGTGGGAACTCACACGAGATAAATGACGATCTCAGGTCGATAGAATAACCTGTACACATGTCACCAGGGAACTTCTATCTGACAATAGGTATAATACCAACTAGTATGTTCCCAGCGAGTCCGTCCGGTGTACTCATAACCCAATGAGCACCTGTATACATCTTAGGTGAACAAACTGACACCAATGGCTTGTGAGACCGGACACCGCCCTCGTCGGGGTCTCGATCAGTATACACTAGTCTACTCTGGAGTATCGATGCCCAGTCTCGAAACTCCCACGACTAGAGACATTTAAGGATGTGCTTATAGACCCCCAGCTCCCACGTATATGATCGCTATCATACTGCTGGTAGTCAAGTAAGAATCCTATGGGCTCTATCTGTAAGTCCACGTTGCCCACCCCGGTACTTACGGGGAGGCGGAAAACATAATAAAAAACGAATTTTTATGACTTAGGCAACATGGACCAAGCTTGTGAGGATCTTTGCTAAACTAAAACTTGCTAACCCTAACTACAAAGTAGCTAAGTGATGGAAAGGTTATACCTTTGGTCTTTAGTCCTTCTCTCCTTGCTCGTCGGAACGGTAGAAAGGCCTCACCTTGCTAGTCTTCTTCCGTCAAAGAAAGATCCACTTGAAAGCCACCACCTTTAGCTTCAACTCCAAGCTAGGAGTAACTAGAGTGCAAGAAATGCTAAGACTTGAACCCTAGAAGTGAGTAGAGAAGATCAAGTGAGGGTTTTTCTCAAGCTATTTGTTTCTCAACACATGAGAGGGAGAGAGCTTGAGGGAGAGGATGAGCAAGAGAGAGAAAAGATATGATAGAATGATCAATTAGTGAGCCATTCTCACTAATATGTGTGGATAATTTTAATTAGATAATTAGCTTGAAAATTGTCATGATAAATCTTGACATGACCATTATCATTTCAATTTTGCAAAGATCAAAGAGCATCTTCCAAAACAAATGATGATGGTCAAGTGGTCAACAAGGTCAACAAGTCAACGAAGTCAAAATGTCAACAACAACCATGCACAATAATTAAGCTAATTATCAATTAACAATAATACACATAAAAACAATAGGGTTAATAAAATGACAAAAGTCATTAACCCTAAACAAGGTCCTCTCCCTCAATCTCAAGCAACTGTGCATACGCACCCGCATTCGTGATCCGAGGAACACGAACACAATGAGAAAAACCAATCTCAAATCATATACTAGGATCCGGCTTAAACCAAAGCCCGCTAGTATAAACTGTCCGGACAGCAACCGTGCACAAGTGCGCGGATGCGAACGAACCCTGTCGCAAAACCATGCGACCTCTACTCGTTTTGCCTAAAGGCGAATAGCTCTCTGTGTGGGACTCTAAAGACTCGACACTACGCTGGCAGTGGGTTTAACCACAGACCGCAAGCGGCACTAGCTGTACGTAACGGTCCCCAGGTAGATGTCGATAAGAAGACTGACGAGGTGAACCCCATCTGCACTCCTACTGAGCCTGTATGTGACAATCTCCGTACAGTCCGGTCTGTTCGTCTGATACATCGCATGGCGGGCCTAGGGGGGCGGTGAACGTCAGTCCCCTAATAGCGGTACAAGTCGTGTCGGAGTGTAGCCCAGAACACCCTGAGATAACACTGGAAACCTACCAGTATATCTCGCTTGCCCTGGCCAGGGACTACTCGTGTAATGGCTCTCCTAGACACAGCGCGATGTCAACCCCCAATACCGGGAGAGACGAATCCTGTCTAACCGTCACTGCCTCCAAGTGCTTCGGGACTGCACCCAAAAACTACCTGTTTGCACGACTCCTCTGAGCCGTGGTAGGGTAGTAATCAAAGTGCAGTGGGAACACACTCGAGGCGAAGTGACAGTGTCAAGTCAGCGGACTAAGCTGTACTCATGTCACCTGGGAACTGATAACTGACGATAGGTATATTACCAACCAACAGTTCCCGACGAGTCCTGTCCAGTGTACTCGTAACCTAACGAGCACCCGCACACTATCCCAAGTACGACGTACTAACGGCTGTGGGACAGACCGTCTCCCACACTGGGATGAGAAGCGCATACGCTGGTCTACTCCGGAGTATCGATGCCCTGTCTCGATAGTCCAACGACCAGGGACCTGTATAAGGATGTGCTTATAGATTACCCAGCTCCCACGAGTGCGAGCGCCATCGCAACGCTGGTAATCAAGCAAAGATCCTAAGGGCTCTACTAATATGTATACCTGCAATATGCTAAAAGAAACACATGCACATATTAAAGCAGAGACAAACCAAGTAGAATACTACCATTTCGAGCAAGATTGTATATACAACTGTGAATATCCCAAGCTTCCATTAAGTAATATACAAACTAGTATGATACAGTAATGGCCTCTAGGGCATATACACTAACAATCTCCCACTTGCACTAAGGCCATGTACTGGCGTATCGAAGACCTATCATCTCGATCAGCCGCTCGAACTGAGTCTGGGGCAAGGCCTTGGTGAATGGATCTGCTGTGTTATCCTCTGATGCAACTCTCCGGACCTCGATCTCCTGGCGATCTACGATCTCCCTGATCAGGTGATACCGCCTTAAGATGTGTCTGGATTTCTGATGGGACCTGGGTTCCTTCGCTAAAGCTATAGCCCCGTTGTTGTCGCAATACAGAGGTATTGGGTCAACAATGGACGGAACCACCTGAAGTTCTTTCAAGAACTTCCTCATCCAGACAGCTTCTTTTGCGGCATCAGATGCAGCGATGTATTCCGCTTCCATAGTCGAGTCAGCAACGGTTTCCTGTTTGGAGCTCTTCCAACACACCGCCCCTCCATTGAGGGTAAAGACAAAACCCGACATGGACTTGGAATCATCCTTGTCACTCTGGAAGCTGGAGTCAGCAAAGGCCTCAATCTGCAGGTCTTTTCCGCCATACACCAAGAACATCTCCTTAGTCCTTCTCAGGTACTTGAGAATGTTCTTTACTGCTATCCAATGTTTCTCCCCTGGGTTTGACTGATACCTGCTCACCACACTCAGTGCATAAGCCACATCCGGTCTGGTACATAACATCGCATACATTATAGAGCCTACCGCAGAAGCGTAGGGTATAATAGACATGCGATCCCTCTCCAAATCAGTCTTGGGAGACATCTCTTTAGAGAGAGTGATCCCGTGACAAGCCGGTAGATTACCGCGCTTGGAATCTTCCATACTGAATCTCTTCAGTATGGTGTCGATGTACCTGGACTGCGAGAGTCCTAATATCCTCTTGGATCTGTCACGGTAGATCCGGATACCCAGAATGTAAGAGGCATCACCCAGGTCTTTCATGGAGAACCTGTGTGACAAGAACCCCTTGACAGATTGTAGCATAGGAATGTCATTTCCTATTAAGAGAATGTCATCCACGTATAAAACGAGGAATACTACAGTTCTCGCTACAAATCTACAATAGATGCATGGTTCATCTGGATTTTTGATAAAGCCAAATTCTTTGACCGTCTCATCAAAACAGATGTTCCAACTCCGCGATGCCTGCTTGAGTCCATAAATGGACTTGAGCAACTTGCACACCTTTCCGCTGCTCCCACCCTGAATGAAACCCTCTGGCTGGTCCATATAGACACACTCCTCTAAATGACCATTTAGAAAAGCTGTCTTTACGTCCATCTGCCAAATCTCATAATCGTGGAAAGCAGCGATGGCAAGAAGGATCCGAATGGATTTCAGCATAGCTACTGGAGAAAAGGTTTCGTCATAGTCCAAACCAGGTCTCTGACGAAAGCCCTTTGCTACCAGTCTAGCTTTATAGGTCTCAACCTGTCCATCTACACCAATCTTCCTTTTGAAGATCCACTTGCATCCTACGGGTTTCACCCCGTCTGGAGCAATGTCCAACGTCCATACTTTGTTGGTGTACATGGACTCCATCTCGGTCCGCATTGCATCCAGCCATTTTACCGAGTCGGCGCTCTGAATGGCTTGCTGGAAGCTAGTAGGCTCATCACAATCTAGGATGCAGTCCTCTCTATCCCCGTCGATGAGAAAACCGTAGTACCTCTCGGGCGGATGAGACTGCCTACTACTTCTGCGGAGTGGCATAGGAATGTCCTGTTCTTTTGAACCCTCTGGTTCCTCTAAGCTTTCAGCAATAGTTTGTGGTTCTGGAATTTCTTCCAGTTCTATCGCGCTCCCACTTAATTCTTTTTCTATGAACTGATGTTCTAGAAAGTGGGCATGGCGAGAAACAAGGACTTTTTGTTCCTCTTCGCAATAGAAGTAATATCCCTTGGAGTTCTTCGGATATCCCACAAACTTGCACTGTACTGAGCGTGCCTCGAGCTTGTCCGCATGCTGCTTTTTTACAAAAGCTGGACATCCCCATGTCTTAATGTGATTAAGATGGGGTCTCTTCCCACACCACATTTCATATGGTGTAGTAGGCACAGTCTTAGTTGGAACTCGGTTCAAAAGGTATGCTGCTGATTCTAGCGCATATCCCCAGAACGATCGCGGTAACTCAGCGTTACTCATCATGGACCGTACCATATCCAATAGGGTCCGGTTCCGTCTCTCCGATACACCATTATGTTGCGGAGTGTATGGAGGAGTAAGCTGAGAGAGAATCCCATTCTCTTTTAAGTAGTTCAGGAATTCGGCACTTAAGTATTCTCCTCCTCGATCCGATCTTAGGATCTTGATACTTTTGCCGGTTTGCTTTTCTACTTCATTCTTATATTCCTGGAATCTTTCAAAAGCCTCGGATTTATGTTTCATTAAGAAAACATAACCGTACCTTGAAAAATCATCCGTAAAGGTAATGAAGTAAGAAAAACCGCTTCGCGCATGTGTAGACATTGGACCGCACACGTCGCTGTGTACGAGTCCCAAGAGCTCGCTCGCTCTTTCTCCGTGTCCAGAAAACGGAGCCTTTGTCATCTTTCCTTTGAGACAGGATTGACAAGTTGCATACGATTGATATTCGAACGGATCCAAATATCCTTCAGTATGTAACTTAGTCAATCTTCTCTCATTGATGTGACCCAGTCTACAATGCCATAAGAAAGTTTTATTAATTTCTGGAGACTTTCTTTTGTGTGTATTCTGGATATTGAAAACCTGTGGTTGGTTTAAAACGTAAATACCGTTGTTTAATGTACCTGACCCAATCAAAACTTGATTAAGGTGAATGTTCACTACATTACTTACAAATGCAAATTCATAACCTTCTTTAGATAATAAAGATACAGATATGATATTACAGGTTGCATTTGGTACATAATAACAACTACGCAAAACCAAAAAGTGTCCATCAGATAATCCCAGGTGATAGTCCCCCACGGCCTCTGCATCCATGCTAGCACCGTTCGCAACTCTGAGGGTCATGTCACCTGCCTTCAAAACTCTACGCTTTCTCAACGCCTGCAAAGAATTACAGATATGAGATCCTGATCCGGTATCCAATACCCAGGATGCAGAGTTTATTGATAGACAGTTTTCAATAACATACACACCTGAAGCTGAAGCTGCAACCTGCTTCAATTCCTGTGTTCTGGCCTTCCAGGCCCTGCAATCACTCTTCCAGTGTCCTTTCTTATGACAAAAGAAGCATTCCTCCTTATCCACAAGCTTCCCCGCTACCTTTGTTGCTTTACCCTTTCCCTTCGTATCCACTTTACCGACACCGCCTCTTGGTTTGGCGGGGGCTTTCTTCTTCTTGCCCTTGGCTTTCGCCCTGGACCTAGAAGAGGAAGATCCTCCTACAAACAAAGTGGATGTCTCCCTACCTTTCTGTAGGGTGCCCTCTGCGCTCCTCAGCATGTTGAGGAGCTCTGAAAGTTCAACCTCTTTTTCTTGTAGGTTGAAGTTCAGTATGAACTGGGCGTAAGTGGAAGGAAGGGACTGGAGAACTATATCCGTATATAGCTCACTCTCCAATGTGATCCCTAGGTCAGCGAGCTCCTCAATGTAGCCGATCATCTTTAGCACATGCTCGGCTACTGATGATCCGACGGCCATTCTTGTCGAAAATAACTTTTTCGAGGCTTCGTATCTCGCGATACGTGATTGCTCTCCATACAGTTCTTTTGTATGGAGCAATATGGATTCCATGTCCATATTCTCATGCCTCCTCTGATGTTCGTTGTCCATCGAGGCAAGCAGGATGCACTTGGCCTTCGCGCTATCAATCTCCCAAGTCTTGCGGATTTCCTTATCCGCGATACTGGAAGTTGGACCAGGGACAGGGGGAGCTTTGGTGGTAAGAAGATACCCCAGCTTGTCATAGGTGATTGCAATCTTGACATTCCTGAGCCAATCTTTGTAGTTTGGCCCTGTCAATTTATTTTTATCTAACAGTAACTTAAGTCCGGTCATGTTGAATGGTCGCTGCAATTAGGAGAGAGAAAAGAAACACTTTAGCATGATGCTCTTGCAAGTTTAGAGTGGTTTTTAGTTTGTCTAAACTGGATGGCTCCCACTGTTTCTCGAATCCCTTCTCAAACCGTAAAGAAAAGGATTAGCCGGGATCATTCTCACCGTACAATACTTGCTTAACCGTTCAGCCAGGCCAGTGTCGGTACTTCGAGGGAGGTTTTCCAACGCTTTCGCGAAGTTCCTTAATTAAGTAACCTCTTTTCCCTGTGGGCGTAGCCCCGCTAACACCTTTCTAGGCACCTACTAGGTTTATAGCATTGATCGTTAAGTGAGAGTTTTCCCGAGGAGTAGCATATACTCACAGTAGGATCGGGATCCAAATATCATCGCGTGATAAAACCGAAGGAATCCTACCAGAATCATCACACTCCAAATGGTATGCAAATCTAGCAAGTTTCAGTACTTATGAAACTCCCGATGTGGATTTTTGCCCCATGCTCTTATGACCTTGACTTTGGCCAAAATATCATAAGTCACATGTCAAGTTCTACCCGTCATTCTCCTGGTTAATTTGGACCCACCCGTACCTACCCTTGACTTTGGCCAAAATGGCAGCACGACTGTCCCAAATCAACGCATCTATCTATGCTGCACATGAATGCCCAAACGCTACCAATCACTATGCCTTGACTTTGGCCAAAATACACAGCTTGAATACTTTTGACCATTCATGTGGAATGACGGAGGGCTACGAATGGTTTTGGCGAAACCGTGAACGTAGTGAACTTGATATGGTCGATGGAACGAGATAGCTTTTAAAAGGAGTGGTTCAAGCTCCGCGTTTAAAAGTTTAGTTTTGAAAAGAACCGAGTGGTTTTCAAAGTGTTCCAATCGACTTTTACTTGGTTTATTTCTTGCATTAGTTCTTTTAATGCGTCCCATCATTTAATCCTACCATTGCAGAAAACAACCAAAATATGACGTACGCTTATGCCATTCGCATTCGCCACGGGGCCCCGTCATCACCCGTTAGGTTACTTAACTAACGACAGAGCGGGGGCTGGGCTAGCGCGGCTGTAAAACATAAGCAACGCCTAAATAGTTATTTATATATATATATACAGCAATGATAGACATTACAGATCACAGATGAATACATTGGATATACTAGGAATCCGCAATGCGTTCGAGCCTGCAACGCAAAGCGGATTACACGGTCGCGGTGAATAGCCAATACCCCACCCAAGACCCCTACGGGTGCGGCAAACTACCCGCCAAGCACCCGAAGCGAAGCAACCTCCCTCACCACCGTGAGTAGGCCACTCGGCACTTCGAGTACCCGGTAGTTTGTACACCCCCTCCATGGGTCTATCCTAGGAGCAAAAACAGTAAAAAGAATAATACAATGACGGCTACAACCCCGACCCGGTTGTGCGGCCATACAAAGAATATTATTACATCAATTTACATGTTACAAATGAATGAAAGAAAAACAACGCTCATCTCACATCCAACCCCGGCCATTCACCCGCGACAATCCAATCCATTCATATCCACAAACCAATAGCAATCACAGATCATGTATAACCCCGACTAATCGTCTTATAGCGATTAGCCGACGTTTAATACATGCAAGCATTACAGATATAACCGATGTAGTTAAAGCGTAGTGAAGTTCCGGAAAAAAATACGGATTTATAGGCCCGCAAAAGCAAATTTTAGTTCTGGAAAATCTGGGCATATAATATATATCCTAAAAATCCCAAAAACAATGCAGAAAGACACTGCACGAAAAACGATGCAGTGACGTCATCAAACCGCGGCGCTTCCGCGGCACGAGCCTACCTCGTGCGGCGGAAGCGCGGCGGTTTGGATGATTCTCTGTCTCGTTTTTCTTGTGTGTTTTTAAAAAACCCTGAGATGAATTTACAAATATAAAGTTTTCTATTTTGAGCAGAAAAAATTTCAACAGAAACTAGGGTTTTTCAAAGTTCGGTTTTTGGATTTTTCGGTTTCGAAACTTCGTTACACTTCACTACCTAGCTAGTTTGAGTTTAGTTAGGCTCTGATACCACTGTAAGTCCACGTTGCCCACCCCGGTACTTACGGGGAGGCGGAAAACATAATAAAAAACGAATTTTTATGACTTAGGCAACATGGACCAAGCTTGTGAGGATCTTTGCTAAACTAAAACTTGCTAACCCTAACTACAAAGTAGCTAAGTGATGGAAAGGTTATACCTTTGGTCTTTAGTCCTTCTCTCCTTGCTCGTCGGAACGGTAGAAAGGCCTCACCTTGCTAGTCTTCTTCCGTCAAAGAAAGATCCACTTGAAAGCCACCACCTTTAGCTTCAACTCCAAGCTAGGAGTAACTAGAGTGCAAGAAATGCTAAGACTTGAACCCTAGAAGTGAGTAGAGAAGATCAAGTGAGGGTTTTTCTCAAGCTATTTGTTTCTCAACACATGAGAGGGAGAGAGCTTGAGGGAGAGGATGAGCAAGAGAGAGAAAAGATATGATAGAATGATCAATTAGTGAGCCATTCTCACTAATATGTGTGGATAATTTTAATTAGATAATTAGCTTGAAAATTGTCATGATAAATCTTGACATGACCATTATCATTTCAATTTTGCAAAGATCAAAGAGCATCTTCCAAAACAAATGATGATGGTCAAGTGGTCAACAAGGTCAACAAGTCAACGAAGTCAAAATGTCAACAACAACCATGCACAATAATTAAGCTAATTATCAATTAACAATAATACACACAAAAACAATAGGGTTAATAAAATGACAAAAGTCATTAACCCTAAACAAGGTCCTCTCCCTCAATCTCAAGCAACTGTGCATACGCACCCGCATTCGTGATCCGAGGAACACGAACACAATGAGAAAAACCAATCTCAAATCATATACTAGGATCCGGCTTAAACCAAAGCCCGCTAGTATAAACTGTCCGGACAGCAACCGTGCACAAGTGCGCGGATGCGAACGAACCCTGTCGCAAAACCATGCGACCTCTACTCGTTTTGCCTAAAGGCGAATAGCTCTCTGTGTGGGACTCTAAAGACTCGACACTACGCTGGCAGTGGGTTTAACCACAGACCGCAAGCGGCACTAGCTGTACGTAACGGTCCCCAGGTAGATGTCGATAAGAAGACTGACGAGGTGAACCCCATCTGCACTCCTACTGAGCCTGTATGTGACAATCTCCGTACAGTCCGGTCTGTTCGTCTGATACATCGCATGGCGGGCCTAGGGGGGCGGTGAACGTCAGTCCCCTAATAGCGGTACAAGTCGTGTCGGAGTGTAGCCCAGAACACCCTGAGATAACACTGGAAACCTACCAGTATATCTCGCTTGCCCTGGCCAGGGACTACTCGTGTAATGGCTCTCCTAGACACAGCGCGATGTCAACCCCCAATACCGGGAGAGACGAATCCTGTCTAACCGTCACTGCCTCCAAGTGCTTCGGGACTGCACCCAAAAACTACCTGTTTGCACGACTCCTCTGAGCCGTGGTAGGGTAGTAATCAAAGTGCAGTGGGAACACACTCGAGGCGAAGTGACAGTGTCAAGTCAGCGGACTAAGCTGTACTCATGTCACCTGGGAACTGATAACTGACGATAGGTATATTACCAACCAACAGTTCCCGACGAGTCCTGTCCAGTGTACTCGTAACCTAACGAGCACCCGCACACTATCCCAAGTACGACGTACTAACGGCTGTGGGACAGACCGTCTCCCACACTGGGATGAGAAGCGCATACGCTGGTCTACTCCGGAGTATCGATGCCCTGTCTCGATAGTCCAACGACCAGGGACCTGTATAAGGATGTGCTTATAGATTACCCAGCTCCCACGAGTGCGAGCGCCATCGCAACGCTGGTAATCAAGCAAAGATCCTAAGGGCTCTACTAATATGTATACCTGCAATATGCTAAAAGAAACACATGCACATATTAAAGCAGAGACAAACCAAGTAGCATACTACCATTTCGAGCAAGATTGTATATACAACTGTGAATATCCCAAGCTTCCATTAAGTAATATACAAACTAGTATGATACAGTAATGGCCTCTAGGGCATATACACTAACACTATCAACATGTAATAGTGATCAGTAAAGCTACCTAAAGCAAGTACATGATGATAAAGACAAACCAGATAGCATACTATCATCTTGAGTAAGACTGTTCTACCCATATAGTTCCTCTCTCAATCATCGCAATCGCGTACCTGCGATCCAATAATTGACTTGAGGACACTATAGCCAACAATCTCCCACTTGCACTTAAGGCTAATTATTGCGGTGTCACATACTCACAGCCCGTGTGATACCGAACACCCAACTTCACTACTAAGTAGTCTCACAAAGCTCTTTTGTGAAACTATTATGTTCGAGAAATAGCCTCAGTGAGTGGATCCTCTCCAATGTTTCTTTCTATATCTCTCTTTATCTCAAGTTCGCGGAGAAAGCCCTCTCCAGAAATGAGCAATACCTGTCTTAGAATATGTCTGGATATCTGATGGGACCTAGTTCACAAATGAACTCCAAATCCAGCAAACTTCTTAGACTGTATCGTCCACTGAATCAAATCAGTATCCTGCGCCATGCCTCCCTCAGTATCCGCTTGGACCACCTGTCCAAACTACTACCCCTTAAAAGAGGGAAAACTATAACTCTGACAGTCACTCTGTCATCTAGGTCACCTTGGAAGCCTGGAATGATAACCGTCTCCCGAAGGAGGCTGCCGTTACCAAATCCCTAGAACATCCACTTATGTTCATAAACTGCTTCTGAACGTTTCTCCAGGATTGGATTAATATATAAACTTATTGCAGCTAGTGCAAAAACAACATCTGGTGTGGTACTTGACATCTCACGATTGACTCAATTGCCTAAGCAAGTGATATGTCAATCATGCACATCCCTCTCCCCTTCAGTCTATAAGACACCTTTATAGAGGGTGACTCCATCACCTGCAGGTACACCACCATGTCAGGAGTCGTCCATTCTAAAACACCTTTAGAATGGTGTAAAAGTACCCAGATTGGGAAACTACCCAAATCTAGATCTAAAACCATAGATCTAGTAACCAGAATGCCTAATATAATATCTATATCCTATGTGGAGAAACCACTGTGTGAAAACCACAATATAACCGATCGTAGTATAGGAATTTCACTTCCTATAAAGTGCATATCATCCAAATACAAGGACATCACACCCTACTACCTTCTTAAAAGATCCATCTCCTATTATGAAGAAGCCAAAGCCTATGACTGTCACATCAAAAATAGATGATCATTTTCTGCTATACCTGCTTTAGTCTATAAATAGACACAAGCTACTTGTCCACTATGCTTCCGCTGCTCCCAATGACTATAACAACCCTCTGGCAGAGTCATATACACGTGCACTTCTAAAGCTAGTTTAGAACGAGGCTATACTCATCCTCCTGCCGGGTCTCATACTTTAGAACAGCAGTAATGGCAATGCTGGGTAAACAAGAACCTCCCTGTCACCGTATTTAAGGATACTGAAGTACCTCTCTGGCGCCTGTGGTTACCCACCATATCTGCGGAGTGGCTAATGGAATGTCAAACCCGATTGAATCTTTAGGTCCTGTTAAATTTTCAGTAATTGTTTGTGGTTCTGGAATCACTTCCAGTTCTACCATACTCCCACTACTGTTTTCTTAAAAGGTCCATTTTGCTAAAACTGTGGGAGTCAAGAACAATATCACTATTGATCCTCCAGATGGTAGAAAGTTAACCCTCGTCATAGCCCAGGATAACCTACAAACTGCCATTACTGAAACGTGCCTTGAGTATGTCCAGAGTCTGGTTTTAAGCTTAAGCCGGACAACTCCATATACCTTAACATCGTTAAGATATGAACCATTCTATATACAATATAGAAACAGAGGCACTAATTTAATTGGAACCATATTCAAATCATGCAGCTGTCTCCAGTGCATGTCAACTAAATGGAAGGAGGCCGATCAGTATTACTCAACTAGGAGTGCATCCAAATATGAGTAACCTGAAAGAGAAGAAAGTTCTCAAAACCATTACTATCAACTGAATACCAAACACAAGTATCTACATCTTCGATCACCTTGAAAAATCCTGATACTTGCAACACATGGTTCTCTACTTTATTCTTGTACCTATAACTTCTCAAAACTTGGACCTTGTATTTCTATGAAATACTTGTCTAAAACTGGAGAAGTCACAAGTAAAAAGAATATAGTATGAGCACCAAACCCTTTGTCTTAATGGACACTGGACAACATACAATACTTTGTATAAGTCATATGAGTTGAATAACTCAAATTCTGTGCATCGTAGGTTGAAAATTGTACTATGGTTAAGAAGAATTACACCGTTGTTTAATACTCCTTACCCAATCATCAACGGATATAGGTAAATATCATGGACATAATTTCAAAAAGTTATATCTCACTTTATAAAATAAACTTACAGATATAGCAGTTTGAAATTGGTGCATAACAACTGATATTCAAAACCAAATATTTGCCGTCAGGAAAAACCCCGGGTGATTTCCTCAAATATCACCAATTATAACGAATTCCGATATAATGAGGATATAGTCACTTAATTCCCAATAACTTACTCCCACTCATCATCTGTAAAACCATGCAGACGTGAGAATCAAACCTGGTAAATACATACCCTGAAGTAAGGATCTAATTTGGAAATCAGTTTTTAATTAAAAACGCACAGTGAAACTGAAACATGAAAATGTTTCGAAAGGGTAGCCGGGTATTCCTTGTAATGTCTCTTCCATTATCCAGATTCATGACTGTAACCTTATATTTCCTTGTCATCTCTCCAAATCCCTTTATTTGTCTTTACTCATTACCTTTTGTACACCACCCTTAGGCTAAATGATTTTCTTCCTTCCCTACCGTTCGACACCAGCCTATGGTTTGGAAGAAGACAATCCAATAAGCGTAATATGTGTACTCTCCTAATCCTAGGAGCTCTCGCAACCTGAGAGAAGGTAAAGATAAAAGACAACTGAATAATCCTTATTCTATTTCTCCTGAACCAGAATCCATTCTCGAACTGGAACAAGTTCCTTCGAGTTCGTATGTAACTATACGATGGATTATCTAATAAATATGGATCTTCATAGTGATACGGAGTGTTCTGGAGAAATTCAAAGGTGAAGTAGGAGTGGCGATGATATACGCAGTTTCGTCATGAATGATAGCAGTCGCAATTTACTTTGCCCTCTTTCTAATCCATTTATTTGTCTTTACTTGTTATCTTCTGTACACCACCCTTAGGCTAATTGGTTTTCTTTCTTCCCCACCTTTCGGCACCTGACTATGGTTTGTAAGAAGACTATCCAATAAGCGCAATTGGTGTACCCTCTCCTAATCCTAGGAGCCCTCACAACCTGAGAGAAGGTAAAAGGAAAAGACAACTGAATAATCCTATTCAATTTCTCTAGAACCGGAAACCATTCTCGAATCTGAAACAAGTTTATTCGAGTTCGTATGTAACTATACGATGGTCATATCCAATAAATGTGGATCTTCGTAGTGATACAGAATGTTCCGGAGAAATGCAAAGGGTAAAAGAAGGAGTGGCAATGATATATGCAACTCTGACAATCCAAAAGCCAATATGTTATAAGAAGGTTCGGTTAACTTGGTTCATGAGCTTTAGTCGAGGGTCGGGTTATGGTCGCTGCCAAAGAGAGAGAGAAAAGAAACACTCAGCGTGCACTCTAATCTAGATCAGAATGGTTAATCACTTTATTTAACCAGGATGTCTCCCACTGTATCCTCAAAATTCTCCTCCAAACCAAAAGGAAGAATTGGTCGGGATCTGTTCATATCAGATTTTTTCATTTTTATACCACCCAATTTTTATCACATTGCTTATCGGTAGGTACTCTTGAGCCGTGTTTTCTAGTCAATTGTAGGATACAGGTTCTCATCTCTAAACAGTGAAATTCATGGAAAATCACGACAAATTCCGGATTACAGCCAACCACAGATAAAACACGGGTCTCCCCTCTCTATCCGTATGTTGCCGCACACCAGTCTAAGGGAAAAAATGGCAAATCGATGTCATTTTCATGCACAAAGCTCAATGTCAACACAATATCCAACATATCTACATGGAGCTCAAGAAAAATTATGGCAAAAGATCCACATCAAATCACCTTTTGATATGCTGAAATTCTGGAAAAATTGTGAAGAGCTTCTGAGAAAAATCATATACCAGACTGAAGGACATAGAAAACCAGGAAAAACCGCAAAACACGAGGGGCTAATTCCACTTAATAGCCGCGGTTCCGCGGCATAAGCGCGCTTAGGCCGTGGAACCGCGGCGGTATTGACTCGGCAGAAGGAGAATTTTCAGGGGCAGTTTTGGCATTTCATGTAGGGATAGATTGTTGCCCTAGATTTTCAGTTTCCTTCCTATAAATAGCCCAGAACAATGCCAAGTGAAGGGTGATTATTCTTGTATTTAGATTTTAGAATACATGTTGTTATTCTTCTTTTCTTCTCATCTCTTCTCCATTAAAAACTTGTGGTGAGCTTTTGTGAGTGAAGAATGAATAAAAGAGTTCTCTTTGTTATCATGATTGTCTTGTTCTTTTGTTAATTATAATTGCTTGTAATTTTCATTTGCTAATCTAGTTGTTGTTATTTGTTGTTTGTTTCTTTCTTGCTCTCTTTTTCTTTATCCTTAAACAACAATGATGCTTAAGCTTGATCCTTGCCAAGGTGAGGTCTCAAATAGCTAGTTGTAATCTTCTAATCTCTTTCTTTCTATCTTTCTCCTTTGTTTTATTTTCTTTTTCTTATAATGGGTGAGTAGTTTTCATACTTGTTAGGGTAGGATAAGGAAAGTTTGAGAGAAGGAAATCTCTCTCACTCTTTTCTTGCCCAATATCTTAATTCGGACTCCCGTTAATTGAACCACAATCCGCTTCCTACGGCACCCTATCCTACATGATAGCGGTGATTCCTTAGTGAGACCGGTTGTGGTTGAATTAACCGGAGGTTAAGGCTAAGAGCCAAGAACGGACGGACAAGCACCAAAAGGAAGAACTTATGCATTGGAAAGCCTAGCTTATACTCGCAAGTTCCTTCCTAGTCGTGCTAATCCCCGTTGTTGCCGATTACCATAACACCGATATTAAGAGTGGCAACGAAAGAAGTGAGCGACTCCTAACTCAAACTAACCTAATCCTAACCCTAACAAGCTCTCTTTATATATCATTTTAGCACATAGTTAATCTCAAAACAAACCTGGACATTTGGACTTAACTCGTTAAAGCACATGGAAAAAGATTCCCATCTCCCTGCGGACGACCCGTACTCAACCGGCTAGCTACAAGCGAAACCGTCTTGATTGCGGTAATAAACTTAGCACGCAAAAACTCTAACAATCAAATGGCGCCGTTTCCGGGGAGACGGTAGTTTATTTCTTTATGTAATTTCGGGTTAATTTGTGAATATAAATATAACCGAAAAACAAAAAAAAATACATTGTAAAAAAACCATCTTGTTATTTTTGATTAGTTTTTGTGCAAGTGTGCAGGATAAAAAGACGGTCGAGTTCAGTGCCAAAGACGTGGGAAGTTAGACCCATATCTCGCGGCTACACCGCGACAGATCAAGACGGAGCCAACGGTCTACTGTAAAAATCTGGAGCAGATACAGTGAGCAAATCAAGATTCGAGAAATCCAGATAAGAAGAGGACAGCCAAAGAAGGATCTACAGAATTTTTGAAGCCCCAAAGCCACCTTACTGCCGCGGAACCGCGGCCGTTTGGTGCCATCAGGGTGCCAAATTCCCTGTGAGTGTTCCTTATCTCCTCCACACTCCTCTGAACTCCACTGAACTGTGTTTTCTACAGCATTCTTTGCGCAAACTCTCTTCCCCCTTCCAATAAATTGTTTTTGTGCAGGATTCTTTGCGCCGCGCTAAAAAATAAAAATTGATTGCAGTTGATTGTTACTGCTTTGCATATATAAATACGGACGTTAAGGGGCTTGAAACCAATCCAGATTGGGTGGGGATTTCATCACCCTTCCCAGGACCCCAGAAATCACAAAAAGCATATGCATTGACCATTGTTTAATTAAAAAATACTAGACTCAGCCCTAAGGACTTCGCACTCAATAGGACAGAGGACTAGTTACAGGCATCGGCCGTTTATCCTATCCTGACTTTGCAGTGTCTAGGCAAGTGTGTCCAAGGCAAGTGGTTACTTAATTAGGACCACTACTTACGTAGTGGGGAGCCTCCCACTTACCTGGCACTTACCTGGCCGCAATTGGCGGAGAAGAGGCGGTTTGAGGTCCTATTTGTAGCCCTTTGGAACAGTTAGGAGCTGTCTAGCTGACCTAGGTGACCCTAGATCTAGGTGTGATTGTGCATATCTTGTTTGTGATTGCTTGAAGCCGTAAGTCCGTACATATTTCTGTAAAGCTCTTTCTAAAAAAAACAAAAAAAAACACAAAACCAAAAACTTTTATAAAAACTTGCCCTTTGTCGCCAGAATCCATTTTCTCACCCACCTCCCATCGTGTTTCTCAATTGACGTTTTCTTACCCTCACCTTCTCCGCTTTGACTATACCAAACTCGTTTAGTGTATGTCCGCTTGGACTCGGGACACTAGCTCCCGCCTAGTCCGCGTTACGTTAGTCGCTACCGACTACGCGATCGACTCAGACGTCGAAACTCCGTCCACGCCTCTTTCACCCTTACCTTTGCCGGCCAACTCCGACGTTGACCCAAATTCTGTTCATACATCCTCACCTTCACCATCACCAACCTTTTCTTCCGCGATGTCAGGATTTAATCCAAACATCTCTTTGACTCCCCCGGGATTGACTCCATCTCCTACGGATGCAAATAACCCACCACCACCGCCTGTAGTAGCGCCGCAGCGAATCGCGCTCCAGGATCGTTTCTATCCCACCCATTCTGCACTTCCAACTTGTCTTTCCCTTCCACCGGCCAATGGGGATAATTTTGAAATTAAGCCCCACTTCATTAACATGCTTCCGAAATTTCATGGGCTTGAATCTGAAGATGCCTATATCTTCATCAACAAGTTTCAAAATGTTTGTGCCATGATGAAAACTACCCAGCTGTCGGACGATGCTATACGGCTACGGGTCATTCCGTTCACTTTGTGCGATCTTGCTGAAAAATGGCTGTATAGCACCGCTTCCCACTCCATAACCAGTTGGGACGAGTTTGTGAAAGCGTTTCTCAAGAAATTCTATCTGAATCATAAAACCGCAAGGATCCGTAACGAAATCAACCAATTCTCTCAGCTTCCTACTGAACCCTTCTGGAAGTGCTTTGACCGGTATAAAGACCTTCTTGTTCAGTGCCCTCACCATGGTATCGAGAAATGGCAACTTTGCCAAACCTTATACGAGGGCCTGAACCCAGCAACCAAGCAGTTGTTGGAAACCATTTGTCAGGGCCACTTCCTATCAAAATCTGACGAGGAAGCGTGGCAATTCTTCGACGACCTTGCGGAACAAACGCTTCAATAGGAGAGCACTAGACCAACTTCTTCTTCTTCCTCATCCACTTCTACTGGTCAGTCTAGGGTAGGAATTCACCAACTCGATGTCTCTATTGCGATGAAAGCTGAAATGGCTGCAATAACGAGAAAACTTGAAGCGATAGAGAGCAAATTTTCATCTCCTGCTCTTGCCCCTGTTCTTCCCCTTCGTACCATTTGTGCTTGTTGTTCCGATCCTTCTCACTTAACCGAAGAGTGTCCTTACAATCCACCATCTCAAGGACAGGATCAGGTTAATGCTGCATTTCAGCAAAGACCGAGAAATGATCCATACTCTTCCACCTACAATCCCGGTTGGAGGAACCACCCCAATTTCGCCTGGAATCAGAATCAGCAACAATTCCAAGGCAATAATTTCCAGAGGCCCCCTCCTCCGCAACAACAAGCGCAACAGAAAACTCAACATCAGTTTTAGCAGCCCTTCCAACCCCAACCTTTTCAAAATCAGGCGAACAACTTTGCACCCAACAATTCTTTTCCACAAAACAACTTTGTTCTGTCAAACAACGATAAGGTTTCCTCGCTAGAACGAAGTCTGGAGGCGTTCGTTAAATAATCGACACAATCCACCGCCAACATCCAGTCATCTATTCAGTCTTTGGTGCAACACACTGCTGCACACGGGCAAAGCATCAAGACCATCGAAGCCCAGATTGCACAGCTGAATGTGGCGTTAAGCGAGCGAGAAAAGGGGAAGCTTCCATCTCAACCACTCCCAAATCCCGGTCACCCACATAATGTACATGTTGCTCTTGAACAACAAAACCATAATGTGAGTGCTGTGACTACATTGAGATCGGGAAGGATGCTGCACAACAACATCGGCAAAACAATTGAGGATAATGACACCCCGGCCGCTTCTTCTTCTTCTTCTTCTTCGTCTTCTGAGCCTATTCTCCATTCTTCAAAAGGCTCTTCTTCTTCTTCTTCTGCTCTGAACGGACCCACTTCTCAATCCACGAAAACACCAGCTCTGGGATCCGTTCCAACTCCATAATCTCCTCCACAAGCATTGGACTCAACTAATTTTAAAAACATTCCATTTCCAAACCGGTTGAGGTCCAATAAACAAAATCCACAAATGGAGAAGATTCTGGAGTTGTTTAAGCAGGTTAACATCAACATTCCCCTTTTAGATGCTGTCCAACAAGTCCCGTCCTACGCGAAAATCTTAAAGGACTTGTGCACGAAAAAGAGGAAATCTCAGGTACCCAAGAAAGTTTTCTTGGCTAGTGTTGTGAGTGATGCTCTTACCCAATCTTTACCTCAAAAACGGAAGGACCCTGGCTGTCCTATGATTTCTATTACCATTGGGGATAAGAACATCAACCGCGCACTATTAGATCTTGGTGCCAGTGTTAACCTGCTTCTGTACTCAGTATATGAGCAATTAGGTGTAGGAGAGCTGAAACCCACACACTGTACTCTCCAAATAGCCGACCGATCTATCACCCATCCTAGGGGTGAGCTAGAGTATGTGTTAATCAAGGTTGGGGACTTCATATTCCCCGTTGACTTCATTGTATTAGACACACAGCCTGTAGCTAACCCCCGGAATCAAATTCCGGTGATACTCGGTCGCCTATTACTTGCAACCTCAAATGCTGTGATCAATTGTCGCAATGGTTCGATGAACCTATCTTTTAGAAACATGACAATTGAACTCAACATTTTTAGGTTGGGGAATCAGCCCACCGAACCTAATGCTCATATACTAGACGTTTGCTCAATCCAGGAGATCACCCCAGAAGAGTGTGAATTCGAGGAGTTTTTGTTCGATCACGATAACCTTAACGCCACTAGTGCGTTCCTCTTCGAACCTGGTGCTGTTTCTGCGCCCGACAATGACTACGAGTGATTCACTTTCTCGAACGATCTTAGCCACCCACTACCCGAGTTTGAATCCTTCGAATTTCCGGATGAGTTACCTGAACCATCCAACTCGGTCGCTTACACTCGTTTTGAACCTTTGCTGGAATCCTTTGAGTTCGAGACCTTTTCACCAATCTTGCCTTCAATCGTTTCACCTCCAACGCTCGAACTCAAGCCTTTGCCGTCTCACCTTAAGTACGCTTACTTGGGTGAGAACGAGACCCTCCCTGTTATCATCTCGGCTTCTCTAGCTCCAGAGCAAGAGAAATCCCTTCTTGCGGTCTTGCACAGCAATAGGCAAGCTTTTGGCTGGTCCATGACGGACATCAAGGGGATTAGTCCCCTGATCGTTGAACATCACATTCATCTGATGGATGATGCCAAACCAGCCAGAGATCCACAAAGGCGACTCAACCCAGTCATGAAGGAGGATGTGAAAAAGGAAATCGTGAAGTGTCTGGATAGTGGTATCATTTACCCTATCTCTGATAGCCAGTGGGTTAGCCTCATTCACGTTGTGCCCAAGAAATCAGGCATAACAGTCATTACTAACGAGGCGAACGATTTAATCCCTACTCGCACCCAAACTGGGTGGCGAGTATGCATCGATTACAGAAAACTCAACGCCGCAACGCGGAAAGACCACTTTCCGCTACCTTTCATTGACCAAATGCTTGAACGATTGGACGGACACGAGTACTACTGCTTTCTTGATGGCTACTCCGGCTATAATCAGATTCCCATCGCCGAGAAAGACCAGGACAAGACCACATTCACTTATCCTTTCGGCACGTTCGCATATCGTCGCATGCCCTTTAGGTTATGCAATGCGCCCGCTACCTTCCAGCGGTGTATGATGGGAATCTTCTCTGACATGGTGGAGAAATTCCCGGAGATCTTCGTGGAAGATTTCTCCATCTTCGGCGATTCCTTTAACGAGTGTTTGCTGCATCTTGACGCTGTCCTTACCCGATGTAAGGACAAGAACCTCACTTTGAATTGGGAGAAGTGCCACTTCAAGGTGCGCGAAGGTATTGTCTTAGGACATATCATTTCGCAAAATGGCATAAAGGTTGACAAAGCGAAGATTGAGGTCATTTCTAATCTCCCTCCTCCCAGATGCGTCAGAGACATCCGAGCCTTCCTTGGTCATGCCGGTTTCTATAGACGGTTCATCAAGGACTTTAGCAAGATTGCTAGGCCCTTGACTCTGTTGCTGGCCAAGGACACGCCATTCGACTTCAACTGGAGCTGTGTGACTGCGTTCGAGTCATTAAAAAGCTCACTCACTTCTGCTCCCGTTCTTTCTTCACCTGACTGGACGCACCCATTTGAGATTATGTGCGATGCATCCGACTTTGCCATTGGTGCTGTCCTTGGACAACACATCAACAAGATGCCGCACGTAATCTATTATGCTAGCCGAACCCTGAACGACGCCCAACTTAATTATGCAACAACTGAGAAGGAATTCTTAGCTATTGTATTTGCTTTAGAAAAGTTCAGGCCCTACCTCATCGGCTCTCCAGTCATTGTCTACAAAGACCATTCTGCTCTGCGCCATCTTTTTGTGAAGAAAGATGCAAAATCTCGGTTAATACATTGGATCCTCTTGCTTCAAGAGTTTGACCTTGTTATCAAGGACAAAAGAGGATGTGAAAACGTAGTCGCCGACCATCTCTCACGACTTCCTTCTTCGCCGTCGCCTCAACTTCCGATCAACGACGTTTTTCCGGATGAACAGCTCTTGACAGTATCTCGCGAACCCTGGTTCTCAGATATTGTGAACTATTTGGCCACAGGGCTACTACCGACTGAATGGTCAAGTCAGGACAGACTTCGATTCTTATCCCAAGTAAAACACTTTTACTGGGACGAACCCTATCTGTTCAAGTACTGTCCCGACCAGATTATTCGTCGGTGTGTCCCTGACGATGAATTCAAGAGTGTGCTGTCATTTTGCCACTATCAAGCATGTGGCGGGCATTTTGGCCCCAGAAAGACAGCTGAGAAGATCTTGCAATGTGGTTTCTACTGGCCACAACTCTTCAAAGACGCTCATGACTATTGTAAGACTTGCTCCCGGTGCCAACACTTGGGCCGGATATCCCGGAGGAACGAGATGCCACTCCAACCAATCTTGGTTGTGGAGATTTTCGACGTTTGGGGGATAGATTTCATGGGGCCGTTTCCCAGCTCTTTCGGGAACTTGTACATCCTTCTCGCTGTTGATTACGTCTCTAAGTGGGTCGAGGCTGTGCCCAGCTGAACTAACGACAACAAGGTTGTCGCTAGGTTTCTTAAAGAAAACATTTTCTCCCGGTTTGGGCACCCCCGAGCGATCATTAGCGACAATGGAACTCATTTCTGCAATAAGACTTTCGAGGCCTTGATGCGGAAATATTCCATTAATCATAAGCTATCTACGTCCTACCATCCCCAAACCTGTGGGCAAGCCGAAGTTTCAAATCGGCAAATCAAGCAGATACTGGAGAAGACGGTTTCCAAGAATCGAAAGGATTGGTCGTTGAAACTCACTGATGCCCTTTGGGCATTTCGAACGGCTTATAAGACCGATCTTGGCATGTCTCCCTATCGGCTTGTGTACGGAAAGGCTTGCCACCTCCCTATCGAAATAGAGCATCACGCATTTTGGGTGATAAAACAACTGAATCTGTCTCTCGAAGATGCGGGTAGCTATCGGAATCTGCAGTTGAACGAATTGAGCGAGCTTAGGGATGGGGCTTACGATAACGCGGTTGTCGTTAAGAACCGAACGAAGGTGTTTCACGATAAACACCTTTTGCGCAAAACTTTCGTACCTGGTCAGCAGGTACTGCTTTACGACACCCGGCTACACTTCCATCCAGGAAAGCTCAGATCTCGCAGGAAAGGGCCGTATTTTGTGCGAAATGTGTCCGCATGGCGCTGTGGATTTGGAGAATCCAAAGGACGGTTCATTTTTCAAAGTAAACGGACAACGACTTAAACCGTACCTTAGTGCCGAACCAACAGAGGAGCACCTCGTCTTACAGGAGCCGGTTTACCCTGCATAATCTTCCTCTGCATACCACCAAACTTCGGTTATCCAGCCAAGAACAGTGGACACTGTTCCAAATAAGTTTGGGGGTATGTATATACCATTTTGTATATATTTGTGGATATTCTTTTCCATTTTTACTATTCTTCTTTTCTTTAAAAACAAAAACATAAAAAAAAAATGTGTATATCTAACCGACAATTTTGACCCTTCAAATGATCTCTTCATGCAATGACAGTGAGGACACTGTCCAGTTTAAGTTTGGGGGTACACTCGGTACGCATTTCTAACCTTCGCATTCATATGTATATTTTGCATCTGCATATTAAAATCCATAAAATCCATAAAAATCAAAAAAATTTAAACATAAAAACTTTTCTGTCAAGTTAGCTAGTGGAAGAACTCTGATTCAACATTTCGATGGTTTTGTTTGATAAGATAAGAATAACTAAATCATATTTTTAGATTTTGAAAACCTGAAAGATAACTCTCCTTTGAAGTTAACTATAGCTGATATACGTCTTTACATCACACTACAGGTGTCGTGAGTTTTGGAAATTAGATGACAAGTCTTTTATGTCTAAAAAAACTTTTAAATGGATAAATGATTTTCTGAGGATCTAATAGGTTTGTTCTGAAATAAGTAATATCAAGAATAGTTTATGAAGTGAAGTGAATATGAAGGAATGTTAGTAATGCCTTAAGTGAACTAAGTCTGAAAAATAACCCATCTGGAACTTGATTAGAATGATTACACACCGAACCCACTAAACACGTCTTTTATCCAAAAAAATAATTGAACTGCCAGTTATATCTCCGTTCGCATTGAATCATCATGATTTCCACGCTAAATTGTCTTTTGTTTTTGGACCTAGGTAACTTGAGTAATTAAGTCCGCTGGGGTGTTTCTACACCTAATGCCCTAAAGCCAACTGGTTTGGGTGCATTGGCCCAAAGCTCGTTAAGAAGCCTAGAAAGTCCAGATTAAAACAAAGTCAAGCAAGTGTTCTCTCCGAGTTAAAATTCCTAACGGTTCTTTGTGTGAGAATAATCTTGAAAAAAGACAGGTTTTTATAAAAAAAATATTTCTAGCGGAGATATGAAAGTTTTATTCTATGATAAAGACTATTGCACGTTCACAAAGGTGTGTATGAAATAAAAACAAGAAAAAGGTGGAGTGAAAAATAAGACCTAGTTTCCTGTTAAGGAAGATAGAAATTCTGAAATTGAAGCCTTACTGGAAAACGAAACTTGAAAAATACTTAACTCTTTATAAAACTTATGTGATCCTTTTAAAAATTTTATCTGGGCTTTTATTGTGTGACATAATGACTTTAATCGATCCTTCTGGAACTTAACGACACTATTTGCACTGCACGTAAAGACATATAAAATCTTAAGTTAAATAAGAAGCGAGGTGTGAAAAATAAAGGTTCGATAGTCTAGACTCAGGATAATAGAATTGTTATTTTCTGAAACAAAACTTTAGGGGTTTTGAATCATAGTTATTTTGCAAAACTAGCTTGACCGGATTTTGTGGGTAGTATCCGCTGAAAACCCTCAGGAGACAACACTTCTCCTACTAGGGACACCTAGAGGTTTAACGGCTTGTTGCACATGCTCAGTGCAATCGCGTTCCCTGCGAAAGTGAGGTTAGGAATTTTTGTGAATAAATTGGCTTTGCTCGGGACGAGCAAATGATAAGTTTGGGGGTATTTGTTCATATCAGATTTTTGCATTTTTATACCACCCAATTTTTATCACATTGCTTATCGGTAGGTACTCTTGAGCCGTGTTTTCTAGTCAATTGCAGGATACAGGTTCTCAGCTCTAAACAGTGAAATTCATGGAAAAGCACGACAAATTCCGGATTACTGCCAACCACAGATAAAACACGGGTCTCCGCTCTCTATCTGTATGTTGCCGCACACCAGTCTAAGGGAAAAAATGGCAAATCGATGTCATTTTCATGCACAAAGCTCAATGTCAACACAAGATCCAACATATCTACACGGAGCTCAAGAAAAATCATGGCAAAAGATCCACATCAAATCACCTTTTGATTTGCTGAAATTCTGGAAAAATTGTGAAGAACTTCTGAGAAAAATCATATACCAGACTGAAGGACATAGAAAACCAAGAAAAACCACAAAACACGAGGGGCTAATTCCACTTAATGGCCGCGGTTCTGCGGCATAAGCGAGCTTAGGCCGCGGAACCGCGGCGGTATTGACTCGGCAGAAGGAGAATTTTCAGGGGCAGTTTTGGCATTTCATGTAGGGACAGATTGTTGCCCTAGATTTTCAGTTTCCTTCCTATAAATAGCCCAGAACAATGCCAAGTGAAGGGTGCTTATTCTTGTATTCAGATTTTAGAATACATGTTGTTATTCTTCTTCCTCTTCTCATCTCTTCTCCATTAAAAACTTGTAGTGAGCTTTTGTGAGTGAAGAATGAATAAAAGAGTTCTCTTTGTTATCATGCTTGTCTTGTTCTTTTGTTAATTATAATTGCTTGTAATTTTCATTTGCTAATCTAGTTGTTGTTATTTGTTGTTTGTTTCTTTCTTGTTCTCTTTTTCTTTATCCTTAAACAACAATGATGCTTAAGCTTGATCCTTGCCAAGGTGAGGTCTCAAATAGCTAGTTGTAATCTTCTAACCTCTTTCTTTCTATCTTCCTCCTTTGTTTTATTTTCTTTTTCTTATAATGGGTGAGTAGTTTTCATACTTGTTAGGGTAGGATAAGGAAAGTTTGAGAGAAGGAAATCTCTCTCACTCTTTTCTTGCCCAACATCTTAATTCGGACTCCCGTTAATTGAACCACAATCCGCTCCCTACGGCACCCTATCCTACATGATAGCGGTGATTCCTTAGTGAGACCGGTTGTGGTTGAATTAACCGGAGGTTAAGGCTAAGATCCAAGAACGGACGGACAAGCACCAAAAGGAAGAACTTATGTGTTGGGAAGCCTAGCTTATACTCGCAAGTTCCTTCCTAGTCATGCTAATCCCCGTTGTTGCCGATTACCATAACACCGATATTAAGAGTGGCAACGAAAGAAGTGAGCGACTCCTAACTCAAACTAACCTAATCCTAACCCTAACAAGCTCTCTTTATATATCATTTTAGTACATAGTTAATCTCAAAACAAACCTGGACATTTGGACTTAACTTGTTAAAGCACATGGAAAAAGATTCCCATCTCCCTGCGAACGACCCGTACTCAACCGGCTAGATACAAGCGAAACCGTCTTGATTGCGGTAATAAACTTAGCACGCAAAAACTCTAACAATCAGGATCATCTAAAATCACCCGAGGAGTAAACCAACTCATCAGTGGGAATCGGAATCCAACTATCATCGTATGATAACTTGATGGAATCCACTCAAGTTATCACACTCCAGAAGGTATGCGCATGCCTGGAAAGTTTCCTGTATGTTTGAAACTCCCGATATGATTTTTACTTCATGCTCTTATGACCTTGATGAAGACCAATAAATCATAAGTCACATGTCAAGTTCTAACCATCATTGTCCAGGTTAATTTGAACCCACCCGTACTCACCCTTGACGAAGGCCAACAAGGCTGTACGACTATCCCAAACCAACGCATCTATCTATGCAATAGAAAAGTAACAAATAGCAACCATACACTATACCTTGACGAAGGCCAACAAACATAGCATGAATAATAAGTGCTACCCGTCTGAAATGACGGAGGGCTATGAATGGTTTTTGGCGAAAAACCTTTAACGTAATGAACTTGATATCGTTGAAGAAACAGGATAGCTTTACAAATATATAGTGGCGAAAACTTTTGCTAAAGAGGTCACTCCCGGTGAAGGGATCTCGGCTCTTTCCTCGTGGAATGAGGTGCAGGATATTCCCAACTGAATATCTCGATGCAAAGAAAAAAAGTAATCGACTATAGTGAAGTTATTAGCCTGACGCAAATTTCTGCCCAAGACGTCACTCCCGGTGAAGGGATCTCGGCTCTTGCCTCGCGAAATGAGGTGCTGGATATTCATAACCGAATATCGCTGTGCAAAATAAAACGTCCTTATAATAACAACTTTTGAAAATTTGTTCCAACAACATCATATAGTTTTGTTTTCCTTTCATTGATCAGAATCAACGCAGTCCCATCAATTAATCACACCAGAGAAGAACGAAAATATGATGTACGTAGATGTCATCCGCATTCGCCACTGGGCCCCGTCATCACCCGTTAGGTTACTTAACTAACGACAGAGTGGGGGCTGGACTAGCGCGGATGCAAAACATATACAACATCTACTAGTATATATATAAATATATAATAATCATTCCAGGCATGATATATGCAACATCACAGAATAGCGATAAGCATCACAGAACAATACTGATAATCTGGGAGCCCCGGGTTTCCTTTGAGCCGTAAGTAAAACCCGACGTTCCCCTGGTCGTGTGGATAGCCTGTGCAATGAAAACCTAGACCCCTACGAGCGCGGCAAATTACCCACCAAAACCAGAAGTAAGGCAACCCCCTTCATCAAAGTAAATGGGCCACCTGGCACTTCACGGAATCGAGTAACTTAAGCATCCCTCCTTGGGTCAACATGTATCCCCTATGAGTGCGGCGAATAGCCCGCTATTTCTAGAGTGAGGCCCCTTCTGTCTCAATGCCATGATATGCAGGCTCGTTGCCCTCTAGAACCCGGCTATCCGTGCACTCCATCGCGGGGTAATCCTAGTATATAAAAGAAAATAATATGTACAACAGTGACATCGACCTCAACCCGGTCGTACCCCAAATAAATAATATACAAACAGGAAGTGACGGCAGTCCACATGTCGGACGCTCACCCCGCGATATCAAATGTACAAATGAAACTAAATTGTACTAATATTGCACCCAAGCTATCCACCATTACGATTCCGCTACAACCACAGCACAACACAGAATATCAACGTGAATGTCACGTTCGCAAACCCGTCTAAAAGACATATAGAAATTAGACAAGTTGTACCGCTCTAATGATATTAACGGTCGCAGATAGTAATGTATGTACTGTAAACTTTTAAACAGTGTTAGAAATATCGCCTTCGAATTACCTCGAATTGCCCCCAAACTAAAGGATAACACCATATCCAAATTTGGCTAAACAAACAATACCACTTAACCAATATTCCAGTGACCAGAGCAATACAAAAATTTCGAGTCCCTTGTCCACAGTAAAACCGGCCAGGCCGGTTTTTTGCCTGTTCTCACCGGGTCTGTAGTGGAGTTTGGGGCTCGTATTTGGTGTGTGTTCTAGTAGTCATACAGGTAGTCTTCTGCAATTGTTTAAATATTTTTAGAAGACTAAAATAAAATTGACAGAAACTGGATTACTAGATGGTATTGTTTCGGAGTTGTTTCGGTTTCGATACTTTAACATCGTCTAAATCAACTAGTATGAGGTTAATGGGTTGGCTCTGATACTATGTTGGGTTACGCCAGCGTCCCGTCCATCAATCCGTGGCCAAATGCGGAACAAAAATTTAATAATCCAACTCTCACGGAACCCGATTCCCCGGGTCGACCATTAACCCTATACTAGTTATCTATAAAAGAGTTTAGAAAGGTTATACCGAATGATCCGTGTCCTTCGGTCTTCAACCTTCATCCCAATCTCCACGTGGCTTCCTTGATCATGTTTGATCTCCGGTCTCCCCCCATCGAAGACGATCCACCCGAGAGTATGTAGTCCGAGCTCTAACCTTAAATCCGAGCAACTCGAGTACCTAGTTCGCTAAACTAGATAGTCGAGATGAAGTAGAGAGTGTGTAGAATTAGATTGTCTCAATACACCCTAGGTTTCTCAACACATGAGACATGTAGGGTGGAGGTAGAAAAGGATGCCATTGAGAGAAGAGTGTGAGGCATAAGTAAAAACAAGTGAAGAAAGTGGCTTGTGTTGTGTGAGTTAGTTTTGTTGTGAGTATTAGCAACTAAAGAAAGCCTCTCCAAAAGAAAAGATATGCCTCCCCATCACTACAAATATCTCAAAAATATCTCACACAAAACAAAACCAAGTACGAGTCACTACATGACTCATCTCCATGAGTCACCAAGTGCACATGCATGAATCAATGCAAACAATGAGTCGCACTCTCCACAATATTAAACATTTAACCTAAATGTTTAATAGCAAAAAGAAATGGCAACTTCTAACAATAATCTTGTAATAAATTACAGGAATACCCCTCATCCGTATATACATACCCGCATCCGTATTCCGAAAGAATACGAATACAACGAGACGAAAATAATCCAACAATATAATACCAGGATCCGGATTAAACCAAAGTCCACTAGTATTATCCGTCCGAGTCATGATCCATGCAAAAGTGCACGTATATGCTCGAACCCTGCCATAAAACCATACAGCCTCTACAACGTTTCGCCCGAAGCAGGGAAACCCTCTGTGTGGGACTCTAAAGACTCGTCAATACGCTGGCAGTGGGTTTAACTACAAGCACGTCAGCGGCACTAGCTGTATGTAACGTCTACCCAGGTATTGAGCGAAAGGGAGGCCGACGAGCAAACTCATCCTGAAACCCCTACTGAGCCTAACAGTGACAATATCCATACAGTCCGGTCCGTCCGTCTATGAGTATCGCATATTGAGTCTAGGGGATGGATAAAGTCAGACCCCTAATAACTTGACATTCAGTATCGGTATGAAATCCATCACCGCCTGAGAAACTACCGATCCTAGATCAGTAATTCTCAACTAGCTTGGCCAAGGATTTCTGGTGATGGCCACCCGTGCACAACGCGACATCAACCCCCAATACCGGGAGAGACGAATCCCCTAACGATCCATTCACTGCCTCCATGTGGTTCGGGACTGTACCCAACTAAAATCTATTTGCACGACTCCTTTGAGCCGTGGTAGGGTAGTAATCAAAGCACAGTGGGAACTCACACAAGACAAATGACGATCTCAGGTCGATAGACTAACTTATACACATGTCACCAGGGAATTTCTATCCGATAATAGGTATAATACCAACTAGCATGTTCCCGGCGAGTCCGTCTGATATACTCATAACCCAATGAGCACATATATACATCTTAGGTGAACAAACTGATACCAATGGCTTGTGAGGCTGGCCGCCGCCCTTCATCGAGGTCTCGATCAGTATACACTAGTCTACTCTGGAGTATCGATGCCCAGTCTCGAAACTCTCAGGACTAGGGACATTTAAGGATGTGCTTATAGATCCCCAGCTCCCACATATATGATCGTTATCATACTGCTGGTAGTCAAGCAAGAATCCTATGGGCTCTATCAACATGTAATAGTGATCAGTAAAGCCACCTAAAGCAAGTACATGATGATAAAGACAAACGAGATAGCATACTATCATCTCGAGTAAGACTGTCTTACCCGTATAGGTCATCCCTCAATCATCGCAATCGCGTACATGCGATTCAATAATTTACTTGATGGCACAATAGCCAATAGCCTCAACCATCTGGAGTTAACGGTACCTTAGTAGTCTTTACAATACGGCTGGCCTCTGGCATTAGCCCAATCATCTAGGGCAGATCTCGAACGCGTGTCAACGGAAAAATCCCAATAACCATATATCGACGTATTTCGTGTGCTACTGGAAAACAACCTGGCCAGTCCTCGTTCCTGTCGAGCTCGCGCTGACCGTAACTTTAGCCGCAGCTTTCTCTACTCGTGTAACCATGGTAACAGAAACCACAATCCGACATCGATGAGGATAGATCATAGGAACAAATAGAAATACAGTGCCTAAGAAATGTACATCCTAAGGCTTCTTAAGCGGAGTAATGTATCGCAAGTATGCCGCGGAACATACACACGGTATGTCACTCTACTTAAGTCACCTACTCTATCAACTAAGGTCATCCTACGCGAAGAAAGTTCGGGTCTAATACCCCCTCGGCCAACTCCAAGTTCCGTAAGGTCAAGCCTAGGTTCCGAATATATATACGCCCTAAACTCCGCATAGTCAAAGCTAGACTCGAACCAAGGTTAAACCTAACGCTCTGATACCAAATTTGTCACGACCCCAAAAAAGCACGTGACTGGCACTTGAATCATGTGAAGTCTATAGGACCCTACCTAATTCAAGTAAGCCAAAAGCCCAGAAATCTAAACCTTTTAGGGGAAAATAGTAGAGGTGCGGTTTTGAAATAAGATTTACTGAAATCAAGTTCCTTCTACATAACTTAGATAATAGTATACGAAAACACATTGTATGTATTTTACTTGAAAACATTTTCATTATTGAAAATTCGGGCAGCATCTCCTTTGTAAATTGTAACTCAAAAATGGTACAAGCAATGATATATATATAGGCATCCCTAAGCGGGAGCTAGCTCTTCGCCAAATGGCGAAAACAACCACGCAAGATAATATATAAGTATACAATACCGAAGGCGAGGATCAAAACTCAGAAAGAAAACAAGAAAACTGAACATCATCAAGAAAAACCAGAAACGACAATAAATACATAAGCGCGACTCTAAGGCCGAAAGAATATACAATTGTGGTTATCTAAGTCTACTAAATATACAAGTCTGGTTGATGGAGCTTACTAGATACAACTGAAATAAATAAAAGTACAACGGTGGTCACGATGCAAGTGAACCCACCTACCAAAGCAATCATTCGAAAGGAAGTGGTGTGCCAGCGAAGCTGCTATGGAACCTGTACGGCTAAACCTGCAAGAAACTGTGGTACAACGGGGGTGAGTTGCCAACTCGTGAGTAGAAGACATCACCGAGTAGAAAACACATGTATGAAGATCTCCTAGGTCATACAATACAATACTCATAATATAACACTGAAACATCTAGTAGTGGCAAGGGTGATAATCTAAGCATAAGTGTAATAACAAGTACTCGTGTCTGTGTCACAAAGTAGCAACATGTCTTATATATGATGTATGAACACATCATGAATGAATAAGTAACATGAAATCAGGATATGTTTGTATGAGAAAGCTAGATTCTTATCTTAGTAAAATTTTAGTATAAAAACTTGAGAATCATCAATGAAATCGACAGAAATCCGTGTCAAACATCAACACAAAATCCTCAAATCTCGGGCTCCGTCAGTCCGGTTCGTCCCATAACATCCAATCTCACGACTACGGTCGGTATCCTCCGGATATCCTCCGCGCCAAATATCACCAGTAGGTAGTCTTCCCCTGCCAGGCTTATCGTCTACAACTCGAGCTTCTTGCCCCGGGGTACCTTACCGGGTCTACCATGTATCCGAAACGGTTCATCCTACTCCTCGAATCAGGTCTCGAAAACCAACTCAATCAAGAAAATTCATGGTGGACGCCATATACATCATATCACGAGAAAACCGCAACTTTCATATTTTTTAAATAATAACGAGTTTATAAAATCCTTGCGGTTTTCCCCCAAATTCAGAAATCTCATGGAAATCCAAAATCCCAAAATCAAGAGTCAATAAGCAGTGAATATCGGCATATAGCCCCACAATATTGCATAACAGAATGAATATATAAATGCATGGGGTATCTAAGTGAGGAATGCAATATCTAAACTAGCATATGAGAACAAGCATACTAATAATGTGTTGAAACTACCAGCTAGCAGGTTATACTAATAAAGTAATATTTTCTAAAGTGTACGTGACATGTCAATTACCGATGATGATGTGTGTGAGCCGGCAAGCAAGTGTTCGTGGAACATACGCATCATCGGTAATGGTGCTGGTGTCCTAACAGACGAGATTCATAATAGCTAAAGAAATCACATGTAATAAAGATGAAATACAATGAGAACGAATAAAAATAACAGAAAAGTGAATAGTAGAAGTAGCATCATAAAATATACGTATCAGTGTACGAGTCATACGGTTTTAGTGTTTTGAAATAGCACGAATCATGGTTTTTTAGAAAAGTAGGGGTTACGGGGTTTTGAGAAAAGATACGTCCTTTGAAAAATCCGTAGTATCTCTCGGGCTATCTTTAAAAATACTCACGATTCGTTTGTTTTGAAAATAGGTATGACTCAAGCCTAGTCTAGTATCTACCTAAACAACTAAGAGACTAATTAAGAAACTAGTCGGAAGGATAAGAAAATCTACCTAAATTCCGAGTCGATATATCTAGTAGTCGGCGATCCCGCCTCATAGCGTCACGTACTGTGTAATACATAGTACGGCATCCTCGAGTCAAGAGTGCATATCAATCATCTTATATGTCTCGTACGGTAATATCCATCGTACAACATCCTCAAAGTCAAGGGTACGGGTCAAAATCATATAAATCATCAATCGTACAGTATCAATCGCCGTACAATATCAATATCATAATCAGTGGTACGGATCTAAGGTTTCGTACAATCTATTACTTTATCAAATCACGTGTTACATTTTTGAATACATATCGCCCAACGATCCATTATAATATCATATCATATACCATATCACGTCTCAATCACATATCAAATCTCACAGCATCATGCCCGATCATATCGACTCATCTCCACATATCACATGCTATCCTCATCACCCGTGTATGTGTGTGTGTGTGTGTATACACATACTCACTATTAGGTTTCCTCTGCACCTACTTAATAGAAAGGAAGCATCACCTATGCCACTTTCAAAAAAATTAGAGGTGCAAAGCAAACAAAGCAAGGATCTTTAACTAGAAGTTCTAGGGTAACAACACAAGTATCTTATACAAAGAACCATTTAGTACTAAGTGAAAGGAATACAACCTTTGTAGTCCTCTTTGTAATGACTCCTAGGATCGTTGAGAGATTGGAAAGGCTTGCTAGTAAGCTCCTACGTCCACGATGATCCACCTGAAGTTCACTAGGTCCAAGCTTCTAGCTCCACTTGATGCAAGAAGAAGATGAAGCTAAACACTCTAAACTAATTGGCTAGATTAGAGTAGAATGATGAAGTGGTGTGTTTTCTTTTGTCAAAAACCTTTCTTCTTAACTCTCTCTCACTTTGGAAAAATCAAGAGAGCTTGGAGGAAGAAGAAGATGAAGGCAAAAGCTTTTGTCTAAAATGAAATGATAAAGCTTGAAATGAAAAATAGAAAAGATAGTATATATATTTTCTATCCCCATTCAAACCATGGTTCTAATAATATCTAGATATTTAGTAAGTGAGTTAAAACCCAAAAGAAAAGATTAATCCAAGGTTACAAGGTTGGTGAAGTATGGTTTACTTTTGGAAGAGTGTAGAAAGATAACCATGGATTAATCTTTTTCTTTTCCTTTTGTTTTAAAACAAATACATATATATATATATATATATATATATATATATATATATATATATATATATATCCATGTGAGTCTTATATTGCCTTCAAAGATGTATCATCAACCATGATACTTTTGCATGTATGTATCCATGCACATCAACATGTGCATACATGCACATCAACATGTGCATACATGCATGCATTCTTCCTCTTTAATAAAAAGGGTTTGAATAAAGAATAACACTAAAAGTCAAAATGTTAAATCAACAATTGATTTAACAATCCGGTCATATCATATACGACCCGACCAATAGAAAAACGCCCGATTAACATACAGTATCACATAGTCGTATTCAATCAGGTCCTCGCGCATATCTCATATGCACACCACATCTTTTCGCCTGAGCTAGGAAACTTCTGTGTGGGGCTCTAAGACTCGTCAATACGCCGGCAGTGGATGATGATCATATCAAACATCCATAAGCCGCAAGCGGTCAGCTAAACGTAACGGCCACCCGGGTATTGAGCGATCAGAAGAAAGCTGTCAAAACTCCCGTCGAGCCATCTGGCAACACTTACCGTACAGTCCGGTCTCCTCGTCAGATATGTTGCATATCGAGTCTAGGGATGATATCGTCGACCCCAATAACTCAATAAGTCATGTCGGTGTATAGCTAATAACAGATCGAGAAACTACTGATAACGCTTATCAGTAAATCTCAGTAGCCCTGGCCAGGGACTTCCTGTTATAGCCAATCAAGCATAGTACAACACCAACCCCCAATACCGGGAGAGATGAAACCCCTCTTATCGCCCATTGCCTCCATGTGCCTCGGGACTGTACCCAAAGTCCACCTGTTTGCACGACTCAGTAGAGCCGTGGTAGGGTGGAGATCAAAGTACAGTGGGAGGACACATAAGTCTCTATGACGATCTTGGGTCTATAGACTAACCTGTACCAGTGTCACCTGAGAACTACTATCCGACGATAGATATAATACCACATAGAAGTTCTCGGTGAGTCCGTTCAGTGTACCCAGTCTCCACTGAGCACCCGCATACAATCTTTGGTGTCTCACACCAGATGGATATGGGATCATCCATCGCCCATCACATGGGACAAGAATGGTATACGCTAGTCTACTCTGGAATATCGATGCCCCGTCTCGATACACCTACGACTAGGAACAGTTTAAGGATATGCTTATAAAATACACATGCCCCACTAGTATGATCCGCATCATAGTCACAGTAGTCAAGCAAATATCCTGAGGGCTTTATCAATATGTGCAAATGAATAAAAGCATGATCAAATCAACATGTCAGATAAAGTAAACCAGATAGCATACTATCATGTCGAGCAAGAAAGTAATATATATATATATATATATATATATATATATATATATATATACATGTCCAAGCATCCACTATACATATAATGGCCTCTAGAGCATACATATATCCAACACTCACATACCTATATATATACACATATACATACAAAATCAAGTGTGTGTGTGCGCGCGCGCGCGAGAGTGTGTGTGAGACTAAATATAACCTGCGATTCTCCACCAAGGTAATCATCCTATGGATAGGTCTCCCTAGATCAACCTATCTAACCTAAGGTCTTCAAACATCATCTTCGCTAAGTATCCAAATATCGCATCCAAACTTACAGATATAGTAAAGTCCTATTCTACGGTTGCGTGGGTGCTATACGCCATCCATCCGACTTCCTCCGTAGATATACATCTACTCACCTTGATCCTCGCTTGCCGAAGTCAATGACACCACGCTCTCCCTCGTCGTTCGATGTTCCCGCGGGTACCTACAGTTTCAATACGTTATATCGTAAAACAAGAATCATATACGAGAAAAGCCGATACGGCACACGAAACATACATAGGTTAGAATCTTTGGTCTATGTATGCTAGAATAACCAAATAACTTTCGACGTTGGCGTACAAATGTCAATCGATCGAGATAAAACACAATGTCAAAACTTAAGTCATTTAAAATCACAAAACCAAAACAGCAACTTAGAAAACTAGCTCCAGATTTTTACTCAGGTAATTTGTGTCTAAACAAACAATACAGGGGATAGGTTAATAGGTAAGTGAGCTAAAGCCGAAACCCCTACACCAGAGCCTATAATAGGCCCGGAGAGATTGCCTATATCCGGATGTCGCCGATTTTATTAAGGTGAATTGGGTTCGTATTTTGGTGGTGGTCTCCTAGGATTCTATCTAGCTTAATGTATATGTTTGATTTTCCTATAAGGGTCTCGGGTCACTCCAGATTTCCTGTAGGCATCACAAACCACAAAATACGATATTAGCTAAATATCATCTCAAGTCTTGGGTGGTCTCTGTTTTGGTCTATAATTCAAGCACTATGAAGGTTGTGGTCCCTAACCAAGCCTCACATCTACCTTCACAAGTCATAATCATTTCCAAATCTCATCTTGGAAAATTCCAACATCACAAAACTCCACAAGTTTAACTCTAAACTACACTAGAACCTAAGGAAAACACAGAACTTAACCAAGGGTATAAGTATTATCTCATATGGCAACTCAAGAATTTTCTTGAGTTGCTCAAAGCCTTCAAAGTCTAATCTTGATGCCTCCATAGGGTTGGTAGTGGGGTTGTGATCATTTTTAGTGAAGGAAGCATATGATTTTATTTGAGTTTTGGGGTTGAATCATAGTGGTAGAGGAGGTGGAGAATGGAGAGATGAAGAAGAAGAAAGAGAATGGAAGGTGAAGAATGGGGAAATGAATTTGAAAGAGAAGACATGAGAAGTCTAGAACTCTCTCTCTCTCTCTCTCTCTCTCTCTCTCTCTCTCTCCCTCTCCCTCCTCACATTAGCCATGGTACTTGTCCCATCACCCTCTCTCACCTATTTTCTTTTCTCTCTTCATTTTTATTTTTTATTTCAAAACAAAAACCAAGTTAAAAGGAAATGTAGCATAGTTTTCAAAACAAAAATTAAAAATGTAACAAGTGTTATGCAACATATCATGTTGCATGTCATGCACATATCATACCTAATGAATAATTAGTAAACACTAACCAAGTTTAGTAAATAACCCATTTACAAATAATTGTACGATAATTCATAAAATGCCCCAAATCACATAAAAACCTTCAAATCGGTAATTCTTCTTAATTTTCCAAATATTTTCCAAATTATTTGTATATAATCATACCCTTTCATTAAAACTAATTCTCATACTTACTAATATTTGTAGAAATTATTATTTTAATTAATTAAATTCCCAAAAATAATATTTTCTTTTCTGAAATGTTACAATTAGTTTATCTAATCAGGATGGCTCCCACTGTTTTCTAGAATTCTCCTTTATCCCACTGTTTTCTCGAATTCTCCTTTAAACCTTAAAAGGAGAACTGGATGGGATCATTAACACCTTACAAGTTCGCCAACCGTTCAGCCAGGTGAGTGTTGGTACTCTGAGGGAGGTTCCCTGTGCTCTCGCACGGACCTAATTAAAATAAACCTCGTTTCCGCAGAGGCGTAACCCCGTTATCACTTTTCTAGACACCTAATAGGTTAGGTAATTGTGAAGTGAAAAATATCTCCTAAGAGTAATCCAACTCATCAGTGGGATCGGTATCCAACTATCATTGCATGATAAACCAGATGGAAGCCACTCTAGTCACCACACTCCAGAAGGTATGCAACACTAGCAAGTTTCCTATATATTTGAAACTCCCAATGTGGTTTTTTCCCCTAGAGGATCATGACCTTGACAAAGGCCAACAAATCATAAACCACTAGTCAAGTTCAACACATCATTATCTTGGATTAATCTAGACTCATCCGTACAAACCCTTGACAAAGGCCAAAAAGGCTATACGACTGTCCTAGATAATCGTATCTCTATACAACAGACAAACAATATCTAGGTACCGTACACTACGCCCTGACAAAGGCCAACAAACATAGCACAAATACTAAGTACTACTCATCCGAAATGACGGAAGGCTACGGCTGGGTTTTTGGCGAAAAACTCTTTAACGTAATGAACTTGATATCGTTGAAGGAATCGAGTAGTTTTGAAAAGGAGTGGCTTAGGCTCCGCTTTTAAAAACTTATGGTTTTGAAGAAAACCAAGTAATGTGCAGTATAAACATTCGCTCAAGAGGTCACTCCCTGCGAAGGGATCTAGGCTCTTGCCTCCTAGAATGAGGTGCTGGATATTCAAGACCGAATACCACTATGCAAAGCGAAAGAATATGACTATAGTTTTTCGAAATTTGTTCCAACATCTTTTAGGTTTATTTTCTTGCATTAATCAAAATTAATGCGGTCCCATAAATTAATCCCTATCACACCAGAAAAGAACGAAAATACCATGTACGTATATGCCATCCGCATTCGCCATGGGGCCCCGGCATGCACCGTTAGGTTACTTAACTAACGACAGAGTGGGGGCTGGACTAGCGCGGGTGCAAAACATATACAACATCTACTTGTATAAATAAATATATATACAACATTCGTCCAAGGCATAATATAAGTAACATCACAGATGAACAACAAGCAACATAGAATGGTGGATAATCTTGGAGCCTCGGATTTCATTTGAACCGCAAATAAAACCCAACATTTCCGGTCGTGTGGATAGCTCGTGCAATGAAAACCTGGACCCCTACGAGAGCGGCAAGTTACCCGCCAATCACAGAAGTGAGGCAACCCCAATCAACAAAGTGAATGGGCCACCCAGCACTTTACGGGATCCGGTAACTTGAGCGCCCCTCCGTGAGTCATCCTATACCCCCTACGAGTCTGGCGAATAGCCCGCCAATTCTAGAGTAAGGTCCCCCCGTCTCAACGCCATGAGATGCAGGCCCGTTTCCCTCTAGAACCCGGCTATTCAAGCACTCCACCGCGGGATAATCCTAGTACAGAAAAGAAGAAAAATATATGTAGAATAGTGACATCGACCTCAACCCGGTCGTGCCCCAATCAAATAATATACAATCCGACAGAGACGACTGTCCACATGTCGGACGCTCGCCCCGCAATAATAAATATACAAATGAAACTGAACTATACTACAACCATTTAACCATAAGCTATCCACCATGACAATCCAACCACAATATCAGCACATTACAGAACATCAACGTAAATATCATGTTCGCAAACCCATCTAATAGAACATATAGCAATTAGTCGGGTTATACCGCTCAATGATATTCACGGTCGGAGATACCGACATATGTACTGTTAGACACTTATTTAAAATTTCGATCGACTAAACATTTCCGTATTGGCCCCAAGTGCTAACCAGTACTCAAACAAATCTGGACCAGAATAATACTTCTCAAAAATCACATTTCCATACAATGGAGTTCCATAAGAATTTTGGTACACAAATGCTCCCATTCGACCGCGGAACCGCCCTGAACAGGCATGTTCTACGGTGCTTCCGCGGACGTATTTAAAGATTGGGCTCCCAAATTTCTTCAGTACTTATAAAATCGCCTGCACTGATTTTTAAGATACGCTGTATAATTTTTTGAACACTTTTTTAAAACGACAGCAAGCAATGTGAATGGAATTGCGGTTTTGAAAATTTTTGTCGATCGATATTTTACACAAGTCTAAACTAGTTAGTAAGGGTTTATGGGGTGGCTCTGATACCATGTTGGGTTATACAAGTGCCCTGACCATCTTCCGTGGCCGTTTGCGAAACAAAAATTTTAGGATTTGAAAAACTGGCGCTAGAATAACCCGATGCCGGATCTACCATAAACCTAAACTAGCTAACATGAGAGGAGCTAACTACTCTGATAAGAATTTCTCACCAAAAGATCTGTTTCCTTCGGTCTTCTTTCCTCTCTGCTTGCTCCTAGTGATCTCCTTGATCGAGCTTGTTCTTCTTTGCTTGCTCCTTCGGTTCTCCTAGATCGAGCTTGATGGCCGATCTTCCTCTGTCAAAGATGATCCACCCGAGGGATGTAATCCATGGCTCTAGCTCCACACTAAGAGTCTAGTGGAGCAACTAGAGACTTTAGATTGCTAGTCTAAAGAGTCTAGAATGTAGTGTGATGTTCTTTGTGTGTTTCTATCTCACCTCCTCTCTTGATTCTCAACACATGAGAGTGTAGAAAGAAGGTTGTAGATAAAGGTGGAGGAGCTCAAGAACTAGAGAGGAGAGTGAAGCAAATGGTGAGTGTTGATAATAATGAATCAAGCATATGAGAGAAAATCCTCACCATGGTTTTGTAAAACCCCTTTTTCCAATATAAAAATGCACCCATACTTGAATAGTGTTGACAAATGAATATTCAATTCATTTGTCAATACTATTCAAGCATAGCTCTCGCTATACTCACCTTACTATGTTTACACCCCATTTTCCATTTAAAATAAATGGTTAAACTAAAATGAGGTGTCCACCTTCTAGAATATTTTTCGTATAAATACGGATTACACTCTACTATATATACATACCTGTATTCGTATAAAAAACGAATACCCAAAGAGATAGAATAACACAAAGAACATAATACTAGAATATACATATCAAAATACATATATGTAAATTATTAAATCAATACCTGATTTAATAATCCGGCTCAATCCCGAGCCAGCTAGTATTATCAACTGTCCGATCGAAAGTCCGGGTACACAGTACAATCAATCGATCGGAACACTGCACGTATTCAATACGGCTACTACATCATTTCTCCTGAACCAGGGAAACCCTCTGTGTGGGACTCTAAAGACTCGACAGTACGCCGGCGGTGAGTTACTGGATAAATCCATAACCACAAGCACATCAGTGGCACTAGCTGTACGGAACAGCTGCCCGGGTACCTGTCAAAAAGGAAGGCCGACGAGAAAACTCATCCGAATCCCTACTGAACCTATCTGTCACAATCTCCGTACAGTCCGGTCTCTTCGTCTGAGAGTATCGCAAACCATGTCTAGGGGGTGGTAAACGTCAGACCCTAATAACCCGATATTTCGTGCTGATGTGGCTCGGGACCAATCCGGGAAACTACTGATCGACCTATCAGTAAATCACAACTATCTTGGCCAAGGTCTTATGGTGTTGGACAATCGAACACAGTGCGATATCGACTCCCTATACTGGGAGAGACGAATTCTCAACAATCGCTCACTGTCTCCATGTGAATTGGGATTGTACCCAACCGAAACCTGTTTGCACGACTCAGTAGAGCCGTGGTAGGGTAGTGATCAAAGTACAGTGGGAACTCACACGACAAAAATGGCGATCTCAAATCTGAAGGCTAACCTGCACTCATACAACCTGAGAACTTCTATATGACGATAGGTATAGTACCATCTAGAAGTTCTCGGCGTGTCCGTCCAGTGTACTCACCCCCAGTGAGCACCTGTATACGATCTTAGGTGCAAAAGACCAATGGCTGCGGGACCAACCATCACCCCTCGTCGGGGTCTAAAAACGTATACACTAGTCTACTCTGGAATATCGATGCCCAGTCTCGATACTCTCATGACTAGAGACCTTTTAAGGATGTGCTTATCGACTACCCAGCTTCCACAAGTATGATCGCCATCACAACGCAGGAAGTCAAGCAATGATCCTACGGGCTTTATCAACATGTATAAATGATATGTAATAACAAATAAAACATACGCACATGTTAAGATAAAGACAAACCAGATATCATACTATCATATCGAGTAAGATTGTCCCGTACATACATATGTCCAAGCATCCACATGTATACATATACAATAATGACCTCTAGGGCATATATATCCAACACCTTCGCCTTAAGCGTCGTATATTACTGCGTGGCTGTGATTCTGTCGATTGGGCATTGATTTAGCTCCCGTACATTAGTTGCTTCTATATTTACTATCATTCTATTCATTTTATTCAAAATTTACAAAGGAGGTATTGTCCATTTTTCAAACAATGTTTCAAAACAAGCTTTACTTTTTTTACAAAACTTTTTAAAACCTCACCTCTACTTGTTCTTTTAAAAATGGTTTAGATTTTGAGTTTTAGCTTACTTGAATTGCATCAACGTCTTTAAACGTCGCGTGATTTAAGTGCCGGTCATATGCCACTTCCGGGTCTTGACAAGCCGGTCCTACATCCATTGGTGTTTGACACCAAAGATTGTATACAAGTGCTCATTAGAGAATGAGTATACCAAACGGACTCACTGAGAACTCCTAGATGGTATTTATGCCTATCTTCAGATAACAGTTCTCTGGTGACATGAGTACAAGGTGGTCTATAGACCTGAAATCGTCATAGTTTTTTGTGTGGTTCCCATGGTGCTTTGATTATTACTTTACAACGGTTTTAAATAGTCGTGCAAACAGGTTTTAGTTAGGTACAGTCCCAAACCATATGGAGGCAGTGATCGATCGGAAGGTCTTCGTCTCTCCCGGTATAGGGAGTTGATATCGCGCTATGCATGATTGGCTATAACCACAAGTCCCTGGCCATGGTAGATGATATTTACTGATAGGTGTTATCGGTAGTTTCTTGGTTGGTTGTCAGCTAGAGATCGGCATGATTTATTGGGTTATTAGGGGTCTGAAGGATTCCGCCCCTAGACTCGGTATGCGACACTCTCAGATGAAGAGATCGAACTGTATGGTGACTATCTCTGATGGGCATTGAAGGGTATGGATGAGCTTACTTGTTGAACTTACATTCGTTCAATACCTGGGTAGCCATTACGTGCAGTTAGTACCGCTGATTTGCTTGTGGGTTGTCCCGTAGGGGGATTGATCTGAAAGTGTTTCAGATCGATTGGATAAGATCCTGACTTATTGTCAGCGTATTGTTGAGTCTTTAGAGTCCCACACAAAAGGATTCCCATCTCAGACGAAACGATGTAGAGTATGCATAGTGATGCGTGCCGGAGTCCGATTAAATAAGTGTATTGGATACACGAATTTTAATCGGACATTTAATAATACTAGTCGGCTTATGTATAAGCCGGATTATTAAATCAAATGTTGACTTAATAATATATATTATATAAATTGATATTAATATATATTCTAGTATTGTTTTTCCTTTATATTTTCTATCTAAATCACTATTTTGATACGAATACGCATATTTGTATATGATACAAATACGGATATGTATAATGCATATATATATATATATATATATATATATATATATATATATATATATTATGACATAAAAATAATGGTGACTCATTTCCTAATTCTTTTTATTTAAAAGAATTAATAAATGAGTCATGGAGACAAAGTTTGAGATATGGAGACAGGGAATGGAAAGAGGATGTACTTATGTTTTATTGTTGGAAAAATAAGGTAGACAAGTATTATGTCCAAGTTATTTTTCTCTCTGACTTGAACATAAGCTCTCTCTCTCTCTCTCTCCCCCCACCTCTCTTCTTCTCCATTCTCTCTACTCTCTTATGTTCATGGAAAATAGATAGAAAAGAAAGGAAAAATCAAGTAATCCATTCTACATCTCTAGATTATTTATCTTATTAAAAAAAATACTCTAGTTCCTTGATGATATGAGCAACTGGAGCTAAAGCTTGAGTTGGAGCAAACATTCAAGTTGATCATCTTTGAAAAGTAGGGTTGGCTTTCAAGCTTGTTCCATCTACAAGAAGCTTAGGAAGAGTTCATCCTATGAGCATTTGAAGTCGCTACAAAGGTTGTAGCACTTTATCTCTTAGTATAGCCTCTTTTCATGTTGCATGTTTTGGACTTTTGGGATTTTTCTAGGGTTTGGTAGTTTTGCTCTCTCTTGAAAATTTTAAAACCCATTCCGCCTTGTTTTTATTGAAACCTAGTGAACAAAACTCCTTACAAGCACCACAAACTACACTTAAAATCATCCAAATACCACCAATTTCAAAAGATAAGAGAGCTAAAACAGGGTTTTAGAGAGGGCTACAACCTTTGAAGCGTGTCCACACTCAAGTGGAAGTCCCATGCTATGCTCCGAGGTGTAAGGATTGAGCCTGATCTACGATCGCCTTGCCGAAGATGATCCGCTTCGAAAGAAACCCAACCCAAGCTTCAACTTCACCAAAGAATTTCTCTTTGTGAAGCAATTTGCTCTCACAAAGTGCTAGAATGAGAGAGGAAGAAAATGTAGAACTCAAGCTCACTCTTTTTCTCTTTAGTTCTATTATAGTTCTCAACTCATGAGAGAGAAGATGAGGAGGAGAAATGATAAGGCTCGCCTCTATTTCACTCTTCTCTCTATTATATTAGGTAGAGGGAATGAAGCTTATCTCCTCAAGTGGTCCCCACTTGCCCACACGCCTCCACATGCAAGCTTGCCCCTAAAAGACAAGCATAAGTATTTGTATCTCATACAATATACATGTAAGTCCACGTTTCCCACCCCGGTGCTTGCGGGGAGGCGGAAAACGGAATAAAAATCGGATTTTTACTTCTCTAGGCAACATGGACTAGACAAAGGAGGATCTTTTCTAAACAAAAACTAGCCAAAGCTAACTAGAAACTAGCTAAAGGTTAGAATGGTTATACCTAGGGCTTTATGTCCTTCTCTCCTTGCTCCTTGGAGTAGTAGAAAGGGATCACCTTTGTCGTCTTCTCACGTCGAAGAAGGATCCACCCGAAAGCCTCAACCTTTGGCTTCAACTCCAAACTAGAAGTAACTAGGGTGCTAGAAGTGCTAATCCTAGAACCCTAGATGAGAGTAGAGATTATCAAGAAGAGGTTTTTCTCAAGCTCAAGTGTTTCTCAACACATGAGAGGGGAGAGCTTGAGGAAGAGGAAGAGCAAGAGAGAGAAAGTAAAATGATAGAATGAGAGAATTATGAAGCATTCTCACATATATGTGTGAATTATTGTAAATTTATAATTAGTGAGATAATTGTCATGGCTTAATCAAGACATGACCATTATCATTTCATTTTTAATGCAAATTGCAAGGATCAAAGAGCATCTTCCAAATGAAATGATGATGGTCAAAGTGTCAACCTAGGTCAACAAGTCAAGAATGTCAAATGGTCAACAACCCTAACCATGCACAATTATATTAAACTAATATCAATTAACCATAATACACACATAAGCATTAGGGTTAATAAAATGACAATGGTTATTAACCCTAATCAAAGTCCTCTTCCTCTGACTCAATCAATTGTGCATACGCATCCACATTCGTGATCCGAGAAACACGAATACAAAGAGATAAAACCAATCTGAAATCATATACTAGGATCTGGCTTAAACCAAAGCCCGTTAGTATAAGCTGTCCGGATAGCAAACGTGCACAAGTGCGCGGATGTGAACGAACCCTGTCGCAAAACCATGCGACCTCTACTCATTTTGCCTAAAGGCGAATAACTCTCTGTGTGGGACACTAAAGACTCGAAACTACGCTGGCAGTGGGTTTAACCACAGACCGCAAGCGGCACTAGCTGTACGTAACGGTCCCCAGGTAGATGCCGATAAGAAGACTGACGAGGTGACCCCATCTGAACTCCTACTGAGCCTGTATGTGACAGTCTCCGTACAGTCCGGTCTGTTCGTCTGATATATCGCATGGCGGGCCTAGGGGGCGGTGAACGTCAGTCCCCTAATAGCGGTACAAGTCGTGTCAGAGTGTAGCCCAGAACACCCTGAGATAACACTGGAAACCTACTAGTATATCTCGCTTGCCCTGGCCAGGGACTACTTGTGTAATGGCTCTCCTGGACACAGCGCGATGTCAACCCCCAATACCGGGAGAGACGAATCCTGTCTAACCGTCACTGCCACCAAGTGCTTCGGGACTGCACCTAAAAACTACCTGTTTGCACGACTCCTTTGAGCCGTGGTAGGGTAGTAATCAAAGTGCAGTGGGAACACACTCGAGGCGAAGTGACAGTGTCAAGTCAGCGAACTAAGCTGTACTCATGTCACCTGGAAACTGATAACTGACGATAGGTATAATACCAACCAACAGTTCCCGACGAGTCTTGTCCAGTGTACTCGTAACCTAATGAGCACCCGTATACTATCTTAAGTACGACGTACTGACGGCTGTGGGACAGATCGTCTCCCACACTTAAATGAGAAGCGCATACGCTAGTCTACTCCGGAGTATCGATGCCCTGTCTCGATAGTCCAACGACCAGGGACCTGTATAAGGATGTGCTTATGGATTACCCAGCCCCCACGAGTGTGAGCGCCATCACAACGCTGGTAATCAAGCAAAGATCCTAAGGGCTCTACTAATATGTATATCAGCGATATGCTAAAAGAAACACATGCACATATTAAAGCAGAGACAAACCAAGTAGCATACTACCATTTCGAGCAAGATTGTATATACAACTGTGAATATCCCAAGCTTCCATCAAGTAATATACAAACTAGTATGATACAGTAATGGCCTCTAGGGCATATACACTAACAATCTCCCACTTGCACTAAGGCCATGTACTGGCGTATCGAAGACCTATCATCTCGATCAGCCGCTCGAACTGAGTCTGGGGCAAGGCCTTGGTGAATGGATCTGCAGTGTTATCTTCTGAAGCAACCCTCCGAACCTCGATCTCCTGGCGATCCACGATCTCCCTGATCAGGTGATACCGCCTCAAGATGTGTCTGGATTTCTGATGGGACCTGGGTTCCTTCGCTAAAGCTATAGCCCCTTTGTTGTCGCAATATAGAGGTATTGGGTCAACAATGGACGGAACCACCTGAAGTTCTTTCAAGAACTTCCTCATCCAGACAGCTTCTTTTGCGGCATCAGATGCAGCGATGTATTCCGCTTCCATAGTCGAGTCAGCAACGGTTTCCTGTTTGGAGCTCTTCCAACACACCGCCCCTCCATTGAGGGTGAAGACAAAACCCGACATGGACTTGGAATCATCCTTGTCACTCTGGAAGCTGGAGTCAACAAAGGCCTCAATCTGGAGGTCTTTTCCGCCATACACCAAGAACATCTCTTTAGTCCTTCTCAGGTACTTGAGAATGTTCTTTACAGCTATCTAATGTTTCTCCCCAGGGTTTGACTGATACCTGCTTACCACACTCAGTGCATAAGCCACATCTGGTCTGGTACACAACATCGCATACATTATAGAGCCTACCGCAGAAGCGTAGGGTATAATAGACATGCGATCTCTCTCCAAATCAGTCTTGGGAGACATCTCTTTGGAGAGGGTGATCCCGTGACAAGCCGGTAGATTACCGCGCTTGGAATCTTCCATACTGAATCTCTTCAGTATGGTGTCGATGTACCTGGACTGTGAAAGTCCTAATATCCTCTTGGATCTGTCACGGTAGATCCGGATACCCAGAATGTATGAGGCATCACCCAGGTCTTTCATGGAGAACCTGTGTGACAAGAACCCCTTGACAGATTGTAGCATAGGAATGTCATTTCCTATTAAGAGAATGTCATCCACGTATAAAACGAGGAATACTACAGTTCTCGCTACAAATCTACAATAGATGCATGGTTCATCTGGATTTTTGATAAAGCCAAATTCCTTGACCGTCTCATCAAAACAGATGTTCCAACTCCGCGATGCCAGCTTTAGTCCATAAATGGACTTAAGCAACTTGCACACCTTTCCGCTGCTCCCACTCTGAATGAAACCCTCTGGCTGGTCCATATAGACACACTCCTCTAAATGTCCATTTAAAAAGGCTGTCTTTACGTCCATCTACCAAATCTCATAATCGTGGAAGGCAGCAATGGCAAGAAGGATCCGAATGGATTTCAGCATAGCTACTGGAGAAAAGGTTTCGTCATAGTCCAAACCAGGTCTTTGATGAAAACCCTTTGCAACCAGTCTAGCTTTATAGGTCTCAACCTGTCCATCTACACCAATCTTCCTTTTGAAGATCCACTTGCATCCTACGGGTTTTACCCCATCTGGAGCAATGTCCAACGTCCATACTTTGTTGGTGTACATGGACTCCATTTCGGTCCGCATTGCATCCAGCCATTTTACTAAGTCGACGCTCTGAATGGCTTGCTGGAAGCTAGTAGGCTCATCACAATCTATGATGCAATCTTCTCTATCCCCGTCAATGAGAAAACCGTAGTATCTCTCGGGCGGATGAGACTGCCTACTACTCCTGCGGAGTAGCGTGGGAATGTCCTGATCTTTCGAACCCTCTGGTTCTACTAAGCTTTCAGTAATAGCTCGTGGTTCCGGAATTTCTTCCAGTTCTATTGCGCTCCCACTTATTTCTTTTTCTATGAACTGGTGTTCTAGAAAGTGGGCATGGCGAGAAACAAAGACCTTTTGTTCCTCTTCGCAATAGAAGAAATATCCCTTGGAGTTCTTTGGATATCCCACAAACTTGCACTGTACTGAGCGTGCCTCGAGCTTGTCCGCATGCTGCTTTTTTACAAAAGCTGGACATCCCCATGTCTTAATGTGATTAAGATAGGGTCTCTTCCCACACCACATCTGAAATGGTGTAGTAGGCACAGTCTTAGTTGGAACTCGGTTCAAAAGGTATGCAGCTGATTCTAGCGCATATCCCCAGAACGATCGCGGCAACTCAGCGTTACTCATCATGGACCGTACCATATCCAATAGGGTTCAGTTCCGTCTCTCCGATACACCGTTATGTTGCGGAGTGTATGGAGGAGTAAGCTGAGAGAGAATTCCATTCTCTTTTAAGTAACCCAGGAACTCGGCACTCAAGTATTCACCACCTCGATCAGATCTCAGTGCCTTGATACTTTTGCCTGTTTGTTTTTCTACTTCATTCTTATATTCCTGGAATTTTTCAAAAGCCTCGGATTTATGTTTCATTAAGAAGACATAACCATACCTTGAAAAGTCATCTGTAAAAGTAATGAAGTAAGAATAACCGCTTCGCGCATGTGTAGACATTGGACCGCACACGTCGCTGTGTACGAGTCCCAAGAGCTCGCTCGCTCTTACTCCGTGTCCAGTGAACGGAGTCTTTGTCATCTTTCCTTTGAGACAGGATTGACAAGTTGCATACGATTGATATTCGAACGGATCCAAATATCCTTCTGTATGTAACTTAGTCAACCTTCTCTCATTGATGTGACCCAGTCTACAATGCCATAAGAAAGTTTTATTGATTTCTGGAGACATTCTTTTGTGTGTATTCTGGACATTGAAAATCTGTGGTTGGTTTAATACGTATATACCGTTGTTCAATGTACCTGACCCAATCAAAACTTGATTAAGGTGAATGTTCACTACATTACTTACAAATGCAAATTCATAACCTTCTTTAGATAATAAAGATACAGAAATGATATCACAGGTTGCATTTGGTACATAATAACAACTACGCAAAACCAAAAAGTGTCCATCCGACAATCCCAGGTGATAGTCCCCCATAGCCTCAGCATCCATGCTAGCACAGTTTGCAACTCTGAGGGTCATGTCACCTGCCTTCAAAACTCTACGCTTTCTCAACGCCTGCAAAGAATTACAGATATGAGATCCTGATCCGGTATCCAATACCCAGGATGTAGAGTTTATTGATAGACAGTTTTCAATAACATACACACCTGAAGCTGAAGCCGCAACTCGCTTCAAATCCTGTGTTCTGGCCTTCCAAGCCTTGCAATCCTGTTTCCAGTGACCACTTTTGTGACAGTAGAAGCATTCTTCTTTCCCCACCAGCTTTCCCGCTACCCTTGTTGCCTTTCCTTTTCCCTTCGTATCCACTTTACTGACACCGCCTCTTGGTTTGGCGGGGGCTTTCTTCTTCTTACCCTTGGCTTTCGCCCTAGATCTAGAAGAGGAAGATCCTCCTACAAACAAAGTGGATGTCTCCCTACCCTTCTATAGGGTGCCCTCAGCACTCCTCAACATGTTCAGAAGTTCGGAAAGTTCAACCTCCTTTCCTTGCATGTTGAAGTTTAGGATAAACTGGGCGTAAGTGGAAGGAAGGGACTGGAGAATCAAATCAGTATAGAGTTCATTCTCCAACGTGGTCCCAAGGTCGCGAGCTCCTCTATGTAGCCAATCATCTTAAGCACGTGTTCCGCTACCGATGATCCGACGGCCAATCTTGCCGAAAATAGCTTCTTCGACACTTCCTATCTTGCGATACGAGACTGCTCTCCATACAGTTCTTTTGTATGGAGAAATATGGACTCTAGGTCCATATTCTTATGCCTCCTCTGATGTTCGTTGTCCATCGAGGCAAGCACGAGGCATTTGGCCTTCGCGCAATCGATCTCCCATGTCTTACGGATTTCTTTATCCGCGATGCTGGAGGTGGGACCTGGGAAAGGGGGAGCTTTGGTGGTAAGGACATACCCCAACTTGTCGTAAGTGATTGCCATCTTGACATTCCTGAGCCAATCTTTGTAGTTTGGCCCTGTCAGTATGTTTTTATCTAGTAATAACTTAAGTCCGGTCATGTTGAATGGTCGCTGCAATTAGGAGAGAGAAAAGAAACACTTTAGCATGATGTTCTTGCAAGTTTAGAGTGGTTTTTAGTTTGTCTAAACTGGATGGCTCCCACCGTCTCTCGAATCCCTTCTCAAACCGTAAAGAAAGAATTAGTCGGGATCAATCTCACCGTACAATACTTGCTTAACCGTTCAGCCAGGCCAGTGTCGGTACTTCGAGGGAGGTTTTCCAATGCTTTCGCGAAGTTCCTTAATTAAGTAACCTCTTTTCCCTGTGGGCGTAGCCCCGCTAACACCTTTCTAGACACCTACTAGGTTTATAGCATTGATCGTTAAGTGAGAGTTTTCCCGAGGAGTAGCATATACTCACAGTAGGATCGGGATCCAAATATCATCGAGTGATAAAATCGAAGGAATCCTACAAGAATTATCACACTCCAAATGGTATGTAGCGCTAGCAAGTTTCAGTGCTTATGAAACTCCCGATGTAGATTTTTGCCACATGCTCTTATGACCTTGACTTTGGCCAAAATATCATAAGTCACATGTCAAGTTCTACCCGTCATTCTCCTGGTTAATTTGGACCCACCCGTACCTACCCTTGACTTTGGCCAAAATGGCAGCACGACTGTCCCAAACCAACGCATCTATCTATGCTGCACATGAATACCCAATAGCTACCAATCACTATGCCTTGACTTTGGCCAAAATACATAGCTTGAATACTTTTTGACCATTCATGTGGAATGACGGAGGGCTACGAATGGTTTTGGCGAAACCGTGAACGTAGTGAAATTGATATAATCGATGGAACAAGATAGCTTTTAAAAGGAGTGGTTCAAGCTCCGCGTTTAAAATTTTAGTTTTGAAAAGAACCGAGTGGTTTTCAAAGTGTTCCAATCGACTTTTACTTGGTTTATTTTCTTGCATTAGTTCTTTTAATGCGTCCCATCATTTAATCCTACCATTGCAGAAAACAACCAAAATATGACGTACGCCTATGCCATTCGCATTCGCCATGGGGCCCCGTCATCACCCGTTAGGTTACTTAACTAACGACAGAGCGGGGGCTGGGCTAGCGCGGTTGTAAAACATAAGCAACGCCTAAATAGTTATAATATATAAATATATAGCAATGATAGACATTACAGATCACAGATGAATACATTGGATATACTAGGAATCCGCAATCCGTTCGAGCCTGCAACGAAAAGCGGATTACACGGTCGCGGTGAATAGCCAATACCCCACCCAAGACCCCTACGGGTGTGGCAAACTACCCGCCAAGTACCCGAAGCGAAGCAACCTCCCTCAACACCGTGAGTAGGCCACTCGGCACTTCGAGATACCCGGTAGTTTGTGCACCCCCTCCATAGGTCTATCCTAGGAGCAAAAACAGTAAAAAGAAATATACAATGACGGCTACAACCCCGACCCGGTTGTGCGGCCAAACAAATAATATTACATCAATTTACATATTACATGAATGAAAGAAAAAGAAACACTCATCTCACATCCACCCTGGCTATTCACCCGCGACAATCCAACGCATTCATATACACATACCAGCATCAAACACAGATCACAGATATGTATAACCCCCACTAATCGACATATAGCGATTAGCCGACGTTCAATACATATAAACATCACAGATATAACCCTTTAGTCAAAGTGTAGTGAAGTTCGATCAAAAATACGGATTTATAGGCCCCCAAAAACAAATTTCTTTTCTGGAAAACCTGGGCACAAATAAACCATCTTAAAAATCCCAAAACCAAGCCAGAAGAACACTGCACCAAACTCGACCCAGAACCGAGTCAAAACGGCTGCGGTTGCGCGGCAATAGCTTTCTATTGCCGCGGAACCGCGGCGCTTTGAACGATTCACTGTATCGTTTTTGGTGGCTTTCTTCACAAAACCCTGAGATGATTTTTGACGTACGATTTATTTTATTTTGAACAGAAAAAAAATTAACAGAAAGTTAGGGTTTTTGTAAACTCGGTTTTGCGATTTTTCCGATCGAACTTCCATACACTTTACTACCTAGCTAGTTTAAGTTTAGTTAGGCTCTGATACCACTGTAAGTCCACATTGCCCATCCCGGTGCTTGCGGCGAGGCGGAAAACGGAATAAAAATCGGATTTTTACTTCTCTAGGCAACATGGACTAGACAAAGGAGGATCTTTGCTAAACAAAAACTAGCTAAAGCTAACTAGAAACTAGCTAAAGGTTAGAATGGTTATACCTAGGGCTTTATGTCCTTCTCTCCTTGCTCCTTGGAGTAGTAGAAAGGGATCACCTTTGTCGTCTTCTCACGTCGAAGAAGGATCCACCCGAAAGCCTCAACCTTTGGCTTCAACTCCAAGCTAGAAGTAACTAGGGTGCTAGAAGTGCTAATCCTAGAACTCTAGATGAGAGTAGAGATTATCAAGAAGAGGTTTTTCTCAAGCTCAAGTGTTTCTCAACACATGAGAGGGGAGAGCTTGAGGAAGAGGAAGAGCAAGAGAGAGAAAGTAAAATGATAGAATGAGAGAATTATGAAGCATTCTCACATATATGTGTGAATTATTGTAAATTGATAATTAGTGAGATAATTGTCATGGCTTAATCAAGACATGACCATTATCATTTCATTTTTAATGCAAATTGCAAGGATCAAAGAGCATCTTCCAAATTAAATGATGATGGTCAAAGTGTCAACTTAGGTCAACAAGTCAAGAATGTCAAATGGTCAACAACCCTAACCATGCACAATTATATTAAACTAATATCAATTAACCATAATACACACATAAGCATTAGGGTTAATAAAATGACAATGGTTACTAACCCTAATCAAAGTCCTCTTCCTCTGACTCAATCAACTGTGCATACGCACCCGCATTCGTGATCCGAGGAACACGAATACAAAGAGATAAAACCAATCCGAAATCATATACTAGGATCTGGCTTAAACCAAAGCCCGCTAGTATAAGCTGTCCGGACAGCAAACGTGCACAAGTGCGTGGATGTGAACGAACCCTGTCGCAAAACCATGCGACCTCTACTCATTTTTCCTAAAGGCGAATAGCTCTCTGTGTGGGACTCTAAAGACTCGACACTACGCTGGCAGTGGGTTTAACCAAAGACCGCAAGCGGCACTAGCTGTACGTAACGGTCCCCATGTAGATGCCGATAAGAAGACTGACGAGGTGACCCCATCTGAACTCCTACTGAGCCTGTATGTGACAGTCTCCGTACAGTCCGGTCTGTTCGTCTGATACATCGTATGGAGGGCCTAGGGGCGGTGAACGTCAGTCCCCTAATAGCGGTACAAGTCGTATCGGAGTGTAGCCTAGAACACCCTGAGATAACACTGGAAACCTACCAGTATATCTCGCTTGCCCTGGCCAGGGACTACTTGTGTAATGGCTCTCCTGGACACAGCGCGATGTCAACCCCCAATACCGGGAGAGACGAATCCTGTCTAACCGTCACTGCCTCCAAGTGCTTCGGAACTGCACCCAAAAACTACCTGTTTGCACGACTCCTTTGAGCCGTGGTAGGGTAGTAATCAAAGTGCAGTGGGAACACACTCGAGGCGAAGTGACAGTGTCAAGTCAGCGGACTAAGCTGTACTCATGTCACCTGGGAACTGATAACTGACGATAGGTATAATACCAACCAACAGTTCCCGACGAGTCCTGTCCAGTGTATTCGTAACCTAATGAGCACCCGTATACTATCTTAAGTACGACGTACTGACGGCTGTGGGACAGATCGTCTCCCACACTTAAATGAGAAGCGCATACGCTAGTCTACTCCGGAGTATCAATGCCCTGTCTCGATAGTCCAACGACCAGGGACCTGTATAAGGATGTGCTTATGGATTACCCAGCCCCCACGAGTGTGAGCGCCATCACAACGCTGGTAATCAAGCAAAGATCCTAAGGGCTCTACTAATATGTATATCAGTGATATGCTAAAAGAAACACATGCACATATTAAAGCAGAGACAAACCAAGTAGCATACTACCATTTCGAGCAAGATTGTATATACAACTGTGAATATCCCAAGCTTCCATCAAGTAATATACAAACTAGTATGATACAGTAATGGCCTCTAGGGCATATACACTAACAATACATGTATGTATCATATACATACATTGAAAGAGAGAGAGAGAGAGTATATGTATCATGTTGGGATACCTGCAACGGCAGCAAGGTTTCGGGTGGAATCTCACATCCCAATTTCAATTTTTTCCATTATAGATAACCCTAAACCTAGATCATTAACTAGAGAATCAAACAAAACTAGCATGTTAACACTTTAACATCTAAGAGTTAAGGATCACAACCTTTGTAGTCCGTTCCTTCACTTCATAAGCTCCGTGTTGAGGTCCCTTCACTGCGATCATCAAGTACCGGGACTCTAGAGAGGCTCCATGAAAAGAATGATGCATTCTTGCTTGAAGACTTCACTAATCCAAAATGATCTATCTTAAAGAATCTCAAACCCAAGCTCTTGCTTCACTAATCAAGTATTAGTAAAGCAAACACACCAATCTAAGTGGTTATAATAGATAAGGATGATGCTGTAGGAATTTTGCTCTCTTTTGTTTTCTTTATCTCACTTTATTTCATCACAAATAAAAATCAAGCAAGCTTTTTTAAGAGCTTGAAGAAGATGGAGAAGAAAGTGATGAATGAATTATTGTTGAGGTTAGAAATGCAACCAAGATTAAGAATGTGTCATTGCTAACTCATATAGTGTAACAACCCTAATTTTTCTATATACTTTTCTATACAATTTTTTTTTAAAAATCCATAAAGGAGTATTTTAACCTGAGCACAATATATATGTAATTATTTTGTTTTTAAATAACTCCATCTTTTGTGTACAAAAAATTGTTTTAAAATTAAAGTATACTTTGGGTATTTAATATTGTTGTTACCACTTTAAGTAATTATTTCACACCATAATTACAAGAAGGAGCTTGTAGCTCATTGGTAACACCTTGCGCTGCCGAACCAAGCCACCAGAGTTCAAATCTCATGCCCCACATTATTTTTGTATTTATTTTGTTTAAAATTCTTTGGAAGCCCAACAATTCACAAACCATAACTCCCAAACTTTGAACTACACTTGAAAAACTAAATATACCAAAGGCTACACCAGACGACCCCCCACCTCCTTGACCTCCGACTCGTCCCGACTCGGCCGACTCGGACGGCGGACCGGCTGACTCGGCACGGCGCCGCCGGCCGAACTCGGCCGGACGGCCGAGTCGTCAACACAAAAAATCCGCCTCTTCGCCATCTCTAACCCCTGCATACTCTAATTTATTGGATCGGTTCCAGAATGCCCATTCACACCTAATTACTCCAAGTTTTAATGAATTTTCTATAATTTTTACATTTTGTTTAATTAAAAACCTTTCACCTATCCTACCCTAGTCTACCCTATAAATACACCCCTTACCCTACTCTATAAATACATCCCTTACCCTCTACCCTCTCATCCCAAAACCCTAAGCTTACCCTCTCAAAATTTTCCAAGAGTGTGTAATTTGAAAACGAGTGCACGGCGAAGCTCCGATGAAATTCTGGCAGGAATTCCGGCGACGTGTTTAGGAACAACCGGCGACGAAGCAACGCCTCGACAACCTCTCTAGTCCCCCTCACTCCTTAGTATAGATCGAAACCCGTAAGTCCCACTCTATCCCCCTTTCTATTTCTCTAAAATACTAAATTACGAAACCCGACGGAATCGGAACAAATCCGATTTCCGATTCGGTTTTCTATAAAAATTCACTTCTCACCAATACATTCATGTTTAAACATCTTTATCTTGTCTATTAAACTTTTAAAAATCAATTTTAATAAGTTTCATCACATGAAATGATAACCTTTCCAATTTATCGTATTTTTCGCTTTAATACCATCATGTTTCGATTTCACATTTAACCCCTTAACTTTGCTATACATTTAAAGTAGAGCACGAGGTAATGACCTACCTCCACACACACGCAAATACAACCCTAAAACGATATCATCAAAAATTTAGAATACGATAAAACGAAACTTTCATTTAAATACCATATTCTTAATAAAACCATTCTTAAAAGTTTTAGATTTGATACATTTTTAAATAAATACTTTTTATTAGGAAAACACGATAAGTTGTGGATATCGATCGTTTATCTAAACCTGACTTTGTGGTGTCTAGGCTAGGCAAGTGAGCTGAGGTAACTTTAAAAGGCCCGTCTCACGATTCGTGAGCGGGTCCCTCCTTCCTCGCTTGTACTTACCTGGCCACAATTGGCGGTGAAGAGACGATTTGAGCCTTCTAACGACTTGTCGTTTAGACCATTTAGAAATAGGCTAGTTGGCTTAGGAAACCCTAGAACCTAAAATACGGAAAATTACACTTTGAAAATAAATACCTTTTACTTTATAAAACCGTTTTCTAAAGGATTAGTATTTTACAATCTTTGCAAAGCGCCGCTACAACCCATCTTTGGGGAACCCGTTCGAGATCGTGCGGTTCATCGCTCACCCTCGGGCTAGTAGTGCGAGATTCAGACCTCCGCAAGAAGCATTCGGTCTCGAAAGGTTTAAAATACGACATCTTAAGAAAATGAGATTTTTGGAATATAGAATATTTATTAAAATTATTTTTGGTATAAACATATGTATATTTATCATTTAAATATCTATTTTATTATAATATAAATTTTCCACCTTTTCCTAAAAATCACAATAATAAATTTTACACTAAAATACCATGAACTTCAAATAATCAATATTACAGATAAATACCCTTATTTATAAAACTAGGATATTTTCACTAGAAATGTCACAACATAAAATCCACCCTCATTACAACTCTAAAGACGAACAATAAATACTTGAGGTGTATTTTGAAAAGTATATAAAAGTATTTTTACATAAAACCTCCTCAAGTTTATAAATTACCCTAAAGACCCTAGCAACTATAAGACTTCGATTCACATTTCTGATTGTCTGACTCGGGTTTGAGTCTGATTAATCTGACTGGAATATGTTTCAAGTCAATCTATAATCTACTATATTCCAATTCAATATGAACACATGAATCCATGAATACGATTATCAATTTATACAACTTGACTGAACCGAACCATGGATATATATTCCTTTTACATGATTCTCAGTATTCCACTTACATGACTCTACGGTTACAACCGTTTTCTGATATCTTGGTTTCGGTCAGTCATTCAATCAATACAATTTACAAGATAACAATACAAATAAGACACTACGGGGTTTAAGAGGTGGATTGGTACGGAAGATGTTAAAAGTGGCACGAGACGGTCAGATTTAAGACACCTAGCATGAATCCAATTCCGTTGTTCCGGGCCTTCTAACGGAGCCTTGTACTCTATATTCCGTTTGCCCTGGTCTCTAGCATATAGAGACCCCTCTCGTATACACTGGCATTATTCTGTACCAAGTTACAAACAACAGCGTTAATACAACATTACAACAATACAATACAACATTAAAAGCTACTCTCTCTCTCCTACTCTTTGTCTATTTCTCTCCTATCTTTGGGACTTACCAAGTGACCTGTTCGCTGACGACATTCTATTTCTTTCTTCTTTGAATGTCGTCAGGTGGTTTGGACCCTGCGGAGATCGAGCCATCTGCAGAAGACTTGGAGCAGTTTGCTGAAGACTCTGCACTTTAGTTCCATTGTATACTTTTCCTCTCTGTACTTTTCATTTCCTGTTATGCCACTGTTTAGGCATCTCTTTTATTTCAGTTGTATTTCCTTTCATGCATTGTACAAAAGAATGTTAATAAATAAAAGTTGATGTTTTTATTATTTCTTGTCTCTTGTGTATTTATTTTATATTTCTTAGATACGCTTAGCGTATGTACTTCTGAGTATATACGTAGCGGACCTCGTCGCGTCCACTTCGCCGTACACTGGGAAGCGGGGCGTGACAGGTTTTGTTGGCGGCCCATGCAGGTCAGAGCTGTATGGAACCCTAAGCAATATAAAACACAAGAACCAGCAACTAAAACATTCTTTATAATCATTTTCCTTGAATCCCATCGTTTCTTATTCTTTGAATCATATATCTTGAATCTATCTTAACCCAAAATTCCCTCACCTCTTTTACAATTTTACCAAAACCTTCGCATCCTTTCATTCCTTCACACATTCTTCACATTTCTAAAACCCCTGCACCACCTTGTTATTTTTCGCGTACTGCACCAAACTTTCTATGGATTTGTTACACTTTCCTTTTATAAATTTCGAGGACGAAATTTTTATAAGGAGGGAAGAATGTAACAACCCTAATTTTTCTATACACTTTTCTATACAGATTTTTTTTTCAAAATCCATAAAGGAGTATTTTAACCTGAGCACAATATATATGTAATTATTTTGATTTTAAATAACTCCATTTTTAGTGTACATAAAATTGTTTTAAAATTAAAGTATACTTGGGGTATTTAATGTTGCTGTTACCACTTTAAGTAATTATTTCACACCATAATTACAAGAAGGAGCTTGTAGCTTATTAGTAACACCTTGCACTGCTGAACCAAGCCACCAGAGTTTAAATCTCATGCCCTACATTATTTTTGTATTTATTTTGTTTAAATTCTTTGGAAGCCCAACAGTCCACACACCATAACTCCCAAACTTTGAACTACACTTGAAAAACTAAATATACCAAAGGCTACACCAGACGACCCCCCACCTCCCTGACCTCCGACTCGGCCGACTCGAACGGCGGACCGGCCGACTCGGCACGGCACCGCCGGCCGGACTCGGCCGGACGGCCGAGTCGTCAACACAAAAAATCCGCCTCTTCGCCTTCTCAAACCCCCTACATACTCTAATTTATTGGATCGGTTCCAAAATTCCCATTAACACCTAATTACTCCAATTTTTAATGAATTTTCTATAATTTTTACAATTTTTTTAATTAAAAACATTTCACCTACCCTACCCTAGCCTACCCTATAAATACACCCCCTACCCTACCCTATAAATACACCCCCTACCCTCTACCCTCTCATCCCAAAACCGTAAGCTTACCCTCTCAAAATTTTCCAAGAGTGTGTAATTTGAAAACGAGTGCACGGCGAAGCTCCGAAGAAATTCTGGCGGGAATTCCAGCGACGTTTTTAGGAACAACCGGCGACGAAGCAACGCCTCAACAACCTCTCTAGTCCCTCTCACTCCTTAGTATAGATCGAAACCTGTAAGTCCCACTCTATCCCCCTTTCTATTTCTCTAAAATACGAAATTACGAAACCCGACGGAATCGGAACAAATCCGATTTCCGATTCGGTTTTCTATAAAAATTCACTTCTCACCAATACATTCATGTTTAAACATCTTTATCTTGACTATTAAACTTTTAAAAATCAATTTTAATAAGTTTCATCACATGAAATGATAACCTTTCCAATTTATCGTATTTTTCGATTTAATACTATCATGTTTCGATTTCACATTTAACCCTTTAACTTTGCTATACATTTAAAGTAGAGAACGAGGTAATGACCTACCTCCACACACACGCAAATACAACCCTAAAACGATATCATCAAAAATTTAGAATACGATAAAACGAAACTTTCATTTAAATACAATATTCTTAATAAAACCATTCTTAAAAGTTTTAGATTTGATACACTTTTAAATAAATACTTCTTATTAGGAAAACATGATAAGTTGTGGACATCGATCGTTTATCTAAATCTGACTTTGTGGTGTCTAGGCTAGGCAAGTGTGCTTAGGTAACTTTAAAAGGCCAGTCTCACGATTCGTGAGCGGATCCCTCCTTCCTCACTTGTACTTACCTGGCCACAATTGGCGGTGAAGAGGCGATTTGAGGTTTCTAACGACTTGTCGTTTAGACCATTTAGAAATAGGCTAGTTGGCTTAGGAAACCCTAGAACCTAAAATATGTAAAATTACACTTTGCAAATAAATACCTTTTACTTTATAAAACCGTTTTCTAAAGGATTAGTATTTTACAATCTTTGCAAAGCGCCGCTACAACCCATCTTTGGGGAACCCGTTCGGGATCGTGCGGTTTATCGCTCACCCTCGGGCTAGTAGTGCGAGATTCAGACCTCCGTAAGGAGCATTCGGTCTCGAAAGGTTTAAAATACGACATCTTAAGAAAATGAGATTTTTGGAATATAGAATATTTATTAAAATTATTTTTGGTATAAACATATGTATATTTATCATGTAAATATCTATTTTATTATAATATAAATTTTCCACCTTTTCCTAAAAATCACAATAATAAATTTTACACTAAAATACCATGAACTTCAAATAATCAATATTACAGATAAATACCCTTATTTATAAAACTATGATATTTTCACTAGAAATGTCACAACATAAAATCCACCCTCATTACAACTCTAAAGACGAACAATAAATACTTGAGGTGTATTTTGAAAAGTATATAAAAGTATTTTTACATAAAACCTCCTCAAGTTTATAAATTACCCTAAAGACCCTAGCAACTATAAGACTTCGATTCATATTTCTGATTGTCTGACTCGGGTTTGAGTCTGATTAATCTGACATGAATATGATTCAAGTCAATCTATAATATACAATATTCCAATTCAATATGAACACATGAATCCATGAATACAATTATTAATTTATACAACTTGACTGAACCGAACCATGGATATATATTCATTTTACATGATTCTCATTATTCCATTTACATGACTCTACGGTTACAACCGTTTCCTGATATCATGGTTTCGGTCAGTCAGTCATTCATTCAATACAATTTACAAGATAACAATACAAATAAGACACTACGGGGTTTAAGGGGTAGATTGCTACGGAAGATGTTAAAAGTGGCACGAGACGGTCAGATTTAAGACACCTAACATGAATCCAATTGCCGTTGTTCCGGGCCTTCTAACGGAGCCTTGTACTCTATATTCCGTTTGCCCTGGTCTCTAGCATATAGAGACCCCTCTCGTATACACTGGCATTCTTCTATACCAAGTTACAAACAACAGCGTTAATACAACATTATAACAATACAATACAGCATTAAAAGCTACTCTCTCTCTCTCTCCTACTCTTTGTCTATTTCTCTCCTATCTTTGGGACTTACCGAGCGACCTGTTCGCTGACGACATTCTATTTCTTTCTTCTTTGAATGTCGTCGGGTGGTTTGAACCCTGCGGAGATCGAGCCATCTGCAGAAGACTTGGAGCAGTTTGCTGAAAACCCTGCACTTTAGTTTCATTGTATACTTTTCCTTTCTGTACTTTTCATTTCCTGTTATGCCACTGTTTAGGCATCTCTTTTATTTCAGTTGTATTTCCTTTCATGCATTGTACAAAAGAATGTTAATAAATAAAAGTTGTTGTTTTTATTATTTCTTGTCTCTTGTGTATATATTTTATATTGCTTAGATACGCTTAGCGTATGTACTTCTGAGTATATACGTAGCGGACCTCGTCGCGTCCCCTTCGCCGTACACTGGGAAACAGGGCGTGACATGTAGAGATTAAACCATAGGCTGTGGTTAAAGTTGGGTTAGCAAATATCAAGGATAAAACAAAGAGGGTGAACTTTGTCAAAGGGTCATGAAGCTTCCTCATAGCTCATCCAAAACATTATCCATCCAAAATGAATTAATCCATAATAAAATGTTAACCCAAGTTTAAAACCCTAAGATGGTTTAAACCCTAGTTGCATTTGTAACCCTAACATGTTACAATATTATATATCACATATACAATATTTTGTAACAAAAGAAAATAATACAATTAACATATATCACATATACATCAATGTATTATCCAGTGAGAAAAAGAATCTTTAAGTGAGCTTATATTAGTTAATGTAATATAATGTATCAAATATATAATTATACATTAAATTATCGAATCAACACTTGATCCGATAATCCGGCTATTATCAAATAACTGACTAATATAATCTGTATCAGTTCATCGAATCAACACTTGATCCGATGACCCGGCTATATCACATATACCCGGCCGATATCACATATCGTGAGAATCTAATACGGTATCACATGCACGTATTATTCTCGGCCCCGCACATATCGCATATGTGCTCCTACTCCGTTTTGCCTGAGCCAGAAAACCTCTGTGTAGGACTCTAAAGAATTATCAATACGCCGGCAGTAGGTGATGATCATATCAAACACCCACAAGCTGCAAGTGGTCATCTAAACGTAACAGCCACCCAAGTATTGAGCGATCAGAAGATCAACAAGCAAGCCTGTATATTCTCCTGTGAATCCATCCGGTAACACTCCTGTACAGTCCGGTCTCTTCTTCTGATATGTCGCATATCTAGTCTAGGGGTGGTAAACGTCAGACCCCAGTAACCGATAAGTCGTGTCGATGTGAGGTCCATAACGGTTCGAGAAACTACTGATAACTCTTACCAGTAAATCTCAGCAACCCTGGCCAGGGAGTTCCAGTTATAGCCAATCGAACACAGCGCGGCATCAACTCCCAATACCGGGAGAGACGAAACCCCTCCTATCGCTCATTGCCTGCATGTGATTCGGGACTGTACCCAAAAGCCACCGTTTTGCACGTTCTCTTGAACGTAGTAAGGTGGAAATCAAAGCACGGTGGGAATCACACAAGACTCTATGACGATCTCGGGTCTACAGACTAACATGTACCAGTGTCACCAGAGAACTGCCATCTGATGTAAGGTATAATCCCATCTGGGAGTTCTCGGCGAGTCCGTCCAGTGTACCCAGTCTTCACTGAGCACCCGTATACTTTCTCTGATGTCAAACACCAATGGATATGGGATCATCCATCGCCCATCTACATGGGTCGAGAAGCTATACGCTAGTCTACTCTGGTATATCGATGCCCTGTCTCGATACACCTACGACTAGGAACATTTGAAGGATGTACTTAGCGACTACACTGTCCCCACTAGTATGATCTGCATCATAATCCTGGTAGTCAAGTACTCATCCTAAGGGCTTTATCAACATGTAATATAGAGACAATGAGAGTACATATTAAGATAAAGAGCAACCAGATAGCATACTATCATGTCGAGCAAGAAAGTCTTCCATATATATGTCCAAGCGTCCACTACAATATACATCGTATGTACAGTAATGGCCTATAGGGCATACATATCACTAACATATCATATACAACATATAATATGTATCATATACATATTGAATAGAGAGTGTGTGTGTATAAATAATACTAAAATACATACCAATATATGTTGTATTAAATCAACACTTTATTTAATAATCTGGCTTTATAATAAACCGGCTTTATAATAAACCGGCTAGTATTATCAAACAACCGATTAATGTACATGTATCTCACACACGTGTTTAATCGAACCGCCACACGTATTACATACGCACGTCTACATCATTTCTCCTGAGCGTGGTAACTTTCTGTGGGGGACTCTAAAGACCTGACAATACGCTGACAATAGGTTATTGGATCGCATCCGATTGAATCTGAAACGGTTTTAGATAATCCCCTTACGGGTTAACCTATAAGCTCGTCAGCGGCACTAGTTGTACGTAGCGGCTATCCAAGTATATGTCAAAAGGCAGGTCAACAAGCAAACTCATCCAAACCCAACAAAGTCTATTAATGACAATTACCATACAGTCCGGTCTCTTCGTCAAAGAGTGTCGTATACTAGGTCTGCGGAGTAGAAACTGTCAGACCCCCAATAACCCAATAATTCATGCCGATATGAAACTCATAACCATCTGAGATACAACCGATAACCCTTATCAGTTTATCTTAACCGTCCTAGCCAGGGACTTATGGTTATAGTTTATCATGCACAGCGCGACATCAACTCCCTATACCGGGAGAGACGAATCCCATCTCGACCGCTCACTGACTCCATGTGCTCTGAGACTATACCTAACTAAAACATGTATGTACGGCTCTTTAAAGTTGTGGTTGGGTAGTAATCAAAGTAAAGTAGGAACAAACAAAAGACACTATGATGGTCTTAGGTCAAAATATTACCTTGTACCATTGTCATTAGAGAACTGCTATTTGACAATAGGTATAATACCATATAGGAGTTCTCGGCAGGTCCGTTCAGTATACTCATTCTCTAAAGAGCACCTGTATACAATTTTCGGTGTCAAACACCAATGGCTGTGAGACCAACCATCGCTCCGATCGGGGTCAAGAAACGTATACACTAGTTTATTCTGGAGCATCGATGCCCCGTCTAGATACTCCTACGACTATGAACATTTAAGGATATGCTGATAGGCTACCTAGGCCCCATTAGTATGATCTCATCATAATCCTGGTGGTCAAGCAAGGATCCTTAGGGCTTTATCAATATGTATTAGCGATACGTTATAACAAGTAAAATATATACATATGAAAGATAAAGCAAACCGGATATCATACTATCATATCGAGCAAGAATGTTCTGTACATATAGGTCCAAGTACAATTACAATAATTGTCTCTAGAGCACCTAAATCTAATAGAAAGTACACTTTGCAGAAGTTCGCAGGATTGTGCAAGCCGGAGAGGATCATCCATTACTACACCACGTTGGAAGCTTCTCGGTCAGATAGGCTTTGCAGAGCGGATGGTTTGGACATTTAGGAAGAACATTCCTTTACGGCTTACGGCTGAGTTTCCAAGAAAGTTTCGGGATGCAGCCTTATCTACTACAAAGTACCTCATCGATTGGTCACCATCGACGGCAGTAGATATAAGAATTCCCGAGAAGTTATGGACTGGAGGGGTAAAGATTCGTGTTGTTGGGTAAACTAAGGAGGCGAGGGTCAAGATATGTTCTCTTGTCAGCTTCGAAGCCAGAGCAAAAAGGTACAGGACGTGGTGTTTTGGGACCCAAAGAGGAGTAATAAGCCGAATGACATTCGTTGAGTCTACGACTCTTCAAAGAAAACAAAATCGGTCAGCTGGTGAACACAGAACAGGGCCATCGAGCCAGGCAGAGTTCGAGACTTCAGTCCAGGTTATAGGTACAGATGAGGTGGTCGGTACTTCGATTCAGGTTATTCCTCGGTATGGAAGGGAGAAGACTTAGCCCATGTCTTTTCGGTTAGAGGTGCACTTTGGATTGGTGTTATCATCAGGGATAGTTGGCGATGTGGACAGTTAGAGGTCGAGGACAGGTTACAAGGGCAGTGTCAGGTAGATCAACACTTTAGTTTGTTATCACGACATCAACATGGGAGGCAAGGTTGTTAACCATCTTGGAGGCGATTAGGAGGACCATATATTTGCGGAGGTTGTTGGTTTTAGGTGTTTCAGAGGAGGTGAGAGTGTTTTTCTTGGAGGACGGGAAGAAGGTTATGGCTCTTACGAAGGTTGGTACCCATGAGAGTCCGACAGTTGCATTTACATGGATGGTTTCGGATATCGAGTTTGAGTAGTGCTTGGACTTGATCTGCCTAATTGATTGATAAAAACATGGTGACGACGAGAGCAGGAGTTCCAAGGTTTTCAAGAAAGTATCGAGATTGTGGCAAATTTAAATCAAGATGGAGATTGTTGATTTTGATTTTTATTAGTCAAGATTTGGCCCAAGATTTGAAACATGGATCGAGTAAGAGTCGATGATCAAGATTTAAATTAATTCTTAATTTTAAATCGTAAGTTTATCTTTTTGTAATCCTTGCTTAAATCTAAGTCTTATCTCTGAATTGATGTAGGCTGTAAACATAAAGCCAATTAGCCTAGGTTTAAAGAAGAGGGTTGCCAATAATCTCTACAATAAAAAGAGGCGGCCGTAAAACCAAGAGAGAGGGAAATAAAGGAGAGGTTTTTGTAAGGGATATAAATTCTTTATATTAGGCGGTGATCGGAGAGGACAATTCTTGTGTAATCCTTTCTTGATAGCGGAAGCTTCATCATCTGATTGCAAGATTAGATATAGTTGCGCCAAACCAAAAACACCCACAAGTTATCATAAGCACACACACCAAACAACACAGACATAAGATTTTACCTAGGTTCGGTGCAATTGCACATAATTCTGCAATCCGATGATGAAGCATCCGCTATTAAGAAAGGATTACACGAGAACTGGCCTTTCCCATCCAATACAAAGAAATCTCTAACCCTCACAAAAACCTCTCGTTTATCTCCATCTCTTTTGGTTTTACGGCTGCCTCCTTTTAATTATGGAGAAATATTGGCAACTCTTTTTAAAACCCTAAGCTAATAGCCTTTATATTTATAGCATACATCAATTTAAAGATGAGACTTAGATTTAAACTACAATTATAAAAAGATAAACTTAAGATTTAAAATTAAGGGTTAATTTAAATATTGATCATCAACTCCCACTCGATTTCGATTTAGGCAACAAATCTTGGACCAAATCTTAGTTAATTTAAATAAAAATCAACAATCTCTATCTTGATTTAAATTCGACACAATTTCGACACTTTCTTGAAAACCTTAGAACTTCGGCTTTCGGCGTCGCCGTGCCTTTATCAATCAACTAGGCAGATCAAGTACAAGCACTGTTTGAACTTGATATCCAAAACCACTTCCATAAATGCATCTGTCAGACTCTCATGGGTACCAACTTTCATTAGAGCAGCAACCATCTTCCCGTCCTCTATAAACTCCTGTTGTACACCCAAAACCAATAATCTTTGCAAAACTTGGTCCCCCTAACCGCCCCTAAGACGATTAACAACCCTGCCTCCTCTATTGATGCTGGGATAGCATACTGAAACGTCGATCTACCTATGTAACATTTTGAAAATTATAAATATTATTTATAATTTAAATATGGATATTAGGAGTTTACGAAGATAATATCATGTATAGATTTTGAGTTTTCGGATCGGTATCCGTAAAAATATAACTATTTTGGGGAAAATGAAAAATATGAAATATTTTAAAGATAGCGTGTATTTTGTTTTGAGAAAAGATAGGTGATTTAAATGAATTATGCATTAAACCATGCTTGATTTTTGTTAAAACATGTTTAATGTGTATGGCATATGATTTTCATGAGATCCTTTCATTTTATTTTATGAATATGGTTTTATAATTTTAAAAGAAAAGAGAAAAAGATAAGAAAAGAAAAATGAGTTGAGACAAGGAGGTATGGGTAGGGGAGAGAGAGTGTGAGAGAGAGGGGGGGCATGGCAACATCAACCATTTGTTGTATTTCTCACCTCATTTCTTCATCTCATTCTTCATCTCCTTCTTCTTCATCTTCCTTCACCTCTTCCACCACCTTCTACCACCATACATCTCCCCTACAAACCACCTCAAAATATCACATAGCCTTCACTAAAAAGTTCCTAAGCTCATCTTAAGTTTCATGATGGGATCAAGTTTTCGTTTTGAGGATCGCTGCCATCTTGGAAAATTCTTGAGTTTCTTTCTTGAGGTAAGACACTCTCTTTTAAATAAGTCTTTAGATTTCTTAACCTCATAAACTAGTTGGAGTTAGTTTGGAGCTTAAAATTTAAGTTTTGTAAACTTAAGTTATTCTAAAGTGAGATTTGATGGGTAGAACTTGTAGTAGTAGTGTAGAAGAGGGTTTAGAGAGTAATTACTAGCCTAGTAGTGATAGTATCTCTGGTTTAGATGAGTTTAGAATTTTTCGATATCAGTTTTTCATTGAGATTTGAGGATCAAATTGAATCTGGTACTACTTGGGAACTATGAAAATTAAATAGAGGATACAAAGAGATGTATGAAACAGTAGAAGATCACCCTAGAAGCCCGGGCCCACAACTCAAAATCCAAACCGCCGTTTTATTCGATCTGGCCGCAATTTGCGGGTCAATTTTGGAGTTAGGGTTTGAATCTTGTTCTGTAACTCACTCACCAGATAACTAAGCCTACCCTATACGCTAAAAAGTCTCAGATCGCCTGAAGAAAAATCTAGAGTTTTTTTACTTGATTTCTGGCAATGTTTTGCGATATATGAAACTTGGTTTTTGGATATTTGTGTTTTGAGTCGGTCGTTTGACGTTCGTACGTCGATGCCGGGGAGTATTTTGTTGTTTTAGCACGTATTGACCATAAGTTCTAACATATGTGCGCTTCGCTCGTGATTCCAAATTCGATTCAGGTTTTCATATGATTTTTGTTATGGATTTGATTGTAGGTACAATCGCGTGGACTTCCGAAACGACGAAAAAGAGCGAGACGCCCGTCAACTTCAACTAGAGCGAGAATATTAGGTGAGTAGATTTATATCTACGGGGGAAGTCGGGTGGATGGCATATAGCACCCCCGCAACCAATTAACTAGGATGTCTATACTATATCTAGGATAATGTTATGTTAGATAACATAGTTTATAACTAAGTTAGTATTTAGTTTGTACCTAGTAGGATATATGTATGCGTGGATATATAGTTATTTGTGATTATTGTGATATGCGTACGCGACTATAGATCCGTACGATGTTGTTTGGGATATTGTTGATGAGGATAGATTGCTGGATACGGTCGATTTATATTGTTATGTTTGTTGAGTTATACTCTTTTAAAAACTAACGATATGTTTCATGCTTTTAAATGGTGATGCCAAGGATGTACTACAAATTTCAAATGAATATCAATTTCAAAAACATTATAGCCTCCTTAATTGTAAAACAATATTTTGTTCTATTTTAAACTATAACGGTATATAGCTCATAAAAGTTAGTTAGGTTTAACGATTATTCACGTTACCCTTTTTATACACTCTCGTTTCGATTACCTATTATAAATACTAGTTGCGTTATTATTCTCATACGAACACATTGATAGAACACTGCACAACTATCAGTGATTGCTATGTTGCACAAATCATAGACGCGCATGTTACACTACACCTTATTGGTATTGCTATGACACTATGGGATTTCCATGCTTGTTATCGTTAATGTTATTATATGAATGCGATGATTGACATATCCTTGTGATAGTGATGTTCGAACACCTTTGAAAGAACACTTGCACAAATACTAATAATTGTCATGTTGCACGAGCACAGACGCATATGCTACACTACACATCATTGGTACTACTATGACATAGTAGGACTGCCATATTTACTCGTGTTCTAAATATCCATGATTGATGTGATGATACCTATCATGATTATGTTATACGAATACCATCGTTATGGATATTCGTATATGTTTGTTGCCAATGTGGCAAAGTCAATATACGTGTTATATTTTTATGAACTCGAGACAGATTATATATGTATTTTTCGGAACTTGTTGTTTTCCATGAATTTGAGAAGCCGCGGTGGAATTTAAAACTTGTGAATGTTTTTAAATGCGATTTTCTCATGATATGAAGATTTAGCATCCACCATGAGTTTTAGTTTTTATGATGAGATATCTGAATCGAGAGAAGGGTTAACGGATTACGGGTACATGGTGGACCCGGTACGACACCGAAAGCAGGAACCGTAGGGAGGCACAGGGAGCCTAGCAAGGTGGATCAATACCGGAGTGAGTATTGTAAGTGTATATGTGCTCCTTGCCGTGTCAACTACTGCTATGCGGAATCAAAATCTTTAAAACTTGAGCACAATACACTAAAATCCCAGGATACAGGCCCAAACACTACACTAAACAAACCCTAACTAGGAGTTTTAGCTACTCGGTTGGGATTACAAACTTTGTAGACGGTCCTTCGGGTCTTGAAAGTTGACTCTCAAGCTCCTTGGGTTGATGGAATGAGCTCTCGAGCTGATCTTCCGTGTCAAAGACGATCCACCTGAGGATGCCGATTCAAGCGATAGCTTCGTCCGAAGCAACTAAAGATCAAGTTTTGCTATGACAAGATACTTAGAGTGGTGCAGTTTATAAACTAGATGCTCTCTTTTAATCCTCACAAATTAAGTGAAGAAAAATGAGGAAGATGATGAAGAGTTAGCAACTCAAGAATTTTCTTCAAGTGTTGAAAAATATCAACCTCACATAAAATATCTCACTCTTTCATACTTATCCCTTCAAGCTAGAAATAAAGAGATGGGTGAGCTAGTGACTCACTAGGGTGAGTCACAAGCCCACACACTTCTAAATTCAACCATGAAGGAATGGGTGAGAGTGTATAGCCACCTCATCAAGTATACATATACATACAAATATATAAATACAAATGCATGTATATAAACAACTATACTCAAACCCGTATAAATACATATACCGTATTTCTACGAAAATACGAATACTGTATTTGTACCGAAAATACGAAAGGCGCGTATTCATATTTAGAAAGAAATACATGTATTTGTATCAAAGCACAAATACTCGTATTTATACAAATACACGTATTCGTATAAATACTGTATTCGTGTTAAAATATAAATACCCAAAAGGGAGCAATATAATACTAGTATCAAAACTGGCTGCCTTTCAAATCTTCCAGTACTACTAAACCGTCCGATTAAAGCACGTGTATAAATACAGGTGTTCAATCGAACACCCCTGCATAAAACCATACGCAAACTACACCATTTCGCCTGAACTGGGAAACCCTTTGTATGGGACTCTAAAGACTCGACAATATGCTGGCAGTGGGTTTAACCATAAGCACGTCAGTGGTACTAGCTGTACGTAACGGCTATCTAGGTATCTGTCGAAGGGAAGATTGACACGATAACTCGTCTGAAAAGCCTACTGAGCCTATAGGTGACATTCTCCGTAAAGTCTGGTATGTTCATCTAAGAGTATCGCATATCGGGCCTAGGGGTGGTAAACGTCAGAACCCTAATAACGCAAGAAGTCGTGTCGGTGTGGAGCCCAATACACCCTGAGAAACTACCGGTGTACTTACCGGTAAATCTCACTTGCCCTGGCCAGGGACTTTGTGTATTGGCCAGCCGTACACAACACGATATCGACTCCCAATACCGGGATAAACGAATCCCTTCTATCCCCTACTGTCTCCAAGTGCTTTGGGACCGCACCCAACTACTACTTGTTTGCACGACTCATTTGAGTCGTGGTAGAGTAATAATCTAAGTATAGTGGGAACACACTCGAGATGAATAGTGATGTCAAGTCAACGGACTAATCTGTACTCATGTCATCTGGGAACTGCTAACTGACGATAGGTATAATTCCAACCAACAGTTCCCAGCGAGTCCATCCAGTGTAACTCATAACCCAATGAGCACCTGTATACTATCTTTGGTACTGTATACAAATGGCTGCGGGACAGGCCATCTCCCCTAACGGGGATATGAAGCGTATACACTAGTCTACTCTGGAGTAACGATGCCATGTCTCAATAATCCAACGACTAGGGACAAGTTTAAGGATGTTCTTATAGACTACCCAGCTCCCACTAGTGTGACTGCCATCACAATGCTGGTAGTCAAGCAAAGATCCTAAGGTCTCTATCAACGTGTATTAGCGATACGTTAAAAGAAATATGTACACATGTTAAGATAGACTCAAAGATAGCATACTATCATGTTGAGCAAGACTGTTATTATATATGTATATATCCCAAGCTTTCAAAATGTAATATACAATCCAGTACTACACAATAATGGCCTCTAGGGCATATATCACTAACAATCTCCTACTTGCACTAAGGTCATGTATTGGCATATCGCGGACCTAACATCTCGAATGGCCTCTCGAACTGCATCTGAGGGATGGCCTTTGTGAGTGGATCTGCAATATTGTTCTCCGTGTCTACTCTCCGCACCTCGATTTCCCGGCGATCCACGATCTCCCAGATCAGGTGATACCGCCTCAAGATATGTCTGGACTTTTGATGGGACCTTGGTTCCTTCGCTAAAGCTATAGCCCCGTTGTTGTCACAATACAAAGGTATTGGGTCAACAATGGATGGAACCACCTGAAATTTTGTTATGAACTTTCTCATTCATACTGCTTCTTTCGCGGCGTCACAAGTAGCGATATATTCTGCCTCCATCGTCGAGTCAGCAACGGTGTCTTGTTTGGAGCTCTTCCAACAGACCGCCACTCCATTGAGGGTGAAGACAAAATCCGACATGGATTTGGAATCATTATTGTCACTGTGGAAGCTGGAGTCAGTGAATGCCTCGATCTGGAGGTCTTTACTGCCGTACACCAAGAATATATTCTTAGTCCTTCTCAGGTACTTAAGAATGTTCTTTACTGCTATCTAGTGTTTCTCTCCAGAGTTTGACTGATACCTACTTACCACGCTCGGTCCGTAAACAAAATCTGGTCTGGTACACAACATCGCATACATTATAGATCCTACCGCAGAAGCGTAGGGCATAATACTCATGCGATCCCTTTCTAAATTAGTCTTAGGAAATATCTCTTTGGAGAGGGTGATCCCGTGACAAGCCGGTAGATTACCGCGCTTGGAATTTTCCATACTAAATCTTTTCGTGCCAATGTACCTAAACTGTGAAAGTCCTAACATCCTCTTAGATCTATCACGATAGATCTGGATTTCCAGAATGTAGGAGGTATCACCCAGGTCTTTCATGGAGAACTTCTGTGACAAGAATCTTTTGACTGATTGCAGCATAGAATGTCATTTCCTATCAGGAGAATGTCATACACGTACAAGACGAGGAATACCACAGTTCTCGCTACAATCTTACTATAAATGCATGGTTCATCTGGATTTTTGATAAAGTCAAATTTTTTGAACGTCTCATCAAAACAGATGTTTCAACTCCGCGATACCTGTTTTAATTCATAAATAGATTTAAGCAACTTGCACACTTTTTCGCTGCTCCCACTCTCAATGAAACCCTTTAGCTAATCCATATAAACACACTCTTCTAAATTTCCATTCAAAAAAGTGGTCTTTACATCCATCTGCCAAATTTCATAATCATAGAAGGCAGCAATGGCAATTAAAATACGAATGGATTTAAGCATGGCCACTGGAGAAAAGGCTTCAACATGGTCCAAACCAGGTCTTTGACGAAAACCTTTTGCTACAAGTCTAGCCTTATAGGTTTCAACATGTCCATCTGCACCAATTTTTTTTCTGAAGATCCATTTGCAACCTATGGGTTTTACCCCTTAAGGTGTAATGTCCAAATTCCAAACTTTGTTAGTGTACATGGATTCCATTTCGGTCCGCATTACATCCAGCCACTTTACTGAGTCTCTGCTTGTAATGGCCTGCTAGAAACTAGTGGGCTCATCACCATTGACGATGTAACGTTTTAAAAAATAAATAAATAAATAATCCTTTAAGTGAATTTTTCGATAACCGGTAAAATAAATCGTATTTTCCGTAAAACTTAACTATAATTATTTTTCATCATAGACTTAAAAACACCTATTTTAACTAGCTAATTGCTAGTATTTGGTATTTATTTAGTCACTTATAAATTGTTAGTTTACTTAAATAATTTTCCTTAATTTATTATTTTAACTATTATTATAGGATTTCATTTATACATTAAATTAGTGTAAATTACAAACTGGATTGGGTTAATTATATTTTGGTGAACCATGACTACTTAACACTAAGATTTTAACATGTTCCCTCTCTCTCATTTTATCTCCACAAATCTAGAAAATTCTACTGGAGGGAAGTAAACAAAATGAAATAAAATAAAATAATTTTTGAAAAGACTTAATAAGTGTAATAATGGGAGAAATTTCTACACTCACCCACACTCTTTTTTCTCTCTCCCCTCTCTGAAAAATCTGGCCGAGCCTTCCCCCTTGGCTGCCCCAAATTTTCTCACCCCATTCCCACTTCAAAAATCTCCAAAAAAATCCATCAAAAATCAATGAAAAACCTCACTAATTCCCCATTTAACCCTTACCCATTATTCTTTGTTCAATCTAGCATGGATCTTGGAGCATGAAACCATTCTTTTGGAGGCAAGTTTTCATGTTTGATCTACAATCTTGGAGGTATAAATCATAAACCCATAGTTAATTTGTTGGTTAATTACTTTAAATAAACTTAATTAGGTATTTTAAATGGTTCAAATTGAAAGTCGAAAATTTCAAGAGAAGGGTTTGAATTAAAAGTTAGGGTTTTATTATTTGAGTATGGTTATAATGAGTGGTTTAACATTTTAAGATATGCTAAATCTAGTTTAGTTGTTAATTTGTAAATTGTTACTTTAAAATTGTTCAAATTAGATAATTTTGCAAACTAGATTTTTCGGATTTATGTAAATTGATGAAATAAAATTTTAGTAAAGGTTTGTGTGGCTTAACTAAGTTATTATATGATTATTGTGGCCACTAGAATTGTTAAAACATGTAGATTTGAACAAAAATGGAAATTGATACTTATTAGGTTTTTTGAAATAAATCAATTTAAATAAAGTTGAGGTTTTGGTGATATACAACCTAATTCCTAATGTAATTAGTGTGTTATGAATCTGCGATTGGGTTTTAGGCTTGGGGGTTTTCACGTTTAGCGACCCTAGTTGTAGTTTGTGGCGTTGCCGCGAGCGCATTTTGTGTACCAAGTGTGTGCGCGTCTTGTTCCGCGCGTGATTGACTTGTGTCGTTTGTTCCGCGACTATTCGTACATTTATTTTCTTAATTGCTTGTTTGTGATTCTAGGATCGGGTGCAGAGGCGTCGGACGTGGCGCGGAAAGATAAAGATGAGATCGGATCGGATTAGCCGAGGCGTCCCGGTGAGTAGATGTATACATCTATGGGGGTATTTGATCAGTCGAAAATAATGTATTTTTAACACGGCAATTTCCCTATCTTTTGCACTCATTTAGAAGTGTTCGGTATTCATATTTCACATATTAGCAAATCAGTCGTTAAATATCCGATTTCATGTGTTAGACTTTTAAAAAGACACTTTAAGGGAAATTGACCGCATTTCATGGCATCGCATCATCCCTACATTGCGCAACACTTGTTTCGAGATTTGTGCAGGAAAATCCAGGAGAAAAGCCAAAAGAAGCTGATCAAAATTACGCCAACTCAATGAATTCAAACCTGGTAGCAATTCAGAGGGAGAAATACAAATCAACACATCAAAACAAGGCCCAAATAGTATATAGAGAATTACCAGAAAAGTTGGAAGCCCAAGGCCCACAAGGAGCCGCGGATCCACGGCATGAGCCTGCTTGGGCCGCGGATCCGCGGGGGTTTGGACACATCAGAGCTTAATTTTCAGTGCAGAATCTCAATATCAGGGCCCACATTCATTTCATACATGACAAATTCCAGAATTCTCTCGAAGCTACTGCCAGATCAGCAAAGATAATTAAGCATGGCTAATCCTAATTAAGCTCCTAACTAACCTCTTCTAGAAGCTCCCTCCTAACTAATCACATCTAGAAGCTTCTCCTCTAACTAACTTTTGGAGGGAAATTCAAATTTCCTCAACAAACTTTAGGAGGGAAACTTAGAATTTGAAATCTTAGATCTAGGGTTTGGTTATCTATAAATAGGAACCTAGATCTAAGGGTTGAGGTTGTTCATCATTGGTTCATCAATAGTTCATTAGTTCATTAATTCTTTACTTCTTCAATTCTCCATCTTCTTCCACAATTCTAGTGACAAGGCTTGTGCGAAACCCTAACCCTAATTCCACTCCAAATTCAAGATCTTGAGTACAAATCAAGCGAGAAGCCTTCAACCTTTTAGGAGCCGAGCCGATCTTCAATCGGGCAAGTGATCCAAGCCGATCCGCGACTCACGGAGACGAGCGAAGCCAAATCGACGATCGAGTTCTTCATCTTGTAGTTCTTGAGCGAATGTAACGAAATTGTTGATATAAATAAAAGGTGAAATTCATTTATCTTGCTTTCTTTTAATTCTTGCATCATGATTAGATCTCAATTTGTAATTGTTGTTCTTGTTGTGTTGTTTGAGTAAAACTCCGCTCGTTAAGGAGCCGAGACGATCAATAGAATGATGATGTAACAAATCTTAAAACGATTTTTATGTCCTACGAGTTTTGTAAACCCTAGCAAGTTCAAGAATCGATGACCTAGTTTCGTTGCGATGCTTTCTTGATTGTTATCGCTCGAAATTAGGGATCTACGATCGTTTCTTGAAATTACTAGAGGCTAGCATGTGAATGATATCGACGAATGAACAAGGGATAAATGATGAAACCCTAGTTTCACGAAAAATCCCTAATTCTCGTCGATCATCATCAATCTAGTATCAACTCATCGAAGGATAAGAATACGTCATTGTAAGATTACATCACACATATAGATCCGATCGATTCCTACGAGCCTCATTTCGATTCTTGATATTTGGTTTGGAAAAAATCAACAAACTATCAATTCTTGATTCTATCTTTTTCTTGTTATTAGATCTATATTTTCTAATTCTTGAACTTCAAATATAAATCATGAATTGTTTTGTTTTGTTTTCTTTAAAGTTTCGACTCATCTAATTCAAAAGACGAACGATTACACTTTCCCTGTGGACATCCGCACTCACTAACAATCTATATCCGACACCGTAGTTGATTGGGGTCAAATAATTTTTGGTTGTGATTTCTTTACAATTTTTCTCATTATACACATCAAGAATTCTTTTCAATCAAATGGCGCCGTTGCCGGGGATCGTGCGCTAGTTGTTTGTATTTTGAAATTTGAGTTGAACAATTTATTCCATTATAATTTTTAGATCTAAACTCGTACAAACCCTAATACGTGTGTTGTGATTTGATTGCGAGGAAATCTGGAATCACTGGAGCGTGGATAAAATTTTTGTGAATATTCCAGAGAGCTGAGAAATTGTACAGGAGCTTGCTGAAGAATTTTTGTGCAGAGAACTGCCTAGGTGACCGTGATTCCGCGGCAGATACCCTCCTATTGCGGCGGTTCCGCGCCTCTGTGGAAGCTTCTCTGCACAAAATTTTCACAGTAACTTCTAACTTTCTTATCTCTCTCCTAAATCTGCTCCAAATAACACTTTTCTGCAGGTTTCTTTGCAAATAATCGCTGCGCCGCAAAAGCAAAATAAAATTTGTGCGTGTTTTTGATTCTTTTGGTTGTTTGCATATTAATACGGAAATTAAGGGGCACGACCAAATCCAAATTAGGTGGGGAGTTCATTACCCTTCCTAAGCCCCGAAAATCGCAAAACTTGCATCCGCATTGTCCCACATTAACTAAAAAATATCTAGAAATGACTCTAAGGACAGTCGCGCTCACTTAGGACAAGAGAAGGCCGTGGGTAATTCATAGCTTATCCGCGTTTTCTTGTGGTGCCTAGGAAAGTGTGTCGAAGGCTAGTGGTTATTAATTAGGCCCACTACTTACGTAGTGGAGTACCTTCCCACTTACCTGGCACTTACCTGACCACAGGGGGACAAAGAGGCAGTGGAGGATTGATCCTGCGACTTGTCTTTTGGCAGTTAGGAGCGGTCTAGAGCCGGATCTAGGTGACCAGTAGATTCTAGGGTTTGTGTGCTGCATTTTGTGTGTTGCATCATATTTTCAAAAATCCGTCCAATTTTCAAAACAAACACCGCATTCATTCATCATTCCCCTAATTATAAATTCACGCTGCCACTTGTACTAACCCTTTTTAGTGCAAGATAGGCTGGACACGGGTTTCTAGTGCCCGTTAGTCCGCGTTTTCCTCATCGACCCAAAAGTCGGTATTTCTACATTTACCCTCTCTTTTACCCACCACCACACCCACATCGATGGATCCACCTCCATCGAACTTCTTTTCCACTACTCTGCCGCCGTCCGTTGGTGCGCAGAATCCACCTCACATCGCTCTCCAAGAGAGGTGATATCCAACACGAGGCCCATTTTCCACCTGTCTTTCCATTCCACCAGCCAACGGGGAAAATTTTCAAATAAAACCCCAATACATCAACCTTCTACCAAAATTTCACGGTCTCGAATCTGAGGACGCATACGTGTTTATCACGAAATTTGAAAATGTATGCGCAATGATGGGTACTTCACAGTTGTCTGTGGATGCTATGCGTCTTCGTCTTCTCCCATTTACCTTGTGCGATTTAGCCGAGAAGTGGCTATATAACACTACCGCACATTCCATTTCAAATTGGGATGAATTAGTTAAAGCATTTCTTAAGAAATTCTACCCACATCAAAAGACAGCTCGAATCCGTAGCGAAATCTATCAATTCACCCAGCTTCCAAATGAAACATTTTCAAAATGTCTTGAACGTTTCAAGGATCTGTTATTCCAATGTCCACATCACGGCATCCCGAAATGGGAATTGTGCCGAATCATTTATGAGGGCATTACTCCTTACACAAGACAGACCCTTGAATCCATGTGTCAAGGCAATTTTATGACCAAAGATGATGGGGAAGCCTGGAACTTTCTAGAAAATTTCGCTGAAAAATCTTTACAGTGGGAGGGTGTGAGTCAATCATCTAGGGATGGCAATGATATTTCCATAGGAGTTAGAGCTGACATTTCGGCTATGCAAAAGAAACTTAAGACTATGGAAAATAAATTTTTAGCCGCCCTAAGTCAAATATCACTCTCCAAAACTGTATGTGGCTGCTGTTCCGATCCGTCTCACTTGACGGAAGAATATCCGTTTCAAGGTCATGAGCATACCAATGCCGCATTTCAAAGACCTAGAAACGATCCATCTTCCTCCACATATGATCAAGGTTGGAGGAATCACCCTAACTTTGCTTGGAACCAATCACAATCTCAAAACACGGTTCAACCCAAAATAATTTCCAAAGGGTCCCTCCACCACAACAGCAGCCACCACTTCAATTGAGTCAGCACCCCTTCCAAGCACAAAACTTTCAAAATCCGGCCAACACTTTTGCACCGTCTAGTCCTTTGCAATTGACCGGTACAGATAATACCTCTGCACTAGCACAAACCTTGGATACTTTCATGAAACAATCCATCCAAGGGACGGCAAGTTTGCAATCTTCCGTCGAGAATGTAATAAAGATCATTATCTCTCAAAATGAGAACATCAAATCGATGGAAGAACAAATTGCACAACTGAAAGCCGAAATGCGTGCAAGAGAGAAAGGGAAACTTCCAGCTCAACCTTTACCCAATCCTGGCTATTCACATCTTGTGAATGCAACCACGTTGAGATCTGGAAGAGTGCTTGACCATCACCTTGGGGAAGAGTTTGATGATACTGATAAATCAATCAATAACACCCCGGCTGAGACCTTTCCTCACACACACCCTTCTAATTCTGACCCCAGTTCTTCTACCCCACCATCTTCTTCCGAGCCTATTCTTCGTTTCCCAAAAGGCTCGCCACTTCAGCCCACCTCTTTTACCCCTCCACGGACGATCCCCACTTCTATTCTGGGATCGGTTCCACACCCACTTCCTTCTCCTATGATGGACCCAGCGCTTATTGCTAAAGCACCTTATCCTAATCAGTTAAGGGCTAACACACCGAGTCCACATATGGAGAAGATTATGAACATTTTTAAGCAAGTAAACACCAACATCCCTCTCCTAGATGCCATCCAAAAAGTTCCGTCCTATGCGAAAACTCTTAAGAACTTGTGCACTAGGAAGAGGAAGACTCAAGTGCCCAAGAAGATTTTCATGGAAAAAACAATAGACACGGCTTTCCCCCAACAATTACCGAGGAAACGTAAGGATCCAGGATATCCTACTATTTCCGTTTCTATTGAGGAAAAACACATCAACCGTGCTCTACTAGACCTTGGCGCTAGTGTTAACTTGCTTCCATATTCAGTTTATGAGCAATTAGGAATCGGAGAGTTGAAGCCAACCAATTGCACTCTCCAGATGGCTGACCGATCAATCACCAAACCTAGGGGTGAACTGGAGGATGTGTTAATAAAAATCAGAGAATTCATATTCCCTGTGGACTTTATTGTAATTGATACACAGCCTGTAGCGAACCCACGGAATCAAATTCCGGTGATTTTAGGTCGCCCCTTTTTGGCCACTTCCAATGCTATTATCAACTGTCGTAACGGTTCTATGACCCTATCTTTCGGGAATAGGTCAATAGAGCTGAACATTTATAAGTTGGGAAGTGTACCCTCCGAACCTACTGCTCAGGTATGTTCTGTCGACTTAATGGATGTCGACAGCAGCGAATTTGATGATCCTCCTGATATTGATCAAGACTCTTTTCATATGTTATTGTTTGACCCAACTATGTATCATACACATACGGACTCTTCCACCGAGATGTCCGGGTCAACAATTAACACTGATTATGAACTGTTCTTAGAGTCTGAAGATCACCCCGTACTTTGTGATGACATTATTCATCGGGGTATAAATGGAACTTTTGAGGAAATCTTCGCTGACGAACTCGCATTTTTGAATGACACGGGTGTTAAGATGAATCATCTCCCAATCAATGAAATTGAATCTCCACCCCTTCTTCTGAACTGTAAAAAGAATGCGAGCAATCCATCGCATACACTGCATCGTCTCTTCAAAATGAGACGCACACATATTCTATTCCACCACTTACCCTTTCCCCACTTCTTCTTCCACCAACCAGAGTACTGCATTGATAAAATTTTTGAATGGTTGGTGTTAACTTTCGGTCTTTGCAAAGCTTGGCATCGACCAATGATTTTTAACCCCCACTTGTGATTTTCAAAACTTAACATTGCATAACTCAAGTTTGGGGGGGTACATTTTTTCTGGCTCTTGAAAAGAAAATTTTTACAAAAATGATGAGCCAAAAATAAGTTTGGGAGAGGATCTTCAGTTAAATATTTTGCCCCCACTAATAAATTCCTCCCAAGCTTACAGGTTTTTCGAGATTTAGCAGATGGCAACAGTGAGGACACTGTTGAAAACAAGTTTGGGGGAGGTTTGTGCTTATGTTCGCATCATTTGCATATCATTTGCATAAGCACAAAACATTTTTTTTCAAAACCTATAAAAATTTAAAAATTTTCAAAAATATAAAAATATTTTTTGTACATAAATAAGATAATAAAAGATTAGATAGTGAAAAATTACATCCATGAGATTAGAAAAATTTAAGAAAACTAAGAAAATTAGAAGTTTTCTTATACGAACTAGTAATAAGTAGTTATGAGCCGTTGTCCCAAGGGTTAGTAAGATGAAGGACGTCACTAATCTGAGGATAAAAATAAGTCTGAAAAATAGTTTCTATTCTGGAAACCAAACATTTTGAACGTTGCTACCCTGCTATTCGCACTTACACACGTCTTAAAGCCTGGGATAGTAGAGGATACCTTGAAATGCTCTTGTCTTAAAGCCAAAAGTATGAAGGAAATAAAAAAAAGTGAATAAAGAAAATATAAAGTGGTGAGAAAAATGGACACTGGTTTTGTTATCACCGAGGGCAATAAAAAATATATAGCGAGGGTGCTTCTTCACCTAGTGCCCTAAGGCCAACTGGTCTAGGAGTCACTGCTATGCCTGAGGTGGTGCAAGACGAGGAAAATACACCAAGTAAGCAAGCACAGGAGTAATCGGTCGGTTAGTACCTCAAGAAGTATTAACGGTCGCTTGAAAGTGTGTGAGCAATCTCGTTTAAATATTCATTAATCAAAAAAGTACTGAGGCTGATGGGCAAGAGTATGATAGCTTGAATTGAATTCTCCGGGTGTAGGGATGTCTTTACACACACGCAGGGTTATATGATCGATGTTTGGAAAACAGATAGGAATGAAGAATAAGACGATGTTTTATTGAGGGAGGACGTGATTTCTAACATTTTTTCATGACCATTAAGATAGGGCTCATGACAACCGAAAAGCTAGCCTAGTTGGAAACCCTAATTTTCAAAATCTTTCTTTTACAATTCTTTTCTTTAAATGTAATATTCATGATCTTTCTTTTATTATTGGATATTGTGGGTGCAATCCGTTGAAAACCCTCAGGAGACAACACTCCTCCTACTAGGGACACCTAGAGGTTTAAAGGCTTGTTGCACGTGCTCAGTGCAATCGTGTTGCCTACGAAAGTGTGCTAGTTAGTTTTTCTCTTTCTTTATTTTCTCCTTCTCTTTTTAATAAAACATTCGCTCGAGACGATCGAAATTAAGTTTGGGGGTATTTGATCAGTCGAAAATAATGTATTTTTAACACGGCAATTTCCTTATCTTTTGCACTCATTTAGAAGTGTTCGGTATTCATATTTCACATATTAGCAAATCAGTCGTTAAATATCCGATTTCATGTGTTAGACTTTTAAACCGACACTTTAAGGGAAATTGACCGCATTTCATGGCATCGCATCATCCCTACATTGTGCAACACTTGTTTCGAGATTTGTGCAGGAAAATCCTGGAGAAAAGCCAAAAGAAGCTGATCAAAATTACGCCAACTCAATGAATTCAGACCTGGTAGCAATTCAGAGGGAGAAATACAAATCAACACATCAAAACAAGGCCCAAATAGTATATAGAGAATTACCAGAAAAGTTGGAAGCCCAAGGCCCACAAGGAGCCGTGGATCCGCGGCATGAGCCTGCTTGGGCCGCGGATCCGCGGGGGTTTGGACACATCAGAGCTTAATTTTCAGTGCAGAATCTCAATATCAAGGCCCACATTCATTTCATACATGACAAATTCTAGAATTCTCTCGAAGCTACTGCCAGATCAACAAAGATAATTAAGCATGGCTAATCCTAATTAAGCTCCTAACTAACCTCTTCTAGAAGCTCCCTCCTAACTAATCACATCTAGAAGCTTCTCCTCTAACTAACTTTGGGAGGGAAATTCAAATTTCCTCAACAAACTTTAGGAGGGAAACTTAGAATTTGAAATCTTAGATCTAGGGTTTGGTTATCTATAAATAGGAACCTAGATCTAAGGGTTGAGGTTGTTCATCATTGGTTCATCAATAGTTCATTAGTTCATTAATTCTTTACTTCTTCAATTCTCCATCTTCTTCCACAAGTCTAGTGACAAGGCTTGTGCGAAACCCTAACCCTAATTCCACTCCAAATTCAAGATCTTGAGTACAAATCAAGCGAGAAGCCTTCAACCTTTTAGGAGCCGAGCCGATCTTCAATCGGGCAAGTGATCCAAGCCGATCCGCGACTCATGGAGACGAGCGAAGCCAAATCGACAATCGAATTCTTCATCTTGTAGTTCTTGAGCGAATGTAACGAAATTGTTGATATAAATAAAAGGTGAAATTCTTTTATCTTGCTTTCTTTTAATTCTTGCATCATGATTAGATCTCAATTTGTAATTGTTGTTCTTGTTGTGATGTTTGAGTAAAACTCCGCTCGTTAAGGAGCCGAGACGATCAATAGAATGATGATGTAACAAATCTTAAAACGATTTTTAAGTCCTACAAGTTTTGTAAACCCTAGCAAGTTCAAGAATCGATGACCTAGTTTCGTTGCGATGCTTTCTTGATTGTTATCGCTCGAAATTAGGGATCTACGATCGTTTCTTGAAATTACTAGAGGCTAGCATGTGAATGATATCGACGAATGAACAAGGGATAAATGATGAAACCCTAGTTTCACGAAGAATCCCTAATTCTCGTCGATCATCATCAATCTAGTATCAACTCATCGAAGGATAAGAATACGTCATTGTAAGATTACATCACACCTATAGATCTGATCGATTCCTACGAGCCTCATTTCGATTCTTGATATTTGGTTTGGAAAAAATCAACAAACTATCAATTCTTGATTCTATCTTTTTCTTGTTATTAGATCTATATTTTCTAATTCTTGAACTTCAAATATAAATCATGAATTGTTTTGTTTTGTTTTCTTTAAAGTTTCGACTCATCTAATTCAAAAGACGAACGATTACACTTTCCCTGTGGACGATCCGCACTCACTAACAATCTACATCCGACACCGTAGTTGATTGCGGTCAAATAATTTTTGGTTGTGATTTCTTTACAATTTTTCTCATTATACACATCAAGAATTCTTTTCAATCAGGTATCGTCTGAATGGCGCGAGGCGCCCGATGGTTTAGTAGTACTTATAGTATTTGTATTATATGCGTAGTTTTCTAGTTATCCATCTCATTCCATCGCATCGTTATATGTATAAAAATATATATGTGTGATATCATCTTATAGGACACTTGCACCATTACCATTGGTTCCTGCCGCACGTGCACTATTTATGCGAACACATACGCCATTGGTAATTGCTATGTCATGACACTATAGAATTTGCTTAGAACTGATATTAGTACATTTGCATCATATATGATTCGTAGACTTATATTTGTATATTCATTTCACTAAGATGTATACGTAGGGTTGTTAGTCATATATACATACCTCATTGCATCATGATTCATGTATAGTTTTTGGCCGTACTCCGCATGGTATATACTACCGTATCATAGATTTCCACATTACTGACATATTTATATATTGTGATTCTTCTCGAGGATTTCAGTATTCATGAGATTTCTTGATTTTTTTGGGGGAAACCGCAAGAATTTATAAATTATTATCCTTTTAAAATGAAAGTTGCGGTTTTCTCGTGATGTATGTATCGTCCACCATGAGTTTTCCTGATTGTTGTTGGTTTTCGAGCCCCGATTCGATGAGTGGATGAACCGTCTCGGGTACATAGTGGGCCCGGTACGGTACCCCGGGGCAAGAAGCTCGAGTTGTAGACGATGAGCCTGGCAGGGGCAGACTACCTACCGGTGATGTCTAGCGCGGCGGATATCCGGAGGATACCGACCGTTGTCATGAGATTTGATGATATGTGTCGATCCGGACTGACGGAGCCCGAGATATTGAGATATTGAGACATTGAGATATTGTGACATTGAGATGTCGAGACATTGAGAAATTGAGGCATTAAGATATACATATTTTGTGTCGATACTTGACATGGATTTCTGTCGATTTCATTGATATTACTTCAGTTATTTCACAGGAGTTTTTCTAAGGTAAAAATAAAGATTTTCTCATACCAGATATGTTCAAGTTTCGGGTATTATTTACGCATTCATGTTGCATTCATGCTGGTGCATTGTATCATATCGGTATATGTAGGGTGTGATGCATTTGCGTGCATGCTTACGATAGCCTTATTAGATGATACGCAACTCACCCCCGTTGTGCCACAGTATTCTTACAGGTCTGACCCGTCAGTACAATAGCGACGGATGTACCTTCCTTTCCGCTTGATTGCTTCGGCTTGCAGCTTGCTCATAAGTGGGTCTTGGAAGATTTTCTTTTGCTCCCACCGTATATTTTATTTGTATATAGTATACTCCATCTACCCTTGTATATTGGACTAGACAGTGAGACTTGTATTCATGGTTTGGTGTCGATGCTCACTTGAGCCGACATGATGCTTTTATGCTTTTATTTGCTTATTCCACACTCGATGATATATATTACATGTGGTTGTGATTCCACCATTGGCGAAGAGCTAGCTCCCGCTTGGGGATGCCTTTATTCTTGATTATATGTATTTTCTTGTGTTATACCCATTTAGGGGCCAGTATTTACAAAGGAGACTCTGCCGAAATTTTCGGAAAATTTGATGTATTTAAATGTTTTAAGGTGACTCTTACTTTACAAAAATTATCTTTTAAATTAAAGTTTTCCTTCACTCTATTTCTTTAATTGGTTTAGATTTCTGGCCTTTAGCTTACTTAGATTACGTTACGACTTGAGACGTTTCGTAATTTAAGTGCCAGTCACGTTCCGTACCATCGGGTCGTGACAAAGTTGGTATCAGAGCGATAGGTTTTACCTTTCTATGTGTAGGATGACCCTTGGTAGATGGAGTAGGTGACTTGAGCAGAGTGGCGTAGCCTGTGTATGTTCCACGGCATACTTACGATACGGTACTCCGCCTAAGTGACCTTAGGATATATATATTTACTTGTATTCTTTCCTTGATTCCGGAAATCCCTTGATTCGATTGCAATGTTCCTATCAATCATGTTCTTTCTCCAGCCGCTATGCCGTCGGAGACTATGAGGGCCAGAGGGCTGTTGACAGAGATGAGATTGGAGTAGCCTCGTTGAGACGATGACTGATTAGGGCAGTACGCCTACCCCTCAGGGACAGAGTGGTCTGCCTTTTTCTAGGATGAATGGCTAGGCTGGAGTCGAGCATTCAGAACTTGCGATTGATGGTTGGATTGTTAGTTGAGGTTAGTCGGGCTCCGAGAGCCAATGATGTCCCTCCGACTGCAAGGATTGTGTTTGTACCTGCTGCTCAGGTAGTTGTTCTGTTGTTCCCGAGATTATTCCGTATCCTTATAGGTGTTTTGAGGCCGAAGCCTCCAGTTTTCACCGTCACGAATGCAGTGGAGGATCCGTAGACAATCCTTGACAGGATGGCTAGAATTCGTCGTTCACAGAGATGTTCTGACGAGATATGGATTGAGCTTGCGAGTTTTCGTCTAGGAAGGCCTTGCTCAGACGTGATGCAAGTCAGTTGAGAGAAGCTGAGCTGCAGATCTACCTCTTATGACTTGGGAAGAAATTCACAGTTGTATTTCTTGCTCGTTTCCTTTCGGAGAGCGTTCGAGATGCTCGAGCTCGTAAGTTTCGAGCCTTTGCGCAAGACTCCAGGGATGGCAGTATCCGAGTACGACATTTAGTTTACTCGGCGGTCCGATATGCTCCTTAACTGGTGGACACTGAGGAGGAACGGATAAAGAGGTTCGTGTGGAGACTAGACATGCAGTCATTTCTTGCAATTGATGCCCAGCATTTTGACACTTACACCGCTGCTATGAATGCAACATTACTGTTGGAGGAGCGCATTTCTGAGACTTCAGTCGTTTTTGGATCGAAGCGAGTTTGTCCGGGTATGCCAGCTCAAGGCGGTTAGATAAGCGCCGCTGTGACAAGTATTCTTTTGGTGTTTTCTTCCGATACGTATTTCTTTTTTGTGTCATTTGGAATGGTATCCACTTACCTTGTATCGAAGTTTACCCGATGGTGGTCCTTGCTAAATCAGCCGCTTGTTGTGATTTCTTCCGAAGGCAAATATTTTGTCGGTCGAAATGTTTTCATTCATGTTTGTTTGTTCGTATCGGAGATAGGGACTCTTATGTCAATTTGATTTTTCTCGATTTGTTAGACTTCGAAGTTCTTTGGGGCATGGATTAGTTAGCCACGCGTTATGCGTCCGTGGACTACCGCAAGAAGGCAGTCGGATTTAGTTTTCTGGGTGAGCCAGTTCTTGTTATTCAAAGAGACTGTAGCGTCACCCTTCCCAGTTTGACTTTTTCTCTTCGCGTTAGTCAGCTCTTGAGGAAAAGATGTCAAGAATGTTCCCCTCCGAAGGACGGCCAAGACGACGTGGGGACGTCTTGCCTGAGATTCAGGTCAGATGCTAATTGGTGCTATCCGTCCACCTCTCCAAAGATGCCAAGTTGATTTATGGCACCGTGTATCGAAGGTTTAAACGGATGCGTCCGATGTAGCAGACTTGGTCGGATTCCCCCTCGCTTGAGGGGTTTTTGATTGTGGGGACGCTCTTCCCTGCAGACGCAAGCCCTTGCAGTTAATTACGCTACCGCATTGCGGTAACAACTTTCTCCTTCTCCAGATGGTCACTTCGTGTCGTGTGTGTTTGTTTTGTGTTTGGTTGCCTGTGGATTGTATACGGAGACTGAGTTATGTCGTCGCCCGTAGGGCGTGGACTAGTCCAAATCCGTATTATCTTAGATTTGGGTTTGGGGGTTTGGGTTTAAGGATACGTTAGCCTCATTTGAGACTAAGATCGACTTAAACGTTTGTTAAGGATACGTTAGTCTAGTTTTAGACTAAGATCGACTTAACGGAATCATTTAGATCCAACAAGAGAGCAATTAGAGGAGACCTGTTGTTTTGTTTAGTGACATTGCGGTCAATAGGTAGTTTAAGGACATTGCGGTCCAATATTAGTTTTAAGACATTGCGGTCAAGGTTAAGGACGTCATAGTCTGTTGTTAGTTTTAAGACATCCCGGTCAAGGTTAAGGACATCATAGTCCGAGGATTTAAGGACTCCACAGTCCGGCGTTAGTTTTAAGACATCACGGTCAAGGTTAAGGACCTCATAGTCTGTTCTTAGTTTTAAGACATCCCGGTCAAGGTTAAGGACATCATAGTCCATTGTTAGTTTTAAGACATCCCGGTCAAGGTTAAGGACATTTTAGTCCATTGTTAGTTTTAAGACATCCCGGTCAAGGCTAAGGACATCATAGTCCATGAGTTTAAGGACCCCACAGTCCGTATCAATGTGTGTTTGTCGGGACCCATCACCTCTTTGAAGACGTTGAGGAATTACAACGACAAGTATCAAAGGAGTGAAGAGATGTACCCTTGAACCAAAGTAGATTAAGTGATCTGTAGTCCAATTTGGAACCCAGACCAATTAATTATATTATGAGCCCATTAGCTCAGTTAAGTCTGAATTGAGGACTTATGGCCAACTTGGGCTAAGTACAACTAAGTTTGACCCTTCATTGAACTATCTGACATTGTCTGGTTTTAGTCCACATTGTTTTCATCTTTGAATTCCCTAATTTTGAGATTCAATTGAAGGAGAGGCTTTGCCTCTAGAAAAATTAGCCAATTGGGCTAAACTTAGTGTTAAACACTAAAAACCAACAGTGTTGAACACTGGAGATAAGATTATCAGATTAGTGTTAAACACTAGAAATTATGATTCTCAAATTAGTGTTAAACACTAATAATAACAGTGTTAAACACTGGCAACCAAATTATCAGTTTAGTGTCAAACATTAACAGAGAGGAGATCACGTGGGAGTACGTGATGGCATCCAAAAGGTGGGGCCAGATCCCCTTCATTTTGTTCTACAGATAAGTGTTTAACACTTTTTATTCTGACAGCCATCACGTATGGGCACGTGATGGGGGCTCATGCTTTGGTCTATTAGAATGCTCATTAGGGGTCACGTGGTGACACGTGAGGGCGCCCCAGAGCTTCTTTTCTTTTGCTTTTTCTTTGTGTGCTTCATGGGTCACGTGGGGCACGTGAGGCGTTGCCTCAAAGTTCTTTTCTTTGGATCTTTGCAGGGGTCACGTGGTAGCACGTGACTCTGGTTCTTTGCTTTTTTAAAGATCTGGTCATCTTTTAAGAATTAAATTCTTCACAGGGTTAAACCCTAGCAGTAATCTTTAAAGGAATTAAATTCCTACTTTCTTTTGAAGAATTATATTCTTAGATAGGGTTAAACCCTAATTTCTTTTCTGAAGAATTATATTCTTAAATAGGGTTAGACCCTAATTTCTTTTCTGTAGTAATTAAATTCCCCTTATATGTAAAGAATTAAGTTCTGGCATAGGGTGAAACCCCAATTTTTCTTTTTTAAGGGAATTAAATTCATGTGAGGTTGAGAGAATTAAGTTCTCAATTAGGGTTAAACCCCAGTTCTGTCCATTTTGAAGGAATTAAATTCCTAATTTTAGAGAATTGAATTCTCATATAGGGTTAAACCCTAATTTTATCTTGGAGGAATTAAATTCCTATAACTTTGTGAGAATTAAATTCTCAAAACTCAATTCCTTTTCTATGTTTTAGATCTGCATGGCAGGATCTCAACCCAATGGGAATTAAATTCTCAATTTATGGGGAGATGTGCACTTTGCATATCTTCAACCAGAGAAAGAACTAAGTTCTTTTCTTTATAGAAGAGTTAAACTCTTTTGAGAATTAAATTCTCTTTTTGAAGCCTCTCTTTTCTTACCTAGGGTTTTTCTTTGCAGAGAATCAAATTCTTCCTTCTGAATTTTCAAGATTCCAAGGCTCTATATCTCTCTCTGTCTGTTTCTCTATTTTTTTTAACTCTCTCCCTTGGCACCTATTTATAAGAGAAGGAACATAATCAATCTGTTTAGTGAATCTTTCATTGAAAATTTTGATTTGTTTATTAAGAGATTTGATTTATTTTCATCATTGATCCGGGCCTTTAAATTATTAGGTGAATTTTATTCACCGTTGGATTTTAAATACAAAGATATTCTTTTGTTATTTCGGTTAGATTTAGGGGGAAATCTTTCCATGTCCAAGATTTTTCCATAAATTGGTGATATTTAATCACCCTCGAATTTTTAATCCAACTGATTCACATAATTCTTCTCTATTTTAGAAAGATTTAAATGATCTTATTCAGAATTTAATTCTGTTGAACAGCAGGGCTTTTAAAGTCAGTCACGTGCGGCCACGTGACCTTTGGTCACGTGTGAGCACGTGACCCCTGGTCACGTGTAAGCACGTGACTCCCGATCACGTGTAAGCACGTGACCCCTTGAACGGGCTTCTCTTCTGCGCTTGCTCTTTGCCGCTGCTTTAAACGTCGCGTGCCAACACGTGACCGCTGGTCACGTGTGAGCACGTGATGCCTCTTCTGAAGCTTTTCCTGATTTTAAATCAGGGAACAAATTCCCCCACAGCGTTGCTCTTACGTGTCTGCACGTGAGTGCAACGCTGTCACTTTTATGACCGTTGGATCTGCCTTGGGAGTAGGGGAGATGAAGTGTTTCCATCACATCCTATAAATGCCAACGTCCTTTCAGAAGCGCCTCCACTTTTGCTCATCTTCATCCATTGCTAACTTTCTTCTTTTCGAGAATTTAATTCTCTTTTTCCAGAGCTTAGATCTCTGCTTCAAACTTTTTCCAGAGTTTAACTCTGTTCAAGAGACCCTTTCTTCAGGTAATGATCTTTGAACGATCGAGGCACTTTTATATTTCTCTGGATTTTAAATCCATAGCAAGGGTTTTTACCCTTTTTAACAAGAACCCATTTTTCTTCAAACAGAAAACTATTTAATCTTCAAACACTAAATCTCTTAGGGTTTCTCTAATCTTTAGGGAGATGACGGTGACAGTTGTCTCCTCCATGGAATTCCATCATCCAAGAGCTCTGGTTTTGGGAAAAATAATTTTCTGGGAATTTAATTCCCCCCTTTTTTTAATAAGGAATTTAATTCCTATGAAAAAGAACTCGGTTCTTCGCAGGGATTTCTTGGGGTTTCCTTGCCCTGAGTTGTTTCCTGCAATCAAGAAGAGGAAGCTTGCCGCGGTGCTTTCCCCTAGGGAATGTGTAGAGTCCACTGTCCATCTAGACAAGTATTCTTTTTGATTGGCTTGTCCACTAAATTCTCATGATTTTTATTTCAGATACTATGGCTGACCATTGGTATGATCTTGACGAGATCATTTCTTACGGAAACATTCGTGCATTGGGCCGCAGCCAGAACCAGGAATTCACTAACGCTCAGTGTGCCGAGATCATGAGCCGCTTCTACGAGTACAATGGCTGGCTACTCTCTTGTCGCTCTTCTCTTTTGAAACTCATCGTGAAGGCGATCTGGGAAGCGCTCCCTCTATTTTGTACTGGCGTACCGCTCAGGGCATTGGACGCCGCCGAGGATAAAGTACACTCGGTGTATCTGATGAACCTAATCTCAAAGAGAATGCGAGACAATCATATTGATCTCCTGCATCAGGCTTTTCAGCAATCAGCCATACTTGCTGCCTATTGGAGGGTGGAGGAAATCCGTGAGGACCCTGACGCTTGTGATTGTGAGAGAAAACATACTAGGGTGGTTCAAAATGCCTAGAAGATTTTGGACAAAGTCACGTTTGAGTTTCTCAATCCATGCCCCGCGTCTGAGGTCTTGCCGTTGTAGTCGTTTTCTCTTTTATTTTGTATGAACTTTTAAAGTATGAGTGATAAGTTTCATCGTGCCCTTCTGTGTTTGCATGCCTTTCTGTGGGATTTTGTCATTTTTTTTTGCTATTGTTGCTGCTGATGTGTTTAGCGTGCAGGGCATTATTTCACTTTCTAGTACACACCAAGCATGGTGCTCACGTGCTCCACACGTGGGGGGCCTTTTATGGGGCTATTTAATTTTTCATGCCATACTTCTGTGCATGGCATTAGATGCAGAGAAGGCGCCTTGGAAATAGTTCCTTTTCCTGATTTCCAATGCCTTCCCTTTTTTGGGCCTTGGAAATGGTTCCATCATGCAATTTTCTCCGAGCGTAGCATTTAATGCTCCCCTTTATATTCTTGAGGCCATAGCCTATTTCCTCTTCACAAAGAAGTCTATTCCCATTTTGGCGTGATTTATTTTGAGAAACAACTGAGTGCCATGGCCTGCAACCGTCCACACGCTCGTCGACGGCCATAGGAAGTGCCTATCAAGGAGATGATTCCTCGCTTTGCTGCACGATTGGTGGACCCTCTCCTTACCGACGACGAATGCGACTCAGCGACATATGAGCTCTCGATCCGTAGGGGGTCCCCCCTCCCAATGGGCTCCCTCTGGCTCCGGATGATTCTTGCTGCCGTGCTTGCCGACATCCCTCCTCACCCGGCGGAGATGACCCTGGCGATGCTTGACGCGGCTGAAGAAAAGCTCGAGGGCTTTCACGAAGCATGCCTGATTACTCAGGCTTTGAAATTGCTCAGTTCACCTGTTGAGCCAAATAATAGCCCGGCGAACTATTATGTCTCCTTTCGCGGACGAACATGGCACCAATCGGTGGGGAGCGACTCCTCGCGAGAACCGTCACTTTGATGTGTTGGAGAAAGCAGAGAGGGAGATGGAGAATTTTGTTCTTTGTTTTGTTAACCCTTATTCTACTGATCCCGTGTTTGGTGATCTTTTCCCGCTAGCGTAGTATATTCAAATCAGTGTACTCTTTTTATCGTTAGCTCTCGCATGCTTTATGGTGAATCCACATGTATGTTGGGTACTCGTATGTGTGTCTGGCTTGCGTAAATGAACCTCATATCTTTCCCATATGAGCTTTCTTTAATTGTGAACGCTATTATCATGTTGCATGCACATCAGAGCTTTGGGTATTATTTCTTTTTGGATATTCACATAATTGCGAATGCATGCTTGATAGGATATACATCGGAAATTTTCTTGTTGCTTCCTATACCCGATGATGTGCGCGTGTTTTAGATCGACTATTGCTATCAACCGGGGGCTTGTTTATACAGTCCCGAGCGTACCTGTCCTGTTTCAGAGGCTGCGGTCGTGACAGCGGGCTTGCGTGATCTGATAGAGCGATGTGTAGCGAACATGGTGTCGTGCGAGAAGAGGCGCGGCCGCAAATTCTCGGAGAGGGAGCCGGCCTCTAAGGCACTGAACGAGCTCCAAACCAGCCTTACAGCCAAAGCCAACAAAGCGTATGAACTCTGGAGAGTACTTCAAGAGTCTATCAAAGAGGTGGTGGCTCTTGATAAAGCTGTCGTGTTCACTCGCGAAAGGGTTGAGGCTCACAAGGCTACTGAGAAAGAGCTCGAAGGCCGGCTCGCCTCGTATCAGGCCCAGGAAGCTCAGGCGGAGGCCCGTCTCCTGGCGATCCTGAATCATGAAGCTGTGGCCCAGCAAAAGAAGGATGAGCTAGTAAAATTGCTCAATCGCCCGCCGGCTTGAAGAATTGTATCTTTTCTTTTCTTTTTGTACATACTCCTGAATGAGAGTATATTCTTTTTGCTTTTTCATGAATTGTACTTTATATCCATTTTGGTTCATGAATAAAAGACATATTTTTTTTCTTCTCAATGGTGTGTCTCTTTTTATTGAATGTGTTCTGCGGACAATTTATCTTGGTCTCCTTGCAGGGTAGTGATGGCTTAGGATTCAGGGTTAAGATCTGCCTCCCAAGACTTTTGAGCTTTATGAGCCGTGTGGGTCTCATAAAGAGTTTTTCTCCCTACAGGTTGAGAGGATCCCGTAGGTGTAACTTCTTCTTAAGAATCATGAGGATTCTTAAGCGGGTTTTTCTTGGGAGTCGTAAGGATCTCACAAGAGAGTTTTCTTCCTTACAGGTCGTGAGGTCCCGCAAGTGCTGGGTGCGGTCGCCCTTATCCGTATTTCACGGGATCAGGGGTTGCTTTGGGATGTTGTCCAGAGTACCGTAGTTTAAAGACATCGCGGTCAAGGTTAAGGACCTCATAGTCCGTGGGTTTAAGGAATCCACAGTCCAAGGTTAGTTTTAAGACATCACGGTCAAGGTTAAGGACATCATAGTCCATGGGTTTAACGACTCCACAGTCCAATGTTAGTTTTAAGACATTCCGGTCAAGGTTAAGGACATCATAGTCCATGGATTTAAGGACTCCACGGTCCGATGTTAGTTTTAAGACATCACGGTTAAGGTTAAGGACATCATAGTCCATGGATTTAAGGACTCCACAGTCCAATGTTTGGTTACTGGGACCCGTCACCTCTTTGAAGACGTTGAGGAATTACAACGACAAATATCAAAGGAGTGAAGAGATGTACCCTTGAACCAAGGTAAAATCAGTCTGGAATCATCATGGTTGATCGTTAGTTTTAAGAAATTACGGTCGAGGTTAAGGACATCATAGTCCATGGATTTTAAGCACTCCACAGTCCGATGTTTGCTCTGGATGCTTCACACGGGTTCACTGCCGTGTTCGGCGAGGACCAGGCTCCGCTCTGGGCATTTTCCGCGGGGTCAAAGAGTGACGTTATCCGCGTTCCATATGACCAGGAATTTTGCACTAGATGCTTCACACGGGTTCACTGCCATGTTCGGCGAGGACTAGGCTCCGCTCTGGATGCTTCACACGGGTTCACTGCCGTGCTCTGCGAGGACCAGGATCCGCTCTGGAAGTTTTCCGCGGGGTCAAAGAGTGACGTTATCCGCGTTCCACGTGACCAGGAATTTTGCTCTGGATGCTTCCCACGGGTTCACTGCCGTGTTCGGCGAGGACCAGGCTCCGCTCTGGATATTTTCCGCGGGGTCAAAAAGTGACGTTATCCGCGTTCCACGTGACCAGGAATTTTGCTCTGGATGCTTCCCACGGGTTCACTGCCGTGTTCGGCGAGGACCAGGCTCCACTCTGGACGTTTTCCACGGGGTCAAAGAGTGACGTTATCCGCATTCCATGTGACCAGGAATTTTGCTCTGGATGCTTCCCACGGGTTCACTGTCGTGTTCAGCGAGGACCAGGCTCCGCTCTGGACGTTTTCCACGGGGTCAAAGAGTGACGTTATCCGCGTTCCACATGACCAGGAATTTTGCTCTAGATGCTTCACACGGGTTCACTGCCGTGTTCGGCGAGGACTAGGCTCCGCTCTGGATGCTTCACACGGGTTCACTGTCGTGCTCTGCGAGGACCAGGATCCGCTCTGGACGTTTCCCACGGGGTCAAAGAGTGACGTTATCCACGTTCCACGTGACCAAGAATTTTGCTCTGGATGCTTCCCACGGGTTCATTGCCGTGTTCGGCGAGGACCAGGCTCCGCTCTGGACGTTTTCCACGGGGTCAAAGAGTGACGTTATCCGCATTCCACATGACCAGGAATTTTGCTCTGGATGCTTCCCACGGGTTCACTGCCGTGTTCGGCGAGGACCAGGATCCGCTCTGGACGTTTTCCACAGGGTCAAAGAGTGACGTTATCCGCGTTCCACGTGACCAGGAATTTTGTTGATTATATCCACATTTCACGGAGTAGGGATTTGACTCTTGGTGATCTGTATAGCGTCGAGTCATAGAACTGGGAGCTGCCGTTGTTCCGCTTTACTCGAGGTCGTGTTTGCCGCAATGAGACGAATGTTGAGGTGATCTCTATGCTATTTGTGGCCCTTCGAGACTTGGCTTCTTCTTTTGATGAAACCTGGGGAGGAGGAGTGTGATTCCTTCTTCGTTTGCGCCCCAGGATTGTATACAGAGATTGATGTAACATCACCTGTAGGGCAAAAATTTCATTTTTATTTTATTTCTTTTTCCGCGATGCTCTATCATTTCAGCTTTTATATCGCGAAGGTTGCTATTGCCCCATCATTTCGGCTATTTTTCGCGGTGACCAATCATTTCGGCTATTTATTTTATTTTTTACTTGCTGCTTTTTATTGCGAGTTGCCCAATCATTTCGGCTATTTTTTTTATGCATACATTTTTGCTTGCTGCTTTTTATTGCAAGTTGCCCCATCATTTCGGCTATTTCGTATGCATGTTGGCTTGCTGGCTTTTCGCCGCAAGATTTGGATTAGACACCGATTTTGGCATCAGCACCGCTACGATTGGGATATTTCCAGGAGCGAATCATCATTTTCCTCTATCGATATCGAACAAAGGTGGCTTAGTAAACAGGGTTAAGGGTCCTGTCGACTAAGGCTTTTGACTTCATGAACCGTAAGGGTCTCACAAAGGTATTTCTCCCTACAAGTCGTGAGGATCTTGCAGGTGTGTTTTCTCCTTGGGAATCGTGAGGATTCCTAAGTGCATGTTCTCTTGTAAGTCGTAAGGATCTTACAAAAGGGTTTTCTCCTTCTAAGTCGAGAGAACTTACAAGGGTTGTTGAACATATCCCTAGTCACGGATGGGACTCGGTTAGGGAAATGTTTATTCGTGCCCCTGGATTGTATACAAGGGTCAATATTGAGCCGCTTGTAGGGAAATATCGAAGGTTGTGGGGGGGTTTTCTTTAGAACAGGTTCAGGTTTCTGTAACTTAAGACTTTAAAATCTTATGAGCCGTGAGGGTCCCATAAGAGAGTTCTCCTTACAAGTCGTGAGGATCTCGTAAGTGTAATTTCTTCTTAGGAATCATGAGGACTCCTAAGTGTGTTGCTCCCTTGTGAGTCGTAAGGATCTCACGCGGGTGGTTTCTCCTTACAAGGTTGTGAGGACCCTGCAAGTGTCCTTTAACGAGGTTGCGCCCTTTCGGGTTTTCACAAACACTCGCCGGTAGCCCTGCTGTTTTTACTCACGGAGCCCTTTCGGGTTTTCATCCGTGCCCATTTCGCTTATGGACATACCATTTTTATTTTTATTATTTTTTTTTATATTTTTTTTGTATCGGCTTTGAGATGCTGCAATCCACCGTAGTTTATCGACATCTCGGTCAACAGCTAGTTTTAGGACATAGTGGTCCATTGTTAGTTTAAGGACGTTTCGGTCCGTCGTTAGTTTAAAGACGTTTCGGTCCGTTGTTAGTTTAAGGACGTTTCGGTCCGTTGTTGAAGAAGGTCGGTTACTACTTATAGAGTTCGGGCTTAGGAAGATAGCGAGCGGACATGGTCGTCGTCATCTATCATTGACCTAGGCCTTGACTCGTTAAGCGTAGTATTTCTTCTGGAAGCGACCGTTTATTGGCCTGAAAAGTCTTTCACCGTGCATATCCATGAGTAGATACGCTCCACCCTGGTAGACCTTGTCTATGATGTACGGGCCTTCATAGTTCGGCTCAAATTTTCCCCGTTTGACGCGATTTGGAAACATAGGTCTTTTGAACACTATCACGAGTTCGCCTTGGCGGAATGTCCTCGGCCTAGTCAATCTTTCGTATGAGCGCGTCATCTTTGCTTTGTAAGCCTCCAGATTTTGTTGCGCTATGAGCCGGGTTTCATCAAGGGCATCAAGCTCCTCAAGCCGAAGGTGGGCATTTTCTTCGTCCGTCAGCTCGTAGTGGACTGCCACTCGTAGAGAGGGTAACTCTATCTCGAGGGGGAGTACTGCTTCTGTACCAAATACCAATGCGTACGGCGTCGTGTTTATGGCCGTTTTGAATGTAGTTCGATATGCCCAGAGAGCTTCTTGTAGTCTCTTGTGCCAGTCCTTCTTATTTCGGGACACCGTCTTCTTCATGATCTTTGTCAAGGTTTTGTTGAAAGCCTCGGCTAGACCGTTAGCTCGGGGATTATACACTGAGGAATATCTCCAGTCTATGTTGTGTTGTTGCGTGAAACGGCTGATCTTGTGTCTTCTGTAGGCTGGCCCATTATCGGAGATGATCCGTCTTGGCGTTCCAAACCGATAAATGACGTGCGTCTTGAAGAAATGGAGGATATTCTCCATCTTCACTTCCCTCAACGGTACTGCTTCTGCCCATTTGGAAAAGTAATCAGTGGTCGCTAGGATAAAACGATGTCCCCTAGACGATGCTGGTTCGATAGGGCCGACTATGTCAGTTTCCCACATTTCAAATGGCCAGCTAGCCATTGTTGGGTGTAGAGGATTTGGGTGCTGATAGATAAAGTCCCCATGAATCTGGCATGAGTGGCATTGCTTCGCATATTCGAGGCAGTCCTGAATCATCGTGGGCCAATAGTAGCCCATTCGTTTAATCTTCAACCTCATCTTTGGGCCTACCTGGTGAGAACCGCAGAGTCCGTCGTGAACTTCCTGAATGACTCTTTTCGCTTCGTCAGGTCCCATACATCTCAACCACAGAGAATCAAATGACCTCTTTGTTTCCTGATTTAAAATCAGGAAAGCTTACGGAAAAGGCTTCAGAAAAGGGTCACGTGCTTACACGTGACCAGCAGTCACGTGTTGGCACGTGACATCTAAAAGCATCGGCAAGGCAAATTCAGTTTCCCAACTACATCGAAGAAAAGGGCTTCAGAAAGGGTCACGTGCTCCCACGTGACCAGGGTCACGTGTTGGCACGTGACACTCAAAAGCGGCAGAATCAATTCCCTGATTGAATCGAGAAAAAGGCTCCAGACGAGGGTCACGTACTCACACGTGACCAGGGGTCACGTGGTGGCATGTGACAGCTAAGCAGCGACCAAAAAGCAGAGCGCAGAAAGAAAGGAGAGGGCTCGTTATAAGGGGGTCACGTGCCCACACGTAACCAAGGGTCACGTGGCCACACGTGACCAGCTCTCAAAGCCTATCTGTTAACAGAATTAAATTCTGAGAAAAGACCTCTTAAATCATTCCAAAGCAACCGATTGAATTAAAGATTTAAAGGTGATTAAATATCATCTATCTATGGGAAAATCTCAAATTTGGAAAGATTTCCCCGTAAAATCTAACCAAAATAACAAAGGAGAATCTCTGGATTTAAAATCCAATGGTGAATAAAATTCACCTAATAATCCAAAGGTCCAAAACGAATGGTGAATACAAATCAAATCTCCCAATGAAAGATTCACCAAAACTAATTGACTCGGCTGCTTCTCCTATAAATAGGAGCCAAGAGACACAAAAAAAAAAGATATATGCAGAAAGGAATCGATACAAAAAAAAAAGAAGAGAGCCTTGATAATTTGGAGGAATTTGGATCTTCTGCAAAAGAAAACCCTAGGTAAGAAAGGGAAGGCTTTTTGAAAGAAAAAGAGAATTTAATTCTCAACAGAGTTTAACTCTGATATAAAACAGAATAACATAGTTCTCTCTTTGGTGGAGGATCTGTAAAGTGCACATCTCCCCTCGAGTTGAGAATTTAATTCTCAATGGGTTGAGATCCTGCCATGCAGATCCAAAGCATAGAGAGGGAATGGAAGCACGAGAATTTAATTCTCACAGAACTATAGGAATTTAATTCCTTCGAAATAAAATTAGGGTTTGACCTTGTGTTATGGGAATTTAATTCCTTCAGAATGAACAGAATCAGGGTTTAACCCTAGTGAAGAACTTAGTTCTGTTAAAACAACAGGAATTTAATTCCCTTAAGAAAGAAGAGATTAGGGTTTCACCCTATGACAGAATCTCATTCCCCAGAATAATTCTTTAACAGAGAGTGGGAGTTTAACTCCCTAAAAGCTTTTATTAGGGTTTAACCCTATTCAGTTCTTCACATATATGAGGAATTTAATTCCTACAGAAAATTCAGAGTTCAACTCTATTCCAGAATATAAATCTTCAAAAGGAAGTAGGAATTTAATTCCTCTGAAATTATTGTCAGGGTTCAACCCTACGAAGAATTTAATTCCTGAAAGGGATTTACAGATCTTCTAAAAAACATACATAGAGGCAGGGTCACGTGTCGCCACGTGACCCCCAAAAAGATCTACAGAAAAGCCCCTTTGAGGCAGTGCCTCACGTGACCCACGTGACCCTTGGCAGAGGCTTTAACATACTCCATTTAAACACCCGTCACGTGATGGCACGTGATGCTCTAAAAGATGCGATATTCTCAGCAGAACAAACGAAGGGAGGGCGCCCTCACGTGCTACCACGTGACCCCTCTTGCCTTAGCGTCTAACGCTAAATTGGAACCCATGAATCCAGTGTTAAAACACTGTTTGGCCTTAGTGTTCAACACTAATCAAAGAACTTTATTTGCAGTGTTCAACACTGATTACCTTAGTGTTTAACACTAATTTGAGATTTCTGTTGCCAGTGTTTAAAACTGATCTGTTTTAGTGTTTAACACTAATTGGAAAGCCTCGTTGCTGGTGTTTAACACCAACTATCTTTTAGTGTTAAACACTGACTTATCAATCTCATTCCCAGTGTTCAACACTGATTGGTCTTTAGTGTTTAACACTAGGCATTGGCCCAATTGGATAAATAGCCAGAGGCAAAGCCTCTCCTTCAAGGGACCAACAGGAGGGCCGATGTCCCAGACATGATTGGACTTAGCTCAAGCTGGCCATAAGTCCTCAATTCGTAATTAACTGGGCTAATGGGCTCATAACATAATTAATTGGTCTTGATCCCAAATTGGGCCAAAGACTATTTAATCCACTCCGGTTCCAGGGTACATCTCTTCACTCCTTTGATACTTGGCGTTGTAATCACTCGACGGCTTCAAAGAGGTGACGCGTCCCGATGACCATACATTGATATGGACTGTGGGGTCCTTAAACCCATGGACTACGGCATCCTTAACCTTGACCGAGATGTCTTAAAACTAACAATGGACTGTGGGGTCCTTAAACCCATGGACTACGACGTCCTTAACCTTGACCGAGATGTCTTAAAACTAACAATGGACTGTGGGGTCCTTAAACCCATGGACTACGACGTCCTTAACCTTGACCGAGATGTCTTAAAACTAACAATGGACTGTGGGGTCCTTAAACCCATGGACTACGACGTCCTTAACCTTGACCGAGATGTCTTAAAACTAACATTGGACCGCAATGTCCTTAAACTACCCATAGACCGCAATGTCCTTAAACTACCCATGGACCGCAATGTCCTTAAACTAGCAATGGACCACTATGTCCCTAAACTGGAGAGGGACCACCATGTCCCTAAACTGGAACAATAGAGCCACAAATGCTCTTTTGCCGGATCTAAACGATCCCGTTTAAGTTGATCTTAGCCTCAAATATGGCTAATGTATCCTTAAACCTTCAAACGGACTGGACTATGAATCCCTCCAATCAACTTTGGTTCAAGGGAACATCTCGGAACTCCTCTGACATCTGTCGTTGTAATCCTTCAACGTCGTCAGAGAGGTGACGGGTCCCGACGGCCATACATGCAATGGACCACTATGTCCCTAAACTGGAACAATGGAGCCCAAATGCTCTTTTGTCGGATCTAAACGATCCCGTTAAGTTGATCTTAGTCTCAAGTTAGACTAACGTATCCTTAACAAACGTTTGAGTTGATCTTAGCCTCAAATATGGCTAACGTATCCTCAAACCAAACCCCCAAACCCAAATCTAAGATAATACGGATTTGGACTAGTCCACGCCCTACGGGAGACAACATAACTCGGTCTCTGTAAACAATCCACGGGAAACAAAACACAAAACAAACACACACGACACGAAGTGACCATCTGGAGAAGGAGAAAGTTGTTACCGCGACGCGGTAGCGTAATTAACTGCAGGGGCTTGCTCCTGCAGGGAAGAGCGTCCCCACAATCAAAAAACCCCTCAAGCGAGGGGGAATCTGACGAAGTCTGCTACATCGGACGCATCCGTTCAAACCTTCGATGCACGGTGCCATAAATCAACTTGGCATCCTCGGAGAGGTAGACGGATAGCACAAATTAGCATCTGCCCCGAATCTCAGGCGAGACGCCCAGTCGACGCCGCCATTCGGAGGGGAACACTCTTGTACAGAGTATTATTCACGAAGGCGAAAGACAGAGCTCGCTTCACAAGCTGATGTCTTGAGGACGCATCTTCAGGTGTTCGACGGGATTTGAAGTAGTCTATAAAGACTTCTTTCCAATCATCAGCCTTTTCCTGGTCTTTTATTTGCATAGCCATTTGCTCAGTCACTCCCTTTTCCTCAGATGATTCCGGAGATATTTCTGCTGGGGTGAGGACCCGACGGCTTTGTACCACGATTCTGACATCATCGAGGTTCTCATCAGCCAGTTCTTTAGCGAGCTTGGCTAACGCGTCTGCCTTGCTATTTTCCGCACGCGGTATGCTTTCCAGCATGTAGTAGGGAATTTGAGTCAGCAATCGTTGTACTCTGTCGCCATACTTCACCAGCTCTGGCTTGCACGTCTGGTAGTCGCCATTTACTTGGCTAACGACCAGTTGGGAGTCTCCGTATATGAGGAGGTTCTCAATTTCCATGTCGATGGCGATCTAGAGGCCTGCTATCAAAGCTTCGTATTCAGCTTCATTATTCGTCCTCGGCTCTGTTAAGGAGAAAGCAATGCGCATTATCCCTCCTTGTGGAGTTACGAAGATGAGGTCTACCCCCGATTTGATTATAGGGATACTTTGTTTGCGCTTCTTCATGGAAGACGCTCCATCAAAATAGAGTTCCCATCGGGCATTTCCACCGTCCATCGCATCAAACGCATGTTTGTCTGGCAGCTCGCAATTCAAAGGAGAGTCGGCAGGTATTGGATGCTCAGCGAGGAAGTCGGCGATGGCTTGGCCTTTCACTGCCTTAAGAGGCTGATAGGTTATCGAAAACTCCATTAAGAGCAAGGCCCATTTAGCGAGTCGTCCCGTCAATATGGCTTTTGACATCAAATATTTGAGAGGGTCCACCTTCGAAATGAGACGGACTTCGTGCGCCAACGCATAGTGCCTGAGCTTTGTTATCGCGAAGATCAACGCCAGGCAGTGTTTTTCGATGGGAGAGTAGTTGCTTTCTGCCCCCAGCAAAACTCGACTCAAATAGTAGAGTGTTCTTTCTTTCCCTTGGTCGTTCTCTTGCGCCCATAATGCGCCTAAGGAACCTTCGAGGGCTGTGGTATAAAGAATAAGAGGCTTTCCCTTGACTGGAGCAGCTAACACCGGCGGGTTCTGCAGGTATTGCTTGATCTTGTCTAGTGCGCCTTGGCATTTGTGATCCCAGACGAACGGGGTTCCCTTCTTCATCAGGTGACTGTAAGGGCGGCACTTGCCTGAAAGGTTGGCTATAAATCGTCGGATGTACGCGAGCTTCCCCTGGAGAGACCGCAATTGTTTGAGAGTCCTTGGCGGTGGCATTTCCATGATCGCCTTGATCTTCGACGGATCTATCTCAATGCCTCGGTGCCGGACAATGAATCCTAGGAATTTTCCTGAGGACACCCCGAACGCGCATTTGAGAGGGTACATCTTCAAGTTGTATTGTCGAAGGCGTTGAAATACGGTCTTCAGATGCTCTAAATGCTCCTTGTATGACATGCTCTTAACCACGAAGTCGTCGATATAGCATTCGACGATTTCATGTATGAGGTCATCGAAGATCTTCATCATGGCCCTCTGATAGGTGGCACCGGCGTTCTTTAAACCGAAGGGCATAACTTTGTAGCAGAATATACCCAAGAGGAGTCCGGAAAGCGGTGTTCTTCTGGTCTTCGGAATGCATCTTTATCTGATTGTATCCTGATGAGCCGTCCATGAAGGAGAAGACCTTATGAGTGGACGTGTTATCTATTATCAGCTCGGTGACCGGTACTGGGAAATCGTCCTTCGGGCAAGCTTTATTGAGATCCCAGAAGTCCACGCATATGCGCACTGTCCCATTTTTCTTCATTACCAGGACGATGTTGGCGATCCAATCGGGATACTGAACTTCCTGGATAAACCCAGAGTCGATCAGCTTCTTGACTTCGGCGTTGATGCTCATCTCAAGCTCGAGCCGCGTTCTTCTCGGCGCCTGTTTGACTGGCTTAACGTCCGGGGATATCGCCAATTTATGGACAGCTATTTCTGGATCTAGTCCTGGCATTTTGGAATAGTTCCATGCGAAGCAATCTCTATACCGCCTAAGCACGTCTTTTAACGCAGCCACCCTTTCTTTAGATAGCAACTCGCTGACGAATGTCGGTCGCGGGTCGTTCGCCGTCCCCAACTCAATCTTCTTGAGGTTATCTGTAGTAGTATGTATTCCATCTTCCAGCTCTTTCGGCGCTGGTGGAAATTCTGAGATTACCTCGTCGTCATTGTTTTCGAAGCACCAAGGAAGGTCATCCATATTCTCGGGCTCTCCTTTTGATATTGTTACCATATGACAAGTACGAACTCGCTTCCAAGACCGATGTGGATCTGGTTCTGCTCTTGTGGCTTTGGGTTCATGTTTTTGTGGCGGCGTTACCCTCCAGCTGCTGGATAGAGCAAACATGCCTTGCTGGTACTGGTCTTCGACCCAGTTCTTGAAGGTGAAGCAGTCTTCCATAGGGTGTCCTATGGCTCGGTGATAAGAGCAATAACCCGAATGAGAGACCTCGTTATCTTGCTCAGGGTGCTTAGACTCCGGAAGTGTAATCATTCAATGTTTTAAAGCGAGATCAAGTATCTTATTCGTCTTGTCTTGAGGGAAAGAATCATGCAGAAGATAGATTTTATTGGATTTGAGAGGAGAGAGAAGGAGTTAAGAAAGATACCAGAGAAGTGTGAAACCCTAGATCTCCTGTTTCCTCAAGTCCGTGACTCCAGATTTCCTCGCAAAATTCACACACAAATCGTTAAATATGCAATTTGCAGTTTTGTTTTAATAATGATATGAATCGTCTAAGAATTCAACACAAATAGCATGAAAAAAAATTGCGCACGTTTCCCCGGCAACGGCGCCATTTGATTGATCTATAATTTATGTGTGTGTAGTTTAACCGCAATCAGAACGGTGTCGCGTGTAGCTAGACCGAGATGAGTACGGGTCGTCCTCAGGGAAACGTGGAACCTTTTATTCTTACTTTAGATGTGTTGAGAGAGGGGGGGAATAAAGAATATTGTAGAATGGTTTCTAGATCTACTTTAAGCAAGAGAGCAAATTTATAGATCTAGATTATTTTAGGAATATAGTTAATATAATAAGAAGGCTTGTAGGGTTCGTTAGGATTTAGTAGTCATGGACGATTAATTAAAAGTTACCATTTTTATCCATTAATAGATTTAAAACTAGAACGACGGTAATGCGTGTAGATTAGGGTTTCTGGAGGGAAAAGGAATCTCACTCTTAACCCTTATCTCGACACGGAACTCCGTTCAAATCTAGCCTTTACCAAAACAATCATTAATCTAATCTCTAATCGCGGTCGGAACTAACAAAGAATTGCTAGCGCGCCCGATTAGGATGTTAATGATTCTTTTGATAAAGTTCATAAACTTTATAGGACTTAAAAAGGGTTTAGGGATTTTCATCATCTATTAGCCTACCCTAATCTTACGAACCCTAACAAGCGGAGAATTACTCCCGCATGTTGGGAGAAGAAGATGAAAAGATAGAGAGGGGAAACATAATGTAAAATGCAAAAGAATTAAATAAAATAACTACCTTTATTAATCACTTGAACAATCTACACTTTATTCCGTAGAAAATGATTACAAACTAGTTGCTTCTCGATCTTTTCTAAGGAGGTAGACGAACTGTTGATAATCAGCCTGGATGCGTGAGCGTCTGGGGCTTCATGATCGCGTCGGCTTGATGATTTTTCCAAGAGGCTCTCGGTCCTTATTTATAGTCACAGAGCCAGAACCCTAGTTTCCTAATATGGAAACTAGTTGTTAGGATCCTAACCACCACAATCCCATATCTCAACTCTTCAAATCCGCGGCGGAACCGCGGCCATTGGATAGGTTTGGCCGCGGATCCGCCCCCTTCTGGTGAGATCATGGCCTCTAATTTTTGTAGCTTCATATCTGTAACACTTGGTAATCTTTTGAGTATGTAGACTTTGAAAATCTTTTCTACATTTCTACCAGAATTAGTTTCTTGAATATCTTTGGTAGATTTGATTTGCCAACTTTGATTTCCTTGATTTTAGCCCTGAAAATTCTGCACAATAACTCAACAAACAATATTAGTAGAGTTTGTTTTATTAAGATATTAACTTAACCATTAAGAATTGGTCAAAGGTATTAATAAGGTAAGCATATTTAAATAGGCCAAATGTTACATGGATATTATATGCTTACTTTTTCCTATAAAATGTTATTTATAATATATAAACACATGAAAATAGTATTTTTACAGATAAACCCTCATATGTATCATATATTATAATAAACACCTTTTATTATATAGAAATAGTAGGAAAAATGTCATATTAAATATGCAGTTTTATCAACTGAACAAATACCCCCAAACTTATTTTTGATCGTCCCGAGCAAACTAGTTTATTCAAGAGAAGGAGAAAAAGAAAGGAGAAAACTAAGCACACTTTCGTAGGCAAACACGATTGCACTGAGCACGTGCAACAAGCCATTAAACCTCTAGGTGTCCCTAGTAGGAGGAGTGTTATCTCCTGAGGGTTTTCAGCGGATTACACCCACAAAATCCTATAATAAAAGAGAGATGGTGAAATTTACATATAAAGATAAGAACCATAAATGAAAGACTTTGAAAATAAGAGTTTCCAACTATACTAGCTTTTCAGTTGTCATGAGCCCTATCTTAATAGTCATGAAAAATGTTAGAAATCACATCATCCCTCAATAAAACATCGTCTTTATTCTTCATTCCTACATTTCGTCCAAACATTGATCATATAACCCTACGTGTGTGTAATGAACATCCCTACACTCGGAGAATTCAATTCAAGCTATCATACTCTTGTCCATCTACCTCAGTATTTTTTAACTTGATGAATATTTAGATTTGCTCACACATTTTCATGCGACCGTTAATACTTCTTGAGGTACTAACCGACCGATTACTTATGTGCTTGCTGATTAGGTGATAGTATTTTCCTCGTCTTGCACCACCTAAGGCTTAGCAGTGACACCCAAACCAGTTGGTCTAAGGCACTAGGTGATGAAGCACCCTCGCTATATTTTTTTATTGCTGCCTTGGCGATAACAAAACCAGTGTTCATTTTTTTCTTTTCACCATTTTTATATTTTCTTCATTTTTTTATTTCCTTCAAACTTTGGCTTTTAGACAAGAGCGTTTCAAGGTATCCTCTACTATCCCGAGTTTCAAGACGTGTGTAAGTGCATATAGTAGGGTATCAACATTCAAATGTTTGGCTTCCAGAATAGAGACTATTTTTCAGACTTATTTTTATCCTTAGATTAGTGACTTCCTTCATCTTACTAACCCTTGGGACAACAGCTCATAACTACTTATTACCAGTTCGTTTAAGAAAACTTCTAATTTTCTTGGTTTTCTTAAACTATTCCTATCTTTCATATATAATTTTTCACTTTCTACTCAATTGTTATAAAGAAAACATTTAAAATTTTTGAAAATGTTGTGCTTATGCAAAGTATGATGCAAATTGATGTGTAAATAAGCACAAACCTCCCCCAAACCTGTTTACAGCAGTGTCCTCACTGATGTCATCCGTTAAGCTCAAAAACCTGTAGACTTGGGAGGAAATTATTAATGGGGGCAAGAATATATAAAAGTGAAAATCCTCCCCTAAACTTATTTTTGGCTCATAATTTTGTAAAAATCATTTTCTTTCAAGAGCCAAAATATAACCCCCCCCTCCAAACTTGAGTTAAACAATGTTAATCTTTTAAAATCACATAAGAGGGTCAAGGTTATTGGTCAATGCCAAGCTTTGCAAAGACCGAATGTCAACACCAACCATTCAAAAATTTTATCGATGAAGCACCAAGGTTGGTGGAAGAACATGTCACCTTTCGATGTGAAGAAGTGGGGAGGTGATAAGAGGTGTAATGGAAAATGATTGTGTCTCAATTTGGAGAGACGACACAGTGATAGTGATGATGGATTAATCGCATTATCGTGATTGTCCAGAAGAAGGGGTGGAGGTTCAATTTCTTTGTCTTGGAGTTGATTCATCTCAACACACGTGTCTTGAAAAAATGCGAGTTCATCAGCGAAAATTTCCTCAAAACTTTCGTCGATACCCCTAAGAATAATGTCATCAGAAAAAATGGGGAGATCGTCAGACTCTATAAAAAGTTCATCATCAGCGTTAGATGTTGACCCGGACAACTCAGTGGAAGAGTCCGTGTCAAGCAACAACATATGAAAAGAGTCAGTATCATGGGGTTGATCAAATTCGCTGTTGTCGACATCCATTAATTCGACAAAACACACATGAGCATAGGGTTCGGAGGGTTCACTTCCCAACTTGTAAATGTTAAGCTCAATTGACTTCTTTCCAAAAGATAGGGTCATAGAGCCGTTTCTACAATTAATTACTGCGTTGGAAGTGGCCAAAAAGGGTCGACCGAGTATCACTGGGATTTGATTGCGTGGGTTTGCCACAGGTTGTGTATCAATAACGATAAAGTCCACAGGAAATATAAATTCCCCGACTTTGATTAACACATTCTCTAGCTCACCCCTAGGTTGGGTGATAGATCGATCGGCCATCTGAAGAGTGCAATGCGCCGGTTTTAACTCTCCGATCCCTAATTGCTCATAAACAGAATATGGAAGTTAGTTAACACTAGCACCTAAATCGAGTAGAGCACGATTGATATTTTTACGCCCAATAGAAATTGAAATTGTAGGACTTCCGGGGTCCTTTCGTTTCTTGGGTAGTTGTTGTGTAAAAGCTGTGCTCACATTACTCGCAAGGAAAACCTTTTTAGGTACTTGAACTTTTCTCTTCCTAGTGCACAAGTCCTTTAGGATTTTCGCATATGACGGAACTTGTTAAATAGCATCTAGGAGAGGAATGTTTATGTTAACTTGCTTAAAAATTTCCACAATCTTCTCCATTTGTGGACTTGGTCTGTTGCCCCTTAACCTGTTTGGATAAGGTGCTTGATCAATAAGTTTTGGGTCCAACGTTTGTGGAGAAGACTGTGGGGACGGATTCGATCCCAAAATTGGAGTGGGAATCGACTTAGATAGATTCGGCGAAATGTTCGAGCCTTGGGGAAAACGGAGAATAGGCTCGGGTGAAGATGGAAGACTAGACGAATTAGGGGAAGAAGAAGAAGAAGATAGGGTATCAAATGTGTCACTAACATCAAATTGCTCACCCACTCGGTTATTCAGCACTCTCCCCAATCTCAACGTAGTAACGGCATTCACATTATGATTTTGTGAATGATCAGGATTCGGTAGGGGTTGAGATGGGAGTTTCCCTTTCTCTCTCGCACTCATTGCGGCGTTTAACTGTGCGATTTGGTTTTCTAATGATTTAATACTCTCACCATGGGAGGCGGAGTTTTTCGTTATGGTATCAATAGAAGACCTCATCTCAGCCGAAAATTGCATGGATTGTTTCATGAACATATCCAAAGTTTGTGCAAGTGAGTTGTCAGTACCGGCCACTTGTGGTGTAGAAATGTTGGCCGGATTTTGGAAATTCTGTGACTGAAAGGGGGGCTGATTCTGTGGCTGTGTTTGTTGTGGAGGAGGTCTTTGATAATTGCTTTGTTGGTTTTGATTCCAAGCAAAGTTAGGATGATTCCTCCATCCTTGATTGTACGTGGAAGAATAAGGGTCGTTTCTAGGTCGCTGCTGAAAAGCAGCATTAGCTTGAAACGATGCATTCATAGGACATTCTTCCGTTAAGTGTGAAGGATCCGAACAGCAACCACAGACGGTCTTAGGAAGCGTGACCTGATTTAGGGAGAATGATGAGAACTTGTTTTCAATAGCGTCGAGTTTCTTATATATCGCTGCCATTTCAGCTTTTACTGCGATAGAAACATCGAGCTGGTGAATACCTCCCTTAGTTGAAGGTGGTCTTACGCTTTCCCACTGCAACGTGTGTTCAGCAAGGTCTTCCAGATACTTCCAAGCTTCACCGTCATCTTTAGACATGAAATTGCATTGATACATTGTTTCAAGCATCTGCTTTGTCGCTGGATTAATGCCCTCATATATAATCCGACATAAATCCCATCTTTGTATTCCGTGATGGGGCATTGGACAAGCAGATCTTTGAAACGTTCAAAGCACTTCCAAAATGGTTCATTGGGAAGCTGGGTGAACTGGTTGATCTCGCTCCTAATATGGGCAGTCTTATGGTTTGGGTAAAACTTCTTAAGAAATGCTATGACAAATTCATCCCAATTAGTGATAGAGTGTGCGGCAGTATTATAAAGACATTTTTCTGCCAAGTCGCACAGTGTGAATGGGAGAAGACGTAAGTGCATAGCATCTAAAGTCAATTGTGAAGTACCCATCATTGCACATACGTTCTCGAATTTGGTGATGAAAACGTACGCGTCTTCCGACTCAAGCCCATGAAATTTGGGCAGCAGATTGATGTAGTGGGGTTTAATTTCGAAATTATCCCCGTTAGGTGGTGGAAGAGATAGACAAGTGGGAAGAGGACCACGGATAGGATAACATCTCTCTTGGAGAGAGATGCGCGGTGGATTCTGCGCACCTTCGGGCGGTGGCAACGTGGTGTTATAATTTGATGGAGTGCCGTCCATCTCGGTCGTTGTGGTGTGTGGTGGGGGAAAAGAAGATGAAGAAGTACTGACTTCGGCGTCGATAGCAGGAACGCGGACAAGACGGGCACTAGGATCCCGTGTCCAGCCGAGCATGCACTAAGCGGGTTTAGTGCAAGTGGCAGCGTGTGTGTGATTTAAAATTGGCTTGTTTTGAAAAAGTGGGACTCAAGAAAAATCTCCCTAAGATGCACAAGCAACCCTAGAACTAAGGTCACCTAGGTCCAGTCTCTAGACCGCCCCTAGACTTCCAAAGGACAAGTCGCAGGATCAATCCTCTACCGCCTCCGTACTACCCTTGTAGCCAGGTAAGTGCCAGGTAAGTGGGAAGGAACCACAGTAGTGGGCCTAATTAAAAACCACTAGCCTTTGACACACTTGCCTAGGCACTACAAAAGTAATGCGGATAAACGATAGATTACCCACGACCTTCCTCTGTCCTTAATGAGCGCGACAGTCCTTAGAGTCTGGTCTAGATATTTTTTAAATTATTATAGGGTTGATGCAGATGCTCGGTTTGTGATTTGTGGGGCTTAGGAAGGGTGATGAAATCCCCACCTAATCTTGATTTGGTCTTTGCCCCTTAAAGTCCGTATTAAAATATGCAAAACAAAACCAATCACAAAACTTTTGTAAAAAGATTTTTGAGCGGCGCTATTTTGCAAAGAATCATGCAGAAGATAGATTTTATTGGATTTGAGAGGAGAGAGAAGGAGTTAAGAAAGATACCAGAGAAGTGTGAAACCCTAGATCTCCTGTTTCCTCAAGTCCGTGACTCCAGATTCCCTCGCAAAATTCACACACAAATCGTTAAATATGCAATTTGCAGTTTTGTTTTAATAATGATATGAATCGTCTAAGAATTCAACACAAATAGCAAGAATAAAAAAATACGCACGTTTCCCAGGCAACGGCGCCATTTGATTGATCTATAATTTATGTGTTTGTAGTTTAACCGCAATCAGAACGGTGTCGCGTGTAGCTAGACCGAGATGAGTACGGGTCGTCCTCAGGGAAACGTGGAACCTTTTATTCTTACTTTAGATGTGTTGAGAGAGGTGGGGGGAATAAAGAATATTGTAGAATGGTTTCTAGATCTACTTTAAGCAAGAGAGCAAATTTATAGATCTAGATTATTTTAGAAATATAGTTAATATAATAAGAAGGCTTGTAGGGTTCGTTAGGATTTAGTAGTCATGGACGATTAATTAAAAGTTACCATTTTTATCCATTAATAGATTTAAAACTAGAACGACGGTGATGCGTGTAGATTAGGGTTTCTGGAGGGAAAAGGAATCCCACTCTTAACCCTTATCTCGACACGGAACTCCGTTCAAATCTAGCCTTTACCAAAACAATCATTAATCTAATCTCTAATCGCGGTCGGAACTAACAAAGAATTGCTAGCGCGCCCGATTAGGATGTTAATGATTCTTTTGATAAAGTTCATAAACTTTATAGGACTTAAAAAGGGTTTAGGGATGTTCATCATCCATTAGCCTACCCTAATCTTACGAACCCTAACAAGCGGAGAATTACTCCCGCATGTTGGGAGAAGAAGATGAAAAGATAGAGAGGGGAAACATAATGTAAAATGCAAAAGAATTAAATAAAATAACTACCTTTATTAATCACTTGAACAATCTACACTTTATTCCGTAGAAAATGATTACAAACTAGTTGCTTCTCTATCTTTCCTAAGGAGGTAAACGAACAGTTGATGATCAGCCTAGATGCGTGATCGTCTGGGGCTTCGTGATCCCGTCGGCTTGATGATTTTTCCAAGAGGCTCTCGGTCCTTATTTATAGTCACAGAGCCAGAACCCTAGTTTCCTAATATGGAAACTAGTTGTTAGGATCCTAACCACAACAATCCTATATCTCAACTCTTCAAATCAGCGGCGGAACCGCGGCCATTGGATAGGTTTGGCCGCGGATCCGCCCCCTTTTGGTGAGATCATGGCCTCTAATTTTTGTAGCTTCATATCTGTAACACTTGGTAATCTTTTGAATATGTAGACTTTGAAAATCTTTTCTATATTTCTACCAGAATTAGTTTCTTGAATATCTTTGGTAGATTTGATTTGCCAACTTTGATTTCCTTGATTTTAGCCCTGAAAATTCTGCACAATAACTCAACAAACAATATTAGTAGAGTTTGTTTTATTAAGATATTAACTTAACCATTAAGAATTGGTCAAAGGTATTAATAAGGTAAGCATATTTAAATAGGCCAAATGTTACATGGATATTATATACTTACTTTTTCCTACAAACTGTCATTTATAATATATAAACAAATGAAAATAGTATTTTTACAAATAAACCCTCATATGTATCATATATTATAATAAACACCTTTTATTATATAGAAATAGTAGGGAAAATGTCATATTAAATATGCAGTTTTATCAACTGATCAGGTGTGAAATCTTCCGATGATATGAGCAGTAATTAGGATGCATCTCCGTTCCATTGCGAGTGTTCTCTTCCGAGGGAGGTAGCTTCATTCCCATTGATATGGCTTTAGCAAACCTTTTCCTCGTCTTGAATCTGTTTTTATCCGCATCGGATGTCTTTTGATCTGGCGGGAGTGCTTCGACTCTTTCGTTTAGTCGCCTGCATTTGGCTCCTTCTGATGCGGCCATCTCACGCTCCCGATCGGCTTTACTTTTCAGACGAATCTCGTCTAGAAAGGCGTCAATCATTTTGTCTGTCGGCCACACAAGTTCCGGTTCAGGCTCTGCCCCCAGTTCTCAGTTCCAGGAGTTTTTTCATCGTCCGTAAATGAGTGGGAGATCACATGACAACTCGCCACGTATCCCTCGGATTCATCCGACGAGCCCTCTCCTTATCTTCCTCCTGAAAGACGTGGTTGAGGAACTCTTGGAGTGTGATGGGAGTCCGTGCCTTTTGATTGTACTCCTCCAGCGTGTCAATCTGTTTCTGTAAGTCCGTGCTCTTGTCGTCAGGCTTCACGGGCCTTTTGGATCTCTTCTTCTTCTTCTTTGAAGATTTCGACGGCTGGGTGTGAGTACTTGGGCCATCACCACCGATCTTTAGAGTTGGGCGTGGCTTCAGCATCCTTTTAATGATCTGGGGGTCTAGCGGGTTCTTCCACCTGATCGGCGGGCATGTCTGGAGCTCATTCAGCATTCTTTTGGTTTTTGCTGAAAGCACGATTTCCCATGGAGCTTCTTCAATGAAAGAACAAGTTGCCCCCGGTGTGTCCGTCTTCTTAGGAGTGTGCGGTTGGGGCGGGATCACCTTCCACTTCTCGGACAGCGCAAACTTGCCCTGTAGGTATTGATCTTCAATCCATCCTTTGAAGACGAAGCAATCCTCAATCGGATGGCTTACCGTTTGATGGTAAGGGTAATAATTGGGGTTATTCACCTCACTGGGTTGCGGCGGTCGCCTTGGATTCGGCAGGTTGATAAGCCTGTTACGTACCGCCAGCTCGAATAGCCTTTTTGTCTTATCCCGCGGGAATGAGTAGGGGCGCTTCATTTTCTCATTATAATACCGCCGTCTTTCTTCCAGTTGATCCGCTAGCTTTGGGGTGCAGGGTTGCTGCTAAGCGTTCGCAACGAAGGTTGCCTTCCCTTTACCCTTGTCATTCCGAGGTTCCGGCTTCGGGGGAGACGATCTGTGACCCATCTGGTCCATCTGGGCCAGCTTGTCGATCAAAGCCTGGAATGTGGTCGGCTTAAAGAACATCATGAACTATGAGATAGTTGCATAAGGATCTAGGGTACCCACGAACATGCCCACCGCGGGCGCTTCCTCAATGCGTTGTTCGCATTTCGACCACAAGTTTCGCCAGCGTATAGCGTTCTGGACCCACGTCTCGCCTGGTTTCACCCTAGCATTAATCAACGCCGTTATCGGGGTGCGTTCGCTGGCGCTCGCGAATCGCGGAGTGAATAGCAACTCCATTTCAGCGAACGTCTTGACGGAATCGTTCGGGAGTTCAGAATACCATTCGAACGTTGTTTCTGACAAGCTGCCGACGAATTGGTGAAGCAAGAGCTTATCGTCGCCTTCAATGTTGCCACAAAGCGCCCTGAACTGGGCAACATGCTGGTGGGGATTGCCCGTCCCCTTATAGACATGGAATTTCGGTATTGTATAGCCCGGCGGGTACTTGATCTGATCATACCAGCTCGGATATGGTCGCCCTGTTCTGACAACTTGACCGGCTGCCTCAGTAGCCTGGTGAACCCATATCTGCTGAGTTATATATTCGTCCAAGTCATCTTTGGAGATTGTCTCCTCCTTGGCTGTTGACAGAGCCGGTGGAGGATTTGACGTTTCTCCCCTGTCATCTTCAAGGACGATCGGAGGATCTTCAGAAGGAGGATCTTGCTGGATCATCATGCCCACCATGTCCTGGAACAGAAGGGTCATTCGCTTTATATTGGTTGCTTGTTCCGCAGCCTCTTTATCCTTCTTTTCCAGTATCCTGCGAAGGAATTCAGCATCAGTTTCCTGCTCCTGGCGTTGATCCGAGGATGCTTCGGGGCTTTCTTTTGGCCCAGTGAGTGCGGCCATCGCATTCATCATTTCTTGGAGCTTCTGCTGCTACTCCTGAGCTTTAGTCACCGATCGCGTGAGCGGTCGATGACCTGTAGATGTACGGCTGTCTTCCTTACCGGACGCCATGTAAACGGTATGCACCACCATGCCCCCAGACTTAGGGCGTTTAGGATTACTGTCTTTGACATTTGCTGTAGGCGTGGGGACTTTCTCCGGCCTTCTTCTCTTTTGAGTAGTCGACGTGGAGGGAGCCGTTGCAGCAGGCACCCAAGTGGTTGTCGTCCTTTGTGATTTGACAGGACGGTTCTTTTCATCCTAAACTTTCACCTTCTTCGGCCGGTGAGAGTGATCTTGAATGATTACCAAGTCCTGAACCCGTCGCCAGACCTTGTAAATTTTGGAGGATAGCCGTTGAGGAGGCTGCTCCGGCTTCGCTTCTGTAACACTCTCCACAGGTGGAGGAGATCTTTTCAACATGGCAGTCGGAGAGTTCTTGCGTACGCTCCTTAGCGGTTCAAAGCTGTTCCTGGTTGGAACAGCAGCATTAACTTCCACCATTGGAGCCGGTGGAGTTAGCCCTGAGGGGGAGTTTCCCCCGGCCTTCCTTAGTCGGCGCCAGTGGCGACGTCGAGCGTGTCGAGCTGTTGGGGCTGGTCCGGTGATGGGGATGGTTTCGTCTTGCCCCCTGTCTGGATGAGACGCCGCTGATGTCAGCCTCTTGAAGACTGACGTCTTTTGAGTGGCGGTGTCCAATCTGTAAAAGACAGACCTTCGAGCTGGAACGGGGACTGGGACAGCCAGTCTTGTAAAGACCGACTCTTTGGCAGTAGAAGCCGCCTTGACGACCTCAGGGATGGAGATGGCTGTCTTCTTCGCGATGGCCACGTCAGGGGTCATGAGCTTCTTGGCAAGCCCATCAGAGTTCAGGTTCAGCCTGGTAAAGACCGAGGCTGCCGGCTTGGCATTGGACGACCCGTTGAGAGGGGTCGTGGTAGTAGTGAGCCGATCGAAGACCGACTTCTTTTGCGCTTCCGGTGCGGGCAATGGAATGGTGAAGCTTTCCGGCGGGAGCATGGTCCCGAAAAACAGACCGGTGGTGGCCTGGGTCACTTGTTCCACCGGCATGGCAAGGATGGAGGCCGCTTGAGGCCCATAAGCTACACCTCCAGGTGAGGCGGAGCGTCGGTTGCACTTGCATTTCGAGCAGCTCGAGCAGTTGGATGCCATTGATGCTTGATTTCTGCGCCAGGAAAAAGTCCAAATCTTAGTAACTTGAAACCCAAAGGCAACCATTAACAAACCGCGATTCGTTCGCGAAGACGACACACGAAGTGTGGAGTGGAAAGAGGAAAAGGTCCCACCGGGCGTGCCAGAATCTGTTCCCCTCCGAAGGACGGCTAAGACGACGCGGGGACGTCTTGCCTGAGGTTTGGGGTAGATGCCAATTGGTGCTATCCGTCCACCTCTCCGAAGATGCCAAATTGATTTATGGCACCGTGTATCGAAGGTTTAAATGGATGCGTCCGATGTAGCAGACTTCGTCAGATTCCCCCTCGCTTGAGGGGTTTTTGATTGTGGGGACGCTCTTCCCTACAGGCGCAAGTCCTGCAGTTAATTACGCTACCGCATTGCGGTAACAACTTTCTCCTTCTCCAGATGGTCACTTCGTGTCGTGTGTGTTTGTTTTGTGTTTGGTTGCCCGTGGATTGTATACGGAGACTGAGTTATGTCGTCGCCCGTAGGGTGTGGACTAGTCCAAATCCGTATTATCTTAGATTTGGGTTTGGGGGTTTGGGTTTAAGGATACGTTAGCCTCATTTGAGACTAAGATCGACTTAAACGTTTGTTAAGGATACGTTAGTCTAGTTTTAGACTAAGATCGACTTAACGGGATCGTTTAGATCAAACAAGAGAGCAATTAGGGGAGCCCTGCTGTTTAGTTTAGTGACATTGCGGTCAATAGGTAGTTTAAGGACATTGCGGTCCAATATTAGTTTTAAGACATTGCGGTCAAGGTTAAGGACGTCATAGTCCTTTGTTAGTTTTAAGACATCCCGGTCAAGGTTAAGGACATCATAGTCCGAGGATTTAAGGAATCCACAGTCCGGCGTTAGTTTTAAGACATCACGGTCAATGTTAAGGACCTCATAGTCCGCTGTTAGTTTTAAGACATCCCGGTCAAGACTAAGGACATCATAGTCTATTGTTAGTTTTAAGACATCCCAGTCAAGGTTAAGAACATCATAGTCCATTGTTAGTTTTAAGACATCCCGGTCAAGGTTAAGGACATCATAGTCCATAAGTTTAAGGACCCCACAGTCCGTATCAATGTGTGGTTGTCGGGACCCGTCACCTCTTTAAAGACGTTGAGGAATTACAACGACAAGTATCAAAGGAGTGAAGAGATGTACCCTTGAACCAAAGTAGATTAAGTGATCTGTAGTCCAATTTGGAACCCAGACCAGTTAATTATATTATGAGCTCATTAGCTCAGTTAAGTCTGAATTGAGGACTTATGGCCAACTTGGGCTAAGTCCAACTAAGTTTGACCCTTCATTGAACTATCTGACATTTGTCTGGTTTTAGTCCACATTGTTTTCATCTTTGAATTCCCCAATTTTGAGATTCAATTGAAGGAGAGGCTTTGCCTCTAGAAAAATTAGCCAATTGGGCTAAAATTAGTGTTAAACACTAAAGACCAACAGTGTTGAACACCGGAGATAAGATTATCAGATTAGTGTTAAACACTAGAAATTGTGATTCTCAAATTAGTGTTAAACACTAATAAATAACAGTGTTAAATACTGACAACCAAATTATCGGTTTGGTGTTAAACATTAACAGAGAGGAGATCACGTGGGAGCACGTGATGGCATCCAAAAGGTAGGGCCAGATCCCCTTCATTTTGTTCTACAGATAAGTGTTTAACACTTTTTATTCTGACAGCCATCATGTGTGGGCACGTAATGGGGACTCATGCTCTGGTCTATTAGAATGCTCATTTGGGGTCACGTGATGACACGTGAGGGCGCCCCAGAGCTTCTTTTCTTTTGCTTTTTCTTTGTGTGCTTCATGGGTCATATGGGGCACGTGAGGCGTTGCCTCAAAATTCTTTTCTGTGGATCTTTGCAGGGGTTACATGGTAGCACGTGACTCTGGTTCTTTGCTTTTTTAAAGATCTGTTCATCTTTTAAGAATTAAATTCTTCACAGGGTTAAACCCTAGCAATAATCCTTAAAGGAATTAAATTCCTACTTTCTTTTGAAGAATTATATTCTTAGATAGGGTTAAACCCTAATTTCTTTTCTGAAGAATTATATTCTTAGATAAGGTTAAACCTTAATTTTTTTTCTGTAGGAATTAAATTCCCCTTATATGTAAAGAATTAAGTTCTGGCATAGGGTGAAACCCCAATTTCTCTTTTTTAAGGGAATTAAATTCCTGTGAGGTTGAGAGAATTAAGTTCTCAATTAGGGTTAAACCCCAGTTCTGTCCATTTTGAAGGAATTAAATTCCTAATTTTAGAGAATTGAATTCTCATATAGGGTTAAACCCTAATTTTATCTTGGAGGAATTAAATTTCTATAACTTTATGAGAATTAAATTCTCAAAACTCAATTCCTCCTCTATGTTTTAGATCTGCATGGCAGGATCTCAACCCAATGAGAATTAAATTCTCAATTTATGGGGAGATGTGCACTTTGCAGATCTTCAACCAGAGAAAGAACTAAGTTCTTTTCTTTATAGAAGAGTTAAACTCTTTTGAGAATTAAATTCTCTTTTTGAAGCCTCTCTTTTCTAACCTAGGGTTTTTCTTTGCAGAGAATCAAATTCTTCCTTCTGAATTTTCAAGATTCCAAGGCTCTATATCTCTCTCTGTCTGTTTCTCTATATTTTTTTTAACTCTCTCCCTTGGCACCTATTTATAGGAGAAGGAACAGAATCAATCTGTTTAGTGAATCTTTCATTGAAAGATTTGATTTGTTTATTGAGAGATTTGATTTATTTGCATCATTGATCCGGGCCTTTAAATTATTAGGTGAATTTTATTCACCGTTGGATTTTAAATCCAAAGATATTCTTTTGTTATTTCGGTTAGATTTAGGGGGAAATCTTTCCATGTCCAAGATTTTTCCATAAATTGGTGATATTTAATCACCCTCGGATTTTTAATCCAACGGTTTCACATAATTCTTCTCTATTTTAGAAATATTTAAATGATCTTATTCAGAATTTAATTCTGTTGAACAGCAGGTCTTTTAAAGCCAGTCACGTGCGGCCACGTGACCTTTGGTCACGTGTGAGCACGTGACTCCCGGTCACGTGTAAGCACGTGACCCCTTGAACAGGCTTCTCTTCTGCGCTTGCTCTTTGCCGCTGCTTTAAACGTCACGTGCCAACACGTGACCGCTAGTCATGTGTGAGCACGTGATGCCTCTTCTGATGCTTTTCCTGATTTTAAATCAGGGAACAAGGAATTATTGGCATATGTTTGTGATGTTAGAGCCGAAGAGGACCCGTTGGACCAGGTCTCGATTGTGAGAAAAGTTTTCAGATGTCTTTCCTGACAAGTTGCTTGGTTTTTCGCCAGAGCGCGATATTGAGTTCTTCTTTGACGTGATTCCCGGCACAGAGCCTTCTTCTATACCGCCATATTGGATGGACCCGGCGGAATTTAAGGAACTGAAGGATCGGTTGTAAGATTGTTGGATTAAGGGCTTATTCGTCTGAGGGCGTCACCTTGGGGAGCTCATGTCATGTTCGTCAAGAAAAAGACGGCAGTTTGTGTTGATGCATTGATTATCGTCAGTTGAATCGAGTTACTGTGAGGGATAGATATCCCCTACCTTGCGTCGACGATTTATTCGATTAGCTCCAGGGTGCGGTACATTTCTCGAACATTGACTTGCGATCAGGTTACCATTAGTTGCGGGTTTGAGAGGATGATATTCCGAAGATTATTTTTCACACAAGTTACGGGTGTTATGAGTTTTGGTGATGTCGTTCGAGCTCACCAATGCCCCAGCAGCATTTATGGATTGGATGAACCGAATATCCAGGCCGTTCGTGATCAGTTTATCATTGTGTTCTTTGAGGAAATTTTAGTGTACTTTTGGAGTCATGTGGAGCCTAGGCAGTAATTGAGGATTTCGTTGCAGCCGTTGTGGGAGCGTCTGCTATTCGCTGAATTATCTAAGTGTGTTTTCTAGTTGGATAGTGTTGACTCCTTGGGTCACGTAATTACAAGAGATAGTATATGTATGGAACCGAATGAGATCGAGGTCGTTCAGCACTGCCCCAGACCTGTATGAGTGATGGAGGTTCGCAGCATTTTGGGTTTGGACGGATGCTATTGACATTTCGTACAGGATTTTTCACAGATAGCTGCAAGTTGACCGGGTTGGCCCGGAAAGGAGTTTCTTTTCTTGAACTGAGGCATGCGAGCAGAGCTTTTAGCAGTTAAAGACTCGTTTGACTACGGCGCCAGGATTGTCTTTGCCTTCAGGATCAGGCGGTGTTGTTGGTTTTTGCGATGCTTCTCGACAGTTGAAGAAGCACGAGCAAAATTATTCCACGCATGATTTAGAGATGGCTGCAGTGATTTTTACACTTAAGATTTGGAGACGAGTCATGCCAGATATTTATGGATCATAAGAAGCTTAAAGTATATCTTTCAGCAGCGAGATCTAATTTTAAGACAGTGCCGATGGGTGGAGCTAGTGAAGACTATGACTGCGAGATTCTTTATCGTCCGGGCAAGGCGAATGTTGTAGCAGATGTTTGGAGTCGGAGGCCGGAGGTAACTTTTCTTGTTTGAGCACAGTTCAGAGACAGTCGACGACAGATTAGAAAATTCCTTGTGACAGCCGAGTACAGTTTGAGTTTACGTCGACCAGGAGACAACTTGCCTGTGTCTGTGCACGTCGACAGTGTTTGATCATATCCATGAGGCATAGTCCGATGACGTTCATTTGTCAGAAACCTTGGAGCAGATTCGATGATGCAAGGATTCAGAGTTCGTGATCGATGATTAGGGAGTACTACGATTTGGGACTCGACTGTGTGTGCCAGATTCCGAGGGACTGAGACACGAGATTTTAGAGGAAGCATACCAGTCGACATATAGTGTTTATCCGGTTCCCAACAAGATGTATCATGACGTATAAGATGTCTACAGATGTGAAGGGATGAAGAGAGATATCACAGATCTGTTTCGGGATGCTGACTTGTCAGCAAGTCAAGGCCGAGCATCAGGGGTCAGCCGGAGAATTACAACCTTTACCCATTCTGGAGTAGAAATAGGAGCAGATCTCTATGGATTTATCGTGGGTCTACTTAGGACCAGTTGAGAGTATGACTCTATTTGAGTAATCGTAGACCGATTGACGAAAGCAACTCACTTTCTGCCAGTAAGATCACTTTCGGATTCGTTCAGATAAGATGGTGCGACTACATGGAGTTTCGATTTGTATTGTGTCCAATAGAGGCACCCCGTTCACCAGCCGACGATGGCAGAAACTTCAAGAGGCTTTGGACACCCCAATTGAGTTTCAATACAGTTTTCTATCCGTGAGCCGACGGTCAATCAGATAGGACTATTCAGACTCTTGAGGACATGCTCCGAGCTTGCGTTCTAGATTTCGTGGCAGTTAAGATCGCCACTTGCCCTTGATAGAGTTTTCCTAATAACAGCTTCCAGGAAGAGATTCAGATGGTACCCTTCGAGGTATTATATAAGAGGAAATTTTGATCACCCGTATGTTGGACAGATCTCAGTGAGAGCATTGTTTTGGGGTCACATATCGCATAGGAAATGACCGAAGAGATCCAGCTAATTCGAGATAGGATGAGAGCGGCCCGAGCAGGCAGAAATCTTATGTAAACCGACGTCGGCACAGACTTAAGTTTACTGTTGGCGATCATGTTTTCTTGAGGGTTTCTCCAATGAAGGGCGTGTTGAGAGTCGGAAAGGAAAGGAAGCTTAGTTCCAGATGTGTGGGTTATTTTGAGATTCTCGAGCGTATCGGCACAGTTGTTTATTGTTTGGCTCTTCCACCTGGCTTTCTAGATGTTCACCCCGTGTTTCATATATCGATACTCCGCAAGTACCTTCTTGATCCCTCTCACGTAATACAGCATCAGACAATCCAGCTGGAGCGCAATCTTTCTTTTGCAAGAGCGGCCGATAGTCATTCCAGATCGGCAGATGAAGAAACCGAGGTCCGAGGACATACCGTCCGTAATTGTTCTTTGGCGTGGTCCGAGAGACGAAGAGGTCACGTAGGAAACCGGGGTCGAGATGCGGAAGAAATATTCCCATCACTTTGTGGGTACGCGTAATTAGATTTTAAATTCGGGGACCGAATTTCCTTATGGGGGGAAGATTGTAACGTTTTAAAAAAATAAGTAAATAAATAAATAATCCTTTAGGTGAATTTTTCGATAACCGATAAAATAAATCGTATTTTCCGTAAAACTTAACTATAATTATTTTTCATCATAGACTTAAAAACACCTATTTTAACTAGGTAATTGCTAGTATTTGGTATTTATTTAGTCACTTATAAATTGTTAGTTTACTTAAATATTTTTCCTTAATTGATTATTTTAACTATTATTATAAGCTTTCATTTATACATTAAATTACTGTAAATTACAAACTGGATTGGGTTAATTATATTTTAGTGAACCATGACTACTTAACACTAAGATTTTAACATGTTCCCTCTCTCTCATTTTATCACCACAAATCTAGAAAATTCTAGCGGAGGGAAGTAAACAAAATGAAATAAAATAAAATAATTTTTGAAAAGACTTAATAAGTTTAATAATGGGAGAAGTTTCTACACCCACCCACACTCTTTTTTCTCTCTCCCCTCTCTCAAAAATCTGGTCGAGCCTTCCCCCTTGGCTGCCCCAAATTTTCTCACCTCATTGCCACTTCAAAAATCTCCAAAAAAATCCATCAAAAATCAATGAAAAACCTCACTAATTCTCCATTTAACTCTTACACATTATTCTTTTTTCAATCTAGCATAAATCTTGGAGCATGAAACCATTCTTTTGGAGGCAAGTTGTCATGTTTGATCTACAATCTTGGATGTATAAATCATAAAACCATAGTTAATTTGTTGGTTAATTACTTTAAATAAACTTAATTAGGTATTTTAAATGGTTCAAATTGAAAGTTGAAAATTTCAAGAGAAGGGTTTGAATTAAAAATTAGGGTTTTATTATTTGAGTATGCTTATAATAAATGGTTTAACATTTTAAGATATGCAAAATCTAGTTTAGTTGTTAATTTGTAAATTTTTACTTTAAAATTGTTCAAATTAGATAATTTTGCAAACTAGATTTTTCGGATTTATGTAAATTGATGAGACAAAATTTTAGTAAAGGTTTGTGTGGCTTAACTAAGTTATTATATGATTATTGTGGCCACTAGAATTGTTAAAACATGTAGATTTGAACAAAAATGAAAATTGATGCTTACTAAGTTTTTTGAAATAAATCGATTTAAATAAAGTTGAGGTTTTGGTGATATACAAACTAATTCCTAATGTAATTAGTGTGTTATGAATGTGCGATTGGTGCGAGTGGGTTTTAGGCTTAGGGGTTTTAACGTTTAGCGACCCTAGTTGTAGTTTGTGGCGTTGTCGCAAGCACATTTTGTGCACCAAGTGTGTGCGCGTCTTGTTGTGCGCGTGATTGACTTGTGTCGTTTATTCCGCGACTATTCGTACATTTATTTTCTTAATTGCTTGTGTGCGATTCTAGGATCGGGTGCAGAGGCGTCGGACGTGGCGCGGAAAGATAAAGCTGAGATCGGATCAGATTAGCCGAGGCGTCGCGGTGAGTAGATGTATACATCTATGGAGGGATCGTCTGAATGGCGCGAGGCGCCCGATGGTTTAGTAGTACTTATAGTATTTGCATTATATGCTTAGTTTCCTAGTTAGCCATCTCATTGCATCGCATCCTTATATATATAAAAATATATATGTGTGATATCATCTTATAGGACACTTGCACCATTACCATTGGTTCCTGCCGCACGTGCACTATTTATGCGAACACACACGCCATTGGTAATTGCTATGTCACGAACACTATAGAATTTTCTTAGAACTGATATTAGTGCATTTGCATCATATATGATTCGTAGACTTATATTTGTATATTCATTTCACTAAGATGTATACATAGGGTTGTTAGTCATATATACATACCTCGTTGCATCATGATTCATGCATGGTTTCTAGCCGTACTCCGCATGGTATATACTACCGTATCATAGATTTCCACATCACTGACATGTTTATATATTGTGATTCTTCTCGAGGATTTCAGTATTCATGATATTTCTGGATTTTTTTTGGGAAAACCACAAGAATTTATAAGCTATTATCCTTTTAAAATGAAAGTTGCGGTTTTCTCGTGATGTATGTGTCGTCCACCATGAGTTTTCCTGATTGCTGTTGGTTTTCAAGACCCGATTCGAGGAGTGGATGAACCGTCTCGGGTACATGGTAGGCCCGGTACGGTTCCCCGGGGCTAGAAGCTCGAGTTGTAGATGATGAGCCTGGCAAGGGTAGACTACCTACCGGTGATGTTTGGCGCGGCGGATATCCGGAGGATACCGACCGTTGTCGTGAGATTTGATGATATGGGCTGATCCGGACTGACGGAGCCCGAGATATTGAGATATTGAGACATTGAGATATTGTGACATTGAGATATCGAGACATTGAGAAATTGAGGCATTGAGATATAGATATTTTGTATCGATGCTTGACACGGATTTCTGTTGATTTCATTGATATTACTTCAGTTATTTCACAGGAGTTTTTCTAAGGTAAAAATAAAGATTTTCTCATACCAGATATGTTCAGGTTTCGGGTATTATTTATGCATTCATGTTGCATTCATGCTAGTGCATTGTATCATATCGGGTGTATGTAGGGTGTGACGCATTTGCGTGCATGCTTACGATAGCCTTATTAGATGTTACTTACCACTCACGAGTTGGCAACACACCCCCGTTGTACCACAGTATTCTTGCAGGTCTGACCCGTCAGCACAATAGCGGCGGGTGTACCTTCCTTTCCGCTCGATTGCTTCTGCTTGCAGCTTGCTCATAGGTGGGTCTTGGAGGATTTTCTTTTGCTCCCACCGTATATTTTATTTGTATCTAGTATACTCCATCTACCCTTATATATTGGACTAGACGGCGAGACTTGTATTTGTGGTTTGGTGTCGATGCTCACTTGAGCCGACGTGATACTTTTATGCTTTTATTTTCTTATTCCGCACTCGATGATATATATTGCATGTGGTTGTGATTTCTCCATTAGAGAAGAGCTAGCTCCCGCTTCGGATGCCTTTATTCTTGATTATATGTATTTTCTTGTGTTGCACCCATTTACGGGGCCAGTATTTACAAAGGAGACTCTGCCGAAATTTTTGGAAAATTTGATGTGTTTAAATGTTTTAAGATGACTCTTACTTTACAAAAATTATCTTTTAAATTAAGTTTTTTCTTCACTCTATTTCTTTAATTGGTTTAGATTTCTGGGCTTTGGCTTACTTAGATTACATTACACCTTGAGACGTTTCGTAATTTAAGTGTCAGTCACGTTATGTACCTTCGGGTCGTGACAGATGTGCAATCCTGTCTATCCCCGTCTACAAGAAAACCATAGTATCTCTCGGGCGGATGAGACTGCCTAGATCTGCGGAGTGGCACAGGGACGTACAGTTCTGTTGAAACTTTTGGCTCCACTAAGTTTTCAGTAATAGATTGTGCTTCTGGAATTTATTCCAGTTCTATTGCGTTCCCACTTATTTCTTTTTCAAGAAATTGAGTCTTCAGATAGTGGGCATGCCGAGAAACAAAAACCTTTTATTTCTCTGCGTAATAGAAAAGATATCCTGCAAACTTACACGGTACTGATCGTGCCTCGAACTTGTCCGCATGCTGCTTTTTGACAAAAACTGGATATCCTCATATCTGAAGATACTTAAGATAGGGTTTCTTCCTACTCCACATTTCATATGGTGTGGTAGGAACTGACTTAGTAGGAACTTTTTCCAAAAGATATGTAGCGGATTCTAGTGTATAACCCCAGAAGGATCGCGGTAACTCAGCATTACTCATCATGGAACGCACCATATCCAATAAGGTGCGGTTCCGTCTTTCTGATACACCGTTGTGTTGAAATGTGTATGGAGGGGTAAGCTGAGAGAGAATTCCATTCTCTTTTAAGTAATCTAGGAACTCGGCACTTAAGTATTCACCACCTTGATCAGATCGAAGTGTCTTGATACTTTTGCCTGTTTGTTTTTCCACTTCATTCTTGTATTCCTGAAATTTCTCAAAGGCCTCGGATTTATTTTTCATCAAGAATACATGTCCATACCTTGAAAAATCATCCATAAAAGTAATGAAATAGAAATAACCACTTCTTGCATGTATAGACATTGGACCACACACGTCGCTGTGTATGAATCCTAAGTGAAAGTCTACCCTAGCACTACCACTTGGTCAAAACTGGCATCATGCATGCAACTTTAAAATATTTGGGGTGCTAAGCTACACTAATTAGGATCAGTCTAGACTATTAGGGTTTCTATGATGATATCACAAGATTTACACTAAGAGAAAGAAACTACAACCTTTGAAGATCGAGTCCTTCTCTTCAAAAGCTCCGTGTAGTAGTCTACGCGACTTCACTAGGCTCCACTTGAAGTTGGATCGAGCTTCCTTTGTTCCCTTTGTGCTGAAGATGATCCACCCGAAGCTCCGCTAATCCAAGATATCTATTCACTAAACTATCTTTAGTGAAGGAAACACACTACACCAAAGTGCTAATCTGGTGTAGGATGGTGAAGTAGGGGTGTTTAGCTCACTAAGGATTCTCACAAGTCCTATGTTTCACAACTCATGTGAGTGTTAGGGATTAGAGGTAGAGGTGAAGAAAATGGAGAGAGCTAGAGAGATGAGCTCAAGAAATGGCTAAGGCAAAAATGAACCAAGTAAAGAATGGATTAAAACCCTCACATTATTGAAGCAACCAATATCCATCAATATAGAATTGTAACCATGCTTTAATAGTGTAGGATGATGAATAAAAAATTCATCAAGTCATGCTTTGCACCATACCACAAAAGTCTCCCTATTTTTCCACCTCATTTTCTATTTTCACAAAATAGAAAATCCAACCATGCTTCATATATATATATATATATATATATATATATATATATATATATTATGAAGAAAATAATTAGTGAGCAATAATATTAGTTAACATATAATTATATCAAATATCAATATATATCAAATTATTAAATCAACACTTGATTTAATAATCCGGTTATATCGCATATAACCGACTAATATCAATTATCTGTATATCATATTATCAAATCAACACTTGATTCAATAATCCGGTTATATCATATATAACCTAACTGATATCAAATAACCGCCAGATTAAAATACGGTATCACATACTCGTATTTAATCAGGTCCCCGCATATATCAGCATATGTACCCTACTTCGTTTCTCTTAAACTATGAAACTTCTATGTAGGACTCTAAAAACTCGTCAATACGCCAGTAGTAGATAGTAATCACATCAGTTACCCACAAGCCGTCAGCGGTACTAGCTGGACGTAACGACTACTCAGGTTTTGAGCGAATAGAAGATCAACAAGAAAGCTTGTCCAAACTCCCATGAAGCCTATAAGTAACACTTACCGTACAGTCCGGTCTCTTCGTCTTATATGTCGCATATTGAGTCTAGGGGTGGAATCGTCAGACCATAGTAACTTGATAAGTCATGCCGATGTATGGCTCATAACGGTTCGAGAAACTACTGATAAATTTTACCAGTAAATCTCATCAGCCCTTGCCAGGGACTAACTGTTATAACCAATCGAGCATAGCGCAACATCAACTCCCAATACCAGGAGAGACGAAATCCCTCCTATCGCTCACTGCCTCCATGTAACTCGGGACTGTACCCAAAATCCACATGTTTGCACGACTCTTTTGAGCTGTGGTAGGAAGGAAATCAAAGCACAGTGGGAACTACACAAGAAACTATGACGATCTTGGGTCTACAGACTAACCTGTACCAATGTCACCATAGAACTGCTATCTGACGATAGGTATAGTACCATCTAGGAGTTCTCGAAGGGTCATGTTCAGTGTACCCATTCTCTAATGAGAACTTGTGTACAATATTTGATATCAAACACCAATGGTTATGGGATCAACCATCGCCCTATACAGGGTCAAGAAACGTACACACTAGTCTACTCTGGAATATCGATGCCCTGTTTCGATACTCTCTCGACTAGGAACAATTAAAGGATGTGCTTGTAGACTACACAAGTCCAAGTAGTATGATCCGCATCATAGTCCTGGTAGTCAAGCAAACATTCTAAGGGTTTTATCAACATGTATCAGAGAGATAGTATAATAATACAAGTGTACATGTTAAGATAAAGAGCAACCAGATAGCATACTATCATGTCGAGAAATAAAGTCCTCTATATATATGTCCAAGCATCCACTATATCATACAATAATGGCCTCTAGGGCATACATATTCCTAACAATCTCCCACTGCACTAAGGCCATGTGTTGTAGTATCTCATACCCAACATCCCAAAAAGTCTCTCAAACTGCGTCTGGGGGAGGGCCTTCGTGAGTGGATCCTCTACATTGTCCTTCGTGTCAACTCTCCTGGCCTCGATCTCCCGTCAATCTACTATCTCCCGGATCAGGTAATACGCGAAGAATATGTCTAGATCTCTGATGGGACCGGAGTTCCTTGGCCAAAGCCACAGCTCCATTGTTATCACAATACACAGGTATTGGATGCTTAATGGATGGAACCACACCAAGTTCAGCAATGAACTTCTTAATCCAGACAGCCTCTTTGGCAGCATCGTTGGCAGCGATGTATTCAGCCTCCATCGTCTAATCTACTATGATATCTTGCTTGGAACTCTTCCAACATACCGCCTCTTCATTGAGGGTGATGACAAATCCTAAGACCGACTTATTGTCGTCCTTATCACTCTGTAAGCTCGAATCGGTAAAGGACTCCACCTGGAGTTCACCGGTACCATACACCAAGAACATTTCTTTAGTTATTCTCAGGTACTTATGAATGTTCTTCACAGCTGTCCAGTGTTTCTCCTCAGGATCTGATTGATACCTACTCACTACACCTAGTGAGTAAGCTATATTCGTTCTGGTACATATCATCGCTTACAAGATAGACCCGACTGCCGAAGCATAGGGTATCCCTTGCATGCAAGCCCTCTCCAAATCAGTTTTGGGAGACATCTCTTTGGAGAGAGCGATTCCTGAATAAGAGGGTAAATTTCCACGCTTAGAATCTTCCATACTAAATCTCTTTAGTATGGTGTCAATATACCTGGATTAGGACAATCCCAATATCCGCTTAGATCTATCTCTATGGATCTTTATCCCCAAGATGCAGGAGGCATCACCTAAATCTTTCATGGAGAACTTTTGTGATAAGAAGAGCTTGGCCAAGTGTAACATAGGAACATCGTTTCCTATCAAGAATATGTCATCCACGTACAATACGAGAAAGACAACCTTACTCTCTACAACCATCTTGTATATACAAGGTTCATCTACGTTTTTAATGAAGTCAAACTCTTTGATAGCTTCATCGAAACAGATGTTCCAGCTTCGCGATGCCTGCTTTAATCCGTAGATTGAATTAAGCAGCTTGCACACGCTTCCGCTGCTCCCACTGTCTACGAAGCCCTCTGGCTGTGTCATGTACACGCTTTCTTCTAAATCACCATTTAGAAAAGCGGTATTAACGTCCATCTGCCAGATTTCGTAATCATGGTATGCTGCAATAGCAAGTAGGATCCTGATGGACTTAAGCACAGCGACAGGAGAAAAGGTTTCATCATGATCGACACCTGGTCGTTGACGGAAACCTTTTGCAACAAGACTAGCTTTGAAGGTCTCAAACTTTCCATCTACACCAATTTTCTTCTTAAAGATCCACTTTCTCCCGATGGGTTTTACCCCTTCAAGAGAAACTTCCAAAGTCCATACTTTGTTGGTGTACATGGATTCCATCTCAGATCGCATAGCATCCTGCCATTTCACAGAGTCTCCACTTGTAATAGCCTGCTCGAAACTAGTTGGGTCATCATCTTCCATGATTTAATCCTCGCACCTACCGTCTATGAGAAAACCGTAGTATCTCTTAGGTGGATGAGGAAACCTACTAGATCTGCGGAGTGGCTAAGGTTCGTCAGAGACTATTGGATCCTCCGATTATATCAAATCATCAGTTGTAATTTGTGTAGCTGGAACTTCTTCAAGCTTTACCTCTTTACCACTAATTTCTTTCACAAGAAATTCCTTTTTCTAAAAAGGTGGCATATTGAGAAACAAACACATTTTGTTCCTCAGTGTGGTAGAAGATATATCCATGTGAATTCTTTGGATATCCCACAAACTTGCAAAGAACTGATCTTGCCTCGAGCTTGTCCGGATTTTGCTTTTTGATATAGGCCAGACAACCACATATCTTAACTCGTTTAAGATATGGTCTCTTTCCACTCCATAACTTATATGGTGTTTTAGGCATATATTTTGATGGAACTTGATTCAATAGGTATGCAGCTGTCTCAAGTGCATAACCCTAAAAGAAAATAGGTAACTCAGCAGTACTCATCATAGATCGCACCATATCTAATATGGTGCGATTTCTCTGCTCCGGTACACCGTTGTGCTGTGGTGTATACAGAGGAGTAAGCTGAGAAAGAATCCCATTCTCTTTTAAGTAGTCTCTGAATTCCGTGTTCAAGTATTCTCCTCCCCGATCAGATCGTAGGATTTTAATACTTTTACCCGTTTGGTTCTCTACTTCGCACTTATATTCCTTGAATTTCTAAAAAGATTCAGATTTGTGTTTCATCAGGAACACATGTCCGTATCTTGAAAGATCGTCGGTGAATGTAATGAAGTATGAGGAACCATTCCTGGCATGTGAAGACATAGGACCGCATACATCACTACGTATCAATCTCAAGAGTTCAGTAGCTCTTTCTCCGTGTCCAGTATCGGGGTTTTGGTCATTTTACCTTTGAGACATGACTGGAAAGTTTCATAAGATATAAATTCAAACCGATTCAAATATCCATCTTTATGCAACTTAGTTAGTCTTGTCGTATTGATATGACCTAGTCTACAATACCACAAGAAGGCTTTGTTCATTTCTGAACTTTTCCTCTTCTGTGTTCTATACGTTTAGAACTGTAGTTTGATTTAGAACGTATATACCATTACATAACGTACCAAACTCAATCAACACTTGATTTAGGAAAATGTTCATAATATTATCATCCAATACAAAATTATATCCTTCTTTATGCAACAAAGAAACTGATATAATATTGCACATCATGTTTGGTACGTAATAACAGTCGTTCAGAATCATTGTATTCCCATTTGGTAATACTAGGTGATATTCGCCAACTGCTTTGGCTGCAACAATTGCACTGTTCCCTGCTTTTAGATACATATCATCATTTCCCAGTTCTCTACCTCTTCTTAGCCCATGTAACAAATTACAAACGTGGGATCCTAATCCGGTATCCAATACCCAGGACGTGGAGTAAACTGAGAAACAGTTCTCGGTAACGAAAACACCCGAAGAAGATGCATCAGCATGCTCCTTCTTCATTCGGGTGGTGTGGGAATCCGGGTATTCCCCTATTCCTTGCTCAGACTTATGACAATCATAAGAAAAAGCGGAACCAACGTTCCCCAGCTCAGTATAATAAGCGGGTTCGGTCAATACATCCATATTATTATCTTGATTAAGGCGTGTCATTGGTAGCTAACTGGAAAGAGAGAGAAGGAAACGCTTTAGCGTGCGCTCTTTGCAATATTAGATTGGTTATTATCTTATCTAATCAGGATGGCTCCCACTGTTTTTATCAAATCTTCCTTCAAACCATAAAAGGTAAGATTAGCCGGGATTAATTACACCTTATAAGTTTGCCAATCGGTCAGCCAGGCAAGTATTGGTACTCCGAGGGAGTCTCCCCATGCTTTCGCATGGAACTAATTAAATAACCTTATTTCTACAGGGGCATAATCTCGTTAACACCTTTCTTAGACATCTACTGGATCAGCTAATTGCAAAGTGAAAAACTCTCCCAGGAGTAACTCTTACTCACAGTGGGTATCGGGATCCAACTATCTCATAGAAGGTATGCAATCTCATTGCAAATTTCAATACTTGAAATTCCCAATATCTGTTTTTACCCCTAACAACTTATGACCTTAACAAGGTCAACAAATCATAAGCGCTAGCCAAGTTCAACCCGTCATTTCGTGTTTGAATTAAACCCACCCGTACGACCCTTAACAAGGCAACAAAGCCGTACGACTACCCTAATCCAATTGCATCATATGCGGCAGATAAGCACTAATCAACTACCGTACACTATGCCTTGACAAGGTCAACAAACGCAGCACGAATACTAAATAACACTTATCTGAAATGACGGAGGGCTACGACTAGTTTTTGAAGAAAACCTTTAACTTAATGAACTTGATATCGTTGTAAAATCTAGTGATTTGAAAAGGAGTGTTTTTTGTAGCTTTTGCTAGTTTTTCTAAAGAGGTCACTCCTAGTGAAGGGATCTCGGCTCTTTTCTCATCGAATGAGGTGATGGATATCCATCAAGGAATACCACTATGCAAAGCAAGAACAAGAGAAGCTAAAAAAAAAAACCGAGTGGGTTGTAGCATTTGCTAGTTTTGCTAAAGAGGTCACTCCCGGTGAAGAGATCTCGGCTCTTTCTTCATCGAATGGGGTGCTGGATATCCATCAAGGAATACCACTATACAAAGCAAGAACTAGAGAAGCTATAAAAACAAAACCGAGTGGGTTATAGCATTTACTTGTTTTGCTAAAGAGGTCAATCCCGGTGAAGGGATCTCGGCTCTTTCCTCATTAAATGAGGTGCTGGATATCATCAAGGAATACCACTATGCAAAGTAAGAACTAGAGCTACCTTTTTAAAATTTCGATTCTACAACATTTTTAGGTTTCTTTTCTTTTCATTAATCTCATTAATGAATTCCCATCATTTATATTTCCCTAAACATCACAGAAAAGAACCAAAAATAGAACGTACGTTTATGCCATCCGCATTCGATACGGCCCCGTCATGCACCGTTAAGTTACTTAACTAACGACAGAGCGGGGGCTGGACTAGCGCGGGTGCAAAACATAAGCAACGTTTATTTTATATCATATATATAATATAGCAATCTTCTCACACAGTTATATGATCACATCATAGAACCAAGCAGCAGAAGTCAACATATGAAATATTGGATATACTAGGAGGTCCGTGTTTTAAATTAAGAAAAAAATGAAAAACACGGATTCTACGGTCGTGATAAATAGCCAAATTCACATCCCGAGACCCCAACGAGAGCGGCAAGCAACCCTGCCAATTCTAGAGTTAGGAGACCCAGTCTCGACTCCTCGAGATAGTCTCCCACTGGACTTTAGAATCCGGTTACTTGTGCTCCCCGTCTTGAGTCATCCTAATGCGGAAAAGTAAATAATATACATCAATGGTGACATCATCCTCAACCCGGAAGTGTCCCAATAAAAGAATATTACATACAAATTTTACATGAATGAAAATTGAAAAACACTCATCTCACGCAAAAAACCCTGGCTATTCATTCACAACAATCCAATATAACATATCACAGCAACACATAACATCACATATCATCAACGTAAGTAAATATGTGTATCCCAAATTCCGTTGACATATAGCAACGAGATTGGGGATACACTACATATTACACTTACGGTCGCAGAAAACAAATGAAAAACTACAATATTTAGAATCCGCAAATATCTTAGACATCATAAACCCGGAATATCTCATATTCTGAATTTCATGCCTAATCTATAAACCCTGCATTTTACTCTGAAACCGAAAACACTTTTCAATAAGAAGTCGGATAATTCAAAAAGATTCCCGACTAAATGATCGCGTACAATATGCGATTGCGACGGAGTTTTGATCTGAATCGAAACTCCGTGGCAATTGATCAACCGAGACTAAAACGCTAGATTTATAAAACACTAACTAGTTTTCTCAAAACTAATTGTTGTGGATTCCAAATATTGTATCACATATCATCATAATGTATACGACGCTAAACATTTCAATCGATTTATCGAACACCCACAAATCTCAGAGACCTCAACAACTTTAGCCTCATTAAAAACACCTAGAAAGTACGAAATATAACAATGGAGCAGCACAAGAAAAATGATGTCATATTACCATAAAAGTGTAGCGGAACCGCGGCCAAACATGGGTTTAGGCCGCGGTTCCGCGACTCTTTGATGGAATTGGCCCCTCGAATTTCTTGGGGCTCCATTAAATACCCTGCACGAATTTCTGCATATTTTTAATCTCGAAAATTCGAACTTTTGAAAAATTGACAGAAACTTGATAAAATCGGGCTTCGAAAAATAGATCGAACACTTTAACACTGTAAAGACTTTCCCTAATGTTCTAGCTTGGCTCTGATACCATGAAAGTCTACCCTAGCACCACCACTTGGTCAAAACCGGCATCATGCATGCAACTTTAAAATATTTAGGATGCTAAACTACACTAATTAGGATCAAACTAGAATATTAGGGTTTCTATGATGATATCACAAGATTTACACTAAGAAAAAGAAACTACAGCCTTCGTAGATCGAGTCCTTCTCTTCAAAAGCTCCGTGTAGTAGTCCACGCGACTCCACTAGACTCCACTTGAAATTGGATCGAGCTTCCTTTGTGCCTTTCGTGCCGAAGATGGTCCAACCGAAGCTCCGCTAATCCAAGCAACCTCTTCACTAAACTATCTTTAGTGAAGGAAACACACTACACCAAAGTGCTAATCTGGTATAGGATGGTGAAGTAGGGGTGTTTAGCTCAATAAGAATTCTCACAAGTCCTAGGTTACACAACTCATGTGAGAGTTAGGGATTAGAGGTAGAGGTGAAGAAAATGGAGAGAGCTGGAGAGATGAGCTCAAGAAATGGCTAAGGCAAAAATGAACCAAGTAAAGAATGGCTTAAAACCCTCGCATTATTTAAGCAACCAATATCCATCAATATAGAATTGTAACCATGCTTTAATAGTGTGGGATGATGAATAAAAAATTCATCAAGCCATGCTTTGCACCATACCACAAAAGTCTCCATATTTTTCCACCTCATTTTCTATTTTCACAAAATAGAAAATCCAACCATGCTTCATAATATATATATATATATATATATATATATATATATATATATATGTATGTATGTATGTATGTATGTATGTATGTATGTATGTATATTATGAAGAAAATAATTAGTAAGCAATAATATTAGTTAACATATAATTATATCAAATATAAATATATATCAAATTATTAAATCAACACTTGATTTAATAATCCGGTTATATAACATATAACCGACTAATATCAATTATCTGTATATCACATTATCAAATCAACACTTGATTCAATAATCCGGTTATATCACATATAACCTAACCGATATCAAATAACCGCCAGATTAAAATATGGTATCATATACTCGTATTTAATCAGGCCCCCGCACATATCAGCATATGTGCCCTACTTCGTTTCGCTTGAACTATGAAACTTCTGTGTAGGAATCTAAAAACTCGTCAATACGCCAGCAGTAGGTAATGATCACATCAGTTACCCACAAGCCGTCAGCGGTACTAGCTGGACGTAACGACTACCCAGGTATTGAGCGAATAGAAAATCAACAAGAAAGCTTGTCCAAACTCCTATGAAGCCTATAAGTAACACTTACCGTACAGTCCGGTCTCTTCGTCTGATATGTCGCATATCGAGTCTAGGGGTGGAATCATCAGACCCTAGTAACTTGATAAGTCATGCCGATGTATGGCTCATAACGGTTCGAGAAACAACTGATAACTCTTACAAGTAAATCTCACCAGCCCTGGCCAGGGACTAACTGTTATAACCAATCGAGTATAGCGCAACATCAACTCCCGATACCGGGAGAGACTAAACCCCTCCTATCGCTCACTGCCTCCATGTAACTCGGGACTGTACCCAAAATCTACATGTTTGCACGACTCCTTTGAGCCGTGGTAGGATGGAAATCAAAGCACAGTGGGAACTACACAAGAAAATATGACGATCTCGGGTCTACAGACTAACCTGTACCAGTGTCACCGGAGAACTGCTATCTGACGATAGGTATAGTACCATCTAGGAGTTCTCGACGGGTCCTGTTCAGTGTACCCATTCTCTAATGAGAACCTGTGTACAATATTTGATATCAAACATCAATGGTTATGGGATCAATACAGGGTCAAGAAACGTACACACTAGTCTACTCTGGAATATCGATGCCCTGTCTCGATACTCTCTCGACTAGGAACAATTAAAGGATGTGCTTGTGGACTACACAAGTCCAAGTAGTATGATCCGCATCATAGAACTGGTAGTCAAGCAAACATCCTAAGGGCTTTATCAATATGTATCATAGAGGCATTATAATAATACAAGTGTACATGTTAAGATAAAGAGCAACCAGATAGCATACTATCATATTGAGCAAGAAAGTCCTCTATATATATGTCCAAGTATCCATTATATCATACAATAATGGCCTCTAGGGTATACATATTCCTAACACTAAGAGCTCAGTGGCTCTTACTCCGTGTCCAGTGAACGGAATCTTTGTCATTTTTTCTTTGAGACATGATTGACAAGTTGCATAAGACAGATATTCAAACAGATCAAAATATCCCTCTCTATATAACTTCTTCAACCGTGTTTCATTGACAAGATCTAGTCTACAATGCCTTAAGAAAACTTGATTTAATTCTGGAGTCTTTTTTTAAGTGTGTTCTGGACATTGAAAACCTGGTGTTGATTTAATACGTATATACTGTTGTCTAGTGTACCTGACCCAATCAAACCATGATTAAGGTGAATATTTACAACATCGCTTACAAATGTAACCTTCTTTAGATAGTAAAGACACAGAGATGATATTACATATCAAACTTGGTACACAAAAAAAGTTACGCAAAACCAAAATGTGTCCACTTGTCAATCCTAGGTGATATTCCACTATGGAAACAACAGCATCCACGCTCGCTCTGTTAGCAACCCAGAGGGTCATATCACCTGCCTTCAAAACTCTATGGCTTCTCATTGTCTGCAATGAATTATAGATATGAGATCCTGAACCGGTATCTAATACCCAGGAAGTGGAGTAGATTGACAGACAGTTTTCAATCATAAACACACCTGAAGCCGAAACCACAACTTGTTTCAAATCCTGGTTTCTGACTTTCCAAACCCTGCAGTCCTTCTTCCAATGGTCTTTCTTATGACAATAGAAGTATACCTCTTTCCCTACTGTTGGCCCCAAAACTTTTGCTTTGCCCTTTCCATGTACCTTACTGACACCGCCTTTCGGTTTGGTGGGGTCTTCTTCTTCTTCCCCTTGGCTTTTGCCTTAGATTTAGAGAAAGAAGGTTCCCTAACAAGCAAAGCGGGTATCTCCATGATTTTCTTTAGGGTTCCCTTTGCACTCTTCAATATGTTGAGAAGCTCTGGAAGTGTAACTTCCTTCCCTTGAATATTGAAATTCAATATAAATTGGGCATAGGTAGAGAAGAGAGACTGTAGAATCAAGTCTGTATACAACTCGTTCTCCAATATGGTCCCAAGATCCGCGAGCTCTTCAATATAGCTGATCATCTTAAAGACGTGGTCCCCTACAGATGACCCGATAGCCAACCTTGGCTGAAATAATTTTTCTGAGGTTTCATATCTTGCGATACGAGATTGCTCAACATATAAATCCTTAGGATGGCGGAAGATGGAAGCTAAGTCCATCTTCTTGTGCCGCCTCTGGTGTTCACTATCCATTGAGTCCAGCACGATGCACTTGGCTTTCTCATAGTCTAATTTGCGACAGTGGAATCTGGACCAGGTACGGCGGGGACTTTAGTAGTAAGGAGGTAGCCCAGCTTGTCAAAGGTAATGGCCATCTGGACTGTCACGACCCGCAATTCGGCCCGTAACCGGCACTTAAACTACGTAACGTCTACAGGCGTACGTAACTTAAGTAAGCCGAAAACCCAGAAATCTAAACCACCCAAAACTGGATCAACGGAGAAAACATAGTTTAAAAATATTAGAAGTCGCCATTTAAAATCTCTAACTCTAGTTTTCTTTCATAAAAATTTCGGCAGCACCTCCTTTATAAAACTGGCCCCGAAAACGGGTACAACACAGATAATATATAAAACATCCCAAGTGGGAGAAAATCACGCCCACCGGCGGAGACAATCACCACAACAAATATACGACGCCAAAGCGAAGAAATATCAAAGAGAACGACTATAAAGGAAGTAAACATATCCAAAATAACCTGCTTCTACGAGCACGGTTCCCAAAACCAAAATAATACAACACTGATATCTCACAAGTCGTCTCTAAGTCAAATACAACAGGGGTAGATGGAGAATACTAGATCCAACCAAAAAGATATACAATGTACAACGGATAACCGCAAACCCACCTATAATGCAACGGCCTCACTGCCAAAGGTAGCGGTATCCACAAAAGTAGTGATGATAAGCTGCCCTGCCGCGACTACTCAGAGGGTACGTCCTGCAAAAACTGTGGCACAACGGGGGTGAGTTGCCAACTCGTGAATAGTAATTAACATCATACAGTAATCGTAAGTATGCACTAACAGCAATGATCAATAACATGTGAACTGGTAGCATGAGTATGTCAATATGAATATACAACTATCATGATCAAGGTATACCGCTAGGGTACTATATCTACATGTATCCTATGCATATCAACTGTATACTGAGTGCGGAATAGTAAATAATCTCATGCACAAATCATAAGCATGGAAAACACGGTGTAACTCAACAACACACCAATCCCAAAATACTCTGATCGGCCCTCAGATCGGCCCTCAAATCCTGTACGTCTCATGAAAACCAGTGCCTATCATCGACACGTAAATACCCGTATCCATACGTTCCTCGAAACCCAAGTATCCCATCTCGACACTTGTATTTCCACGCATCGGTCTTCCTGATATCCATACGTTCCTCGAACCCAAGTATCCCACCTCGACACTTGTATTCCACGTATCGGTCTGTCAAAACTCCATATATCCCTCGGAAAGTAAGTGCCCAACATCGACACTTTAATTTCCCATATCGCATGAAAGCATATCTCAAATGCGTAAATCCATATAAAGTAGCATATGCAACATAAAGCATCAATATGAGCATATCACGGAAATATTTGCCAAACCATGCATCAATTCATTAAATGCATCTCCCGGTTTCCAAAAATCCCATTCCAGAATAGATATATATACAGCGTCCCATACCACCGATATATATGCTATGAAAACAAATCATGTAAATCCAAATCCAGAATACATATATATACGGCGTCCCATACCACCGATATATATGCTATAACAACTAATCATATAAATCCAAATCCAGAATACATATATATACGGCGTCCCATACCACCGATATATATGGTATAACAACTAATCATATAACAATAGCAAGGTATATGTGCGAACGAGTAATCTAGCATGGCATACATATGAGCATGTAGGTATACAGGTATGTTCTATGTAATATGCACTATCGCACAAGTATAACTGTTTAATGTCGCTAACCAATAGCAAGGTATATAAATGAGCAATTGTGTTGTGCTTATCATGTCAATTATCAACAGTGTGTGTGTAGCATATCATTGGTGCTCGTGCAACATGGACTGTCGATAATAGTGCAGTGTACATCAGGTATAGTATCATGCACTACAAGTAACTATATGCAATGTGAATCATGCAATATCTCTATATAAGCAAATAAGCATACGGCTAATATTATATCATGTCTAGCCCCGACGCGTAGCGCCATACGGGCGATTCCCCGTAGACGTTAAATCTACTCACACTGTGGTCTCCAGCTATGAAAATCTGACCACCTGCTTCCCTTTGTTCGCAGCGTCTGAAGTCCCCGCTTGCGACGCTATAATATCACAAACACAAGAAATAATGAGAATATCTTAGAAGCAATCACAATAACGTAAAACTACGTATTTTAAAACGCATCAACACACTAAACCAACTCACGAGTACACGTCTAGTGCAAACACGCGCAACAATACCTAAACTCAAACTGAGTACCTCGCAGCACGACACACGACTCGTGTCGCAACACGTAACACGCGAACTCAAAACACTAGATTAAAGGTATTCGATCCCAGATTTTGCATACTGCATTTACTAAGTAAATCAACAGTACCAAACAACCCAAAACCACAGCAGACATCTACCACAGAAAACCCACCCTAAACCCTTACTATTCGGCCGGCGTCGCCGGCCCCCTCTTCAAGTCTCGCCGGCCCCGGCCGGTGGGTTGGGCTCCGTCTCTCAGGTGGTGTCTCAGGTCAACCTGCACATCTCTCTAAAGTTGTTGATTCAGTCACTAAATCTCCCAGGTCACAGTAGATACTAATATCTCTAAAAAGACATTAAAACCCCGATATCGCCTCAATCGATATAAACTACGCTCAACTCTACGATTAACGATCAAAACCACACAAAAACTCTAAATTAACAGTAAAGGGAATATACCTAACAACTTTGCTCTCAAGTTCCAAGCTTTTCCCTATCTCCAAGTGATCAAGATCAAGAAATCCAAAGCTTTTGGTATTTTTGTGATAGGTTTCAGAATTTTGAGGATTTTGTGAGTTAGAATGAATTAAAATGATATGGGAAATGATCAAGGGCAGTAGGAAAGAGAGATTTTCGGCCAAGGGAGTGAGGAGGTGGAGTTGTGAGGCTTTCCTAGCAATTTCCCTCATTCAATACCTAATTAAGGCTTGTACACATACACACACATGCATGCATCTAGTCATCACCTCTTTTCTTTTCTTTTTCTTTTAATTTCCTAACTTAAATCCTAGTCCACACATAATTCCCTAGGTGAAGTGAGAAGGATTTCTTAAACTTAAAAAAATTTAAAGAAAAGATCGCTTGCAGAAATTTCCCAAAATTTGAATACCGCATTAAAATAATATTAAAAATTGGGAAAAATCAAATTGAACCAAAACGTCCCATATACTCCCAAAGCTCGCGCACTAGCTTTATTTTTGCTAATCTAGGTGCTGGCAAGTCTATATGGTCGTTTGATCACAGTCGGGTAAAAACGGAAAATACCGACAAACTTACCCTAAAACGGACAAATTCGCATAACGATTTCTAAAACGTTACAATCTCCCCCCTTATAGAAATTCGGTCCCCAAATTAAAATTTCATACTAAACGTACCTTCAAAAAGATGGGGAAATCTCTTCCGCATCTCGCTCTCGATCTCCCAAGTGATCTCCTCACCAGTCGGACTACGCCATAGAACCTTTACAGAAGGCAAGTCCCTAGATCGAAGTTTCTTCACCTGCCGATCCAAAATAACTATCGGCTGCTCGGTGAACGAAAGATCACGCTCAAGCTGAACGGTCTCATGCTGAATCATATGAGAAGGATCATGAAGGTATCTACGAAGCATCGACACAAGAAAAACGGGGTGAACATCTGGAAAACTAGGCGGGAGTGCTAAACGATAAGCAACAGAACCTACTCGCTCAAGGATCTCGAAAGGACCTACAAATCTGGGACTGAGCTTCCCTCTCTTCCCAAATCGCATAACGCCCTTCATCGGAGAAATCTTCAGGAATACATGATCTCCCACTACGAACTCAAGTCTGCGACGACAACGTTCGGCATAAGACTTCTGCCTGCACTGGGCTGCTCTCATTCTGTCCTGAATCAGCTGGATCTTCTCCGTAGTCTCCTGAACAAGCTGGGGTCCCAAAACCAAACTCTCACTAAGCTCGGTCCAACAGACCGGCGATCGACACTTCCTACCATATAAAGCCTCAAAAGGTGCCATCTGAATAGTCTCCTGAAAGCTGTTGTTGTAGGAGAACTCAATCAACGGCAAGTGACGATCCCAACTGCCCCCAAAATCAAGCACACAAGCACAGAGCATATCCTCCAGAGTCTGAATAGTCCGCTCCGTCTGACCATCGGTCTGCGGATGAAAAGCGGTGCTAAAACTCAATCTGGTACCCAAGGCTTCCTGAAGCTTCTGCCATAGACGGCTAGTAAACTGGGTACCTCTATCGGATACTATGCATGTGGGAACACCGTGCAAACGCACAATCTCATCTATATAAAGCTGAGCGTACTGAGCATAGCCGAAAGTGGTCTTCACTGGAAGGAAGTGAGCCGCTTTCGTCAACCGGTCTACAATAACCCAAATGGAGTCGTACCCTCTACTGGTCCTGGGTAGACCCACAATGAAGTCCATGGAAATCTGCTCCCATTTCCACTCCGGAATGGGTAAAGGCTGCAACTCTCCAGCCGGTCTCTGATGCTCAGCCTTGACTTGCTGACAAGTCAGGCACCTCGAAACGAAGTCCGAAATATCGCGTTTCATCCCTTCCCACCAGTAGAAGTCTCTCAAGTCTCGGTACATCTTGGTGGAACCTGGATGAACGCTAAAGGCCGACTGATGTGCCTGCTCTAGGATCTCGCGTCTCAACCCATCAACATCTGGTACACACAAGCGAGTCCCGCATCGTAGCACACCCTGGTCATCAATCATGAACTCCGAAACTGTACCCTGTCGAACAAGCTCAAGAATCTCAGACAAACGAGCATCACTGGGTTGCGCCTCACGAATACGATCAACAAGTAGTGGACGGGCGCGGACATGAGCAAACTGTCCCCCAGTGGAGGTGAACTCGAACTGCACTCTACTATCACACAAGAGCTGCCAATCTGCATAAGACTGACACCGAACGGCGCTCAGCTGGGACAAGCTACCCACAGGCCTACGACTCAAAGCATCGGCTACCACATTCGCCCTGCCCGGGTGATAAAGGATCTCACAATCATAATCCTTCACTAGCTCCATCCATCGGCGCTGTCTCAGGTTCAGATCTCTCTGCTGGAAGATATACTTCAGACTCTTGTGATCCGTGAAGATCTGACACGACTCCCCATACAAGTAGTGTCTCCAGATCTTCAACGCAAAGACTACCGCTGCCATCTCAAGATCGTGAGTGGGGTAATTCTTCTCGTGCTTCTTCAGCTGCCTAGAAGCATATGCAATCACCCTATCATGCTGCATCAAAACACAGCCGAGCCCTACTCGAGAAGCATCACAATACACAACGTAGCCTCCCGATCCAGAAGGTAAAGAAAGAACTGGTGCTGTCGTCAACCGAGTCTTCAACTGTTGAAAACTCTGCTCGCACGCATCAGTCCAGAGAAAAGGAACCCCCTTCCGGGTCAGTCCAGTCAGCGGTGCAGCGATGCACGAGAAATCCTGCACGAAACGGCGATAATAACCAGCTAAGCCCAAAAAGCCGCGGACCTCAGTCACCGATACAGGTCTGGGCCAAAGCTGTACAGCCTCGATCTTCCTCGGGTCCACCAGAATACTATCACTAGTCACCACACGACCCAGGAAGTCCACTTAATCAAGCCAAAATGCGCACTTTGAGAATTTAGCATACAGCTGGTGCTCTTTCAATATCTGCAAAGTAATCCCCAAGTGCTGCTCATGCTCCTCTCGACTCCTAGAGTAAACCAGTATGTCATCAATAAACACGATAATGAACTGGTCGAGGAACGGCCTGAAAATCCGGTTCATCAGATCCATGAACGCTACTGGCGCATTGGTGAGTCCGAACGACATCACCAAAAACTCATAATGCCCATAGCGCGTACGAAAAGCATTCTTCGGAATGTCATCATTCCGAACCCGCAACTGATGATAACCCGAACGCAAATCAATCTTCGAAAAATGTTTCGCACCCTGGAGCTGATCGAATAGATCGTCAATGCGGGGCAAAGGATACCTGTTCCGCACCGTAACACGGTTCAACTGACGATAATCCACACATAACCTCAAACTGCCGTCCTTCTTCTTGACGAACAGAACAGGAGCTCCCCACGGCGAAACACTCGGACGCACAAGTCCCAAATCAAGCAACTCTTGCAATTGATCTTTAAGCTCTCTAAGCTCTGCCGGAGCCATCCGATAAGGCGGTATAGAAATAGGCTCCGTGCCAGGAATCAGATCAATGCAAAACTCAATATCGCGCTCTGGCGGCAACCCAGGTAACTCATCGGGAAAGACATCGGGAAACTCTCGCACGGTAGAAACCTGGTCCAACAACTCCACTGTGGCTCCAGTATCATGAATGAACGCCAAGAATCCCCGACATCCCCTCCTCAAAAGCCGACTAGCGCACAAAACAGAAATCAAGCTGTGAGGGGCGGCTCTACGGTCCCCCTGCACAACAAACACTGACTCGCCGGGAAAACAAAATCTAACTGTCTTCTCGCGGCAGTCCACGGACACATAGCAAGTAGCTAGCCAATCCATGCCCAACAAAACGTCGAAGTCCAACATCTCCAGAAGGATCAAGTCGACGGGCAGATCTCTGTCACCAATATGGACGACACAAGATCGAAACACATAACGCGCAACAAACGACTCTCCCACAGGAGTAGTCACAACGAGCGGCTGATCCAGCAAACACGACTCTCGGCCTAACCTCGGCACGAAGTGCGTAGAAACATACGAATGCGTGGATCCCGGATCAAAAAGAACATGCGCATCAAAAGAACATACAGAAAGAGTACCTGAAACCACGGCATTGGACGCCTGAGCGTCCTGGTGAGTCAAAGCAAAAACCCTAGCCTGACCTCTACCGGCTACAGGCTGTCTTCTGCCTCTGCCACCTCGACCTCTCGGTACAAAACGTCCGCGACCACGACCTCGCTGAACAGGAGTCTGACGCGGCGCAACTACAGGAATAAGAGGCAACGCTCTCTGAGGTGGAGAAGGTGGTAAAGTAACCTGCGGTACAGCTGGCTCGTTCACACGCAGCTCCGTACAATCTCGAACCCGATGACCCAAACTACCGCACCGGTAACATCCCGAAGCAAACTGCCGATCATCCTGAGGGTAAGAACCATAAAGCCTACCTCGTCCCGAACCGCCACTATCAGAACGGAAACTGCCACGACGTCTAAACACCTGCCTCGCTGTCGGATCACCTATACGAACTCTCTTCGGTCCCGGAGCAACTGATGACTCAACTAAATGCTCCTCTACCAAAAGAGCTGCATCCACCGCTGCCGCATACGTGTCACAATGCTGAATGCGGATGGCTAAGAATATCTGGGTAAGCAGGCCTCCAACAAACCTCTTCACCCTTATCTCCTCAGTCGCCACCAGGTATGGAGAATATATCGACAGCTCAGTAAACAATACATCATAATCCGACACCGTCATCCCCGGCGTCTGACGTAAAGACTCAAACCTGCGCGCTCGCGCATCCCTGACGCTCGGTGGAAGAAAACGAACAAGAAACGACGTCACAAACTCAGCCCAGGTCATAGGAGCAAGACCAGCGGCTCTGCCCCTCTCCAATGACTCACACCACTTCTGGGCCATACCCTCCAGACGAAAACTGGCAAACTCTACCCATCTCTCGTCGGAACATCTGAGTGAGCGACAAATCCTGGCCATCCGGTCGATAAACGACTGCGGATCCTCAGTAGCATCTGTGCCCGTAAACACCGGAGGTCTCAACCTCATGAAATCTGTCAACGACACAGCAATAACCTCCGGAGCTGCAACTGCGACTATCAGAACTGTAGGTACCATCGTGGCCTCCGCAGCGAGTGGAACAACTGCCTGCCCCTGCGCTCGGATGGTCTCTACCAAAGTCCCCACAATCTGGCGCAGATCCTGCATACCAGCTCCAATCATAGCAATATACTCCGGTACAACAGGCGTACCATCCTGGTCAGTTCTCGCCTCAGGCGAGTCAACCCTGACCTCGGCCCTCGCGGCCGCTCTCTGAGCCCTCGTAGTCTTCAGCGGCATATGGGCTATAAATTGAAACAAGATTCGATAAGGAAATGGAAATCGAATCACAAGATGAATATCAATCACGGAAGGAACGTCAATCAATAAGTCCTAAGGTCACTTAGGCGGAGTACCGTGTCGTAAGTATGCCGCGGAACATACACACGCTACGTCACTCTGCTTAAGCTACCTACTCCATCATACCAAGGTCATCCTAGACTCCGAAAGGTAAAACCTAACGCTCTGATACCAACTTTGTCACGACCCGCAATTCGGCCCGTAACCGGCACTTAAACTACGTAACGTCTACAGGCGTACGTAACTTAAGTAAGCCGAAAATCCAGAAATCTAAACCACCCAAAACTGGATCAACGGAGAAAACATAGTTTAAAAATATTAGAAGTCGTCATTTAAAATCTCTAACTCTAGTTTTCTTTCATAAAAATTTCGGCAGCACCTCCTTTATAAAACTGGCCCCGAAAACGGGTACAACACAGATAATATATAAAACATCCCAAGTGGGAGAAAATCACGCCCACCGGCGGAGACAATCACCACAACAAATATACGACGCCAAAGCGAAGAAATATCAAAGAGAACGACTATAAAGGAAGTAAACATATCCAAAATAACCTGCTTCTACGAGCACGGTTCCCAAAACCAAAATAATACAACACTGATATCTCACAAGTCGTCTCTAAGTCAAATACAACAAGGGTAGATGGAGAATACTAGATCCAACCAAAAAGATATACAATGTACAACGGATAACCGCAAACCCACCTATAATGCAACGGCCTCACTGCCAAAGGTAGCGGTATCCACAAAAGTAGTGATGATAAGCTGCCCTACCGCGACTACTCAGAGGGTAAGTCCTGCAAAAACTGTGGCACAACGGGGGTGAGTTGCCAACTCGTGAATAGTAATTAACATCATACAGTAATCGCAAGTATGCACTAACAGCAATGATCAATAACATGTGAACTGGTAGCATGAGTATGTCAATATGAATATACAACTATCATGATCAAGGTATACCGCTAGGGTACTATATCTACATGTATCCTATGCATATCAACTGTATACTGAGTGCGGAATAGTAAATAATCTCATGCACAAATCATAAGCATGGAAAACACGGTGTAACTCAACAACACACCAATCCCAAAATACTCTGATCGGCCCTCAGATCGGCCCTCAAATCCTGTACGTCTCATGAAAACCAGTGCCTATCATCGACACGTAAATACCCGTATCCATACGTTCCTCGAAACCCAAGTATCCCATCTCGACACTTGTATTTCCACGCATCGGTCTTCCTGATATCCATACGTTCCTCGAACCCAAGTATCCCACCTCGACACTTGTATTCCACGTATCGGTCTGTCAAAACTCCATATATCCCTCGGAAAGTAAGTGCCCAACATCGACACTTTAATTTCCCATATCGCATGAAAGCATATCTCAAATGCGTAAATCCATATAAAGTAGCATATGAAACATAAAGCATCAATATGAGCATATCACGGAAATATTTGCCAAACCATGCATCAATTCATTAAATGCATCTCCCGGTTTCCAAAAATCCCATTCCAGAATACATATATATACAGCGTCCCATACCACCGATATATATGCTATGAAAACAAATCATGTAAATCCAAATCCAGAATACATATATATACGGCGTCCCATACCACCGATATATATGCTATAACAACTAATCATATAAATCCAAATCCAGAATACATATATATACGGCATCCCATACCACCGATATATATGCTATAACAACTAATCATATAACAATAGCAAGGTATATGTGCGAACGAGTAATCTAGCATGGCATACATATGAGCATGTAGGTATACAGGTATATTCTATGTAATATACACTATCGCATAAGTATAACTGTTTAATGTCGCTAACCAATAGCAAGGTATATAAATGAGCAATTGTGTTGTGCTTATCATGTCAATTATCAACAGTGTGTGTGTAGCATATCATTGGTGCTCGTGCAACATGGACTGTCGATAATAGTGCAGTGTACATCAGGTATAGTATCATGCACTACAAGTAACTATATGCAATGTGAATCATGCAATATCTCTATATAAGCAAATAAGCATACGGCTAATATTATATCATGTCTAGCCCCGACGCGTAGCGCCATACGGGCGATTCCCCGTAGACGTTAAATCTACTCACACTGTGGTCTCCAGCTATGAAAATCCGACCACCTGCTTCCCTTTGTTCGCAGCGTCTGAAGTCCCCGCTTGCGACGCTATAATATCACAAACACAAGAAATAATGCGAATATCTTAGAAGCAATCACAATAACGTAAAACTACGTATTTTAAAACGCATCAACGCACTAAACCAACTCACGAGTACACGTCTAGTGCAAACACGCGCAACGATACCTAAACTCAAACTGAGTACCTCGCAGCACGACACACGACTCGTGTCGCAACACGTAACACGCGAACTCAAAACACTAGATTAAAGGTATTCGATCCCAGATTTTGCATACTGCATTTACTAAGCAAATCAACAGTACCAAACAACCCAAAACCACAGCAGACATCTACCACAGAAAACCCACCCCAAACCCTTACTATTCGGCCGGCGTCGCCGGCCCCCTCTTCAAGTCTCGCCGGCCCCGGCCGGTGGGTTGGGCTCCGTCTCTCAGGTGGTGTCTCAGGTCAACCTGCACATCTCTCTAAAGTTGTTGATTCAGTCACTAAATCTCCCAGGTCACAGCAGATACTAATATCTCTAAAAAGACATTAAAAACCCGATATCGCCTCAATCGATATAAACTACGCTCAACTCTACGATTAACGATCAAAACCACACAAAAACTCTAAATTAACAGTAAAGGGAATATACCTAACAACTTTGCTCTCAAGTTCCAAGCTTTTCCCTATCTCCAAGTGATCAAGATCAAGAAATCCAAAGCTTTTGGTATTTTTGTGATAGGTTTCAGAATTTTGAGGATTTTGTGAGTTAGAATGAATTAAAATGATATGGGAAATGATCAAGGGCAGTAGGAAAGAGAGATTTTCGGCCAAGAGAGTGAGGAGGTGGAGTTGTGAGGCTTTCCTAGCAATTTCCCTCATTCAATACCTAATTAAGGCTTGCACACATACACACACATGCATGCATCTAGTCATCACCTCTTTTCTTTTCTTTTTCTTTTAATTTCCTAACTTAAATCCTAGTCCACACATAATTCCCTAGGTGAAGTGAGAAGGATTTCTTAAACTTAAAAAAATTTAAAGAAAAGATCGCTTGCAGAAATTTCCCAAAATTTGAATACCGCATTAAAATAATATTAAAAATTGGGAAAAATCAAATTGAACCAAAACGTCCCATATACTCCCAAAGCTCGCGCACTATCTTTATTTTTGCTAATCTAGGTGCTGGCAAGTCTATATGGTCGTTTGATCACAGTCGGGTAAAAACGGAAAATACCGACAAACTTACCCTAAAACGGACAAATTCGCATAACGATTTCTAAAACGTTGCATGGACATTCCTTAGCCAATCCTTATAGTTTGGCCTTGTCAATATATTTTTATCTAGTAGTGACTTAAGCCCGGTTATCTTGGTCGCTGCAATTAGGAGAGAGAAAAGAAACACTCAGCATGATGCTCTTGCAAGTTTAGATTGGTTTTTAGTTTATCTAAACAGGATGGCTCCCACCGTTTCCTCAAATTCTCCTTCAAATCATAAAAGAATAATTAGTCGGGATTAATCGCACCCTACAATTCTTGCTTAACCTTTCGGCCAGGTTGGTGTCGGTACTTCGAGGGAGGTTTTACAACGCTTTCGCGAAGTTTCTTAATTAAATAACCTCTTTTCCCTGGAGGCGTAGCCCCGCTAACACCGTTTTAGAGACCTACTTGGTTTATAGCATTGATTGTAAAGTGAAAAGCTCTCCCGAGGAGCAATAAAACTCACGGTGGGATCGGAATCCAACTATCATTGTGTGACAACTTTGAAGGAATCCTACCAAAATTATCACACTCCATATGGTATGCAAAACTAGCAAGTTTCCTTTTCCTTTGAAACTCCCGATGTGGATTTTTTCCCCAGGCGCTTATGACCTTGACGAAGGCCAAAATATTATAAGATGCAGGTCAAGTTCTACCCGTCATTGTCCAAGTTAATCTGAACACATTCATACAAACCCTTGACGAAGGCCAAAATAGTTGTACGCATGTCCCAGATTAACGCATCTATCTATACTACAGATGAATAACGAGCAGTTGCCAATCACTATGCCTTGGCGAAGGTCAAAATACATAGTTTGAATACTACTGAATACCCATCTGGAATGATGGAGGGCTACGGCTGGTTTTGGAGAAAACCGTGAACGTAATGAACTTGATATAGTCGAAGGAACCATGATAGCTTTTAAAAGGAGTGGTTTAGGCTCCACATTTAAAAGTTATTTTTAAAGAAAACCGAGTGGTTTTGAAATTGTTCTAACGATTTAATTTTGGTTTGTTTTCTTTGCATTAAACAATATTAATGGTGTCCCGTCATTTAACCCTATCATTGCAGAAAGAAACGAAAATAGAACGTACGCTTATGCCATCCGCATTCGCCACGGGGCACCGTCATGCACCGTTAGGTTACTTAACTAACGGCAGAGCGGGAGCAGGGCTAGCGCGGGTGCAAAACATAAGCAACGTTTATTTTATATAATATATATATAGCTATTCGTCTCACGCAATAATAGTCATTCTAGATCACAGATCACAGCACGCGTAACACAGATAAATGTATTGAATATACTAGGATTTTCATGTTTCGTTTAAGCCTATAACGAAAAACGGATTTCACGGTCGTGAAGAATAACCAAACTTTCACCCTAGACCCCTACGGGTGCGGCAAACTACCCGTCAAATCCCCGAAGTGAAGCAACCTCCCTCAATGAGATGAGTAGGCCACTCGGCACTTCAAGAACCCGGTAGTTTGTGCACCCCAGTTTGGGTCTATCCTAGGTGCAAGAAAAAGTAAATGAAATAATATAATGGTGCCTACAACCTCAACCCGGATGTGCCCCGCAAAAGAATATTACATCATTTTACAAATTCCATGAATGAAAGAAAAGAACACTATTCCCACATCCTCCGGCTATTCAATCACGACGATCCAATACTTCATATCCACAAACCGCAAATAAGATACTAGATATGTGCAACCCCTACTAATCGACATATAGCAATTAGTCGACGTTTAGAAACACATATACGAATTTAAAGTGAATAAACAATGTTAAAATTTCGATTTAGAAACACTCTGTATTGCCCAAGCACAAAGATAACAATAGATGAAATCTGGGCAAAATCAAATAATACCATAAATCCTAAATCCAAGATTACAAAACACCACAAAAAGCACGAGACAAAACTCTACAAGAAAACCGGCCATAGCGGGAAAAATGCCAACTTCGGCAGTTTTTTCTTGGAGTTGGTGCCTCGTTTTTCTCAGGTGTTCTAGTTACAACATAAGGAGCATTCTGCACTTGTTTCAAAAAAAATTTAGAAGCTCTTTAAAAATCGACAGAAACTTGGATCTAGATTTTATCGTTTCGGAGTTATTTCGGTTTCGAAACTCTAAATTTTGTCTATTCGGTTAGTTAAGTGTTTGGGTAGTCTCTGATACCAGTGTAAGTGTATATGTGCTCCTTGCCGTGTCAACTATGGTTATGCGGAATCCAAAACTTTAAAACTTGAGCACAATACACTAAAATCCAAGGATACAAGCCCAAACACTACACTAAAAAAACCCTAACTAGGAGTTTTAACTACTCGGTTGGGATTACAACCTTTATAGACGGTCCTTCAAGTCTTGAAAGTTGACTCCTCAAGCTCCCTCGGTTGATGGAATGAGCTCTCGAAGCTGATCTTCCGTGTCAAAGACGACCCACCCGAGGATGCCGATTCAAGCGATAGTTTCGTCCGAAACAACTAAAGATCAAGTCTTGAAGACAATATGCTTATAGTGGTGTAGTTTATAAACTAGATGCTCTCTTTTAATTCTCACAAATCATGTGAAGAAAATTGAGGAAGAAGATGAAGAGGTAGCAACTCAAGAATTTTCTTCCAAGTGTTGAAAAATATCAACCTCACAAAATATCTCATTCTTTCATACTTATCCCTTCATGCTAGAAATAAAGAGGTGGGCGGGCTAGTGACTCACTAAGGTGAGTCACAAGCCCACACACTTTTCAATTCAACCATGAAGGAATGGGTGAGAGAGTATAGTCACCTCATCAAGTATACATATACATACAAATATATAAATACAAATGCATGTATATAAACAAGTATACTCAAACCCGTATGAATATGTATACCGTATTTCTACCAAAATACGAATACCGTATTTGTACCGAAAATACAAAATACGCTATTCATATTTAGGAAGAAATACATGTATTTGTATCAAAGCACAAATACCCGTATTTATACAAATACACGTATTTGTATAAATACCGTATTTTTGTTAAAATACAAATACCCAAAAGAGAGCAATATAATACTAGCATCAAAACCAGCTGTCTTTCAAACCTGCTAATACTGCTAAACCGTCCGATGCACGTGTATAAATACACGTGTTCATCCCTGTGTAAAACCATACGCAAACTACACCATTTCCCCTGAATCGGGAAACCCTCTATGTGGTTCTCTAAAGACTCAACAATACGCCGGCAGTAGGTTTAACTACAAGCACGTCAATAGCACTAGCTGTACGTAACGGCTACCCAGGTATCTGTCGAAGGGAAGATCGATACTATAACTCGTCCAAAAACCCTACTGAGCCTATAGGTGGCATTCTCCGTACAGTCTGGTCTGTTCGTCTAAGAGTATCGTATATCGGGCCTATAAGGTGGTAAACGTCAGACCCCTAATAACACAATAAGTCATGTCGGTGTGGAGCCTAATACATCCTGAGAAACTACCAGTGTACCTACCAGTAAATCTCACTTTCCTTAGCCAGGGGCTTTGTGTATTGGCCAGCCGTACACAGCACGATATCAACTCCCAATACTGAGAGAGACGAATCCCTTCTATCCTCTACTGCCTCCAAGTGCATCGGAACTGCACCCAACTACTACCTATTTGCACGACTCATTTGAGCCGTGGTAGAGTATTAATCTAAGTACAGTGGGAACACACTCGAGACGAAATAGTGATGTCAAGTCAACGGACTAACCTATACTCATGTCATCGAGGAACTGCTAACTAGCGATAGGTATAATACCAACTAGCAGTTCCCAGCGAGTCCATCCAGTGTAACTCATAACCCAATTAGCACCTGTATACTATCTTTGGTACTGTATACCAATGGCTGTGGGACAGGCCACCTCCCCTGACGGGGATAAGAAGCGTATACACTAGCCTACTCTGGAGTATCGATGTCATGTCTCGATAATCCTACGAGTAGGGACAAGTTTAAGGATGTGCTTATAGATTACCTAGCTCCCACTAGTGTGACTACCATCACAACGCTGGTAGTTAAGCAAAAATCCTAAGGGCTCTATCAACATGTATTAGCGATATGTTAAAAGAAACATATACACATGTTAAGATAGACTCAATCCAGATAGCATACTATCATATTGAGCAAGACTGTTATTATATCTGTATATATCCCAAGCTTCCAAAATGTAATATACAATCCAGTATTATACAATAATGGCCTCTAGGGCATATATCACTAACAAGTATTAGAGCGCAGTGGATATTTGGAAGATACCGACTGTGGTTGTTGATAGTGATAGAGGACCAGTCTGACGAGACGGTGCCTATGAAATCTGGATTTACGTGTCGGTGATAGACACGAGATTTATGATATTTAGAGTGTCGGCCTTGGACACTCATGTGTTGTTATTTGCGTGATTCGTCGAGATGCGTTGTTATATATTATGCCATATAGTAGCCGAAAAGGACTGATCCATGGAACAGTACCTGAATATAATTTTCACATATCGATGCATGTAAAGAAGTTTCCAAATGAGCTATAGTTCCACTATTTTGACGTGTCTGGGACGACACAAGAAACTTTTAAACGGAAACCCTCTTAAAACTCATTTCTAAAATGCGAGACGTATATTTTAAACAAAACGCATATAATACTTCATAAAACTACGGCTGCTACTTGTGCTGTGATATACGTATCATACGGCTATTTTGAAAGGGTCTACATATACTCTCGGCTACTTTATATATATATATATTTCTATGTTTACGTGATTAATATTGATATGCTTATAGTACTTATGCATGATACATATATTAGTACAGGATATGATAGTACTATATTTTTTATGATCTAGATAGATCGTTATGCATTTCGATTTCTACCTTGTGATAAACTTTTATTCACTGAGTTGGCAACCCACCCCCATTGTGCCCCAGTTTCTTGCAGGTTTGATCGTTCGGATCAGTAGCGGTTTGCTGGCACATTTCTTACTTCGGTGATTGCTTTGATTGGGGTTACATATTGGATCGTAATCACCCATTGTATATGTATATTCTTTTGGATATAGTTAAAACTTTATCGACCTAAACTTATATAATTGTGGACTTAGAAGCGAGACTTAAATGTTTATGTGTTTTTTGGTGTCGGACTCGTTTAGAGTCGACTTTATATTGTTGTTGGTTAAATTTCGCTTTCTATTTCTTCATCTTGGGCATCGTATATTATCTGCGTGGTTGCTCCGCCGTTTGAACATGGAAGCTAGCTCCCGTTGGGGATGCTTTATATATATTATGTTTTTTATGTGGTTTTATTCAAAATTTACAAAGGAGGTGTTGCCTGATTTTCAAACGACATAAGCGTTTTCAAACAAACTTGCTTATACTTTAAAAAAAGAAACTTGATTCCATTTAATAACCGTTTTTTAAAACTTCACCTCCATTATTTTCATAAAAAGGTTTAGATTCCGGGGTTTTAGATTACTTGGATCGCGTTGGTATCTTTAGATGTTACGTGATCTAAGTGTCGGTCGCGTGCCGCTCACGGGTCATAACAACCTAACACTGTATCTATGCCCCAGTAACCCGTTCTCGACCTCCAACTATCCCCATTGTCGGCTGTCCCTGATAATGACACCAATCCAAAATGCGCCACTAACTGAAAAGACACAGGCTGAGTCTCATCTCTCTCATACTGAGCGAGAACATGCTCGGATACCACTTGTTGTAATTTCTATGTCTGTGATCCTCGAAGGAATCACAAACCACTCCAAGAGTCGCACCGAAAAAAATCTATCAGGATCGCGTGAATCGAATCTGTCTGAAAAATACTAACAGAAAAACTACCAAAAACACCCACAAGTTATCAGAAGTGCACATCAAACAACACAAATACAAGATTTTACCTAGGTTCGGCACAACTGCACCTAATCCTGAAATCCGACGATGAAACTTCCATTATCAAGAAAGGATTACATAAAAACTGTCATCTCCGATCACCGTCCAATACAAAGAAATCGGTCACGCCCCGCTTCCCGGTGTACGGCAAGAGGACGCGACAAGGCCGCTACGTATTTACTCAGAAGTAAATACGCTAAGCGTAACTAAGAAATATAAATTAAAGTACACAAGAGACACGAATGTAAATGAACAACAACTTTATTTATTAAACATTCATTTACAAGTACAACTGAAATGTAAATACATGAGTAGAAAGCGATAGTTAAACAATGGCATAACTGAAATGAAAATGTACAAGTGCCTACAGCTCTGGGTCAAACGCTAAATGCTCCAAATCTTTAGTGTTGGGCTCGATTTCCGATGAGTCCGAAACACCTGACAACATTCCAAAGAAAGAAGAAAAGAAATGTCGTCAGCGAACAATCGCTCGGTAAGTCCCAAAGGTGAGTAGAGATAGAATAGACAGAAAAAGAATATAACTTATAATGTTTGATTATATTGTTAACGCTGTTGTTTGTAGCTTGATACAGAAAATGCCAGTGTATACGGGAGGAGTCCCACTATTCCGGAGACTAAGGTATACGGAGCATAAGGAACAGTTCAGCCACGGTACAACGGCAATGGATATTTAAGTTAGGTGTATTATGGTTACAGTCTCGTGCCACTTCTAACACCTTCCGTACCAATCTACCACTTATAAACCCCGCGATGTCTTTTGTATTGATTGTATTGTTTTGTTATATAGATGGATGACTTGTCGAAATCATGATATCAGTAAATGGAATGGATATAAATGGAGAGTCATGTAGACGGAGTATATCCATGGTTCGGTTCGGTCAATATAGATTGATATAGATTGAATAGACGGATTCATGGATTCATGTTGTATTGTAGTTTATACTTGAATCATATTCAAGTCAGATTGATTAGATTGAGACTTAATCTGAGTCGGATACTTTGAAAAGAACTTGAAATCCTGAATTAGTTTTGATGTTATCGGTAACTGCTGCACATGAACGGCAGGATTTGTGTCTTTTCTCAAGACAATTACCATGTTGATAACACCGTTTGTTAGATTGTCTAACTTAGATAAGAAACCACCCATATTCTCCGGCTCCCTGAGTCTCAAGAGAACGGGTAACGCTTAAACCTATGTTTACTAGAGTCCTTATTGTAATTTAGTATAACTTGAGAGGGTTTTATGTAAAAATAATTTTGGTATAATTTCAAAATACGCCTCAAGTATTTAATTATCGTATTTAGGATTTTCATAAATTTATATTTTATAAATATGAAATTTCTAGTGAATAGAACCTAGTTTTCCTAGTATATGGTATTTTATTAAAATATCAGTATTGTTTTGTATTTGGATGGTATTTTCATGTAATGGAGATTCCTTTGATTTAGAAAACTTGGAATATTTATATAATATAATTAAAATAGATATTTTGATAATAGTTATATACATATATATTTAATGAAAATAAATTTTATTTATTTTCTTGTAGAAATCTCATTTTCTAAAGAAAAATGCATTAAAATTCCATTGAGATCGAATGCTCCTTTCGGAGGTCTACATCTCGCTCTACTAGGCCCGAGGATGTGCGATAACCCGTACCATCCCGAACGGGGTCTCCAAAAGTGGGATGTAGAGGCACAATTGCAAGGAATTGTTTAATACACTTTTTAAGGAAATGGTTTTGCAAGTTAATGGTATTTATTTGTAATATCGTATTATCCCATAATTATATTCCTAAAACTTCATCGTGCTATGTCAAAGATGTGTGTTGTGATGAGGTAGGTCATTATCTCGTGGGTTGTCTAAAGGTAATACAAGTAATATGTTGTTTTATGTCGAAACTAAAGTATGCGGTATTTTACCATAAAAATACGATAAAAGTTGCAATAAAGATTATTTCGATATGAAACTTGTTTTAAGGTGGTTTTTAATGTTTTTTAAACATTATATGAGAGTATGGTATTAATTGTTTAAGAAAAATAACCCTTTCAAAGAAAAACCGAATCGGAAGTCGGATTAACTCCGTTTCCGTCGGGTTTTAGAAATGAAAGTTTTTAAGATAGTAGAAGAGAGGGGGAGAAGGGACTTACTGGCTATTGAACAAGAGAAAGGAGAGGGGAAGGCTAGGTAAGTGTCGGTGCATCGTTTCGTCGTCGGAATCTCCTTGGAACGTCGCCGGAACTTCACCCTTCGCTAACTCCACTTGCACACTAAAGGACTTGAGAATTTTTGAGAGGTTTGACATGAAATTTCTGAGTGAGGATGTGTGAAATGGAGTGTAGTATTTATAGGGAAAATTAGGTTTAGAGGGTTAAAGAATGCATTAAAAATGGGATTAAAGGGCATTTTATTGTTCTCTGGATGAATGCAGAGTAAAAAAAAACAACATGGGAGTAGTGGGGTAGGTCAAGGGGTGCTCGGGCGAAAAAATCTTAGAGCATTACCTACGGGGGAAACCGGCGGTACCGGGCTTTTTGTTGATTTCGCCGGTCGAAATCCGGTGGAATGGAGTTGGATCGTCGCCACGTGTTCCTCACGCTTCACATACCCTCGTGCACATGTTTATTTATTCTGTAACTTATCATATTACGTGTAGTGCACGTGCAAGCTCTTCGGCTTCTAAAAGATTAAAAGAAAATTAAATAAAAAGATAATGTGGCTGGGGGGATTCGATCACAGGGGCTACGTCACTGCAGTGCAAGGCTTTACCAATGTGCTACAAGTACTTTCTTGTTGTTCTAGAGTAAAACAAATACTTATAGTGTACACAGGATTTGCAAATACCCCAATTGTATATTAACTTTTAAATAATTTTATTTATATTGAAATTGGAGTTGTTACAAAATCTCTAGCCCTCACAAACACCGCTCCTTTATCTCCCTCTCTCTTGGTTCTACGGCTGCCTCTTTTTTAATTATAGAGAAATATTGGAAACCCTTTTCTTAAAACCCTAGGCTAATTGGCTTTATATTTATAACCTACATCAATTTAGAGATAAGACTTTGATTTAAATTAGGAGTACAAAGAGATAAGCTTTATATTTATAGCCATATTAAAGATTAATTTAAATCTCAATAATCGACTTCTACTCAATCTGGGCTTCAAATCTTGGCTAATTAAATCAAAATCTAACATTTTGTACTTAAATCGTATTTTAACAATAGAAAAAATCGACAGGATATTATATAGTAACTTCCCATATTTTGTTCCTAAACCAAATTTCTTTAGGGCCTGTTTGGTTGCAAGATTATGAAATTTGGATTCCAAAATAGTACGGTTGAAAATTTCTGGATTTGGTAATTTGTTGTTTGGTTGGTTTTGAATTTCTAGAATTGGATTTGTAGATTCTTGTAATCTTTGGTTGGTTGGTGAAAATAAAGTGGGATTTGGATTTGAGGATTTTAGAGAGAGATAGATAGAGAGAGAATTATTAAATAAATAAAGTACACGGGTCCCATCTAAAAGTACAATGAATAGTGTCAAATCCTTGAAAATCCTTGAAAAATTTTAGGATTCAGGAATCCATGTTTTGTGGTGGGCCCCCCATAAAAAAACAAAGGAATCCGAGAAATCCAAATCCCCCAACCAAACACAAAATTATGGAATCCTAGAATTCCACAATCCAAATCCAAAGAAATCCTGCAACCAAACAGGCCCTTAGAAAATAATAATTCTCTATGGCTAATAATGATTGATCCCATCGATCAAAGAGCCGGTCATTGGAAACAGTCGCATTAACTATCATAACATTCATAATTTATAGCGAATACAAAAGGTGAAATTACATCTTTACTTTACGATGTGAGGCAGTGATGAAGCTAGATACCGGTGTTTCCCCAGATCATGACACGTGGTAGATGACGTGTCCCAAGGCTTACGAGATAGGATCAAGATCGGTACGTTGGAAGCATACCCCGGGCCTTCGACCCGAGGATGTTCCCGACCTTCCAGACCACCCCTACGATCACCTTACAAACGACCATCGGCTCGCCTCGAAGCCCTCCCGCACGCTGAGTTCCCTCAGCCCTCCAGCTCGCCTCTTAGCTATCACATATCCAAGATGCCTCGGCCTCCCGCTCATTCCCGAGCCTCCCGCCGGGCTTAGCTTCCTCGGTCTCACCGACCGACCCACAGCACCGATCACAGGCGCCTTCGCCACGGCTCCGCGAATCTCGCCATACGCGAGATATCTGCCGCCCATGATCCTGCATTCCACGCCATCACGATCCCCCATTAATGAGCATATCTCGTCATTAATGGGAATCCCGTCTATCACGCGGGCGTAACTCCAAGGGCATAACGGACGGCGTGAATCTCGCGCCCGCCTGCCCATGGCTGCCACTATATAAACCTCTCTCTCAGACGACTTAGGTAAGCCAATTTTACCCCAATAGGCCGTTACTCTGCCAAAATACGCCGTCTAACTTGATCGCCGGAGGGTCCTCGGTGGCATAACCACCCCTGGACTTCCTTGCAGGTAGCTCGGCCTTAACCACATAAAACCAATTGAGATCCACACGCTTCAGGAGGCAATCCTCCAACTCAATCTCAACCATCCATCAGCGCTCGCTGCAGATCAATGGAAGGTAACGTCTGAAGGAGATTCAGAGTTCCATCAGTTGGCGCCGTTTGTGGGAAATAGTTCCACTCAACGAAAGTTCACCTTCCTATCTCAACTTCATGGCGAGCGATCACCGTGATGATCCAAGCTCTAGTCGCCGCCTTCCCCATAATGGAGGCGCGGATGGATCCCCTCCTCCCCCGAAGTCCATCCACGTCCTATCTGCTCGGATAGATCGGCTCGCATCCGTCGTAGATGCACTCGTCCATGTCCAAACGGCCGGGCAATCTCCCCAGGTCGCCGCTCCCTCACCTCGGGACCGAGACCCCTACAGAGGGAGAGAAGGCTCTGCCCGCGTTGGCACGACCGAACACCGCCTCGCTGTCTCCGGCAGCTACAGATCCCCCGGGCAAACATATTCAATGACCTGCTGGGCGCCACACAGTTCAACACCGAGATCTCACGCCAGAGCACCTCGCTCCGAGGCCCATCACGCCCCAGTCTCTCCCGATGAGGTGTCGGTCAGCTTGCCTGCACCCAGGCATGATCGGCACCCCCTCCCTCGACGGGGTCGCGCGGACGGGACTCACCACGGTAGCTCAAAGACGACCTCACCAGGGGACCTAAGGAACCTCATTGAACGGAACCGGGGCCATGGCCAGGCGCAGGTCTCCGGCAGCAGAGGCCAAAAATCAGAGTATGCCGAATCGTTGGGTTACCACGGCCGACTCGACGCCCTCGAAAAGAAGATCGAAGGCATGCATCGGGAAAATCATCCTTCAAGCGATGGGGATAAATATGCCGTCGACTCGCTCACGAAACCCTTCACCAAAGAGCTACTCGCCGTCTACGTCTCCTCCCGGAACAAGCCCCCGAAGGTCTCACTCTTCGACGGGAAGTCTGACCCGAAGGACCATTTGGACGTGTTAACAGCCGGGATGAGTTTCCAGGACTGTTCCGACGCCGCTCAATGTCGCACTTTCCCAGCCACTCTCATTCTTTCCGGACGAGACTGGTTCCGAGGACTCGCGCCACGCTCAATCTCTACCTTCGATGAGCTGGCCACCCAATTCCTCGGGCACTTCGTCGGGAACAGACGGCAGAAGCGGACCGTTCGCCATCTCTTCACCATAAAGAGCGGGGACAAAGTATCCTTCAAAGGATACGTCACCCACTTCTACAACGCCCTCCTTAAGGTCCCAGAACACCGGGACGAGACGGTCATTACGGCCCTTAGGTCGGGTCTTAGGCACAAGGAGTGGCTACGCTCCTTTGAATTAGCGCAACCTAAGTCCATGGCCGAAGTAAAGGCCTGGACCGAACGCGAGATCCAGCTCGAGTCCGAGGTGAACGCCAATCTACCACGGACAGAGAAAATCGATCATAAGAAAAGGGCCAGGGAGGATAAAAAGAAGATTGAGCGGCCAAAGCCCTACTCCCCGAAGTTTCAGGAGTACGCCCCGCTCAACGTCTCTCATACGGTACTGTTGGAGGAGCCTAAGAGCGAGAGGTTCTTCAAACTCCCCCCAGTCTCGAATAGGGCGGCAAAGCACACCCGGGGCCCCTACTGCGCTTTCCACAGGTCGCAGGGCTACTCCACCGAGAACTGCAAACAGCTCCGAGACTACATCGAGGAGTTAATCCGCACGGGGCACCTGGAAACGTACTTGCGAGACAAGCGGCAAGCGACCACGAGCAAGAGCACCATCCCCCTCCCGGCGAGTTGACAATCGGCCAAATCATGGTCTTGTCGGCAGGGGGTACGATGGGAACCGACGAGACTCGGCGTCCCTCACCGATCGAGGGGACTGGCGGCCACCCGAGGAAGAAGGCTAAAGCAGCCTAGCCGATCGTTTTTACCGGCGAGGACCTCCACGGTATATCCCTCCCTCACAACGACCCGCTGGTGATCACAGCTCGGGTCCACCGCTATGAAGTGCAGAGGATACTGGTCGACTCGGGAAGCTCGGCGGACATTCTCTTTTATGACTGCTTTCTGCGTATGGGACTCATCCCGTCGGACCTAAGGCCAACCGCCCATGTCCTGTCAAGGTTCACTAACTACTCCATCCCGGCGGAAGAGCAATCACCCTCCAATTTAACATCGGGGAGGCGGGCCGTACGCGCACCGTACCTGTGGAGTTTATCGTCGTGAGAATCCCATCGGCCTACAACGTCCTCCTTGGTCGCCTGACTGTGAACTCCCTCCGGGCCTAGATATCGACGTACCACCTAGCGATGAAATTCCCGCTCGACCAAGGTGGGATAGGTCGGGCCTACGGGGACCAACGAACCGCAAAGGTTTTCTTCACCGCAACATCTGCGTATGAGAGGCCAAACAATGACGTTGGGGGCGAGGGTGATATCAAGGGTTCTCTGGACACTCGAGACGAGAAAAAAGAGGTCCGAGGGACCCCGGTGGAGCCACTAACAGAGGTCCCCATGTAAAAGGGGACGATGAACGAACCGTTCAGATCGGGTCGCTCTTAACGGGGACTCAGCGAGACGACCTAGTTCACTTCCTCAGAAACAACTCTGACGTGTTCGTCTGGGCACCTGCCGACATGCCTGGGATCGATCCCAAAATCATATCTCACAAGCTCGGGGTGGACCCTACGGTCCGACCCGTCAAGAAAAAAAAACGAAGCTTCGCCCCGATCAAGCAAAAGGCGATCGAAGACGAGGTAGACATGCTCCTCGCCGCCAACTTCATTCGGAATGTGCCTTACTCGGAATGGTTGGCGAACGTAGTCATGGTTAAAAAGTTAAGCGGGAAGTGGCGTATGTACGTCGACTTCACCGACCTCAACAAGGCCTGCCCGAAAGACAACTATCCCCTCCCTCGGATAGATCAGCTCGTCGATAGCTCGGCAGGCCACGAGCTACTTAGCTTCATGGATGCCTTCTCCGGCTACAACCAGATCTGTATGAATCCGGCAGACGAGGATCTCACCGCATTCACAACGGACCGGGGGGTATACTGCTACAAGGTGATGCCTTTCGTCCTCAAAAACACCGGAGATACGTACCAACGCTTGGTCAATCGCATGTTCAAGCCGCAGATCGGCAGGAACATGGAAGTTTACGTCGACGACATGCTCGTCAAATCGGTCTCATCGGACGAACACGCCAAGGATCTGGGCGAGGCCTTCGACGTCCTCCGCAAATACAAGATGAAACTGAACCCCACCAAGTGCGCATTCGGGGTCATCGGTGGAAAGTTCATCGGCTTCATGGTCACCCACCGTGGAATTGAAGCTAACCCGGAGAAAATCAGCTCCATCCTTAACATGGCCGTGCCCAAGACTAACGTCGAAATCATGCGGCTGACAGGGCGGGTAGCCGCTTTGAGTCGTTTCATGTCAAGGTCTGGGGAGAAGTGCCTCCCATTCTTCAAAGTTCTAAGGAAGATACCAAGGTTCGAGTGGTCGGAGGAGTGCCAGACCGCCTTTGAGCAATTAAAGAGGCACCTTGCGATTCCCCCGCTGCTCACCCGGCCAGTTGAAGGGGATGAGCTATCACTATATCTAGCGGTGTCCGACCAAGCTGCATGCTCGGTGCTCTTCCGAGAGGTCGAGGGAGTCCAGAAGCTGGTATACTATGCGAGCCACGTCTTCAAGGACGCGGAAACGAGGTACCCAGCCATAGAGAAAATCGTCTTGGCACTCATCGTAGCATCGAGGAAACTACGGCACTATTTCCAGGCGCACACCATCCTCGTTCTTATCGAGCGGCCTTTAGGGGCTATCATCGCCTCCCCCGAGTCTTCTGGTCGTTTGGAGAAATAGAGGTGGGAGTTTTCCAAGTTCGACATAAAATACCGCCAGAGGCAGGCTATCAAGGCACAAGCCCTGGTCAATTTTGTCGTCGAGTGCACCATCCCCAGCAAAGAGCCGGGATCCACACCGGCCCCTGGGGCTCAACCCTCAGTCGATGGAAAGCCCGACTCCGTCCTTAATTGGATCCTTTACGTCGATGGCTCTTCGACTGAGGAAGGCTGTGGTTCCGGCCTCATCATTCGGGACCCGAACGAGGTAGAAATGGGGTATTCTCTAAAGCTCAAGTTCAAAGCCTCAAATAACGCAGCGGAATACGAGGCCTTGCTGGCCGGACTGCGCATAGCCTTCGGACTAGGGCTAAAAACGATCTGAATCCGCAGCGACTCCGCCCTAGTCATTGGCCAAGTTACCGGCCGATTTGAGGCACGGGAGCCTCTGATGGTGAAGTATCTGGCCGAGGTAAGAAGATTGCGAAAGGACTTCCACGAAGTCCAAGTGGAGCAGATCTCCAGACAGCTAAATGCCCAGGTCGACGCCTTAAGTAAGCTGGCTTTATCTTATACAGCCAACAACAAGAGGAACATCCTCTTCGAGGTCTTGCCATGGCCCAACGTGGAAGACGGGGCAACGCTACTTCAAGTGTACACAGCCCGGAAAGAAGACCGGGATTGGAGAAGGCCCCTCGTGGAATCCTGAGGGAAGGTACGCTCCCAGAAGATCGAGGAGAAGCCCGCCGTCTCCGAGCCAAAGCTTGCCATTTCGTCTGGAGCAATGGGAACCTCTACAAGAAATCCTTCACTCAGCCCCTGCTCCGGTGCGTCGACCTCCACGAGGCCGACTACGTCCTCCGTGAGATCCACGAAGGGGTCGGCAGCGCGCACCAAGGGGCCCGCACCTTAATCCAGAAGGCACTGCTCCAGGGGTACTACTGGCCGACGATTCATCAAGACGCCCAGAAGCTCGTTAAGAGATGCAAAAGCTGCCAACTCCATGGAAGCATGCCTCACCTTCCGGCTACCAAGCTAACAGCCCTAACCTCCCCATGGCCGTTTTCCCAGTGGGGAATGGACATGATAGGCATGTTCCCTACCGGTACGGGCGGGCACAAGTACGTCCTCGTCGTAGTGGACTACTTCACGAAGTGGATCGAGACCGTCCCCATCAGGAAACCGGATGCCACCATGACTATCAAGTTCCTGCAGAACAACGTGATACTCCGGTTCGGCATCCCGAGGTGTATCATAACCGACCATGGGACAAATTTCAAAAACGAAAAAGTTAAGGAATTATGCAGCGAATATCGTATCCTCATGAAGTTTGCCGCGGTCGCACATCCCCAATGAAACGGGCAAGCCGAGGTCGCTAACCGAGATGTCCTCCAAGGCCTTCGGACACACCTAGAAGGACGCCAAGGAAGTTAGGTCGAGGAATTACCCCGGGTCTTATGGGCCCTGCGCACATCGAAAAAAAACCCCACCGAGGAGACCATTTTCAGCCTCTGCTACGGTACCGAGGCAATGGTCCCAACGGAGATTGGGCTCCCCGGTCACCGGGTCGAGCACTTCGACGATGAAGCGAACACCTCGGCCCTCCGAACTAACCTAGACATCTTGTTAGAGAAATGGGACCGGGCTCATATCAGAGCCGTCGCCTATCAACAGCAAACCGCCCGCTACTACAATGCGCGAGTCAAGCATCGCTTCTTCAAAACCAGAGTTTTAGTCCTAAAGAGGAACGAGTTCGTCGATCAAGGCAAGCTGCCTAAGTTTTCCCCGAAATGGGATGGTTCATTCCTCGTCTCCGAGGTCCTGCCCGGCGGAGCCTTTCGCCTACAAGATGCGGATGGTCACAAATTTCCATGGCCTTACAACGTCGAGAAGCTCAAGCTATACCTCTGAAAAGAATGTCTATGAATGTATATTTCTTCTTTCGCAAAAGCGATATAAATTCTTCTAAGTTCTTTTTATTTAAATAATAGAAGGAAACAATAGAGCATTGCATATAGGAGAATTTTATTCATTCAAAAGGTGACGTGGGCTCCTCAGCCTTACATCAAAAAAAACTCTTACAACAGCGGGGAAAGGGGTGCAAGAAACATTACTCATGGTCCTCCGAAGAAATTTCCGCCAGCTGAGCCCTTGTCGCCTCAGACATCTACCTCTGATGTTGTCCGTGGACCCTCGTAGCCACGGACGGGCCAGAAAGCTCTGCGGGTAGGCACCCATCGGCGAGATGCCTCAATTGGTAACACTCGAAGACGAGTGCCACCGATCGATCCTTTCGACTCTTCGAGATCAGGCCGAGACGACATAACGATCTCAGCTTGCCAACCGCCTCATCCTTCAGTTGTTCGGACAAGGGGTTGTGCAGCCCCGGCAATGCCCTCCAGATCGAGTACATCAGTAGCTGGAGTAGGGGTGATCGTCGGGGAAGCAGGAGGCCGACGTGATCCTCAACGCGCTGGATCACCGCTTGCAGCGTTTCCTCGGAGCACAGCTAGTCGTACAAGTATACATCCTCGAAAGAAATGATCTCGGGGATGAAGAAAGGGAATTCATCCATTCTTACGTCTTGGGGATGGAGAAAGGAATGATCAACATGCCCTCTCTGTTTTATAGCCCCACAGCGCCCCCAAGAGTCCAATATTCGCTCGTTTCTTCCAATACTGTACCGCCACGCGGCGGATATCCCGTATTTCTCGGTGAACCAAAGTCAGAGCGACGCGACTCTTCTAAACGCTTCGCCTCCCCCCGATGCGTTCATGACACGTGTAGTCCGTGACGGTCACTCTTCCCGATGTTCACACACCAGGGAAGGTCGGACAAAACCTCGCAAAACCGAGCAGAAACCCTGCTCGGTCCATCCTTAGCAGGCCACTCCATGCCCTCCCGCGATAAGGATCAAAGCCATCATCATGTCACGACCCGAAGTTTGGCCCATGACCGGCACTTAACCACGTAACGTCTACAGGCGTAACGCAGCTAAGTGAACCGAAAACCCAGAAATCAAACCAGTAAAATTATAGAGTGTTTAAGTTTTAAATGGAAGTATTTATTAAAGTGACAAGAATTCTTAAGTAAATAATTACCAAGATAGCAATATACGACGCCGTAGCGAAGATCAAGATCCACAAGTGGGAACATCACAGATAGGGTAAACTGCAAAGTACAGTCGGCTCACAATGAGCTCGACACCAGAATACAGATAATATACATCATCGTCCTCACACTATCTCTAAGTCAAATACATACATGGTAGATGGAGAATACTAGATACAACAATATACATAACTGAAAAATAAACAGATACCGCACAAAACCCACCTATCAGCAAAAGAGCTAGTACACCAACTATGGGGGTATCTGTGTTAAAAGATGCAAAACGCAGCCTGCCGCGACTACTCCGAAGGGCAACCTGCAAACACTGTGGCACAACGGGGGTGAGTTGCCAACTCGTGAATAGAGATAACATATAAAGGTAATCGCGAGCATGCACGTACTGCGCTACTCTATCATATGCCAACAGATGATATCAATATGTGATAAGCAGTATGTGCAATAATCATGTAAGTGCTCTATCAGGTAATATAACTACAGGATGAGATACAATAATGAATGTTGAGCATGGGAAGTATAACATCTACACGGAATGTCAACGTGGAATATGTAATCGGTGTCCATCAATGCACCCCAAATTCCAACAACCCAGACGCCGGCACTCCCATCGGCCCTCAAATCCTGTACATCACTGAGAATCACGAGTTCCCAACATCGGCACCCAAATATCATAAATACTCGTGTCTAGCATCGACACGCAAATCTTCCTATATCGGGCATCCGTCAGTCCGGGTCAGCCCCCTCTCTCATATGTCTATCGGGCATCCGTCAGTCCGGGTCAGCCCTCTCTCTCATATATATCGGGCATCCGTCAGTCCGGGTCAGCCCTCTCTCTCATATATATTGGGAATCCGTCAGTCCGGGTCAGCCCCCTCTATCTCATATATATTTCACTCTAGCACCGAGAAAATATAGGGTAGACGCACCGAAATATCATGTCAAGGGAACCGGGTTTTTAAATGATTAAATGTTTGAAATAGCCACGGTTCCCAAATCCAGAAATCACATGTAATCCAAACCAATATGCATGTCAATGTGATGTGATATGTGCATCAAGTATGAATATCATGTCAAGTCACATAAAGATGAGCTACAACATAATGATCCGATGTGATATATGCATCAAGTATGAATATCATGTCAAGTCACATAAAGATGAGCTACAACATAATGATCCGATGTGATATATGCATCAAGTATGAATATCATGTCAAGTCACATAAAGATGAGCTACAACATAATGATCCGATGTGATATATGCATCAAGTATGAATATCATGTCAAGTTCTACAGTGTGAGTGTCATGGCAATTACTAACGGTGTGTGTGTAGCATGCAGGATAGTGCTCGTGCAACATGAACCGTTACTAATGGTGCGGTGTTCTATCAATTCTAGTTTATATACATATATCAGGGAATGTGGTATGCACTAAATAGTAGCCATGAACAGTCAATGTATGGAAATGTAGCTACAAGATCCTATCAGCCCTGACGTAGAACGCCATGTGGGCAATATCCCCGTAGATGTTAAATCTACTCACCGTAGTCTCTCGCTAGGTATAGCCGATGACTTGTTTCCCTTTCTTCGCGGCGTCCGTCGCACTTGCCTGCGAACCTAGAATTCTACAGAATATCTCGCATAAGCTCAAAATCATGCAAACACGACATTTAAGGTCAACTAGAAACCCGTGTCGAAAACCAAGCGCGCGTGTGCGCGATACGCTAAAACGTGTGATTACGCGCCTGAAGTCGCTCTGACGCGTCGCGATACGCAGAAACCCCAAACTCGCACACACGTATCACGCGTGTCACGAAAGATTAAAAAATACGGGAAATAGGGTATTCTACTTTAGATTTTGCTACAGAACAGATATTACAAATATATATATACCAAAATACTACACATAGCAGCAGACTCCAGTGGCCCAAACCCCAACCCAAAACACCCCTATCTGGCCACAATTTGCGGCCAGAATGCTTATTTCGGCGGCCTGGGTAGGGAGAGGGACTCCCAGGTTTTGTGTGTGCACTCTATACTCCATGTGTATGCTACAGTAATTCCAATTTCACTCTGAAACATCTCGGGTAGTAGCAGATCCTGTAGAGCCTTATTTTTAGTTAAAATCCACACTTTTGCACAAAAATGAAACTTTAGGGTATTTTTATGAAACCTGAAGCAAAATCTAGTTTAGAATCACACTAACAACTCATTACCAAGCTAATTAAGCCATAAAAATGCTAATTTTAACATATCAACACAAATTCGCTTCAATAGCACAAAACAATGCACAAAAAGTGATATTTTGCTAGAATTACTACAAGTTATGTAAAGGAGTGTTAAGTGTGAGATATATACCTTCCAAAAACCCTAAAGAAACCCAAACTTCTGCTCCTTCCTTCACAATCACAGACTTGCCTCCAAACTCCCCCAAAAACTCATTTTTCTAAGGTTTTGAGTGAAGAAATGAGTGGTTTTTGTGTAGGATTTGTGTAAAGATCAAAGAGAAGTGAAAAGGAGAGGAGAAGATAAAGAAAAGCTTTCTGCTGGAAATTTTGCAGAATTCTGAAGTGAGGAGAAGAGAGAGAGAAGAGAGGGAAATGGGGTCAAAAGTCAACCTTTTCACCTAACACCATACCTCATTTTCTATTGCTAATTTTGCATTTATTTTTATTTTTTAAAAAAAAGGGTTTTAGCTTGATTAAAGTGATGGAAATAAAGTGAACCATGCAACAAAAGAATTGGCTAACACTTTAAACCTAGGTCTCAAAAATGGCTAAGTGTGCATGTGTACACTACAAAGGAAAATTTTCCAATTTGCTAACACGACTAAATATAATTAGTAAACCCGACTAAAATAACTAATAATCCTATGTACACATATATAATAACACCCACAATTACTAATTAACACGAAAAAAAACATTAAAACGAAATTTCAAAGTGTTGCACATCAAGGGGCCATCGAACAGCTACCTTGCTTGGTCCATCTTGGCTGGTAATCTCTTACCTAACGACACCAAGGATCAAAGCCCTCATCAAGAGGCCACAGAGCAGCTACTCTACTCGGTCCATCCATGGCTGGTAGTTCATTACCCACCGACGCCAAGGATCAAAGCCCTCATCAAGAGGCTACCGAGCAGCTACCCTGCTCGGTCCATCCTCAGGAGGCCTCTCAATGCCCTCCCGTGCTAAGAAACAAAGCCCTCATCAAGAGGCCACCGAGCAGCTACCCTGCTCGGTCCATCCTTGGCTGGTAATCTCTACCCCACGACGCCAAGGATCAAAGCCCTCATCAAGAGGCCACCGAGCAGCTACCATGATTGGTCTATCCTTGGCTGGTAATCTCTTACCCAACGACACCAAGGATCAAAGCCCTCATCAAGAGTCCACAGGGTAATCTCTTACCCTATGGCTGGTAGTTCACTACCTAGAAATTTTTTAAAATCCATGTTGCTAACTTCTAAAATTAGTTTGCTAGTGTGCATGAGTTCCCAACAGTGGTATCAGAGCCAGGCTAAAGGCTAGACTTGTTTGCACGAAATTAAAATATCGATTAAAGAATTTTTTCCGATTCACAATTTCATTTTAGTGCTTGCTGTTTGGATTTTCAAAGATGCTTAAAAAAATTCTTAGACCCTTAAAAATATGTGCATGTTATTTATGGCCCATGGAAAAATTTTGGGGGCCTAAAGACAAAATTTGGATGCTAAACAGCCGCCAAATAGGGCTTTTTGGGGCTAAATAACGGCCAAATTTTGGCTTTAGGCCGCCAAATTTTTTCCAGTGGTCTAGCACTTGGAATTGTGATTTTTGGCATGTTTTGTTTTGGCCCATATGTGTTTTGAGTATTTTTAGTGCTTGGGGTCATTGCGGAAAGTTTTAATTGATCGAAATTTTAAATTTGTATTTTTCTGTGTATTTGTTTCTACGACCGTGAATATCATAGCACGGTATAATCTGACTGGTTGCTATATGTACAATCAGACGGGTTTACGAACATGACATTCGCGTTGATGTTCTGTGTTATTCCGTGATTATGGTTGTGTTGGATTGTTGCGATGGATAGCCCGGTGTACATAGTATTAGATAGCTCTGTGATGTTATGTATATTCATATTGTGTAGCGAATGTCCGACATGTAGACTGGCGTCATCACGGCTTATATTATTCTTTAGGACGCGTCCTGCTTGCGGACGTAGTCACCGTTGTATATTCAAGTTTTCATTACATGCACTACGATAACCCCGCGATGGAGTGATTGAGTAGCCGGGTTCTAGAGGGCAACGGGCCTCCATCTCATGGCGTTGAGACCGGGATGCTTTACTCTAGAATTGGCGGGTTATTCGCCGTACTCGTAGGGGTATAGGATTGACCAGCGGAGGGATGCCCAAGTCATCGGATTTTGGAAATGCCGAGTACCCAATCATCTCGTTGATTGGGGTTTCCATGCTTCTAAGATTAGCGGGTGGCTTACTGCACTCATAGGGGTCTAGAATTCGATACTACGGGCTATCCACACGACCGGAAAATTACATTTCATATTTGGCTCCACTGAAATGTAATTTTCCTAATTTATCCGCATTTCCATATTGTGTTTGCTTCCGCTATGATTCTGTGTTTGCTATATTGTCATGCGTGAGACGAATGTTATATATATATATATATATATATATATATATATATTAGACGCTATATATATTTTGCATCCGCGCTAGTCATGTACCTTTCCTGCCATAAGTTAAGTAACCTTACGGTGAAGACCCGGGACCCTGTGGCGAATGCGGATGGCATATATGTGTGTGCTTATTTTCGTTTCCTTCTGGTATGATATGTTTAATTGATGGGACTACATTAATTCTGATTAATACAAAGAAAACAAACCTAAATAATATTGTTGGAACCAATTTTTAAAAACTATAGACGTTTTCTTTTGCTTTACATAGATGTATTCGGTTAGGTATATCTTGCACTTCATTCTACGAGGAAAGAGCCTTGATCTCTTCACAGGGAGTTCACTTTTAAGCAAAAGTTTATATTACTAGTTTTAAAAGCGGAGCCTAAACCACTCCATTTTAAAGCCACTCAAGTTCCTTCAACGATATCAAGTTCATTATGTTAAGAGTTTTCGCCAAAAACTAGTCGTAACCCTCCATCATTTCAGATTAGTATTACTTAGTATCTGTGCTACGTTTGTCGTTGCTATTCGCCGAGATGTAGTGTATGGTAGCTCTGTAATACTTTTCTGTCGTATGGATATGTGGATTGGTTAGGACAATCGTACGACTTTGTTGATCATTCGTCAAGGGTCGTGCAGGCGGGTTTAACGCAATCAAGATAGTGACGGATTGAACTTGATTAAAACCCTTGATTTGTTGATCATTCGTCAAGGTCCTTGGGTCCTAGGGGTAAAAACCATATCGGGAGTTTCAAATATAAGGAAAACTTGTCAAGCATGCGCATACCTTCTGGAGTGTGGTAATTTTAGTCAGCTTCCGTCAAAATTATCACACAATGATAGTTGGGTCCCGATTCCCACTGATGAGTGGGTTTTACTTCTCGAGAGATTTTCATTTCATAATTAGCTAACATATTGTGTGTCTAGAAAGTGTTGACGAGATTACGCCTATGCGGAAACGGTGTTATTTAATTGGGTCCGTTCGCACGAGGGGCCTCTCTCGGAGTACCAACATTGACCTGGCTAAACGGCTAGCGAACTTATAAGGTGGATATAATCCCGACTAGTTCTTCTTGATTTGAAGGAGAATTCGAGAAAACAGTGGGAGCCATCCTGATTAGATAAAGTGATTAAACAATCTAATCTTGATAGAGTGCATACTGAGTGTTTCTTTTCTCTCTCTAGATTGCAACAATGACGTACCTTAAACTAAAACTCTTGAACAAAATTAACGGAACCTTCTTACACACTTAGATTTTGGATTGTCGTGATTCATGACAAAGCCGCATTTATCTCTGTCACTCCTACTTCCCTTTTGCATTTCTCCAGAATACTATGTATCGCTACGAAGATCCATATTGCTTGGGTATGCCATCGTAAACTTACATACGAACTCGAAAGAAACTTGTTTCAGTTCGAGAATAGATTTCGGTTCTGGAGAAATTGAATAAGATTATTCGGTTGTCTTTTCTATTTACCTTCTCTCATGTTGTGAGGACTCCTAGTATTAGGAGAGTACACCTATTACGTTTATTGGATGGTCTTCTTCCAAACCTTAGGCATGTGCCGAAGGATAGAAAAAGAAGAAAACTAATTAGCCTAAGTATGGTGTATAGAAGGTAAGATGTAGAGATAAAGGGGTTGAAGTAAGGACAATGAAAATTGCGACTACCGTCATGAATCTGGATAGTGGAAGTGGCATTACTAGGAATATTTGGCCACCCCCTCGAAACATTTTCATGTTTCAGTTTTACTATGCGGTGTTAATTGAAAATTGCTTTCCCAATTAGATTATGATTCTAGGGTATATATTTATCAGACTTGATTCTCACATTTGTATGGCGTTACAGATGCTTTGTGGGAGTAGAATATTAGGAATTGGGTGATTAGATTCTCAATATCAGAATTCTTTGTAATTAGTGATATTTGTGGAAGTCATCTGGGTTTTGTCTAACGGCAAATATTTGGTTTTGAATATCCGTTGTTATGCATCAATTTCAAACTGAAATATCTATACATTGATTTTATAAAGTGAGATATAACTGTTGAAATTATATTTATGACATTTACCTATATCAATTGATGATTAGGTAAGGTGCATTCAATAATGGTGTAATTCTTCTTAAGCATAACAAAGTTTTCAACCTATGACACACAGGGTTCGAGAACTTATACAACGAATTATATATTGCCCGATGTCCATTAAGACAAGGGGTTGGTACTCATACTATATTCCGTTTACTTATGATTTCTCTGGTTTTAGACATGTATTTCATTGAAATACAAGATCCAAATTTTGAGAAGTTATAGATATAAGAATAAAGTAGAAAACCATGTGTTGGAAGTATCAGGATTTTTCGAAGTAATCGAAAATGTAGATACTTATGCTGGGTATTCTGTCGTAAGTAATATATTTGAGAACTTGCTTCCCTCTCAAGTAACTCATCCATGGGTGCGCTCCTTAATGAGTAATGATGCATGGCCTTCTTCCATTTAGTCGATATGCACAGGAAACAGCTGCATGTCTTTTGAATCTGATTCCGATTAAATTAGTGTCTTTGTTTCTATATTGGATATAGAATGGATTCATTTTTTAACGAGGTTAAGGTATAAGGAGTTGTCCGGTTTATACTTAAAACTAAAATCCGGATAAACTCAAGGCACGTTTCAAAAATGGTAGTTTGTGAGTTATCCCGGGTGTTGACGAGGGTTAACATTCTACCATTTACAAGGTCAATAGTTATATTGTTCTTGATTAACCATCTCTTTAGTAAGATGAATTCTTTTCGCAAAACATTAGTAGGAGTATGGTAGAACTGAAAATCATTCCAGAACCACAAACGGTTACTAAATATTTAATAGAACCTAAAATTTCAATTGGATTCGATAATCCATTTGCCACTCCGCAGATTTAGTAGGTAACCTCAGCCATCCGAGACGTACTTCGGTCTCCTCAAAGACGTTGACAAGGAGGTTTTGATGACCCAAACCTATCACTACTGTTGTCCTAGACTATGAGATCTGGAAGGTGGATGACTATAACGTCATTCTAAATTGAATTTAGAAGTGCACGTGTATATGACTCTGCCAGAGGGCTGTAGTCAGTGGGAGCAGCGAAAGCGTGTTGGGCAAGATGCTTATGTCTCGTACGGTAATATCCATCGTACGGCATCCTCAAAGTCAAGGGTACGGGTCAAAATCATATGAATCATCAATCGTACGGTATCAATCGCCATACAATATCAATATCATAATCAGTGGTACGGATCTAAGGTCTCATACAATCTATTATTTTATCAAATATCGTGTTACATGTTTGAATACATATCGCCCAACGATCCATTATAATATCATATCATATACCATATCACGTCTCAATCACATATCAAATCTCACGGCATCATGCCCGATCATATCGACCAATCTCTACATATCACATGTTATCCTCATCACCCATACACACACACACACACACACTTACTCACATATCTATATATACACACATATACACACAATGTGTGTGCGCGCGCGTGTGTGTGAGACTACATATAACCTGCGATTCGCCACCAAGGTAATCATCCTATGGATAGGTCTTCCTAGATCAACCTAATCTAACCTAAGGTCTTCTAAATACCATCTTCGCTAAGTATCCAAATATCGCATCCAAACTTACAGATATAGTAAAGTCCTATTCTATAGTTGCGAGGGTGCTATACGCCATCCACCCGATTTCCCCCGTAGATATACATCTACTCACCTTGATTCTCGCTTGCCGAAGTCAATGATGCCATGCTCTCCCTCGTCGTACGATGTTCCCGCGGGTACCTACAGTTTCAATACGTTATATCGTAAAATAAGAATCGAATACAAGAAAAGCCGATAAGGCACATGAAATATACATAGGTCAGAACCTATGGTCTACGTATGCAAGAATAACCAAATAACTTTCGACGTTGGCGTACAAACGTCAATCGATCGAGATAAAACACAATGTCAAAACTTAAGTCATTTAAAATCACAAAACCAAAACAGCAACTTAGAAAACTAGCTCCAGATTTTTACTCAGGTAATTTGTGTCTAAACAAACAATACAGGGGATAAGTTAATGGGTAAGTGAGCTAAAGCCAAAACCCCTACACCAGAGCCTATAATAGGTCCGGCGAGATTGCCTATATACCCGATGTCGCCGGTTTTATTAAGGTGAATTGGGTTCGTATTTTGGTGGTGGTCTCCTAGGATTCTATCTAGGTTAATTTATATGTTTGATTTTCCTATAAGGGTCTCAGGTCGCTCCAGATTTCCTGTAGGCATCACAAACCACAAAATACGATATTAGCTAAATATCATCTCAAGTCTTGGGTGGTCTATGTTTTGGTCTATAATTCAAGCACTATGAAGGTTGTGGTCCCTAACTAAGCCTCACATCTTTCTTCACAAGTCATAATCATTTCCAAATCTCATCTTGGAAAATTCCAACATCACAAAACTCCACAAGTTTAACTCTAAACTACACTAGAACCTAAGGAAAACTAAGAACTTAACCAAGGGTATAAGTATTATCTCATATGGCAGCTCAAGAATTTTCTTGAGTTGCTCAAAGCCTACAAAGTCTAATCTTGATGCCTCCATAGGGTTGGTAGTGGGGTTAGGATCATTTTTAGTGAAGGAAGCATATGGTTTTATTTTAGTTTTGAGGTTGAAGCATGGTGGTAGAGGAGGTAGAGAATGGAAAGATGAAGAAGAAGAAAGAGAATGGAAGGTGAAGAATGGGGAAATGAATTTGAAAGAGAAGACATGAGAAGTCTCTCTCTCTCTCTCTCTCTCTCTCTCTCTCTCTCTCTCTCTCCCCGCACATTAGCCTTGATACTTGTCCCATCACCCTCTCGCACCTATTTTCTTTTCTCTCTTCATTTTTATTTTTTATTTCAAAACAAAAACAAAAACCAAGTTAAAAGGAAATGTAGCATGGTTTTCAAAAAAAAAAATTAAAAATGTAACAAGTGTTATGCAACATATCATGTTGCATGTCATGCATATATCATACCTAATGAATAATTAGTAAACACTAATCAAGTTTAGTAAATAACCCATTTACAAATAATTGTACGATAATTCATAAAATGCCCCAAATCACATAAAAACCTTCAAATCAATAATTCTTCTTAATTTTTCAAATTATATATATATAAGCATACCCTTTCATTAAAACTAATTCTCATACTTACTAATATTCGTAGAAATTATTATTTTAATTATTTAAATTCCCAAAAATAATATTTTATTTTCTGAAATGTTACAATTAGTTTATCTAATCAGGATGGCTCCCACTGTTTTCTCGAATTCTCCTTCAAACCTTAAAATGAGAACTGGATGGGATCATTAACACCTTACAAGTTCGCCAACCGTTCAGCCAGGTAAGCGTTGGTACTCTGAGGAAGGTTCTCCGTGCTCTTGCACAGACCTAATTAAAATAAACCTCGTTTCCGCAGAGGCATAGCCCCGTTAACATTTTTCTAGACACCTAATAGGTTAGCTAATTGTGAAGTAAAAAATATCTCCTAAGAGTAATCCAACTCATCAGTGGGATCGGTTTCCAACTATTATTGCATGATAAACCAAATGGAAGCCACTCTAGTCACCACACTCCAGAAAGTATGCAACACTAGCAAGTTTCCTATATATTTGAAACTCCCGATGTGGTTTTTTCCCCTAGCGGTTCATGACCTTGACAAAGGCTAACAAATCATAAACTACTAGTCAAGTTCAACACGTCATTATCCTGGATTAATCTAGACTCATCCGTACATACCCTTGACAAAGGCCAAAAAGGCTATACGACTGTCCTAGATAATCGTATCTCTATACAACAGACAAACAATATCTAGCTATCGTACACTACGCCTTGACAAATGCTAACAAACGCAGCACGAATACTAAATACTACTCATCCGAAATGACGGAGGGCTACGGCTGGGTTTTTGGTGAAAAACCCTTTAACGTAATGAACTTGATATCGTTGAAGAAACCGAATAGTTTTGAAAAGGAGTGGCTTAGGCTCCGCTTTTAAAAACTTGTGGTTTTGAAGAAAACCAAGTAATCTACAGTATAAACGTTCACTCAAGAGGTCACTCCCCGCGAAGGGATCTAGGCTCTTGCCTCCTAGAATGAGGTGCTGGGATATTCATGACCGAATACCACTATGCAAAGCGAAAGAATATGACTATAGTTTTTCGAAATTTGTTCCAACATCTTCTAGGTTTATTTTCTTGCATTAATCAAAATTAATGCGATCCCATCAATTAATCCCTATCACACCAGAAAAGAACGAAAATACAATATACGTATATGCCATCCGCATTCGCCACGGGGCCCCGTCATGCACCGTTAGGTTACTTAACTAATGGCAGAGCGGGGGCTGGACTAGCGCACTAATGGCAGAGCGGGGGCTGGACTAGAGCAGGTGCAAAACATATACACCATCTACTAGTGTGTGTATATATATATATATAACATTCGTCCCAGGCATGATATAAGCAACATCACAGATGAAAAACAAGCAACACAGAATGGTGGATAATTTTGGAGCATCGGGTTTCATTCGCGCCACAAATAAAACCCAACATTTCCAGTCGTGTGGATAGCCCGTGCAATGAAAATCTGAACCCCTACGAGCGCGGCAAGTTACCCGCCAATCCCAGAAGTGAGGCAACCCCAATCAACAAAGTGAATGGACCACCCAGCAATTCACGGGATCCGGTAACTTGAGCGCCCCTCCGTGGGTCATCTTATACCCCTTATGAGTGTGGAGAATAGCCCGCCAATTCTATAGTAAGGCCCCCTCCGTCTCAACGCCATGAGATGCGGGCCTGTTGCTCTATAGAACCCAGCTATTCCCGCACTCCACCACGGGGTAATCCTAGTACAGAAAAGAAGAAAAATATATGTAAAATATTGACATCGACCTCAACCCGGTCGTGCCCCAATCAAATAATATACAATCCGGCAGAGACGGCTGTCCACATATCGGACGCTCGCCCCGACAATAACTGTTAGTGTATATGCCCTAGAGGCCATTACTGTATCAAACTAGTTTGTATATTACTTGATGGAAGCTTGGGATATTCACAGTTGTATAGACAATCTTGCTCAAAATGGTAGTATGCTACTTGGTTTGTTTCTACTTCAATGTGTGTACATGTGTTTCTTTTAGCATATCGCCTATACACATTAGTGGAGCTCTTAGGATCTTTGCTTGATTACCAGCGTTGAGATGGCAGTCACACCAGTGGGGGCTGGGTAATCTACAAGCACATCCTTATACAGGTCCCTAGTCATAGGATTATCAAGACAGGGCATCGATACTCCGGAGTAGACTAGCGTATGCGCTTCTCATCCCAGCAGGGGAGACGGTCTATCCCACAGCCGTCAGTACGTCGTACTTGAGATAGTATGTGGGTGCTCGTTAGGTTACGAGTACACTGGACATGACTCGTCGGGAACTGATAGGTTGATACTATACCTATCGTCAGTTATTAGTTTCCAGGTGACATGAGTACAGCTTAGTCCGCTGACTTGACACTGTCACTTCGCCTCGAGTGTGTTCCCACTGTACTTTGATTACTACCCTACCACGGCTCAAAGGAGTCGTGCAAACAGGTAGTAGTTGGGTGCAGTCCCAAAGCACTTGAGGGCAGTGATGGTTAGACAGGATTCGTCTCTCCCGGTATTGGGAGTTGATATCGCGCTGTGTCAAGGAGAGCCATTACACATAGTCGTCCCTGGCCAGGGCAAGCGAGATACACTGGTAGGTTTCCAGTGTTATCTCAGGATGTTTTGGGCTACACTCCGACACGACTTGTACCGCTATTAGGGGACTGACGTTTACCTCCCCCCTAGGCCCGCCATGCGATATTCTCAGACGAACAGACCAGACTGTACGGAGACTGTTACATTCATGCTCAGTAGGAGTTCAGATGAGTTCACCTCGTCAGTCTTCTTATCGGCATCTACCTGGGGACCGTTACGTACAGCTAGTGCCGCTTGCGGTCTGTGGTTAAACCCACTGCCGGCGTAGTGTCGAGTCTTTAGAGTCTCACACAGAGAGCTATTCGCCTTTAGGCAAAACAGAGTAGAGGTCGCATAGTTTTGCGGCAGGGTTCATTCACATCCGCGCACTTGTGCACGTTTGGTGTCCGGGCAGTTATTACTAGCGGGCTTTGGTTTAAGCCAGATCCTAGTATACGTTTTGGGATTGATTTTATCTCGTTTGTGTTCGTGTTCCTCGGAACGCGGATGCGGGTGTGTATGCACGGTTGACCGAGACAGAGGCAGAGGATTCTCATTAGGGTTGTTGACTGTTGACCTTTTTTAAACCCTAATGAGAATAAGAAATATGATTAATAATAATATTAATTAAGTTTTATTGTGCCATGGTTGGGTTGAAAGTTTGACTTTGTTGACTTGTTGACCTTGTTGACCGGTTGACTAGTTTGGGCTTGTTGATCATCATCATTTCAATGGCTATCATTTCATGGCTATGACTTTTGCTTGCTTGTTGTTCTTTACAAAATGAGTGCATGAAATGATAATGTCATTGACATGAACCATCACAAAAGGCTTAATTATTATTATTATTATCATGATTATTTTGTATTTTGAGAGCATGGTTGTAAAAGTCTTCCTCATTCTATCATTCTCACTCTCTCTTATCCAAGCTCTCCCTCTTACTCTTGCTCATGGTTCTCTTGTCTCATGAGTTGAGAAACAAGAACCATTGAGATAAAACCCTAAAACAATTCTCTACTCATTCTAAAGTTTAAGGTCTAGCAAGCCAAGGACTTTAGTTTCCTCTAGATTGAGGTTGGAGCCAAAGGTAGAAGCTCTCGGGTGGATCCATCTTCGGCACAAGGAGACGACGAGGTGAGGCCGATCCGACCACTACAAGGAGTCGAAGAGAAGGAGTTAAAGATTAGGTATAACCCCTAACATAGTAGCTAAACTCTTAGTTAGGTTGTTAGATAGTTTGTTTAGCAAAGATCCGGTTTAGAGTCCATGTTACCCTTCACCGAAAAATCGTTTTTCACCATTTCCGCAACCCCGAAAGAACCGGGGACGGGTAACGTGGACTTACAGTGGTATCAGAGCCTAGCTAAACACTATCTAACATGTTAGCAAAGTAACTAGAAGTTCGATCGGAGAAAAAATCACAAAACGCGCCCGAAAACCATGCTTGCTGTCGATTTTTAAAACAGCTCAAAAAATAATTTAACATACCTTAAAAATCGTCTCAGGGTTTTCTGTAAACACCCAGAAAAAACGATCCAACGAGTCGACCAACTCACCGCGAAACCGCGGCAAGAACATGCTTCTTGCCGCGGATCCACGGCCGAGTTGACTCGGCCGTGGATCGGTTTTGCTGCTGTGTGTTTTGTATGGTGTTTTGGGATTTTTGGAATATGTTTTTTCTGCCCAGATTTTCCAGAAAACAAATTTGTGTTTGGGGTGGTTACAAATCCGTATTTTGATCGAACTTCTATAGACTTTAGCTAATGGGTTATATCTGTACTATGATATATGTATTGAACGTCTGCTAATCGCTATACGTCAATTAGTGGGGGTTATACATATCTGTGATCTGTAATGTTGATGGTTTGTGTAGACGAATTCGTTGGATTGTCGCGGATGAATAGCCGGGGGGTTGTGAGATGAGAGTTTTCTTTAACTTTTCATTTCATGTAATATGTAATTGATGTAATATTATTTTTATGGCCGCACATCCGGGATGAGATTGTAGCCGCCATTGTATAATTTCTTTTACTGTTTTTGCTCCTAGGATAGGCCCAAGGAGGGGGTGCACAAACTACCGGGTACCTTGAAGTGCCGAGTGGCCTACTCACGTTGTTGAGGGAGGTTGCTTCACTTCGGGTATTTGGCAGGTAGTTTGCCGCACTCGTAGGGGTTAGGGTGGGGTATTGGCTATTCATCGTGACCGTGTAATCCTCTTTTCGTTACAGGCTCGAACGAAACGCGGATTCCTAGTATATCCAATGTGTTCATCTGTGATCTGGAATGGCTATCATTGCATCTGACGAATGTATATATCTATATATGATATCTATTTTGGCGTTGCTTATGTTTTGCATCCGCGCTAGTCCATCCCCCGCTCTGTCGTTAGTTAAGTAACCTAACGGGTAATGATGGGGCCCCGTGGCGAATGCGGATGGCATAAGCGTACGTCATATTTTCGTTGTTTTCGGCAATGGTAGGATTAAATGATGGGACTCATTAAATTAATGCAAGAAAATAAATCAAAGTTAAAGTCGTTGGAACAATTTCAAAACCACTCAGTTTATTTTCAAAAACAACTTTTAAACGCGGAGCTTAAGCCACTCTTTAAAAGCTATCACGTTCCATCGATTATATCAAGTTCACTACGTTCACGGTTTCGCCAAAACCATTCGTAGCCCTCCATCATTTCAGTTAAATATTCGGTAGTATTCAAGCTATGTATTTTGACCTACGCCAAGGCATAGTGATTGGTAGCTGCCGGATATTTATCTGTTGCATAGATAGATGCGTTGGTTTGGGACAGTCGTACTGCCTTGTTGGCCAAAGTCAAGGGTAGGTACGGATGGGTTCAAATTAACCTGGATAATGATGTATAGAACTTGACATGTGACTTATGATATTTTGGCCTACGTCAAGGTCATAAGAGCATGGGGCAAAAATCCACATCGGGGGTTTCTAAAGAAACTGAAACTTGCTAGCGCTGCATACCATTTGGAGTGTGATGATTCTGGTAGGATTCCTTCAGTTTTGTCACGCAATGATATTTGGATCCCGATCCTACTGTGAGTATATGCTACTCCTCGGGAAATTTCTCGCTTAACGATCAATGCTATAAACCAAGTAGTTGTCTAGAAAGGTGTTAGCGGGGCTACGCCCCCAGGAAAAAGAGGTTCTTAAATTAAGGAACTTCGCGAAAGCGTTGGAAAACCTCCCTCGAAGTACCGACATTGGCCTGGCTGAACGGTTAAGCAAGTATTGTATAGTGAGATTGATCCCGACTAATTCTTCCTTTTTGGTTTGAGGAGGGATTCGAGAAACAGTGGGAGCCATCCTGTTTAGATAAATTTAAAACCAATCTAAACATGCAAGAGCATCATGCTGAGTGTTTTCTTCTCTCTCTCTTAATTGCAGCGACCCAGTGACCACACATAGGTTACATCTAGATAATAAAATGACTGAATCTGACTGTTATGATTGGCAAAGATCTGTCCAGATGTCAATTACCCATGACAAACTGGGACACCTCTTAACTAATCAAACCCCTGCCGTCTCAGGACCAGTTTCCCCTGTCTCGGATAGTGATATCCGTAAGACATCGGAAAAAGACTGTGCGAAAGCCAAGTGCCTCGTGTTAGCCTCAGTTGATGGTGCATACCAGAAGCAGCACGAGAAGATGGACTTAGTTTCTGTCTTCCTCCATAACAAAGATTTATATGGAGAGCAATCTCGTATCGCAAGATATGAGACCTCGAACGAATTGCTTCAAGCGAGGTTGGCTATCGGGTCATCTGTAGGAGGCAACATCCTTATATAGACCAGTTATTTTGAGCTCACGGACCTAAAGACCACGTTGGAGAATGGGTCAAATACTGACTTGATTCTACAGTCTCTGCCTTCTACCCTGAAGGAAACCAGGGAAGTAGAAGGAAAGATAAAGGCAAAAGTTTCGGGACTGGATGTAGTAAAGGAAGGAAGTTCCTATTGTTACGGGAATGAACATTGGCAGAAGGATTGTAGGGCTAGCAAAGCCAGTAGCCAGGATTCGAAGCATGTTGTGGCTTCGACTTCGGGTGTGTTTGTAGTAGAGAACTGTATGTCAGTTAACCCTACTTTCTGGGTATTGGATACCGGATCAGGATCTCACATCTGTAATTCGTTACAGGCTCTGAGAAACCGTAGGGTTATCAGGAAAGGTGATATGACTCTCAGGGTTGCTAACGGAATGAGCATGGACGCTGAATCCGTAGGGGAATATCATCTTGGACTGACAACTGGGCAGATATTGATTTTGCGTAACTGTTTGTATGTACCAGGTGCGACTTGTAATATCATATCTGTATCCTTACTTTCTAAGGAAGGATATGATTTTACTTTTGTAAGCGATGTGGTCCACATCCACCTAAATCAAGTTCTGATTGGGTCAGGTACATTAAATAACGGGATATACGTATTGAATCAAGGTCAGATTTTCAGTGTCCAGAACACACTTAAAATAAAGTCTCCGGAGTTAAATCAGGCTTTCTTATGGCATTGTAGACTGGGTCACATCAATGAGAGAAGGTTGACGAAGTTACATACAGAAGGATATTTGGATCCGTTCGAATATCAATCATATGAAACTTGTCAATCCTGTCTCAAAGGAAAGATGACAAAGACTCCGTTCACTGGACACGGAGTAAGAGCGAGCGGGCTCTTGGGACTCGTACACAGTGATGTGTGCGGTCCAATGTCTACACATGCGCGAAGCGGTTATTCTTACTTCATTACTTTTACTGATGATTTTTCAAAGTCCGGGCATGTCTTCTTAATGAAGCATAAATCTGAAGCCTTTGAAAAATTCCAGGAATACAAGAATGAAGTAGAAAAACAAACAGGCAAAAGTATAAAGACACTAAGATCTGATCGAGGTGGTGAATACTTGAGTGCCGAGTTCCTGGATTACCTAAAAGAGAATGGAATTCTCTCTCAGCTTACTCCTCCATACACTCCACAACATAACGGTGTATCGGAGAGACGGAACCGAACCCTATTGGATATGGTGCATTCCATGATGAGTAACGCTGAGTTACCGCGATCATTCTGGGGATATACACTAGAATCAGCTGCATATCTTTTGAACCGAGTTCCAACTAAGACTGTGCCTACCACACCATATCAGATATGGAGTGGGAAGAAACCCTATTTTCAATATCTGAAGATTTGGGATGTCCAGCTTTTGTCAAAAAGCAGCATGCGGAAAAACTCGAGGCACGCTCAGTACAGTGCAAGTTTGTGGGATACCCAAAGAACTCCAGGGGGTATCTTTTCTATTACGCAAAAGAACAAAAGTTCTTTGGCTCTCGTAATGCCCACTTTCTGGAACATCAGTTCTTAGAAAAAGAAATAAGTGGGAGCGCAATAGAACTGGAAGAAATTCCAAAACCACAAACCATTACTGAAAGCTTAGTAGAACTAGAGGGTTCGAAAGAACAGGACATTCCTACGCCGCTCCGCAGGAGCAGTAGGCAGTCTCATCCGCCCGAGAGATACTACGGTTTTCTCATAGACAGGGATAGAGAGGATTGCACCATTGATTATGATGAGCCTACTAGCTTCCAGCAAGCCTTTCAGAGCGGTGACTCGGTAAAATGGCTGGATGCAATGCGGACCGAGATGGAGTCCATGTACACCAACAAAGTTTGGACTTTGGACTTTGCTCCAGAAGGGGTAAACCCATAGGCTGCAAATGGATCTTCAGAAAGAAGATTGGTGTAGATGGGCAGGTTGAAACCTATAAATCTAGACTTGTTGCAAAGGTTTTTCGTCAAAGGCCTGGTTTGGACTATGACGAGACCTTTTCTCCAGTGGCTATGCTTAAATCCATTCGAATCCTTCTTGCCATTGCTGCCTTCCACGATTATGAGATCTGGCAGATGGACGTAAAGATGACTTTCTTAAATGGAAATTTGGAAGAGTGCGTCTATATGGATCAGCCGGAGGGATTCAATCAGAGTGGGAGCAGCGGTAAAGTGTGCAAGTTGCTCAAGTCCATCTATGGACTAAAGCAGGCATCGCGGAGTTGGAACATCTGCTTTGATGATACTGTCAAAGAATTCGACTTTATCAAAAACCTAGATGAACCATGCATTTACAGTAAGATTGTAGGGAGAACTGTAGTATTCCTCGTCTTGTACGTGGATGACATTCTCCTAATAGGAAATGATATTCCTATGCTACAGTCAGTCAAAGGATTCTTGTCACAGAGGTTCTCCATGAAGGACCTGGGCGATGCCAACTACATTCTGGGGATCCAGATCTATCGTGATAGATCTAAAAGGATGTTGGGACTTTCACAGTCAAGGTACATCGACACCATACTGAAACGATTCAGTATGGAAGATTCCAAGCGCGGTAATCTACCGTCTTGTCACGGAATCACCCTCTCCAAAGAGATGTCTCCCAAGATTGATTTGGAAAGGGCTCGCATGTCATCAATACCCTACGCATCTGCGGTAGGCTCTATTATGTATGCGATGTTGTATACCAGACCAGATGTAGCATACGCATTGAGCGTTGTAAGCCAGTATCAGTTGGACCCAGGGGAGAAACACTGGATAGCAGTAAAGAACATTCTCAAGTACCTGAGAAGAACTAAGGAGATGTTCTTGGTGTATGGAGGAAAAGACCTCCAGATCGAGGTATTTGCTGACACCAGCTTCCAGAGTGACAAGGATGACTCCAAGTCCATGTCGGGTTATGTATTTACCCTCAATGGAGGGGCGGTTTTTGGAAGAGCTCTAAGCAGGAAACCGTTGCCGACTCAACTATGGAAGCGGAGTACATAGTTGCTTGCGATGCCGCAAAGGAAGCTGTCTAGATGAAGAAGTTCCTCACGGAACTTCAGGTGGTTCCTACCATTGTTGATTCAATACCGTTGTATTGTGACAACAACGGCGCTATAGCTTTAGCGAAGGAACCCAGGTCCCATCAGAAGTCCAGGCACATTTTGAGGCGGTACCACCTGATCAGGGAGATCGTAGATCGCCGGGAGATCGAGGTGAAGAGAGTAAATTCAGAAGATAAAACTGTAGATCCACTCACGAAGGCCTTACCCCAGACTCAGTTCGAGCGGCTGATCGAGATGATAGGTTTTCGATACGCCAGTACATGGCCTTAGTGCAAGTGGGAGATTGTTAGTGTATATGCCCTAGAGGCCATTACTGTATCATACTAGTTTGTATATTACTTGATGGAAGCTTGGGATATTCACAGTTGTATAGACAACCTTGCTCAAAATGGTAGTATGCTACTTGGTTTGTTTCTACTTCAATGTGTGTACATGTGTTTCTTTTAGCATATCGCCAATACACATTAGTGGAGCCCTTAGGATCTTTGCTTGATTACCAGCGATGTGATGGCAGTCACACCAGTGGGGGCTGGGTAATCTACAAGCACATCCTTATACAGGTCCCTAGTCGTAGGATTATCAAGACAGGGCATCGATACTCCGGAGTAGACTAGCGTATGCGCTTCTCATCCCAGCAGGGGAGACGGTCTGTCCCACAGCCGTCAGTACGTCATACTTGAGATAGTATGCGGGTGCTCGTTAGGTTATGAGTACACTGGATAGGACTCGTCGGGAACTGATTGGTTGGTACTATACCTATCGTCAGTTATCAGTTCCCAGGTGACATGAGTACAGCTTAGTCCGCTGACTTGACACTGTCACTTCGCCTCGAGTGTGTTCCCACTGTACTTTGATTACTACCCTACCATGGCTCAAAGGAGTCGTGCAAATAGGTAGTAGTTGGGTGCAGTCCCGAAGCACTTGAGGGCAGTGACGGTTAGACAGGATTCGTCTCTCCCGGTATTGGGAGTTGATATCGCGCTGTGTCAAGGAGAGCCATTACACATAGTCGTCCCTGGCCAGGGCAAGCGAGATACACTGGTAGGTTTCCAGTGTTATCTCAGGGTGTTTTAGGCTACACTCCGACACGACTTGTACTGCTATTAGGGAACTAACGTTTACCGCCCCCTAGGCCCGCCATGCGATATTCTCAGACGAACAGACCAGACTGTACGGAGACTGTCACATTTAGGCTCAGTAGGAGTTCAGATGAGTTCACCTCGTCAGTCTTCTTATCGGCATCTACCTGGGGACCGTTACGTACAGCTAGTGCCGCTTGCGGTCTGTGGTTAAACCCGCTGCCAGCGTAGTGTCGAGTCTTTAGAATCCCACACAGAGAGCTATTCGCCTTTGGGCAAAACAGAGTAGAGGTCGCATGGTTTTGCGGTAGGGTTCGTTCACATCCGCGCACTTGTGCACGTTTGGTGTCCGGGCGGTTATTACTAGCGGGGTTTAGTTTAATCCAGATCCTAGTATACGTTTTGGGATTGGTTTTATCTCGTTTGTGTTCGTGTTCCTCGGAACGCGGATGCGGGTGTGTATGCACGGTTGACCGAGGCAGAGGATTCTCATTAGGGTTGTTGACTGTTGACCTTTTCTAAACCCTAATGAGAATAAGAAATATGATTAATAATAATATTAATTAAGTATTATTGTGCCATGGTTGGGTTGAAAGTTTGACTTTGTTGACTTGTTGACCAGTTGACTAGTTTGGACTTGTTGACCATCATCATTTCAATGGCTATCATTTCATGGCTATGACTTTTGCTTGCTTGTTGTTCTTTACAAAATGAGTGCATGAAATGATAATGCCATTGACATGAACCATCACAAAAGGCTTAATTATTATTATTATCATGATTATTTTGTATTTTGAGAGCATGGTTGTAAAAGTCTTCCTCATTCTATCATTCTCACTCTCTCTCATCCAAGCTCTCCCTCTTCCTCTTGCTCATGGTTCTCTTGTCTCATGAGTTGAGAAACAAGAACCATTGAGATAAAACCCTAAAACAATTCTCTACTCATTCTAAAGTTTAAGGTCTAGCAAGCCAAGGACTTTAGTTTCCTCTAGATTGAGGTTGGAGCCAAAGGTAGATGCTCTCGGGTGGATCCATCTTCGGCACAAGGAGACGACGAGGTGAGGCCGATCCGACCACTACAAGGAGTCGAAGAGAAGGAGTTCAAGATTAGGTATAACCCCTAACATAGTAGCTAAACTCTTAGTTAGGTTATTAGATAGTTTGTTTAGCAAAGATCCGGTTTAGAGTCCATGTTACCCTTCACCGAAAAATCATTTTTCACCATTTCCGCAACCCCGAAAGAACCGGGGACGGGTAACGTGGACTTACAATAACAAATATACAAATGAAACTGAACTGTACTACAACCATTTCACCATAGGCTATCCACCACGACAATCCAACCACAATATCAGCATATTACAGAACATCAACGTGAATATCATGTTCGCAAACTCGTCTAATAGAACATATAGCAATTAGTCGGGTTATACCACTCAATGATATTCACGGTCGCAGATACCGACATATGTACTGATAGACACTTATTTAAAATTTCGATTGACTAAACTTTTCCGTATTGGCCCCAAGTGCGAACCAATACTCAAACAAATCTGGACCAGAATAATACTTCTCAAAAATCATATTTCCATACAATGGAGTTCCAAAAGAATTTTGGTACACAAATGCTCGCATTCGACCACGGAACTGCCGCAAACAGGCATGTTCTGCGGTGCTTCCGCGACCGTATTTAAAGATTGTGCTCCCAAATTTCTTCAGTAATTATAAAATCGCCTGCACTGATTTTTAAGATACGCTGTATAATTTTTTGAACGCTTTTTTAAAACGACAGCAAGCAATGTGAATGGAATTGCGGTTTTGAAAAATTTTGTCGATCGATATTTTAAACAAGTCTAAACTAGCTAGTAAGGGTTTATGGGATTGCTCTGATACCATGTTGGGTTATACTGGTGCTCTGACCATCTACCGTGGCCATTTTGCGAAACAAAAAAATTTAGGATTTGAAAAATTGGCGCTAGAATAACCCGATGTCGGATCTACCATAAACCTAAACTAGCTAACATGAGAGGAGCTAACTACTATGATAAGAATTTCTCACCAAAAGATCTGTATCCTTCGGTCTTCTTTCCTCTCTGTTTGCTCCTAGTGATCTCCTTGATCGAGCTTGTTCTTCTTTGCTTGCTCCTTCGGTTCTCCTGGATCGAGCTTGATGGCCAATCTTCCTCCGTCAAAGATGGTCCGCCCGAGGGATGTAGTCCATGGCTCTAGCTCCACACTAAGAGTCTAGTGGAGCAACTAGAGACTTTAGATTGCTAGTCTAAAGAGTCTAGAATGTAGTGTGATGTTCTTTGTGTGTTTCTATCTCACCTCCTCTCTTGATTCTCAACACATGAGAGTGTAGAGAGGAGGTTGTAGATGAAGGTGGAGGAGCTCAAGAACTAGAGAGGAGAGTGAAGCAAATGGTGAGAGTTGATAATAATGAATCAAGCATGTAGGAGAAAATCCTCACCATGGTTTTGTAAAATCCCTTTTTTCCAATATAAAAATGCACCCATACTTGAATAGTGTTGACAAATGAATATTTAATTCATTTGTCAATACTATTCAAGCATGGCTCTCACTATACTCACCTTACTACGTTTACACCCTATTTTCCATTTAAAATAAATGGATAAAACTAAAATGAGGTGTCCATCTTCTAGAATGTTTTTCGTATAAATATGGATTGCACTCTACTGTATATACACACCTGTATTCGTATAAAAATACGAATACCCAAAGAGATAGAATAACACAAAGAACATAATACTAGAATATACATATCGAAATACATATATGTAAATTATTAAATCAATACCCGATTTAATAATTCGGCTCAATCCCGAGATGGGTAGTATTATCAACTGTCCGATCGAAAGTCTGGGTACACAGTACAATCAATCGATCGGAACCCTGCACGTATTCAATACGGCTACTACATCATTTTCCTGAACCAGGGAAACCCTCAGTGTGGGACTCTAAAGACTCGACAGTACGCCGGCAGTGAGTTACTGGATAAATCCATAACCACAAGCACGTCAGCGGCACTAGCTGTACGTAACGGCTTCCCGGGTACTTGTCGAAAAGGAAGGACGATGAGCAAACTCATCCGAATCCCTACTGAACCTATCTGTGACAATCTCCGTACAGTCCGGTCTCTTCGTCTGAGAGTATCACAAACCATGTCTAGGGGGTGGTAAACGTCAGACCCTAATAACCCGATATTTCGTGTTGATGTAGCTCAGGACCAATCCGGGAAACTACTGATCAACCTATTAGTAAATCACAACTGCCTTGGCCAAGGTCTTATGGTGCTGGACAATCGAACACAGTGCGATATCAACTCCCTATACCGGGAGAGACGAATTCTCAACAATCGCTCATTGTCTCCATGTGGTTCGGGACTGTACCCAACCAAAACCTGTTTGCACGACTCGGTAGAGCCGTGGTAGGGTAGTGATCAAAGTACAGTGGGAACTCATACGAGACAAATGACGATCTCAGGTCTGAAGACTAACCCGTACTCATACCACCTGAGAACTTCTATATGACAATAGGTATAGTACCATCTAGACGTTCTCGGCGAGTCCGTCCAGTGTACTCACCCCCAGTGAGCACCTGTATACGATCTTAGGTGCAAAAGACCAATGGCTGCGGGACTAACAATCACCCCTCGTCGGGGTCTAAAAACGTATACACTAGTCTACTCTAGAATATCGATGCTCAGTCTCGATATTCCCACGACTTGGGACCCTTTAAGGATGTGCTTATCGACTACCCAGCTCCCACAAGTATGATCGCCATCACAACGCAGGAAGTCAAGCAATGATCCTACAGGCTTTATCAACATGAATAAATGATATGTAATAACAAGTAAAACATACGCACATGTTAAGATAAAGACAAATCAGATAGCATACTATCATATCGAGCAAGATTGTCATGTACATACATATGTCCAAGCATCCACATGTATATGTATACAATAATGGCCTCTAGGGCATACATATCCAACACCTTCGCCTTGAGCGTCGTATATTACTGCGTGGTTGTGATTCCGTCGAGTGGGCATTGATTTAGCTCCCGTACATGGGATGCTTCTATATTTACTATCATTGTATTCATTTTATTCAAAATTTACAAAGGAGGTACTGTCCATTTTTCAAACAATGTTTCAAAACAAGCTTTACTTTTCTAACAAAACTTTTCAAAACCTCACCTCTACTTGTTCTTTTAAAAATAGTTTAGATTCTGGGTTTTGGCTTACTTGAATTGCATCAACGTCTTTAAACGTCGCGTGATTTAAGTGCCGGTCACGTGCCACTTCCGGGTCTTGACAAGCCGGTCCTACATATATTGGTGTTTGACACCAAAGATTGTATACAAGTGCTCATTAGAGAATGAGTACACCGAACGGACTCACTAAGAACTCCTAGATGGTATTTATACATATCTTCAGATAGCAGTTCTCTGGTGACATGAGTACAAGGTAGTCTATAGACCTGAAATCGTCATAGTTTTTTGTGTGGTTCCCACAGTGCTTTGATTATTACTCTACAACGGTTTTAAATATCCGTGCAAATAGGTTTTAGTTAGGTACTGTCCCGAACCATATTGAGGCAGTGATCGATCGGAAGGGCTTCGTCTCTCCCGGTATAAGGAGTTGATATCGCGCTATGCATGATTGGCTATAACCACAAGTCCCTGGCCATGGTAGATGAGATTTACTGATAAGTGTTATCGGTAGTTTCTTGGTTGGTTTTCAGCTAAAGATCGGCATGACTTATTGGGTTATTGGGGGTCTGAAGGATTCCACCCCTAGACTCGGTATGCGACACTCTCAGATGAAGAGATCGAATTGTATGGTGACTGCCACTGATAGGTATTGCAGGGTATGGATGAGCTTGCTTGTCGAACTTACATTCGTTCAATACCTGGGTAGCCATTACGTGCAGTTAGTACCGCTGATTTGCTTGTGGGTTGTCCCGTCGGGGGATTGATCTGAAAGTGTTTCAGATCGATCGGATAAGATCCTGACCAATTGCCAGCGTATTGTCAAGTCTTTAGAGTCCCACACAGAGGGATTCCCAGTTCAGACGAAACGATGTAGAGTATGCATAGTGATACGTGCCGGAATCCGATTAAATAAGTGTATTGGATACACGAATTTTAATCGGACATTTAATAATACTAGTCGGCTTATGTATAAGCCGGATTATTAAATCAAATTTTGATTTAATAATATATACTATATAGATTGATATTAATATATATTCTAGTATTATTTTTCCTTTATATTTTCTATCTAAATCACTATTTATATTTTGATACGAATACGCATATTTGTATATGATATAAATACGGATATGTATAATGCATATATATATATATATATATATATATATATATATATTATGACATAAAAATAATGGTGACTCATTTCCTAATTCACTCATTTCCTAATTCTTTTTATTTAAAAGAATTATGAAATGAGTCATGGAGACAAGGTTTGAGATATGGAGACAGGGAATGGAAAGTGGATGTACTTATGTTTTATTGTTGGAAAAATAAGGTAGACAAGTATTATGTCAAGTTATTTTTTCTCTCTAACTTGAACATAAGCTCTCTCTCTCTCCCTCTCCTCTCTTCTTCTCCATTCTCTCTACTCTCTTGAGTTCATGGAAAATAGATAGAAAAGAAAGGAAAAATCAAGTAATCCATTCTACATCTCTAGATTATTTATCTTAGCAAAAAAATACTCTAGTTACTTCATGATGATATGAGCAAGTAGAGCTGAAGCTTGAGTTGGAGCAAACCTTCAAGTTGATCATCTTTGACAAGTAGGGTTGGCTTTCAAGCTTGTTCCATCTACAAGGAGCTTAGGAAGAGTTCATCCTATGAGCATTTGAAGTCGCTACAAAGGTTGTAGCACTTTATCTCTTAGTATAGCCTCTTTTCATGTTGCATGTTTTGGACTTTTAGGATTTTTCTAGGGTTTGGTAGTTTTGCTCTCTCTTGAAAATTCTAAAACCCATTCCGTTTTGTTTTTATTGAAACCTAGTGAACAAAACTCCTTACAAGCACCACAAACTACACCTAAAATCATCCAAATACCACCAATTGCAAAAGATAAGAGAGCTAAACCAGAGTTTTAGAGAGGGCTACAACCTTTGAAGCGTGTCCATACTCAAGTGGAAGACCCATGCTAAGCTCCGAGGTGTAGGGATTGAGCTTGATCTACGATCGCCTTGCCGAAGATGATCCACTTCGAAAGAATCCCAACCCAAGCTTCAACTTCACCAAAGAATTTCTCTTTGTGAAGCAACTTGCTCTCACAAAGTGCTAGAATGAAAGAGGAAGAAAATGTAGAACTCAAGCTCACTCTTTTTCTCTTTAGTTCTACTATAGTTCTCAACTCAAAAGAGAAGATGAGGAGGAGAAATGATAAGGCTTGCCTCTATTTCTCTCTTCTCTCTATTTTATTAGGTAGAGGGAATGAGGCTTATCTCCTCAAGTGGTCCCCACTTTCCCACATGCCTCCACATGCAAGCTTGCCCCTAAACGACAAGCATAAGTATTTGTATCTCATACAATATACATGTATGTATCATATACATACATTGAAAGAGAGAGAGAGTATATGTATCATATACAACATATAATATGTATCATATACATATTGAATAGAGAGAGTGTGTGTATAAATAATACTAAAATACATATCAATATATGTTGTATTAAATCAACACTTGATTTAATAATCCGGCTTTATAATAAACCGGATAGTATCGATTAATGTACGTGTATCTCATACACGCGTTTAATCGAACCGCCGCACGTATCATATACGCACGTCTACATCATTTCGCCTGAGCGTGGTAACTTTCTATGTGGAATTCTAAAGACCTGACAATACGCTGACAATAGGTTATTGGATCGCATCCGATTGAATCTGAAACAGTTTTAGATCAATCCCCTTACGGGTTAACCTAAAAGCTCGTCAGCGGCACTAGCTGTATGTAGCGGCTATCCAAGTATATGTCAAAAGGCAGGTCAACAAGCAAACTCATTCAAACCCAACAAAGTCTATCAATGAAAATTACCGTACAGTCCGGTCTCTTCGTCAAAGAGTGTCGTATACTAGGTCTGCGGGGTAGAAACTGTCAGACCCCCAATAACCCAATAATTCATGCCGATATGAAACTCATAACCATCCGAAATACAACTGATAACCCTTATCAGTTTATCTTAACCGTCCTAACCAGGGACTTATGGTTATAGTTTATCATGCACAGCGCGACATCAACTCCCTATACCGGGAGAGACGAATCCCATCTCAACCGCTCACTGCCTCCATGTGCTCTGAGATTATACCCAACTATAACCTGTATGTACGGCTCTTTAAAGCCGTGGTTGGGTAGTAATCAAAGTAAAGTGGGAACAAAAAAAAGACACTATGATGGTCTTAGGTCAAAAGATTACCTTGTACCATTGTCACCAGAGAACTGCTATTTGACAATAGGTATAATACCATCTAAGAGTTCTCGGCAGGTCCGTTCAGTATACTCATTCTCTAATGATCACCTGTATACAATTTTCGGTGTCAAACACCAATGGTTGTGAGACCAACCATCGCTCCTGTCGGGATCAAGAAACGTATACACTAGTCTATTCTGGAGTATCAATGCCCCGTCTAGATACTCCTACGACTATGAACATTTAAGGATATGCTTATAGGCTACCTAGGCCCCATTAGTATGATCTCAGCATAATCCTGGTAGTCAAGCAAGGATCCTTAGGGCTTTATCAACATGTATTAGCGATACGTAATAACAAGTAAAATATACACATATGAAAGATAAAGCAAACCAGATATCATACTATCATATCGAGCAAGAATATTCTGTACATATAGGTCCAAGTACAATTACAATAATTGTCTCTAGAACGCCTATATCTAATAGAAAGTACACTTTGCAGAAGTTCGTAGGATTGTGCATGCCGGAGAGGATCATGCATTAGTACACCACGTTAGAAGCTTCTCGGTCAGATGGGCTTTGCAGAGCGGATGGTTCAGACATTTAGGAAGAACATGACTTTACGGCGTACGGCTGAGTTTCCAAGAGAGTTTCGGGATGCAGCCCTATCTGCTACAGAGTACCTCATCGATTGGTCACCATCGATGGCGGTAGATATAAGAATTCCCGAGAAGTTATGGACTGGAGGGATAAAGATTACTGTAATTTTCGTGTTGTTAGGTAAACTAAGGAGGCGAGGGTTGAGATATATTCTCTTGTCGGCTTCGAAGCCAGAGCAAAAAGGTACAGGACGTGGTGTTTTGGGACCCAAAGAGGAGTAATAAGCCGAATGACATTCGTTGAGTCTACGATACTTCAAAGAAAACAGACTCGGTCAGATGGTGAACAGAGAACATGGCCATCAAGCCAGGCAGAGTTCGAGACTTCAGTCCAGGTTACAGGTACAGATGAGGTGGTCGATACATCGATTCAGGCGGAGAGTCCGGTATAGCCAATTGTGCGGAGTCGTATGTGAGTTAGGAACACGGGAGAGGCTAGAGACAAGTCTCGGAGTATATGGGATCGAGAGTTCGACAGAAAGTCCACAAGGGAGATTCGTAGCATGGATATTATCATGAATAGGAGTTGCGTCGGTTGCAGCAGTGTATCGAGTAGGTTCTTCCTCAGTATGGAAGGGAGAAGACTTAGCCCGTGTATTTTCGGTTAGAGGCGCACTTTGGATTGGTGTTATCATTAGGGATAGTTGGCGATGGGGACAGTTAGAGATCGAGGACAGGTTACAAGGGCAGTGTCAGGTAGATCGACACTTTAGTTTGTTATCACGATATCAACATGGGAGGCAAGGTTGTTAACCATCTTGGAGGCGATTAGGAGGATCATGTATTTGTGGAGGTTGTTGGTTTTGGGTGTTTCAGAGAAGGTGAGAGTGTTTTTCTTGGAGGACAGGAAGAAGGTTATGGCTCTGTTCAGTTGATAAAACTGCACATTTGTTATTCCATCTTTCCTACCATTTTCATATTAAAAAAGGACTTTATTATAATATATCATACATATGAGGGTTTATGTGTAAAATTACTATTTTCCATGTGTTGATATATTATAATTAGCATTTGGTAGGAAAATGTATGCAAATAAATTCATTGACCAAATCCTAGTAGAACAAAGTCTACTAAATATTATTTAAGTTGTTGTGCAGAATTTTTCCAAGATTGTGCAGAATTTTTCAAGACTAGAATCAAGGAAATCAAGTGTTGAAGAAGACTTGCCTAATTAAGAAAGCAAAACTTGGAGACCAAGTCTGGCAGCAACCACGAGAATATTTCAAAGATAAAAAGGTTCTAGAGAAGTCCACATGTCACATAGAGAAAACACCAGAAGTTTGATCAAGGGCCATGATTAGAAGGCCGCGGATCCGCGGCCTTAACCCTCTTGCGCCGCGGATCCGTGGTGAGATAGAGGATCTAGAAGCTGCGTTTTTTGGGCGAAATCTCTACTACTATTTCCCTAATTTAGGCATCTAAATTTCTGGCTTTGGGACTATAAATAGAAACTGAGAGCCTCTTGGAAAAATCATCAAGCCGACGCGATCACGAAGCCCAAGACGCTCATGCATCCAGGCTGATCATCAACTGTTCGTCTACCTCCTTAGGAAAGATCGAGAAGCAACTAGTTTGTAATCATTTTCTACGGAATAAAGTGTAGATTGTTCAAGTGATTAATAAAGGTAGTTATTTTATTTAATTCTTTTGCATTTTACATTATGTTTCCCCTCTCTGTCTTTTCATCTTCTTCTCCCAACATGCGCGAGTAATTCTCCGCTTGTTAGGGTTCGTAGGATTAGGGTAGGCTAATAGATGATGAACATCCCTAAACCCTTTTTAAGTCCTATAAAGTTTATGAACTTTATCAAAAGAATCATTAACATCCTAATCGGGCGCGCTAGCAACTCTTTGCTAGTTCCGACTGCGATTAGAGATTAGATTAATGATTGTTTTGGTAAAGGCTAGATTTGAACGGAGTTCCGTGTCGAGATAAGGGTTAAGAGTGGGATTCCTTTTCCCTCCAGAAACCCTAAACTACACGCATCACCGTCATTCTAGTTTTAAATCTATTAATGGATAAAAAGGGTAACTTTTAATTAATCGTCCATGACTACTAAATCCTAACGAACCCTACAAGCCCTCTTATTATATTATCTAAATTTCTAAAATAATCTAGATCTATATTTTTGCATTCTTGCTTAACGTAGATCTAGAAACTTTTCACAAAATTCTTATTTCCTCCTCTCTTTCAACACATCTAAAGTAAGAGTAAAAGGTTCCACGTTTCCCTGAGGACGACCCGTACTCACCTCGGTCTAGCTACGCGCGACACCGTTCTGATTGCGGTTAACTATAAACAAACATTCTTTCGAATCAATCAAATGGCGCCGCTGCCGGGGATACGTGCGTAATTTTTTTTATTCTTACTATTTGTGTTGAATTCTTAGAAGATTCATATCATTATTAACACAAAACTGCAAATTGTATATTTAACGATTATTGTGTGAATTTTGCGAGGGAATCTGGAGTCACAGACTTGAGGAAACAGGAGATCTAGGGTTCCAAACTTCTCTGGTATCTTTCTTAACTCCTTCTCTCTCCTCTCAAATCCAATACAATCTATTTTCTGCAGGATTCTTTGCAAAATAGCGCCGCTCAAAAATCTTTTTGCAAAAGTTTTGTGATTGGTTTTGTTTTGCATATTTTAATACGGACTCTAAGGGGCAAAGACCAAATCAAGATTAGGTGGGGATTTCATCACCCTTCCTAAGCCCCACAAATCATAAACCGAGCATCTAGATCAACCCTTCATTAATTTAAAAAATATCTAGACCAGACTCTAAGGACTGTCGCGCTCAATAAGGACAGAGGAAGGTCGTGGGTAATCTATCGTTTATCCGCATTACTTTTGTAGTGCATAGGCAAGTGTGTCAAAGGCTAGTGGTTTTTAATTAGGCCCACTACTGTGGTTCCTTCCCACTTACCTGGCACTTACCTAGCTACAAGGGTAGTAACGAGGCGGTAGAGGATTGATCTTGCGGCTTGTCCTTTGGAAGTCTAGGAGCGGTCTAGAGACTGGACCTAGGTGACCTTAGTTCTAGGGTTGCTTGTGCATTTTAGAGTGATTTGTCTTGAGTCCCACTTTTTTCAAAACAAACCAATTTTAAAATCACACGCACGCTGCCACTTGCACTAAACCCGCTTAGTGTATGCTCGGCTGGACACGGGATCCTAGTGCCCGTCTTGTCCACGTTCCTGCTATCGACGCCAAAGTCGGTACTTCTTCATCTTCTTTTCCCCCACCACACACCACGACCGAGAAGGACGGCACTCCATCAAATTATAACACCACGCTGCCACCGTCCGAAGGTGCGCAGAATCCACCGCGCATCTCTCTCCAAGAGAGATGCTATCCTATCTGTGGTCCTCTTCCCACTTGTTTATCTCTTCCACCACCTAACGGGGATAATTTCGAAATTAAACCCCACTACATCAATCTGCTGCCCAAATTTCACGGGCTTGAGTACGAAGACGCGTACGTTTTCATCACCAAATTCGAAAACGTATGCGCAATGATGGGTACTTCACAATTGACTTTAGATGCTATGCGCTTACGTCTTCTCCCATTCACACTGTGCGACTTGGCAGAAAAATGGCTTTACAATACTGCCGCACATTCTATCACTAATTGGGATGAATTTGTCATAGCATTTCTTAAGAAGTTTTACCCAAACCATAATACTGCACGTGTTAGGAGCGAGATCAACCAGTTCACCCAGCTTCCCAATGAACCATTTTGGAAGTGCTTTGAACGTTTCAAAGATCTGCTTGTCCAATGTCCTCATCATGGAATCAATAGATGGGATTTATGTCGGATTATATATGAGGGCATTAATTCAGCGACAAAGCAGATGCTTGAAATAATGTGTCAATGCAATTTCATGTCTAAAGATGACGGTGAAGCTTGGAAGTATCTGGAAGACCTCGCTGAACACACTTTGCGGTGGGAAAGCGTAAGACCACCTTCATCTAAGGGAGGTGTTCACCAGCTCGATGTTTCCATCGCAGTGAAAGCCGAAATGGCAGCGATGCAGAAGAAACTCGACACTATTGAGAACAGATTCTCATCAGTCTCCCTAAATCAGGTTACGCTTCCTAAGACCGTCTGTGGTTGCTGTTCGGATCCTTCACACTTAACGGAAGAATGTCCTATGAATGCATCGTTTCAAGCGAATGCTGCTTTTCAGCAGCGACCTAGAAACGACCCTTATTCTTCCACGTACAATCAAGGATGGAGGAATCATCCTAACTTTGCTTGGAATCAAAACCAACAAAGCAATTATCAAAGACCTCCTCCACAGCAACCACAACCACAGAATCAGCCCCCCTTTCAGTCACATAATTTCCAAAATTCGGCCAACATTTCTACACCACAAGTGGCTGGTACTGACAACTCACTTGCACAAACTTTGGATATGTTCATGAAACAATCCATGCAATTGTCGGCTGAGATGAAGTCTTCTATTGATACCATAACGAAAAACCCCGCCTCCCATGGTGAGAGTATTAAATCACTAGAAAACCAAATCGCACAGTTAAACGCCGCAATGAGTGCGAGAGAAAAAGGGAAACTCCCATCTCAACCCCTACCGAATCCTGGCCATTCACAAAATTATAATGTGAATGCCATTACTACGTTGAGATCGGGGAGAGAGCTGAATAACCGAGTGGGTGAGCAATTTGATGTTAGTGACACCATTGATACCCCGGCTTCTTCTTCTTCCCCTAATTCGTCCAGTCTTCCACCTTCATCCGAGCCTATTCTCCGTTTTCCCCAAGGCTCGAACATTTCATCGAATCTACCTAAAACGATCCCCACTCCAATTCTGGGATCCACTCCATCCCCACATTCCTCTCCAATGTTGGACCAAACCCTTATTGATAAAGCACCTTATCCAAACAGGTTAAGGGGCAACAGACCAAGTCCACAAATGGAAAAGATTGTGGAAATTTTTAAGCAAGTTAACATAAACATTCATTTCCTAGATGCTATTCAACAAGTTCCGTCATATGCAAAAATCCTAAACGGCTTGTGCACTAGGAAGAGAAAAGTTCAAGTACCTAAAAAAGTTTTCCTTGCGAGTAATGTGAGCACAGCTTTTACACAACAACTACCCAAGAAACGAAAGGACCCCGGAAGTCCTTCAATTTCAATTTCTATTGGGGGTAAAAATATCAATCGTGCTCTACTCGATTTAGGTGCTAGTGTTAACTTGCTTCCGTATTCTTTTTATGAGCAATTAGGGATCGGAGAGTTAAAACCTGTGCATTGCACTCTTCAGATGGCCGATCGATCTATCAACCAACCTAGGGGTGAGCTAGAGGATGTGTTAATTAAAGTCGGGGAATTCATATTTCCTGTGGACTTTATCGTTATTAATAAGCAACCTGTGGCAAACCCACGCAATCAAATCCCGGTGATACTCGGTCAACCCTTTTTGGCCACTTCCAACGCAGTAATCAATTGTAGAAACGGCTCTAAGACCCTATCTTTTGGAAAGAAATCAATTGAGCTTAACATTTACAAGTTGGTAAGTGAACCCTCCGAACCATATGCTCATGTGTGTTCTGTCGAATTAATGGATGTCGACAGCAGCGACTATGATCAACCTCATAATTCTGACTCTTTTCATATGTTGTTGCTTGACACGGACTCTTCCACCGAGTTGTCCGGGTCAACATCTAACGCTGATAAGGAACTTTTTATAGAGTCTGACGATCACCCCATTTCTTCTGATGACATTATTTTTCGGGGTATCGATGAAAGCTTTGAGGAAATTTTCGCTGACGAACTCGCATTTTTACAAGACACGGGTGTTGAGATGAATCAACTCCAAGATGAAGAAATTGGACCTCCACCCCTTCTTTTGGACAATCATGATAATGCGAGTAATCCATCATTACTATCACTGTGTCGTCTCTCCAAATTGAGACGCAATCATTTTCCTTTACACCTCTTATCACCTCCCCACTTCTTCACGTCGAAAGGTGACATGTTCTTCCACCAACCTTGGTGCTTCATCGATAAAATTTTTGAATGATTGGTGTTGACCTTCGGTCGTTGCAAAGCTTGGCATTGACCAATAACCTTACCCCCCTCGTGTGATTTTAAAAGATTAACATTGTTTAACTCAAGTTTAGGGGGGTATATTTTGGCTCTTGAAAGAAAATGATTTTTACAAAATTGTGAGCCAAAAATAAGTTTGGGGGAGGATTTCACTTTCATATATTCTTGCCCCCATTAATAATTTCCTCCCAAGTCTACAGGTTTTTGAGCTTAACGGATGACATCAGTGAGGACACTGCTGTAAACAGGTTTGGGGGAGGTTTGTGCTTATTTACACATACTTTGCATTATACTATATATAAGCACAAAAAAATTTTGATAATAAAAGAATAGAAAGTGAAAAATTATATATGAAAGATAGGAATAGTTTAAGAAAACCAAGAAAATTAGAAGTTTTCTTAAACGAACTGGTAATAAGTAGTTATGAGCTGTTGTGCCAAGGGTTGGTAAGATGAAGAAAGTCACTAATCTGAGGATAAAAATAAATCTGAAAATTAGTTTCTATTCTGGAAGCTAAACATTTGAATGTTGATACCCTACTATATGCACATACACACGTCTTGAAACTCGGGATAGTAGAGGATACCTTGAAATGCTCTTGTCTAAAAGCCAAAGTATGAAGGAAATGAAAAAAAAATGATTAAAATGGTGAAGAAAAAAATGAACACTGGTTTTGTTATCGCCAAGGCAGCAATAAAAAAATATAGCAAGGGTGCTTCATCACCTAGTGCCTTAGACCAACTGGTTTAGGAGTCACTGCTAAGCCTTAGGTGGTGCAAGACGAGGAAAATACTATCACCTAATCAGCAAGCACATAAGTAATCGGTCGGTTAGTACCTCAAGAAGTATTAACGGTCGCATGAAAATGTGTGAGCACATCCTTAAATATTCATCAAATTAAAAAGTACTGAGGTAGATGGACAAGAGTATGATAGCTTGAATTGAATTCTCCGAGTGTAGGGATGTTCATTATACACACGTAGGGTTATATGATCGATGTTTGGATGAAAGGTAGGAATGAAAAATAAAGACGATGTTTTATTGAGGGATAATGTGATTTCTAACATTTTTTCATTACTATTAAGATAGGGCTCATAACAACTGAAAAGCTAGTGTAGTTGGAAACTCTTATTTTCAAAGTCTTTCTTTTATGGTTCTTATCTTTATATGTAAATTTCACCATCTCTTTTTTATTATAGGATTTTGTGGGTGTAATCCGCTGAAAACCCTCAGGAGACAACACTCCTCCTACTAGGGACACCTAGAGGTTTAACGGCTTGTTGCACGTGCTCAGTGCAATCGTGTTTGCCTACGAAAGTGTGCTTAGTTTTCTGCCTTTCTTTTTCTCCTTCTCTTGAATAAACTAGTTTGCTCGGGACGATCAAAGATAAGTTTGGGGGTATTTGTTCAGTTGATAAAACTGCACATTTGTTATTACATCTTTCCTACCATTTTCATATTAAAAAGGGACTTTATTATAATATATCATACATATGAGGGTTTATGTGTAAAATTACTATTTTCCATGTGTTGATATATTATAATTAGCATTTGGTAGGAAAATGTATGCAAATAAATTCATTGACCAAATCCTAGTAGAACAAAGTCTACTAAATATTATTTAAGTTGTTGTGCAGAATTTTTCCAAGATTGTGCAGAATTTTTCAAGACTAGAATCAAGGAAATCAAGTTGTTGAAGAAGACTTGCCTAATTAAGAAAGCAAAACTTGGAGACCAAGTCTGGCAGCAACCACGAGAATATTTCAAAGATAAAAATGTTCTAGAGAAGTCCACATGTCACATAGAGAAAACACCAGAAGTTTGATCAAGGGCCATGATTAGAAGGCCGCGGATCCGCGGCCTTAACCCTCTTGCGCCGCGGATCCGCGGTGAGATAGAGGATCTAGAAGCAGCGTTTTTTGGGGAAAATCTCTACTACTATTTCCCTAATTTAGGCATCTAAATTTCTGGCTTTGGGACTATAAATAGAGACCGAGAGCCTCTTGGAAAAATCATCAAGCCGACGCGATCACGAAGCCCAAGACGCTCACGCATCCAGGCTGATCATCAACTGTTCGTCTACCTACTTAGGAAAGATCGAGAAGCAACTAGTTTGTAATCATTTTCTACGGAATAAAGTGTAGATTGTTCAAGTGATTAATAAAGGTAGTTATTTTATTTAATTCTTTTGCATTTTACATTATATTTCCCCTCTCTGTCTTTTCATCTTCTTCTCCCAACATGCGCGAGTAATTCTCCGCTTGTTAGGGTTCGTAGGATTAGGGTAGGCTAATGGATGATGAACATCCCTAAACCCTTTTTAAGTCCTATAAAGTTTATGAACTTTATCAAAAGAATCATTAACATCCTAATCGGGCGCGCTAGCAATTCTTTGCTAGTTCCGACCGCGATTAGAGATTAGATTAATGATTGTTTTGGTAAAGGGTAGATTTGAATGGAGTTCCGTGTCGAGATAAGGGTTAAGTGTAACGTTTTGAAAATCGTTTCGGAGAAATTTCGAAAAAATCGGTAAAATAAGGGGGTTTTCTGTAAAAAGTCAAAATACAAATATCTTATTATAAAAATTAAATATACATATTCTAGCTATGTAATTGCTATTATTTGGTGTTTATTGAGCCGCTGGTGAAATTTCAAATTTTCTGAAAAAAATATTATTTTATTATTATTTAAGCCGTCACTAATACATTTAATTAGTGAAAATTACAAATTGGAATGAGTTGAAACAAATTTTGTGCATCATAAAACATTAAATAAAATTTTATCATATGGTTTTTGGAACGAAATTATTTGCCAAAACGGTTTAGAAATTATTGAAGAAAAAAGGCTTTTTTAGCGTAAATGGATGTTTGGGGTATTGTATTTATCATTTTTCATCACCCCACACCTGTACCCACACCCACACCCCCCCATTTTCCCTCCCCCTTGGCTGAATTCAGCAGCCCCCCTCTCTTGTCCCCACTTGTTTTGCAAAAGAAAAGAAAAGGAAAAGAAAGGATAAAAGAATGTATAAGAATGGGCTTTTGACTTTTCTTTGACTTTAAAACCAACACCCTCTCTCTCTCACTCTCCCACTCACCTCACCCTCCCCAATTTCGGCCAGAAACAGCCCCCCCCCCCCCCCATTTTCTCCAAGTATCCATCTTCCTTCACCTCCATTTCCTTCAAAAAAAATCAACAAAAATCAACACAAACCCTCACAAAATCAAAATCCGACTCCTACCCATTTTAGCTTAGCCCGTATAGTATGGATCCTTGTGAAAAGAGAGCATTTTGGGAGGCCATGGATGCTTGTGGACCTTCATATATTTTTGGGTATAATTCTAAAACTTTTTGCTTAAATTGCTACTTGTTTCTTAAAGCTAATTTAAATTAAGTGTTAACTTGGATATGTGAGTTTAATTGCAAGTTTTGGATTTCAAGTTAGGGTTTGTTGTGGAAATGAGTTGTGTTTGATTGTGCATGGTTTAGTGAAGTGGTTTAACATAATTAGTCTTGTAGAAAACTAATCTAGTTGTTAATTACAAGTTGTTACTTGAAAAATTATGTTAATTTGCTAATTGCTTACTAGGTTTTTGAAATTTGTTAAATTCTTGGGATTAAAAATGTGATTAGGGTTTTCTTGGCTTCATTAACTTTATTAAGTGTGGTTTAATGCTTTGGATCATGCAAATCTAAGCTAGATTGTAGTTTGTGCATTTTTGCTTTGAAATTGTTAAAAAAGGGTATTTTTGTAAACTAGAATATTAGGATTTTTGGAATTTAATGAGATTAAATTCCGGAAATTGTTTATACGACTTATTTAAGATATTTAATAAGTATATTGGCCGCTACTTTCATTTAAACATCATGTTTTGTACAAAAACGGCGATTGTGCTTGCTAGATTTTCGGAAAAATGACTTTTTGAGTGAAATTGGCGTTTTTGTGAGTTTTAACCTAGTTTATATTAAAATTAGTGTTCGTGAATGTGCAAATGAGTGTGATTGGATTTTTCTCGATGGTTTGACGTTTGTACATCGACATCGAGGGTTGGTTTTACTATTCTTGCGTGCGTAGGCGATAGGTTTGGACCTATGCGTGATACGCGTGCCGATTTGATTTTCGTATGCCGTTTCGATCTCGAATTTAGTTTTAATGCGATATGGTGCGTTATGATATGTAGGTACCCCCACGTGGACTTCGAGACGACAAGCAAGCGCGTGGCGACGTCGGCACCGGCGAGCGAGGACCAGGTGAGTAGATTTATATCTACGGGGAGAAGTCGGGTGGATGGCGTATAGCACCCCCGCAGTTCGTGGTGATGTATACGAATACGTATACACACATATATATATATATATATTTTGACTATAATGTGTTTGATATTATCGATGATATAGATATTTGGTGTTCTTGGATGATTTAGTGTCGCGAAACCCTAGAGTAGTGGTCGCACCACACATGCACACACACACCCATACTTGCATACTTTCTTCTTTCATTTGCGCTTATACGGGATTATATAGTTATGTGTTCACATGGGTATGGGACTATGTGTTCACATACGGATTGAGGATGATAGTACTTGGGATTTATGATGAGTCGATGAGAGATGATTTGAGGCCGTGAGATCGGTGATATAGCAGGGTTCGTATCTTAGATACGACATGACGTTGTAGCGGGTCCTTGACGTAGTGTTTCACACACGTCCATGCATACGTAGGCGGTATCAGTATGGTACTAGACGTAGATCAGTACCCCGATCATGATACTTGATAAAGAGGATACCAGGTGAATAGTATGATGAATGTGATATTGACCCGTACCCAGATTGGGATGCCGTACGACGGATTTACGTACGAGCTATATTGATGATTGATCCGCACTCTTGTTTTGGGATGCCTGATTATAGTTATGGTATCGGATATGATAGTACTGAGGCGGGATCACCGACTATACATATGCAGGTATGTATATGTATCGACTCAGATGATAGGCGGTTTCCTTACATGTAGTTCAGCTTGTTAGTTCAGCCGTATAGTTTAGTGTAGTTGTTAGATTAGATTAGACTTCTTACCTATTTCAAAAACTAACGAATCGTGGGCATTTTTAAAGACAGCTCAAGGGAATCTACGGATATTTCAAAAACGACGTATCTTTTCATAAAAACACCGTAGCCCCTATTTTGAAAACCCCATGATTCGTGTTATTTCAAAAGGCACCATTTGTAGGACTTATATTAGTTTAATACTGATTAATTATCGTTGTGTCTAGTATTCTGCTTCCGCACATTATTGCTGTTCGCTCTGCCTCGCATATTTATTCTGCTGCATATTCCATTATTGATATCATGCTGTTAGGACACCAGCACCATTACCGATGATGCGTATGTACCACGTACACCTACTTGCCGGCTCACACACATCTTCATCGGTAATTGCCATGTCACGTACACTTTAGAGAATATAATTGCTTGACTTAGATTGTTAGCTGGTAGTTTTGACATGATATTAGTGTACTTCCCTTATATGCCATATTAGACATTGTAGTTATTACCTACCACTTCATGCATACTGTTATTCAGTTGTTCATGCCTAGTTCATTATCATTGACATATGCACTTGTGATGATTTCTTGAGATTTATGATATTTCTGGATTTCGGGGGAAGCCGCAAAATTTACAACTTATGATCTTTTAAAATATAAAACGTTGCGGTTTTCTAGTGATGTAAAGTGTCGTCCACCATGAGTTTGCTGTGGTTTTGGAGATCCGTGTCAAGGAGTGGAGGAACCGTCACGGGTACATGGTGGGCCCGGTTTGGTACCCCGGGGCAAGAGGAATGTGGTGTTGACGTTGAGCCTGGCTGGGGAGCACTACCTACCGGTGATATTACCCGACGCGTCGGATATCCGGAGGATACCGTCGTGGTCTTGAGATGGATGGTAGGGGCCGGTCCGGACTGACGGCGCCCTAGATATTGAGCTTGAGACATTGATATTTCAAGACAGTGAGATTTATGTTTTGTGTCGATGCTAGACACTGTTGATATTGATTTCATTATGATACCTCAGTTTAAAAATACGAAGGAAATCTCACTAAGTTATGAAAACAGTTTCTTCATTTATATGTATTCTGTTTCATGCATTCATACCTCATTCATATGATATATTGCTACCTGAGGCACTGACACGGGCACATGAGATTATACTCGGGTTAGATATTACCCTAGTCATTGTTATAGGCTACGTGTTATTCATATATTTTAGGATATATTATGATCATTGACCTAGGTTGCGTTATTTATGCGATTTCTGTGCGTAGATGTTTTTCTATTCACGAGTTGGCAACTCACCCCCGTTGTGCCCCAGTTTCTTGCAGGTTTGCCGTGCAGGTTTCATTACGGCTTTGCGGGCTCAGTTTCATTCGGGTGACTTGCTAGTAGGTGGGTTTTCCTTGTATCGTACCCATCATATTACCTTGTATAATATTATTCCGTTGTACCTAGTAAATTCCATCAACCAAACATGTATTTTTTGAGATAGAGACCAGTGTTGTTTATTCTTTCGACCTTAGAGTCGCCCGTTATATTTCTGGTGGTTTTGAGTTTCCTTTTGAGTTTTGATCCTCGCCGTTGGCGTTGTATATTATATTGCTTGTGTGGTTGTGACCGTCGATTGACGAAGAGCTAGCTCCCGTTTTGGGGATGCCTTTTTCTTGATTTCGTATACTATTCATGTTGTATCCCGTTTGGGGGCCAGTTTTTACAAAGGAGACTCTGCCGAAATTTTCAGTAAATTTTTGATGTTTTCAAAAACCGCATAATTCGGCCTATGCTATTGAAATTACTTGCTTTAAGTTGGTTTTTCCTGCACTCTACTACTTTTCTTGGTTTGGATTTCTGGGTTTTCGGTTTACTTAGATTACGTACGCCTCGAGACGTTCGTAGTTTAAGTGCCGGTCATGTTCCGTACTTTCGGGTCGTGACAAAGTTGGTATCAGAGCGTTAGGTTTTAACCTTCGGAGCGTAGGATGACCCTTGGTTGATGGAATAGGTGACTAAAGTAGAGTGACGTACCGTTGGTATGTTCCGCGGCATATTTACGACACGCCACTCCACTTATGAAGCCTTAGGATGTACATTTCCTTGTTCAGTATTATATTCCTTCCTGATCTAGCCTCATCGGTACCAGTTTGGTTTTGCTGCTACGGTTACGGCAGGGAGAGCTACGGCTAGAGTTGCGGTCAGCATGAGCTCGTCACGAACGAGGACTGACCAGGGTGAAATTCCGGCGACAAACGATTGCAGAGATGTATCTTTTTACTGTGTTCCGCACCACGAGTGTTTGGCGGATCGCCTTTATGAGGTTACTCGGAGGCGCTGATCGACACTAGAGAATTGAGCCAATGATAGAGGCCAGCCAGATTTTGATGACCGTTGGTTTGTTGCTTACTCCTGATGATTGAGGCACTGTTCAGCATGCAGACGAGCGAGCCAGTTGTTGCTGCGAACGACGAGATATCGCCCCAGATGTTGGAGATATTGCAGTATAAGTTGTACTAAGAGATGATAGAAGGTCGCTAGTCATCGAGGATGAATGACTAGGACATGTGGATCGTTCGCCTACCCTGATGCGAGGTCATCAGATAGATTGATTCCAGCTAGAGACGACTTCACGCGGAGACGTTGGGAGTCGACAGAGACGATCGAATGTCAGAAACCTATTATTCCAAGTTTAAAGTAGTCGGAAAGACATGCAGGCAATTCTATGGTCCCTCTAGAATAATGAAACCCTAACTCGACTTAATGACCGTGTGAAAGCCTTTGAACCTTAGAGTTTGCGGCAGTTCTGCGGCGCCATTAGTGAGGCTTGGGTTTGCCCTTCTACGGCTGGACCACCGATGCTGTGGTATGTACTCGATACTATTAAACTGTGCCCAAGAGGTTGAGCTCTTGGGGGATTATGAGGTTTTGACGACTCGATCGGATGGCTCGACTTAATTCGGATGCTAGGTGGTGAGATGCATTCTTGGGAGACTCCAGATACGAGGATAGCCGTTGGAGCTCAGTCCATGCAGCCACGACGAGATGAGTCCAAAGCAGACGACATTAGAGAAAAGTGGAGTAAGAGGTTCGCACCAGATCTAGATGAGATGACGTTCCACTCGCCGACATCAGAGATGCGATACGCATGCCGAGGCAGAGTACTGGATATACCTTCCAGAAGGAGTCGCGATGGGTATGCAGTCGTTCCAGAGCAAGATACAGATATAGGAAAGGACAACGACTTCCGGACAGTTGGCAGAGACGAGACATGGAAGAGACCGTGAGCAGAATTCCTTCCAGGACACTGCTGCAATGATACTTGCACCCAGGATCAGATGTGTCACGTGCATTCAGAGAGCCAGAGGCCGACGCCAGTGATATGCTGTCTTACGAGTGGTCGCGATGATTGACCAAGAGATGACCAGAGAAGTGCCAGAACGGAATCGTCCCCGTTAGCACACCTGACAGGGCCGATGAGCCGATGGACCGAAAGATTGATAATTCACAGTGAAGACCTTGACCCAGGAGTGGTCATGGTTACGCACACCAGCAGGCCAGAGTTCATGATCATCGACGAGACGTCCCACTAGTGACCGCGACAGTTGGCCTGAGATTCTTTGAGGATGCACTTGAGCGGTACTGTCTTGCCATTATTGATTTCGATATTTTGGGTGATTTATTCGTATGATTTGATTTTGATGATTGAGGATTTACGATCTTTGCACAGTGTTGCACTTGATATCGTTTTCGTGCTTTGAGTTGATTTTGTGCGTATGTACGCATACGAATTGGTTTTTGCACTCAGATAGTTCACATATGCTTGCAGTGCAGTGATACGCATTTTGTGCACTTAGATGCACTGGACTTCGATTTCGATTGTGATACTCGATGTTTGTTTTATGCACCTTGTGCACCTGATTTGATTTTACGCATGTTCGGCGCTTGATATTGGATTTCATGATTTCGTGCATGATGGATGCCCCTGTTTTTGGGTTTTCGCGCATGATTGAGCGCAGGTTTTGAGATACGATTTTGGTGCACACCAGATGCACTAAATCGAGATTCTTCGTGCATGTTAGATGCACCTGATTTTGCAGTCAGGCACACATGTTGCCTACGACAGATGTTTCGTGCACACCCGATGCACTTAGATGTTGTTTCTGTGCTCATGTATGGTACATTCATGGATTTTGATTTCCGTGCGCACCAGACGCACGTAGCATTCATGTGCGTATTTTGGGACTGATTTCGTATAGAGCAGTACGTTTTTATGATATTGCTATGTGTTTTCGTACTGAGCAGGACTAGTCAGAGGACAGTACCTGAATATATTTTTGCATGCATTGATAGTTATTGAAGGGATTTCCAAAAAGCGAGCTATAGCCTCAGTCTTTACCTACGTGTCTGATATGACACGAAATGTTTAAAACAAGGAGACCCTTCTAAATTGTTTCCAAAACGGCGGAACGTACATTTCAAACAAAGGTATATATGTATATAGTTATTTCCTTATGTTAGACGTCTGCCACTGTGCAGTGTTATACGCGTGCACAGCGACATAAAGAGATTTGGCATGCATTTCCTTCAGATACTTACATATATAGATTCGATATTTACATGTATAGTTTCGAGTTATGTCATATTGGTTTTGATTTGGATTTGGCATTGATGTCTTCTCCATGACTCCGATGATTGTGGGATGCTTGACGGAGTTTTGATTTGAGTTATATGCTCATTTTCAAGCGCATGCGCTGCGCTACGATTTGTTTTATGTACTTACAATTTCGGAGCCCCGACGACTTGATGGGTTTTCTTAGATGTTTTAGTATTTGGGGGAGTTTGAATTTAAATTCGGGGACCGAATTTCTTTAAGGGGGGATGATTGTAACGTTTTGAAAATCGTTTCGGTGAAATTTCGAAAAAATCGGTAAAATAAGGGGGTTTTCTGTAAAAAGTCAAAATACAAATATCTTATTATAAAAATTAAATATACATATTCTAGCTATGTAATTGCTATTATTTGGTGTTTATTGAGCCGCTGGTGAAATTTCAAATTTTCTGAAAAAAATATTATTTTATTATTATTTAAGCCGTCACTAATACATTTAATTAGGGAAAATTACAAATTGGAATGAGTTGAAACAAATTTTGTGCATCATAAAACATTAAATAAAATTTTATCATGTGGTTTTTGGAACGAAATTATTTGCCAAAACGGTTTAGAAATTATTGAAGAAAAAAGGCTTTTTTTAGCGTAAATGGATGTTTGGGGTATTGTATTTATCATTTTTCATCACCCCACACCCGTACCCACACCCACACCCCCCCATTTTCCCTCCCCCTTGGCTGAATTCAGCAGCCCCCCTCTCTTGTCCCCACTTGTTTTGCAAAAGAAAAGAAAAGGAAAAGAAAGGATAAAAGAATGTATAAGAATGGGCTTTTGACTTTTCTTTGACTTTAAAACCAACACCCTCTCTCTCTCACTCTCCCACTCACCTCACCCTCCCCAATTTCGGCCAGAAACAGCCCCCCCCCCATTTTCTCCAAGTATCCATCTTCCTTCACCTCCATTTCCTTCAAAAAAATCAACAAAAATCAACACAAACCCTCACAAAATCAAAATCCGACTCCTACCCATTTTAGCTTAGCCCGTATAGTATGGATCCTTGTGAAAAGAGAGCATTTTGGGAGGCCATGGATGCTTGTGGACCTTCATATATTTTTGGGTATAATTCTAAAACTTTTTGCTTAAATTGCTACTTGTTTCTTAAAGCTAATTTAAATTAAGTGTTAACTTGGATATGTGAGTTTAATTGCAAGTTTTGGATTTCAAGTTAGGGTTTGTTGTGGAAATGAGTTGTGTTTGATTGTGCATGGTTTAGTGAAGTGGTTTAACATAATTAGTTTTGTAGAAAACTAATCTAGTTGTTAATTACAAGTTGTTACTTGAAAAATTGTGTTAATTTGCTAATTGCTTACTAGGTTTTTGAAATTTGTTAAATTCTTGGGATTAAAAATGTGATTAGGGTTTTCTTGGCTTCATTAACTTTATTAAGTGTGGTTTAATGATTTGGATCATGCAAATCTAAGCTAGATTGTAGTTTGTGCATTTTTGCTTTGAAATTGTTAAAAAAGGGTATTTTTGTAAACTAGAATATTAGGATTTTTGGAATTTAATGAGATTAAATTCCGGAAATTGTTTATACGACTTATTTAAGATATTTAATAAGTATATTGGCCGCTACTTTCATTTAAACATCATGTTTTGTACAAAAACGGCGATTGTGCTTGCTAGATTTTCGGAAAAATGACTTTTTGAGTGAAATTGGCGTTTTTGTGAGTTTTAACCTAGTTTATATTAAAATTAGTGTTCGTGAATGTGCAAATGAGTGTGATTGGATTTTTCTCGATGGTTTGACGTTTGTACATCGACATCGAGGGTTGGTTTTACTATTCTTGCGTGCGTAGGCGATAGGTTTGGACCTATGCGTGATACGCGTGCCGATTTGATTTTCGTATGCCGTTTCGATCTCGAATTTAGTTTTAATGCGATATGGTGCGTTATGATATGTAGGTACCCCCACGTGGACTTCGAGACGACAAGCAAGCGCGTGGCGACGTCGGCACCGGCGAGCGAGGACCAGGTGAGTAGATTTATATCTACGGGGAGAAGTCGGGTGGATGGCGTATAGCACCCCCGCAGTTCGTGGTGATATATACGAATACGTATACACACATATATATATATATATATATTTTGACTATAATGTGTTTGATATTATCGATGATATAGATATTTGGTGTTCTTGGATGATTTAGTGTCGCGAAACCCTAGAGTAGTGGTCGCACCACACATGCACACACACACCCATACTTGCATACTTTCTTCTTTCATTTGCGCTTATACGGGATTATATAGTTATGTGTTCACATGGGTATGGGACTATGTGTTCACATACGGATTGAGGATGATAGTACTTGGGATTTATGATGAGTCGATGAGAGATGATTTGAGGCCGTGAGATCGGTGATATAGCAGGGTTCGTATCATAGATACGACATGACGTTGTAGCGGGTCCTTGACGTAGTGTTTCACACACGTCCATGCATACGTAGGCGGTATCAGTATGGTACTAGACGTAGATCAGTACCCCGATCATGATACTTGATAAAGAGGATACCAGGTGAATAGTATGATGAATGTGATATTGACCCGTACCCAGATTGGGATGCCGTACGACGGATTTACGTATGAGCTATATTGATGATTGATCCGCACTCTTGTTTTGGGATGCCTGATTATAGTTATGGTATCGGATATGATAGTACTGAGGCGGGATCACCGACTATACATATGCAGGTATGTATATGTATCGACTCAGATGATAGGCGGTTTCCTTACATGTAGTTCAGCTTGTTAGTTCAGCCGTATAGTTTAGTGTAGTTGTTAGATTAGATTAGACTTCTTACCTATTTCAAAAACTAACGAATCGTGGGCATTTTTAAAGACAGCTCAAGGGAATCTACGGATATTTCAAAAACGACGTATCTTTTCATAAAAACACCGTAGCCCCTATTTTGAAAACCCCATGATTCGTGTTATTTCAAAAGGCACCATTTGTAGGACTTATATTAGTTTAATACTGATTAATTATCGTTGTGTCTAGTATTCTGCTTCCGCACATTATTGCTGTTCGCTCTGCCTCGCATATTTATTCTGCTGCATATTCCATTATTGATATCATGCTGTTAGGACACCAGCACCATTACCGATGATGCGTATGTACCACGTACACCTACTTGCCGGCTCACACACATCTTCATCGGTAATTGCCATGTCACGTACACTTTAGAGAATATAATTGCTTGACTTATATTGTTAGCTGGTAGTTTTGACATGATATTAGGGTACTTCCCTTATATGCCATATTAGACATTGTAGTTATTACCTACCACTTCATGCATACTGTTATTCAGTTGTTCATGCCTAGTTCATTATCATTGACATATGCACTTGTGATGATTTCTTGAGATTTATGATATTTCTGGATTTCGGGGGAAGCCGCAAAATTTACAACTTATGATCTTTTAAAATATAAAACGTTGCGGTTTTCTAGTGATGTAAAGTGTCGTCCACCATGAGTTTGCTGTGGTTTTGGAGATCCGTGTCGAGGGGTGGAGGAACCGTCACGGGTACATGGTGGGCCCGGTTTGGTACCCCGGGGCAAGAGGAATGTGGTGTTGACGTTGAGCCTGGCTGGGGAGCACTACCTACCGGTGATATTACCCGACGCGTCGGATATCCGGAGGATACCGTCGTGGTCTTGAGATGGATGGTAGGGGCCGGTCCGGACTGACGGCGCCCTAGATATTGAGCTTGAGACATTGATATTTCGAGACAGTGAGATTTATGTTTTGTGTCGATGCTAGACACTGTTGATACTGATTTCATTATGATACCTCAGTTTAAAAATACGAAGGAAATCTCACTAAGTTATGAAAACAGTTTCTTCATTTATATGTATTCTGTTTCATGCATTCATACCTCATTCATATGATATATTGCTACCTGAGGCACTGACACGGGCACATGAGATTATACTCGGGTTAGATATTACCCTAGTCATTGTTATAGGCTACGTGTTATTCATATATTTTAGGATATATTATGATCATTGACCTAGGTTGCGTTATTTATGCGATTTCTGTGCGTAGATGTTTTTCTATTCACGAGTTGGCAACTCACCCCCGTTGTGCCCCAGTTTCTTGCAGGTTTGCCGTGCAGGTTTCATTACGGCTTTGCGGGCTCAGTTTCATTCGGGTGACTTGCTAGTAGGTGGGTTTTCCTTGTATCGTACCCATCATATTACCTTGTATAATATTATTCCGTTGTACCTAGTAAATTCCATCAACCAAACATGTATTTTTTGAGATAGAGACCAGTGTTGTTTATTCTTTCGACCTTAGAGTCGCCCGTTATATTTCTGGTGGTTTTGAGTTTCCTTTTGAGTTTTGATCCTCGCCGTTGGCGTTGTATATTATATTGCTTGTGTGGTTGTGACCGTCGATTGACGAAGAGCTAGCTCCCGTTTTGGGGATGCCTTTTTCTTGATTTCGTATACTATTCATGTTGTATCCCGTTTGGGGGCCAGTTTTTACAAAGGAGACTCTGCCGAAATTTTCAGTAAATTTTTGATGTTTTCAAAAACCGCATAATTCGGCCTATGCTATTGAAATTACTTGCTTTAAGTTGGTTTTTCCTGCACTCTACTACTTTTCTTGGTTTGGATTTCTGGGTTTTCGGTTTACTTAGATTACGTACGCCTCGAGACGTTCGTAGTTTAAGTGCCGGTCATGTTCCGTACTTTCGGGTCGTGACATTAAGAGTGGGATTCCTTTTCCCTCCAGAAACCCTAATCTACACGCATCACCATCATTCTAGTTTTAAATCTATTAATGGATAAAAATGGTAACTTTTAATTAATCGTCCATGACTACTAAATCCTAACGAACCCTACAAGCCCTCTTATTATATTATCTAAATTTCTAAAATAATCCGACCAGGAGTTCTGATTGCGGTTAACTTTTCACAAAATTCTTATTTTCGGTTAGAGGCGCACTTTGGATTGGTGTTATCATCAGGGATAGTTGGCGATGGGGACAGTTAGAGATCGAGGACTGGTTACAAGGGCAGTGTCAGGTAGATCGACACTTTAGTTTGTTATCACGATATCAACATGGGAGGCAAGGTTGTTAACCATCTTGGAGGTGATTAGAAGGATCATGTATTTGTGGAGGTTGTTGGTTTTGGGTGTTTCAGAGAAGGTGAGAGTGTTTTTCTTGGAGGACGGGAAGAAGGTTATGGCTCTTACGAAGGTTGATACCCATGGGAGTCCGACAATTGCATTTACGGGGATGGTTTCGGATATCGAGTTTGAGTAGTGCTTGGACTTGATCTACCTAATTGATTGATAAAGACATGGCGATGACGAGATCAGGAGTTCCAAGGTTTTCAAGAAAGTATCGAGATTGTGGCAAATTTAAATCAAGATGGAGATTGTTGATTTTGATTTAAATTAGTCAAGATTTAGCCCAAGATTTGAAACATGGATCGAGTAAGAGTCGATGATCAAGATTTAAATTAATTCTTAATTTTAAATCTTAAGTTTATCTTTTTGTAATCCTTGCTTAAATCTAAGTCTTATCTCTGAATTGATGTAAGCTGTAAATATAAAGCCAATTAGCCTAGGGTTAAAGAAGAGGGTTGCCAATAATCTCCACAATTAAAAGAAGCAGCCGTAAAACCAAGAGAGAGGGAAATAAAGGAGAGGTTTTTGTGAGGGATATAGATTCTTTATATTGGGCGGTGATCGGAGAGGACAATTCTTATGTAATCCTTTCTTGATAGCGGAAGCTTTGTCATCTGATTGCAGGATTAGATATAGTTGTGCCGAACCAAAATAACCCACAAGTTATCATAAGCACACACACCAAACAACACAAACACAAGATTTTTCCTAGGTTCGTCGCAACTGCACATAATCCTGCAATCCGATGATGAAGCATCCGCTATTAAGAAAGGATTACACGAGAACTGACCTTTCCCATCACCGCCCAATACAAAGAAATCTCTAACCCTCACAAAAACCTCTCGTTTATCTCCATCTCTTTTGGTTTTACGGCTGCCTCCTTTTAATTATGGAGAAATATTGGCAACTCTTTTTAAAACCCCGGGCTAATTGCCTTTATATTTATAGCATACATCAATTTAAAGATAAGACTTAGATTTAAACTAAAATTATAAAAAGATAAACTTAAGATTTAAAATTAAGGATTAATTTAAATATTGATCATCGACTCCCACTCGATTTAGGCTTCAAATCTTGGACCAAATCTTGGTTAATTTAAATAAAAATCAACAATCTCTATCTTGATTTAAATTCGACACAATTTCGACACTTTCTTGAAAACCTTAGAACTCCGGCTTTCAGCGTCGCCGTGCCTTTATCAATCAACTAGGCAGATCAAGTACAAGCACTGTTTGAACTTGATATCCAGAACCACTTCCATAAATACATCTGTCAGACTCTCATGGGTACCAACTTTCATTAGAGCAACAACCATCTTCCCGTCCTCTAAGAAGAATACTCTAAACTCCTGTGGTACACAAAAAACCAATAATCTTTGCGAAACTTGGTCCCCGTAACCGCCCCCAAGACGATTAATAACCCTGCCTCCTCTGTTGATGCTGGGATAGCCTACTGAAACGTCGATCTACCTATGTAACATTTTGAAAATTATAAATATTATTTTATAATTTAAATATGGATATTAGGAGTTTACGAAGATATTATCATGTATGGATTTTGGGATTTTGGGTTTTCGGATCGGTATCCGTAAAAATATAACTATTTTGGGGAAAATGAAAAATATGAAATATTTTAAAGATAGCGTGTATTTTGTTTTGAGAAAAGATAGGTGATTTAAATGAATTGTGCATTAAACCATGCTTGATTTTTGTTAAAACATGTTTAATGTGTATGGCATATGATTTTCATGAGATCCTTTCATTTTATTTTATGAATATGGTTTTATAATTTTAAAAGAAAAGAGAAAAAGATAAGAAAAGAAAAATGAGACGAGACAAGGAGGTATGGGTAGGAGAGAGAGTGTGTGTGAGAGAGAGGGGGGCATGGCAACATCAACCATTTGTTGCATTTCTCACTTCATTTCTTCATCTCATTCTTCATCTCCTTCTTCATCTTCCTCCACCTCCTCCACCACCTTCTACCACCATACATCTCCACCCCCCCCCCCACAAACCACCGCAAAATATCACATAGCCTTCACTAAAAAGTTCCTAAGCTCATCTTAAGTTTCATGATGGGATCAAGTTTTCGTTTTGAGGATTGCTGCCATCTTGGAAAAATTTTGAGTTGCTTTCTTGAGGTAAAACACTCTCTTTTAGATAATTCTTTAGATTTCTTAACCTCATAAACTAGTTGGAGTTAGTTTAGAGCTTAAAATTTAAGTTTTGTAAACTTAAGTTATTCTAAAGTTAGATTTGATGGGTAGAACTTGTAGTAGTAGTGTAGAAGAGGGTTTAGAGAGTAATTACTAGCCTAGTAGTGATAGTATCTCTGGTTTAGATGAGTTTAGAATTTTCCGATATCAGTTTTTCATTGAGATTTGAGGATCAAATTGAATCTGGTACTACTTGGGAACTATGAAAATTAAATAGAGGATACAAAGAGATGTATGAACCAGTAGAAGACCACCCTAGAAGCCCGAGCCCACAACTCCAAATCCAAACCGCCGTTTTATTCGATTTGGCCGCAATTTGCGGGTCAATTTTGGAGTTAGGTTTGAATCTTACTGTAACTCACTCACCAGATAACTAAGCCTGCCCTATACGCTAAAAAGTCTCAAATCGCCTGAAGAAAAATCTAAAGTTATTTTACTTGATTTCTAGCAATGTTTTGCGATATATGAAACTTGGTTTTTGGATATTTGTGGTTTGACTCGGTCGTTTGACGTTCGTACGTCGATGCCGAGGAGTATTTTGTTGTTTTAGCACATGTTGACCATAAGTTCTAACCTATGTGTGCTTCGCTCGTGATTCCAAATTCGATTCAGGTTTTCATGTGATTTTGGTTATAGATTTGATTGTAGGTACAATCGCGTGGACTTCCGTGATGACGAATAAGAGCGAGACGTCCGTCAACTTCGACTAGAGCGAGAATATAGGTGAGTAGATTTATATCTACGGGAAAAATTGGGTGGATGTCATATAGTACCCCCATAACCAATTAACTAGGATATCTATATTATATCTAGGATAGTGTTATGTTAGATAACTTTGTTTATAACTAAGTTAGTATTTAGTTTGTACCTAGTAGGATATATGTATGCGTGGATATATAGTTATTTGTGATTATTGTGATATGCATACGCGACTATAGATCCGTACGATATTGTTTGGGATATTGTTGATGAAGATAGATTGCTGGATACGGCCGATTTATATTGTTATGTTTGTTGAGTTATACTCTTTTAAAAACTAACGATATGTTTCCTGCTTTTAAATGGTGATGTCAAGGATGTACTACAAATTTCAAATGAATATCGATTTCAAAAACATTGTAGCCTCCTTAATTGTAAAACAATATTTTGTTCTATTTTAAACTATAACGGTATATAGCTCATAAAAGTTAGCTACGTTTAACGATTATTCACGTTACGATTAGGATATCCTTTTTATACGCTCGTGTTTCGATTACCTATTATAAATGCTAGTTGTGTTATTATTCTCATACGAACACATTGATAGAATACTGCACAACTACCAGTGATTGCTATGTTGCACAAATCATAGACGCGCATGTTACACTACACCTCATTGGTACTGCTATGACACTGTAGGATTTCCACGCTTGTTATCGTTAATGTTATTATATGAATGCGATGATTGACATATCCATGTGATAGTGATGTTCGAACACCTTTGATAGGACACTTGTACAAATACTATAATTATCATGTTGCATGAGCACAGACGCATATGCTACACTACACATCATTAGTACTGCTATGACACAGTAGGACGGCCGTATTTACTCGTGTTCTAAATATCCATGATTGATGTGATGATACCTATCATGATTATATTATACGAATACCATCATTATGGATATTCGTATATGTTTGTTGCCAATGTGGAAAAGATAATATATGTGTTATGTTTTTATGAACTCGAGACAGATTATATATGTGTTTTTCGGAACTTGTTGTTTTCCATGAATTTGAGAAGCCGTGGTGGAATTTATAAAACTTGTGAATGTTTTAAATGCGATTTTCTCATGATATGATGATTTAGCGTCCACCATGAGTTTTAGTTTTTATGATGAGATATCTGAATCGAGGGAGGGGTTAACCGATTACGGGTACATGGTGGACCCGGTATGACACCGAAAAGCAGGAACCGTAGGGAAGTACAAGGAGCCTAGCAAGGTGGATCAATACCGGAGTGAGTATTGTAAGTGTATATGTGCTCCTTTCTGTGTCAACTACTGCTATACGGAATCAAAATCTTTAAAACTTGAGCACAATACACTAAAATCCCAGGATACAGGCCCGAACACTACACTAAACAAACCCTAACTAGAAGTTTTAGCTACTCGGTTGGGATTACAAACTTTGTAGACGGTCCTTCGGGTCTTGAAAGTTGACTCCTCAAACTCCTTGGGTTGATGGAATGAGCTCTCGAAGCCGATCTTCCGTGTCAAAGACGATCCATCCGAGGATGCCGATTCAAGCGATAGCTTCATCCGAAGCAACTAAAGATCAAGTTTTGCTAAGACAAGATGCTTAGAGTGGTATAGTTTATAAACTAGATGCTCTCTTTTAATCCTCGAAAATTAAGTGAAGAAAAATGAGGAAAATGATGAAGGGGTAGCAACTCAAGAATTTTCTTCAAGTGTTGAAAAATATCAACCTCACATAAAATATCTCACTCTTTCATACTTATCCCTTCATGCTAGAAATAAAGAGACGGGTGGGCTAGTGACTCACAAGGATGAGTCATAAGCCCACACACTTCTAAATTCAACCATGAAGGAATGGGTGAGAGAGTATAACCACTTCATCAAGTATATATATACATACAAATATATAAATACAAATGCATGTTTATAAACAAGTATACTCAAACCCGTATAAATACGTATACCGTATTTCTACCAAAATACGAATATTGTATTTGTACCGAAAATACAAAATACGCGTATTCATATTTAGAAAGAAATACATGTATTTGTATCAAAGTACAAATACACGTATTCGTATAAATACCGTATTCGTGTTAAATAACAAATACCCAAAAGGGAGCAATATAATACTAGCATCAAAACTGGTTGTCTTTCAAATCTTCCAGTACTACTAAAACGTCCGATTAAAGCACGTGTATAAATACACATGTTCAATCGAATACCCCTGCGTAAAACCATACGCAAACTACACCGTTTCTCCTGAACCGGGAAACCCTCTGTGTGGGACTCTAAAGACTCGACAATACGCTGGCAGTGGGTTTAACCACAAGCACGTCAGTGGTACTAGCTATACGTAACGGCTATCTAAGTATCTGTCGAAGGGAAGATTGACACGATAACTCGTCTGAAAACCCTACTGAGCCTATAGGTGACATTCTCCGTACAGTCTGGTCTGTTCGTCTAAGAGTATCGCATATCGAGCCTAGGGGATGGAAAGTGTCAGAACCCTAATAACGCAATAAGTCGTGTCGGTGTGGAGCCCAATACACCCTGAGAAACTACCGGTGTACCTACCAGTAAATCTTACTTGCCCTGGCCAAGGACATTATGTATTGGTCAGCCGTACACAGCACGATATCAACTCCCAATACCGGGAGAAACGAATCCCTTCTATCCCCTACTGTCTCCAAGTGCTTTGGAACCGCACCCAACTACTACTTGTTTGCACGACTCATTTGAGTCGTGGTAGAGTAGTAATCAAAGTACAGTGGGAACACACTCAAGACAAATAGTGATGTCATGTCAAGGGACTAATCTGTACTCTTGTCACCTAAGAACTGCTAACTGACGATAGGTATAATACCAACCAACAGTTCCCAGCGAGTCCTTCCAGTGTAACTCATAACCCAATGAGCACCTGTATACTATCTTTGGTACCGTCTACCAATGGCTGCAAGACAAGCCACCTCCCCTAACGGGGATAAGAAGCGTATACACTAGTCTACTCTGGAGTATCAATACCCTGTCTCGATAATCCTACGACTAGGGATAAGTTTAAGGATGTGCTTATAGACTACCCAGCTCCCACTAGTGTGACTGCCATCACAATGCCGGTAGTCAAGCAAAGATCGTAAGGTCTCTATCAACGTATATTAGCGATACGTTAAAAGAAATATGAACACATGTTAAGATAGACTCAAACCAGATAGTATACTATCATGTTGAGCAATACTGTTATTATATCTGTATATATCCCAAAATTTCAAAATGTAATATATAATCCAGTACTACACAATAATGGCCTCTAGGGTATATATCACTAACAATCTCCCACTTGCACTAAGGCCATGTATTGGTATATCGCGGACCTAACATCTCGAATAGCCTCTCGAACTGCGTCTGAGGGATGACCTTTGTGAGTGGATCTGCAATGTTGTTCTCCGTGTCTACTCTCCGCACCTCGATCTCCCGGCGATCCACGATCTCCCAGATAAGGTGATTCCACCTCAAGATATGTCTGTACTTTTGATGGGACCTTGGTTCCTTCGATAAAGCTATAGCCCCGTTGTTGTCACAATACAAAGGTATTAGGTCAACAATGGACGGAACCACCTGAAATTCTGTTAAGAACTTTCTCATTCAGACTGCTTCTTTCGCGGCGTCACAAGTAGTGATATATTATGCCTCCATCTCGAGTCAGCAACGGTGTCTTGTTTGGACCTCTTCCAACAGACCGCCCCTCCATTGAGGATGAAAACATAACCCGACATGGATTTGGAGTCATTATTGTCACTCTGGAAGCTGGAGTCAGCGAATGCCTCGATCTGGAGGTCTTTACTGCCGTACACCAAGAACATTTTCTTAGTCCTTCTCAGGTGCTTGAGAATGTTCTTTACTGCTATCTAGTGTTTCTCTCCAGGGTTTGACTGATACCTACTTACCACGCTCGGTGCGTAAGCAACATCTGGTCTGGTACACAACATCGCATACATTGTAGATCCTACCGCAGAAGCGTAGGGTATAATACTCATGTGATCCCTTTCCAAATCAGTCTTAGGAGACATCTCTTTGGAGAGGGTGATCTCGTGACAAGCCGGTAGATTACCGCGCTTGGAATTTTCCATACTAAATCTTTTCAGTATGGTGTCAATGTACCTGAACTCTGAAAGTCCTAACATCCACTTACATCTATCACGATAGATCTGGATTCCCAGAATGTAGAAGGTATCACCCAGGTCTTTCATGGAGAACTTCTGTGACAAGAATCTTTTGACTGATTGTAGCATAAAAATGTTATTTCCTATCAGGAGAATGTCATCCACGTACAAGACGAGGAATACCACAGTTCTCGCTACAATCTTACTATAAATGCATGGTTCATCTGGATTTTTGATAAAGTCAAATTTTTTGACTGTCTCATCAAAATAGATGTTCCAACTCTGCGATACATGTTTTAATTCATAAATGGATTTAAGCAATTTGCACACTTTTCCTCTACTCCTACTCTCAATGAAACCCTCTGGCTAATCCATATAAACACACTCTTCTAAATTTCTATTCAAAAAAGCGGTCTTTACGTCCATCTGCCAAATTTCATAATCATAGAAGGCAGCAATGACAATTAAAATCCGAATGGATTTAAAAATAGCCACTGGAGAAAAGGTTTCATCATAGTCCAAACCAGGTCTTTGACAAAAACATTTTGCTACAAGTCTAGCCTTATAGGTTTCAACTTGTCCATCTGCACCAATTTTCTTTCTGAAGATCCATTTGCAACCTTCGTCAAAGCCTTATAGCCTTATAGGAATACCACAGTTCTCTCTACAATCTTACTATAAATGCATGGTTCATCTGAATTTTTGATAAAGTCAAATTTTTTGACCGTCTCATCAAAACAGATGTTCCAACTCCGCGATACCTGTTTTAATTCATAAATGGATTTAAGCAATTTGCACACTTTTCCGCTGCTCCCACTCTCAATGAAACCCTCTGGCTAATCCATATAAACACACTCTTCCAAATTTCCATTCAAAAAAGCGGTATTTACGTCTATCTGCCAAATTTCATAATCATAGAAGGCAGCAATGACAATTAAAATCCGAATGGATTTAAGCATAGCCACTGGAGAAAAGGTTTCATCATAGTCCAAACCAAGTCTTTGACGAAAACCTTTTGCTATAAGTCTAGCCTTATAGGTTTCAACCTGTCCATCTGCACCAATTTTCTTTCTGAAGATCCATTTGCAACCTATGGGTTTTACCCCTTGAGATGTAATATCCAAAGTCCAAACTTTGTTAGTGTACATGGATTCCATTTCGGTCCGCATTGCATCCAGCCACTTTACTGAGTCTCTGCTTGTAATGGCCTGCTGGAAACTGGTGGGCTCATCACCATTGATGATGCAATCCTATCTATTCCATCTACGAGAAACCATAGTATCTCTCGGGCGGATGAGACTGCCTAGATCTGCGGAGTGGCGCAGGGACGTACGGTTCTGTTGAAACTTCTGGTTCTACTAGGCTTTCAGTAATAGATTGTGGTTCTGGAATTTCTTCCGGTTCTATTGCGTCCCCACTTATTTCTTTTTCAAAAAATTGAGTCTCCAGATAGTGGGCATGCCGAGAAACAAAAACCTTTTATTCCTCTGCGTAATAGAAAAGATATCCTATAAACTTACACAGTACTGATCGTGCCTCGAACTTGTCCGCATGCTGCTTTTTGACAAAAACAGGATATCCTCATATCTTAAGATACTTAAGATAGGGTTTCTTCCCACTCTACATTTCATATGGTGTGGTAGGCACTGACTTGGTAGGAACTTTGTTCAAAAGATATGCAGCAGATTCTAGTGCATAACCCCAGAAGGATCGCGGTAACTCAGCATTACTCATTATGGAACGCACCATATCCAATAAGGTGCGGTTCCGCCTTTCTGATACACCGTTGTGTTGAGATGTGTATGGAGGAGTAAGCTGGAAGAGAATTCCATTCTCTTTTAAGTAATCCACGAACTCGACACTTAAGTATTCACCACCTCGATCAGATCAAAGTGTCTTGATACTTTTGCCTGTTTGTTTTTCCACTTCATTCTTGTATTCCTGAAATTTCTCAAAGGCTTCGGATTTATTTTTCATCAAGAATACATGTCCATACCTTGAGAAATCATCCGTAAAAGTAATGAAGTAGGAATAACCACTCCTCGCATGTGTAGACATTGGACCACACACGTCACTGTGTATGAATCCTAAGTGAAAGTCTACCCTAGCACCACCACTTGGTCAAAACCGGCATCATGCATGCAACTTTAAAATATTTGGGGTGCTAAGCTACACTAATTAGGATCAAACTAGACTATTAGGGTTTCTATGATGATATCACAAGATTTACACTAAGAGAAAGAAACTACAAGCTTTGTAGATCGAATCCTTCTCTTCAAAAGCTCTGTGTAGTAGTCCAGGGGACTCCACTAGGCTCCACTTGAAGTTAGATCGAGCTTCCTTCGTGACCTTCGTGCCGAAGATGATCCATCCGAAGCTCCGCTAATCCAAGCTACCTCTTCACTAAACTATCTTTAGTGAAGGAAACACACTACACCAAAGTGCTAATCTGGTGTAGGATGGTGAAGTATAGGTGTTTAGCTCACTAAGGATTCTCACAAGTCCTAGGTTTCACAACTCATGTGAGTGTTAGGGCTTAGAGGTGGAGGTGAAGAAAATGGAGAGAGCTAGAGAGATGAGCTCAAGAAATGGCTAAGGCAAAAATGAACCAAGTAAAGAATGGCTTAAAACCCTCACATTATTGAAGCAACCAATATCCATCAATATAGAATTGTAACCATGCTTCAATAGTGTAGGATGATGAATAAAAAATTCATCAAGCCATACTTTGCACCATACCACAAAAGTTTCCCCATTTTTCCACCTCATTTTCAATTTTCACAAACTAGAAAATCCAACCATGCTTCATATATATATATATATATATATATATATTATGAAGAAAATAATTAGTGAGCAATAATATTAGTTAACATATAATTATATCAAATATAAATATATATCAAATTATTAAATCAACACTTGATTTAATAATCCGGTTATATCACATATAACCGACTAATATCAATTATCTGTATATCACATTATCAAATCAACACTTGATTCAATAATCCGGTTATATCACATATAACCTAACCGATATCAAATAACCGCAAGATTAAAATACGGTATCACATACTCGTATTTAATCAGGCCCCCGCACATATCAGCATATGTACCGTACTTCGTTTCGCTTGAACTAGGAAACTTCTATGTTGGACTCTAAAAACTCATCAATACGCCAGCAGTAAGTAATGATCACATCAGTTACCCACAAGCCGTTAGCGGTACTAGCTGGACGTAACGACTACCCGGTTATTGAGCGAATAGAAGATCAACAAGAAAGCTTGTCCAAACTCCCATGAAGCCTATAAGTAACACTTACCGTACAGTCCGGTCTCTTCGTCTGATATGTCGCATATCGAGTCTAGGGGTAGAATCGTCAGACCCTAGAAACTTAATTAGTCATGTCGATGTATTGCTCATAACGATTCGAGAAACTACTGATAACTCTTACCAGTAAATCTCATCAGCCCTGGCCAGGGACTAACTGTTATAACCAATCGAGCATAGCGCAACATCAACTCCTAATACCGGGATAGACGAAACCCCTCCTATCGCTCACTGCCTCCATGTGACTCAGGATTGTACCCAAAATCCACATGTTTGCACGACTCCTTTGAGCCGTGGTAGGAAGGAAATTAAAGCACAGTGGGAACCACACAAGAAACTATGACGATCTCGGGTCTACAGACTAACATGTACCAGTGTCACCAGAGAACTTCTATTTGACGATAGGTATAGTACCATCTAGGAGTTCTCGGCGGGTCCTGTTCAGTGTACCCATTCTCTAATGAGAACCTGTGTACAATATTTGATATCAAACACCAATGGTTATGGGATCAACCATAGCCCCATACAGGGTCAAGAAACGTACACACTAGTCTACTCTGGAATATCGATGCCCAGCCTCGATACTCCCTTGACTAGGAACAATTAAAAGATGTGCTTGTGGACTATACAAGTCCCAATAGTATGATCCGCATCATAGTCCTGGTAGTCAAGCAAACATCCTAAGGGCTTTATCAATATGTATCAAAGAGACAGTATAATAATACAAGTGTACATGTTAAAATAAAGAGCAACCAGATAGCATATTGTCATGTCGAGCAAGAAAGTCCTCTATTTATATGTCCAAGCATCCACTATATCATACAATAATGGCCTCTAGGGCATACATATTCCTAACAATCTCCCACTTGCGCTAAGGCCATGTGTTGTAGTATCTCATACCCAACATCCTAAAAAGTCTCTCAAACTGCGTCTGGGGAAGGTCCTTCGTGAGTGGATCCGCTACGTTGTCCTTCGTGTCAACTCTCCTGATCTCGATCTCCCGTCAATCTACTATCTCCCAGATCAGGTGATACCATCTAAGAATATGTCTAGATCTCTAATGGGACCGGGGTTCCTTGGCCAAAGCCACAACTCCATTGTTATCACAATACACAGGTATTGGATGCTCAATGGATGGAACCACACCAAGTTCATCAATGAACTTCTTCATCCAGATAGCCTCTTTGGCAGCATCGTTGGCAGCGATGTATTCAGCCTCCATCGTCTAGTCTACTACGATATCTTTCTTGGAACTCTTCCAACATACCACCCTTCCATTGAGGTTGAAGACAAATCCGAGACCGACTTATTGTCGTCCTTATCACTCTGTAAGTTCGAATCGGTAAAGGACTCCACCTGGAGTTCACCGTTACCATACACCAAGAACATTTCTTTAGTCCTTCTCAAGTACTTAATAATGTTCTTCACAGATATCCAGTGTTTCTCCTCAGGATCTGATTGATACCTACTCACTACACCTAGTGAGTAAGCTATATTCGGTCTGGTACATAGCATCGCATACATGATAAACCCGACTGCCGAAGCATAGGGTATCCCTTGCATGCGAGCCCTCTCCAAATCAGTCTTGGGAGGCATCTCTTTGGAGAGAGTGATTCCTGAACAAGCAGGTAAATTACCACGCTTAGAATCTTCCATACTAAATCTCTTTAGTATGGTGTCAATGTACCTGAATTAGGACAATCCCAACATCCGCTTAGATCTATCTCTATAGATCTTTATCCCCAAGATGTAGGAGGCATCACCTAGATTTTTCATAGAGAACTTTTGTGATAAGAAGGGCTTGACCGAGTGTAGCATAGGAACATCGTTTCCTATCAAGAGTATGTCATCCATGTACAATACGAGGAAGACAACCTTACTCTCAACAACCTTCTTGTATATACAAGGTTCATCTACGTTTTTGATGAAGTCAAACTCTTTGATAGCTTCATCGAAACAGATGTTCCAGCTCCACGATGCCTGCTTTAATCCATAGATTGATTTAAGCAGCTTGCACACGCTTCCACTGCTCCCACTGTCTACGAAACCCTCTGCCTGTGTCATGTACACGCTTTCTTCTAAATCATCATTTAGAAAAGCGGTATTAACGTCCATCTGCCAGATTTCGTAGTCATGGTATGCTGCAATAGCAAGTAGGATCCTGATGGACTTAAGCATAGAGACAGGAGAAAAGGTTTCATCATAGTCGACACCTGGTCGTTGACGGAAACCTTTCGCAACAAGACTAGCTTTGAAGGTCTCAACCTTTCCATCTACACCAATTTTCCTCTTAAAGATTCACTTGATCCCGATGGGTTTTAGCCCTTCAGGAGAAACTTCCAAAGTCCATACTTTGTTAGTGTACATGGATTCCATCTCAGATCGCATAGCATCCAGCCATTTCACAGAGTCTCCACTTGTAATGGCCTACTCGAAACTAGTTAGGTCATCATCTTCCATGATGCAATCCTCGCTCCCACCGTCTATGAGAAAACCGTAGTATCTCTCAGGTGGATGAGGAAACCTACTAGCTCTGCGGAGTGGCTGAGATTCGTCAGAGACTATTGGATCCTCCGATTCTATCAAATCATCAGTTGTAATTTATGTAGCTGGAACTTCTTCCAGCTTTACCTCTTTACCACTAATTTCTTTCACAAGAAATTCCTTTTCTAAAAAGATGGCATATTGAGAAACAAATACCTTTTGTTTCTCAGTGTGGTAGAAGATATATCCATGTGAATTCTTTGGATATCTCACAAACTTGCAAAGAACTGATCTTGCCTCGAGCTTGTCCGGATTTTTCTTCTTGACATAGGCTGGACAACCCCATATCTTAACTCGTTTAAGATATGGTCTTTTTCCACTCCATATCTTATATGGTGTTTTAGGCACAGATTTTGATGGAACTTGATTCAGTAGGTATGCAGCTGTCTCAAGTGCATAATCCCAAAAAGAAATAGGTAACTCAGCCGTACTCATCACAGAGCGCACAATATCTAATAGGGTGCGATTTCTCCGCTCCGATACACTGTTGTGCTGTGGTGTATATGGAGGAGTAAGATGAGAGAGAATCACATTATCTTTTAAGTAGTCTCTGAATTCCGTGCTCAAGTATTCTTCTCCCCGATCAGATCGTAGGATTTTAATACTTTTATCCATTTGGTTCTCTACTTCGCACTTATATTCCTTGAATTTCTCAAAAGATTCAGATTTGTGTTTCATCAGGAACACATGTCCGTATCTTGAGAGATCATCGGTGAATGTAATGAAGTATGAGGAACCATTCCTGGCATGTGTAGACATAGGACCGCATACATCACTACGTATCGATCTCAAGAGTTCAGCAACTCTTTCTCCGTGTCCAGTAAACGGAGTTTTGGTCATTTTACCTTTGAAACATGACCGGCAAGTTTCATAAGAAATAAATTCAAACTGATTCAAATATCCATCTTTATGCAACTTAGTTAGTCTTGTCGCATTGATATGACCTAGTCTAAAATACCACAAAAAGGCTTCGTTCATTTCTGAACTTTTCCTCTTGTGTGTGTTCTGTACGCATAGAACTGTAGTTTGATTTAGAACGTATATACCATTACATAACGTACCAAACCCAATCAACACTTGATTTAGGAAAATGTCCATAACATTATCCTCCAATACAAAATTATATCTTTCTTTATGCAACAAAGAAACTGATATAATATTGCACATCATATTTGGTATGTAATAATAGTCGTTCAGAATCATTGTATTCCCATTTGGTAATACTAGGTGATATTCGCCAACTGCTTTGGCTACAACAATTGCACCGTTCCCTACTTTTAGAGACATACCATCTTTTTCCAGTTCTCTACCTCTTCTTAGCCCATGTAACAAATTACAGACGTGGGATCCCAATCCGGTATCCAATACCCAGGATGTAGAGTAAACTGAGAAACAGTTCTCGGTAAAGAACACACCCGAAGAAGATGCATCAGCATGCTCCTTCTTCATTCGGGTGGCGTGGGAATCCGGGTATTCTCCTATTCCTTACTTAGACTTATGACAATCATAAGAAAAAGCGGAACCAACGTTCCCCAGCTCAGTATAATAAGCGGGTTCGGTCAATACATCCATATTATTATCTTGATTAATGCGTATCATTGGTCGCTACCTGAAGAGAGAGAGAAGGAAACGCTTTAGCGTGCGCTCTTTGCAAGATTAGATTGGTTATTATCTTATCTAATCAGGATGGCTCCCACTATTTTTATCAAATCTTCCTTCAAACCATAAAGGTAAGATTAGCCGGGATTAATTACACCTTACAAGTTTGCCAATCGATCAGCCAGGCAGGTATTGATACTCCGAGGGAGTCTCCCCATGCTTTCGCATGGAACTAATTAAATAACCTCATTTCTGCACGGGCATAACCCTGTTAACACCTTTCTTATACACCTACTGGATCAGCTAATTGTAAAGTGAAAAACTCTCCCAGGAGTAACTCTTACTCACAGTGGGTATCGGGATCCAACTATCTCATAGAAGGTATGCAATCTCATTGCGAATTTCAACACTTGAAATTCCCAATATCTGTTTTTACCCCTAACAACTTATGACCTTAACAAGGTCAGCAAATCATAAGCGCTAGCCAAGTTCAACCCATCATTTCATGATTGAATTAAACACACCCGTACGACCCTTAACAAGGTCAACAAAGTCGTACGACTACTCTAATCCAATCGCATCATATGCGGCAGATAAGCACTAATCAACTACCGTACACTACGCCTTGACAAGGTCAACAAACGTAGCACGAATACTAAATAGCACTTATCTGAAATGACGGAGGGCTACGACTGGTTTTTTAAGAAAACCTTTAACATAATGAACTTGATATCGTTGTAAAATTTAGTGATTTGAAAAGGAGTGTTTTTGTAGCTTTTACTAGTTTTTCTAAAGAGGTCACTCCCGGTGAAGGGATCTCGGCTCTTTTCTCATCGAATGAGGTGATGGATATCCATCAAGGAATACCACTACGCAAAGAAAGAACTAGAGAAGCTATAAAAAAACAAAACCGAGTGGGTTGTAGCATTTGCTAGTTTTGCTAAAGAGGTCACTCCCGGTGAAGAGATCTCGGCTCTTTCCTCATCGAATGAGATGCTGGATATCCATCAAGGAATACCACTATGCAAAGCAAGAACTAGAGAAGCTATAAAAAAACAAAACCGAGTGGGTTGTAGCATTTGCTATTTTTGCTAAAGATGTCACTCCCGGCCGGTGAAGGGATCTCGGCACTTTCCTCATCGAATGAGGTACTGGATATTCATCAAGGAATACCACTATGCAAAGTAAGAACTAGAGCTACCTTTTTAAAATTTTGATTCTACAACATTTTTAGGTTTCTTTCTTTTCATTAACCTCATTAATGAAGTCCCATCATTTATATTTCCCTAAACATCACAGAAAAGAACCGAAAATAGAACGTACGCTTATGACATCCGCATTCGCCACGGGCCCCGTCATGCACCGTTAAGTTACTTAACTAACGGCAGAGCGAGGGCTGGACTTGCACGGGTGCAAAACATAAGTAACGTTTATTATATATCATATATATAATATAGCAATCGTCTCACACGGTTATATGATCACATCACAGAACCAAGCAGCAGAAGTCAACATATGAAATATTGGATATACTAGGAGGTCCATGTTTTAAATTAAGCCAGAAATGAAAAACACGGATTCCACGGTCGTGATAAATAGCCAAACCCACATCCCTAGACCCCTACAAGGGAGGCAAGCAACCCTGCCAATTCTAGAGTTAGGAGACCCGATCTCGACTCCTCGAGATGGTCTCCCACTGGACTCTAGAACCCGGTTACTTGTGCTCCCCGTCTTGGGTCTATCCTAATGCGGAAAAGTAAATAATATACATCAATGGTGACATCATCCTCAACCCGGAAGTGTCCTAATAAAAGAATATTACATACAAATTTTACATGAATGAAAATTGAAAAACTCTCATCTCACGCAAAAACCCCTGGCTATTCATTCACAACGATCCAATATAACATATCACAGCAACACATAGCATCGCATGTCATCAACGTAAGTAAATATGTGTATCCCAAATTCCGTTGACATATAGCAACGAGATCGGGGATACACTACATATTACTTTTACGGTCGTAGAAAAGAAATGAAAAACTACAATATTTAGAATCCGCAAATACCTTAGACATCATAAACCCGGAATATCTCATATTCCGAATTTCATGCCTAACCTATAAACCCTGCATTTTAGTCTGAAATCGAAAACTCTTTTCAATAAGCAGTCGGATAATTCAACAAGATTCCTGACTAAATGATCGCGTACAATACGCGATTGCGACGGAGTTTTGATACGAATCGAAACTCCGTGGCAATTGATCAACCGAGACTAAAACGCTGGATTTATAAAACACTAACTAGTTTTCTCAAAACTAATTGTTGTGGATTCCAAATATCGTATCACATATCATCATAATGTATACGACGCTAAACATTTCAATCGATTTATCGAACACCCACAAATCACAGAGACCTCAACAACTTGAGCCTCATTAAAAACACCCAGAAAGTACCAAATATTACAATGGAGCAGCACAAGAAAAATGATGCCATATTGCCACAAAAGTGCGGCGGAACCGCGGCCAAACATGGGTCGCGGTTCTGCGGCTCTTTGATGGAATTGGCCCCTCAAATTTCTTGGGGCTCCATTAAATACCCTGCACGAATTTCTGCATATTTTTAATCTCGAAAATTCCCAACTTTTGAAAATTCGACATAAACTTGATAAAAACCGGGCTTCGAAAAATCGATCGAACACTTTAACACCATAAAGACTTTCCCTAATTTTCTAGCTTGGCTCTGATACTATGAAAGTCTACCCTAGCACCACCACTTGATCAAAACCGGCATCATGCATGCAACTTTAAAATATTTGGGGTGCTAAGCTACACTAATTAGGATCAAACTAGACTATTAGGGTTTCTTATGATGATATCACAAGATTTACACTAAGAGAAAGAAACTACAACCTTTGTAGATCAAGTCATTCTCTTCAAAAGCTCCGTGTAGTAGTCCACGCGACTCCACTAGGCCCCACTTGAAGTTGGATTGAGCTTCCTTCGTGACTTTCGTGCCGAAGATGATTGTAACATTTTCAAAAAATATAAAATATTAATTTTGGGAATTTTTATAATTTAATATTATTTTATTGATTATTTTAATATTAAATGCAAATAAATGGGAAAAATGTTAGAAAAATTATGAAAAATTATGGAAAATTCTAAAATAGGGTAAATTAGAGAATTATGACATTTTTAAGTTGTTGTGATCATTTTGACACTAATTTAGTGCTAATCGCGATTAAAAATCGCTAATCGGGTTTTTAGCAAATTTTGAGCAAAACATGCACACACTACTTTTTCCACACTTGTGCACTTTTCTTGCCATGATTTATCATTTGGGATTACTATTGAGGTGAGAAGGTTTGAATTAGGGATTAAAAGAAAAGAAATAGAAAAGAAAAGGATTAAAGAATGGGGTTTGGTGAGAAGAGGGTATGGGCTTCTTTGACCTCCACACTTAGCCATTTCTCTCTTCATTTTTCCCTCCATCTCTTCCTCCTACTGCTGCTGCTGCTTCCTTTCCCCTTTCCTCCCCTCTTCAATCCCTCAAATCATTTCAAAAACTATCCCAAAACCCTATATCGGTTTCACAAAAAGTGTGCACAAGCTTGAGATCTACAAGATGGACTAAGAAAGCATGGATTTTGGTCACTAGGGGCAACTCAAGAAAATTCTTGAGTTGCCAATTGAGGTAATTTCTGAACCATTGTCTTAGTTTTAGCATTTCCTATACCCCATGTCTAGTTTAGTATCGATATTGTGGATTTTTGAGGACTTGATGAAAACCTAGTTAGGGTTTGAGGGAACTTGAGTTGTAATGTGAAATTGAGCTCAGTAGAGGACTTGCAAACACCCTAGTGCATGAATTGGAACCCAAAACCTGGAACCCAAACACAGAATACGGATTTTAGAAACCGATATCGGAAAAATTATGGAATCTGTGAAGGTTAATTCGAATCTGCTATCACCCGAGACACCCTAAAATAATATTGAGTGGAAATTGAGATGTGCAGGCACCATAGAGGCAACACCCCAAACCCCAGCCCCCAACTCATCCGTACGGCCGCCAAATTCCCTCTTTTGGCCACCAATTGCGGCCTGGGTCCCACCAATTTGTCTCGTTTTGGTTCTGTAGCTCCTACATTGTTAGTTTAGGCCCCTGGTATTCATAGATTTGTATAAATTGATCTCTGGTAAAATCTGGGACATATATCCTAAGTTGCTATTTTGGATTCGTGTTTCCGTATTCCGTATTTTCATTTCTGAAATGGTGTGTTTCGTTTTACCTCGACTATTTGGCGTTTATACGACGATATAGAGGATTTATATGTGGTTTTGAAGGCGTGCCATAGGTTCTCACCTATAGGCCCCCTTATCGTATCGTTTGGATTTCATGCGCCGTTTTAGCTTGGATTTGGTTTTAATGCGCATATACGATATGTTGATGTGTAGGTACCCATGAAGAATTCGAGACGACAAACAAATGCGTGGCGACGTCCGCAAATGAGAAGCAAGGTGAGTAGATTATATCTACAGGGGGAAGTCGGGTGGATGGCGTATAGCACCCCCGCAGTCCGTAGTTAGTATATACATATAGTAGATGTGTGATAGTTTTAGTGTGTAGTAGCTTGTGTTAGAAGTATTATGGATAGTATAGGGTAGAAGTGACTAGTGTAGTTCATAGTCGCGAACCCTAGGATAGAACTTACACCTACACACACACACTTGCATATTACTTGTACTTGCACGGCGTTTGATGATATGGAATGACGTTGGTAATGAGTCGATGATGTGGGCTTGATGACGTGAGATCGGTGATTGGATACGATTCATTGTGGGATATGACTTGTGATCTCTTGCGGGCTTGGGATATGTGTTTACCCCGCATGCATACTTCACCGATGGTATCGTTTGGTGCTAGACATAGAGTAGTACCCCAGGCTATGTGATCTGATGATAGTGATACCTGTTATGTGATGAGATAGTGAGATGTTGACCCGTACCCAGCTATTGGGATGCCGTACGATGATTACCGTACGAGCCGATATTGATGATAGATCCGCACTCATAACTCGAGGATATCTTATGATATGACATTGAGGCAAGATCACCGACTATATACCTTTATATATGTATCGACTCAGATTTAGGCGGTTTCCATACCCCTCCAGACTTGCATGATACTTAGATCAGTAGTTGCATAGTAGATGATAGACTAGACCCGAGTCATGCCTATTTCAAAACTAACGAATCGGGAATATTTCAAGATAGGAAAAAGGGGATTCTACGGATATTTTCAAATGTGTCGTGTCTAATTTCTAAACACCGTAATCCTTGTTTTACCAAAGACCCCGATTCGTCTTATTTAAAAAGGCAAGGTTGCATGATATAGCTTTTGAGTTAGATTCTTCACTATTGCGTTGATTATTCGATTGCACCTGTTCATACTGTTTGCATGGCATCACTTGTGCTTATTGTTATATTACCATCATGCTGTTAGGACACCAGCACCATTATCGATGATGCGTATGTTCCACGTACACTGATTGCCGACTCACACACTTCATCATCGATAATTGCTATGTCACTACACTGTAGTACTGCTGCATTCATGGTATGATTTCCCGCATAGCATATTGTACACATAGACCTGTACACATTTATATGTGACATGACTTGATATTCATACCTGATACATATGTCACACCTGATCATCATATTGTAGCTCATCTATATGTGACTTGACATGATATTTATGTTTGACGCACATATCATATCAGATTAGTGACTTACATTCTGGTTTGGATTATATGTGATTTCTGGATTTGGGAACCGTGGCTATTTCAAATATGTAATCATTTAAAAACCCGGTTCCCTTGATATGATATTTCGGTGCGTCCACCATGTGTTTTCTCGGTGCTGAGAGCGACATGTGAAACCCGAATCGAGGAGGCGGATGAGGCCGATTGCGGGTACATGGTGGACCCGGTAAGGTACCCCGGGGCAAGAAGACGTGGTGATGACGATGAGCCTGGCAGGGGGAGATTGCCTACCGGTGATTTTACCCGACGCGTCGGATATCCGGAGGATACCGTCGTGGTCTTGAGATGGACAGGGGTTGACCCGTACTGCCGGGGCCGAGGGCCGATACCGCAGACGGAGCCCCATATGGATGAGGATTTACGTGTCGATGCTTGGCACGGGTTTCATGATGTTTTGCCATGATTTGTTTACATCCTCATATTGCATACATGATGTTTATTGTCATTGGGTGACGGGTGGACGGGTTCCACGTATATACAGACATGGATCATATACAGACATGGATCATATACAGACTGGATTTACACTGATCATACTTCATTTGTGTATATAACAGGGTATGAGGGCGCTGTTATATATACCCTTACACCAATGTTAGTGGTATGGGACACTAATATATGTGTATTGATATCATTGATACTCCATCATATTTACTTCTTGCAGACATACCTTACACTGATGACATGTTATTACCTGGGTACTTGGCACCACATACATATTTAGATGTTACCTTGCCACCTTATTACACTCAGATGTACTCTTGTGGATTATATTACTGATTGTTGACTTAGGCTTATGTCTTGCATTCGGTTTCTGCTTGTAGATGTTTCTATTCACGAGTTGGCAACTCACCCCCGTTGTGCCACAGTTCTTGCAGGTCTTGCCGTACAGGTCCTATTGCGGCATTTCTGGCACACTACCTTCTTGCGGGTGATTTGCTTTGGTAGGTGGATTCTTTCGTATCAAGAACCACCATTGTACCTTTTATTTCGTTGTATCTAGAATTTCCATCAACCAAAACTTGTATATTCTTTCAGACTTAAAGACAGTGTTGTATTATTCGACCTTAGAGTCGCGCTTAGTAGTATTGCGGGTTCTTGTTGCTCGAGCTTTCTTTTGGGTTTGATCCTCGCCACTTGGCGTTGTATATTATTGTTGCATGTATGGTTGTGACCGTCTTTTGACGAAGAGCTAGCTCCCGCTTGGGGATGCCTTTATCATTGTATATATTGTTATTCTTGTTTTACCCCATTCGGGGCCAGTTTTACAAAAGAAACTCTGCCGAAATTTCTAGAAAAGACTGTACTGTTTTAAATTGCATATTCGGCTTAGTTATTTAAAAACATTGATTTTTAAACATGTAGTTCTTTACTTATTCTAAAAAAAAAAGGGGTTTTAGATTTCTGGGTTTTCGGCTTACTTAGTCGCGTTACGCCTGTAGGCGTTACGTGGTTAAGTGCCGGTCACGGGCCAAACTTTGGGTCGTGACAAAGTTGGTATCAAAGCGCTAGGTTGACCTTGGTTCGAGTCTAAGTTTGACTATGTGGAGCCTAGGGCGTTGTTTATATACGGAACTTAGGCTTGACCTTACGGAACTTAGACTTGGTCGAGGGGGTACTAAACCCGAACTTTCGTCGTTTTAGGATGACCCTTGGTTGATGGATTAGGTGACTAAAGTAGAGTGACGTACCGTTGGTATGTTCCGCGGCATACTTACGACACGCCACTCCGCTTAAGGAACCTTAGGATGTGCATATTTCTTGAGATCAGTGATTCTTTTCATATCCAGGATTATTCATCCATTTGAGATCCCCGATTCTATTAGTTTCATGATCATACCTTCATTGATGCTGTTCCTCCCTATGATCATGTATCCACTTTGGATCTGTTGTTTCCCTTCTTGCCACTGATGTGCTCTCTTTGATACTCGATTGAGATTCCTGTCACCATGGTTGAGCGCAGTTGGGCTGCTGCTAGGGTTACGGCCGGTGTGAGCTCGTTTGGTACGGGGGCCGACCGTTGTGTTTTCTGGTGACATGGGAATGTCTCGAGTTAGTGTTGGTGATTGTGACCTCTAGTGGAGGCGAGTGCTTGGTTTTGCACCGGATGATCGGGCCATTGTTAGAGCTGCCAGTTGAGAGAGGACTGTTGATGTACAGCGTACCTCAGAGATTGTGATGTCGCCTATCGTGCAGACAGATGTACCAGCTGTTGCTGAGATTGACAGGATGTTGCTTTCGGAGCTTACGAGCTGAGATTGCCGGAGCTTTCAGGCAGATGCGACAGATGATAGCTAGTCTACCCGGTTTGAGAGACGAAGGTGATTCGTCCGATTTTGCGCCAGAGCGGGCCCAGATGAGTTGAAGATTTCCAAGGTGGAGAGTCTTACCCAGATCTAGAGCAGACCGATTCAGAGACGACCGCCATTGTGTTGCCTTTCCTGGAGGATTGAGGCGTTGTTCGGCGTACAGGCGTATGAGCCAGTTGCTGCTGTAAATGATGAGATATCGCCCAGATGGTTGGAGCTGTTGCAGCGTGAGCATATACTCAGAGAGATGATAGCGAGTCGCTAGCCACCTGAGGATGAATGACTAGGACGCGTGGTGAGTTCGCTTACCCCGATGCGAGGACGTCAGGCGGATTGATTCCAGCTAGAGACGACTTCACGCAGGTTCGTTGAGAGTCGATAGCGACGATCGAATGTCAGGAACCCATTTTCCAAGTTTAAAGTATACGGAAAGACATGCAGGTGATTCTATGGACCCTCTAGAAGAATGAAACCCTAACTCGACTTAATGACCGTGTGACAGCCTTTGAACCTTAGGGTTTACGGCGGTTCCGCGGCACCATTAGTGAGGCTTGGGTTTGCCCTTCTACGGCTGGACCACCGACGCTGTGGCATGTACTCGATACTATTAAACTGTACCCGAGATGTGAGCTCTTGGGGGATTATGAGGATCTGACGAGTCGATCGGATGGTTCGACATCTTTCGGATATCGTGATGGGATACTGCTTGGGAGACTCCAGATGCGAGCGTAGCCGTCGGAGCGCAGTTCGTGTAGCCACGATGAGTTATGTCCGAATCAGTCGACATTTGAGCAGAGTGAAGAAAAGAGTTCGTACGAGATTTCGACAAGATGACGTCCCACTCCGCTGATATCCGAGATGTGATACGCACCCCGAGGCGTAGTATATGGATATATCTTCCAGGAAGAAGCGCGATGAGTATGCAGCCGTTACGGAATGAGCTTTAGCTTCAACATTGGATGATGACTTCCGGGCATTTCGGCAGGATTGAGATTTGAGAAAGGAACCTCGACAGGACCCTTCCGGAAAACGATACGAGAAGACCTGAACCAGGAGTAGTCGTATTGCGCACACCCAGCAGGACAGAGTTCGGCATTATCGACGAGGTAGTTGACCAGGATCGAATAAAGGGACTTACCCAGATGCGTTGCGAATTGATCTAGGGCGGACGAGTGACGAGTATTCCTCCGAGGGTTGAGACATGTTCCCGAGGATTTGTTCGGCCTGACATCTTCTACAAAATGGTGAAGCTACAGAGTACGCGATTTCGAGTCCGTGCAAGAGACTTCAGATTGGCCGTGGCCGAGAACAGTGCAGTGCAAGGTAGCTTGGCGTGACGTCATAGTGGACGACGATGGAGACGAGTGGAACCAGAGGTTCGTGTGAGACGCTGACGAGCTGTCATTACTTCCCGTCGAGACTAGAGACCTGATATGCTTACAGAGACGTTGGAATGTGACCAATTTCCGAGAAAAGGTTGTGCTGAGAATACAGATGTCTATCAAGCGAGAAGAGGTAGTACAAGAAAGCCAGCCTCTGTACAGATCGGCATAGGCATGATTGGAAGAGCCCTTGAGCAGGATTCCTTCCAGGACATTGCTGCAATGATGTTTACACCCAGGATCAGATGTGTGACGTACATTCGGAGAGCCAAAGGCCGACGCCAGTGATATGCTGCCTTACGAGTGGTCATGAGGATTGACCGAGAGGTGACCAGAGAAGTGCCAGAACGGAATCGTCCCCGTTAGCACACCTGACAGGGCCGATGAGCCGATTGACTGCGAGATAGGAAATCCGCAGAGAAGATAAGGACCCAGAGTCAGAGGACGCCAGACCGCGAGCAAGAAGCAAGTAGATATCCTGCGCTGCTAGCAGTGGATGCACTGACTCCTTCTCGACCTTGAAGGAGGAACTACCGACGACGGTATCTATGATTTGTGATTTTGTGATTCGATTATCACGTATCCGTCATTTTGGATTTCGGCATTTTGGGCGTTCTGTTTGCATGATTTAGTTTTGATGATTGAGTTTCATGATATTTGTTTCGTGCACACCGTTGCACCTAGATGTAGTTTTCTACACATGTTTGACACATATATGGATTTTGATTCCTTGCGCACCAGACGCATAGGATATTCTTATATATGCATTTTGGGGATTGATTTCTAGTAGAGTAGTACATTTTTTTTTATGATATTCTCTATGTGTTGATTTTTCGGAGCCCCGACAAATGGATTATAACTGAAATTGTTTTAGTAGTGGGGGTTTAAATTTAAATTCGGGGACCGAATTTCTTTAAGGGGGGTAGATTGTAACATTTTCAAAAATATAAAATATTAATTTTGGGAATTTTTATAATTTAATATTATTTTATTGATTATTTTAATATTAAATGCAAATAAATGGGAAAAATGTTAGAAAAATTATGAAAAATTATGGAAAATTCTAAAATAGGGTAAATTAGAGAATTATGACATTTTTAAGTTGTTGTGATCATTTTGACACTAATTTAGTGCTAATCGCGATTAAAAATCGCTAATCGGGTTTTTAGCAAATTTTGAGCAAAACATGCACACACTACTTTTTCCACACTTGTGCACTTTTCTTGCCATGATTTATCATTTGGGATTACTATTGAGGTGAGAAGGTTTGAATTAGGGATTAAAAGAAAAGAAATAGAAAAGAAAAGGATTAAAGAATGGGGTTTGGTGAGAAGAGGGTATGGGCTTCTTTGACCTCCACACTTAGCCATTTCTCTCTTCATTTTTCCCTCCATCTCTTCCTCCTACTGCTGCTGCTGCTTCCTTTCCCCTTTCCTCCCCTCTTCAATCCCTCAAATCATTTCAAAAACTATCCCAAAACCCTATATCGGTTTCACAAAAAGTGTGCACAAGCTTGAGATCTACAAGATGGACTAAGAAAGCATGGATTTTGGTCACTAGGGGCAACTCAAGAAAATTCTTGAGTTGCCAATTGAGGTAATTTCTGAACCATTGTCTTAGTTTTAGCATTTCCTATACCCCATGTCTAGTTTAGTATCGATATTGTGGATTTTTGAGGACTTGATGAAAACCTAGTTAGGGTTTGAGGGAACTTGAGTTGTAATGTGAAATTGAGCTCAGTAGAGGACTTGCAAACACCCTAGTGCATGAATTGGAACCCAAAACCTGGAACCCAAACACAGAATACGGATTTTAGAAACCGATATCGGAAAAATTATGGAATCTGTGAAGGTTAATTCGAATCTGCTATCACCCGAGACACCCTAAAATAATATTGAGTGGAAATTGAGATGTGCAGGCACCATAGAGGCAACACCCCAAACCCCAGCCCCCAACTCATCCGTACGGCCGCCAAATTCCCTCTTTTGGCCGCCAATTGCGGCCTGGGTCCCACCAATTTGTCTCGTTTTGGTTCTGTAGCTCCTACATTGTTAGTTTAGGCCCCTGGTATTCATAGATTTGTATAAATTGATCTCTGGTAAAATCTGGGACATATATCCTAAGTTGCTATTTTGGATTCGTGTTTCCGTATTCCGTATTTTCATTTCTGAAATGGTGTGTTTCGTTTTACCTCGACTATTTGGCGTTTATACGACGATATAGAGGATTTATATGTGGTTTTGAAGGCGTGCCATAGGTTCTCACCTATAGGCCCCCTTATCGTATCGTTTGGATTTCATGCGCCGTTTTAGCTTGGATTTGGTTTTAATGCGCATATACGATATGTTGATGTGTAGGTACCCATGAAGAATTCGAGACGACAAACAAATGCGTGGCGACGTCCGCAAATGAGAAGCAAGGTGAGTAGATTATATCTACAGGGGGAAGTCGGGTGGATGGCGTATAGCACCCCCGCAGTCCGTAGTTAGTATATACATATAGTAGATGTGTGATAGTTTTAGTGTGTAGTAGCTTGTGTTAGAAGTATTATGGATAGTATAGGGTAGAAGTGACTAGTGTAGTTCATAGTCGCGAACCCTAGGATAGAACTTACACCTACACACACACACTTGCATATTACTTGTACTTGCACGGCGTTTGATGATATGGAATGACGTTGGTAATGAGTCGATGATGTGGGCTTGATGACGTGAGATCGGTGATTGGATACGATTCATTGTGGGATATGACTTGTGATCTCTTGCGGGCTTGGGATATGTGTTTACCCCGCATGCATACTTCACCGATGGTATCGTTTGGTGCTAGACATAGAGTAGTACCCCAGGCTATGTGATCTGATGATAGTGATACCTGTTATGTGATGAGATAGTGAGATGTTGACCCGTACCCAGCTATTGGGATGCCGTACGATGATTACCGTACGAGCCGATATTGATGATAGATCCGCACTCATAACTCGAGGATATCTTATGATATGACATTGAGGCAAGATCACCGACTATATACCTTTATATATGTATCGACTCAGATTTAGGCGGTTTCCATACCCCTCCAGACTTGCATGATACTTAGATCAGTAGTTGCATAGTAGATGATAGACTAGACCCGAGTCATGCCTATTTCAAAACTAACGAATCGGGAATATTTCAAGATAGGAAAAAGGGGATTCTACGGATATTTTCAAATGTGTCGTGTCTAATTTCTAAACACCGTAATCCTTGTTTTACCAAAGACCCCGATTCGTCTTATTTAAAAAGGCAAGGTTGCATGATATAGCTTTTGAGTTAGATTCTTCACTATTGCGTTGATTATTCGATTGCACCTGTTCATACTGTTTGCATGGCATCACTTGTGCTTATTGTTATATTACCATCATGCTGTTAGGACACCAGCACCATTATCGATGATGCGTATGTTCCACGTACACTGATTGCCGACTCACACACTTCATCATCGATAATTGCTATGTCACTACACTGTAGTACTGCTGCATTCATGGTATGATTTCCCGCATAGCATATTGTACACATAGACCTGTACACATTTATATGTGACATGACTTGATATTCATACCTGATACATATGTCACACCTGATCATCATATTGTAGCTCATCTATATGTGACTTGACATGATATTTATGTTTGACGCACATATCATATCAGATTAGTGACTTACATTCTGGTTTGGATTATATGTGATTTCTGGATTTGGGAACCGTGGCTATTTCAAATATGTAATCATTTAAAAACCCGGTTCCCTTGATATGATATTTCGGTGCGTCCACCATGTGTTTTCTCGGTGCTGAGAGCGACATGTGAAACCCGAATCGAGGAGGCGGATGAGGCCGATTGCGGGTACATGGTGGACCCGGTAAGGTACCCCGGGGCAAGAAGACGTGGTGATGACGATGAGCCTGGCAGGGGGAGATTGCCTACCGGTGATTTTACCCGACGCGTCGGATATCCGGAGGATACCGTCGTGGTCTTGAGATGGACAGGGGTTGACCCGTACTGCCGGGGCCGAGGGCCGATACCGCAGACGGAGCCCCATATGGATGAGGATTTACGTGTCGATGCTTGGCACGGGTTTCATGATGTTTTGCCATGATTTGTTTACATCCTCATATTGCATACATGATGTTTATTGTCATTGGGTGACGGGTGGACGGGTTCCACGTATATACAGACATGGATCATATACAGACATGGATCATATACAGACTGGATTTACACTGATCATACTTCATTTGTGTATATAACAGGGTATGAGGGCGCTGTTATATATACCCTTACACCAATGTTAGTGGTATGGGACACTAATATATGTGTATTGATATCATTGATACTCCATCATATTTACTTCTTGCAGACATACCTTACACTGATGACATGTTATTACCTGGGTACTTGGCACCACATACATATTTAGATGTTACCTTGCCACCTTATTACACTCAGATGTACTCTTGTGGATTATATTACTGATTGTTGACTTAGGCTTATGTCTTGCATTCGGTTTCTGCTTGTAGATGTTTCTATTCACGAGTTGGCAACTCACCCCCGTTGTGCCACAGTTCTTGCAGGTCTTGCCGTACAGGTCCTATTGCGGCATTTCTGGCACACTACCTTCTTGCGGGTGATTTGCTTTGGTAGGTGGATTCTTTCGTATCAAGAACCACCATTGTACCTTTTATTTCGTTGTATCTAGAATTTCCATCAACCAAAACTTGTATATTCTTTCAGACTTAAAGACAGTGTTGTATTATTCGACCTTAGAGTCGCGCTTAGTAGTATTGCGGGTTCTTGTTGCTCGAGCTTTCTTTTGGGTTTGATCCTCGCCACTTGGCGTTGTATATTATTGTTGCATGTATGGTTGTGACCGTCTTTTGACGAAGAGCTAGCTCCCGCTTGGGGATGCCTTTATCATTGTATATATTGTTATTCTTGTTTTACCCCATTCGGGGCCAGTTTTACAAAAGAAACTCTGCCGAAATTTCTAGAAAAGACTGTACTGTTTTAAATTGCATATTCGGCTTAGTTATTTAAAAACATTGATTTTTAAACATGTAGTTCTTTACTTATTCTAAAAAAAAAAGGGGTTTTAGATTTCTGGGTTTTCGGCTTACTTAGTCGCGTTACGCCTGTAGGCGTTACGTGGTTAAGTGCCGGTCACGGGCCAAACTTTGGGTCGTGACAATGATCCACCCGAAGCTCTGCTAATCCAAGCTATCTCTTCACTAAACTATCTTTATTGAAGGAAACACACTACACCAAAATGCTAATCTAGTGTAGGATGGTGAATTAGGGGTGTTTAACTCACTAAGGATCCTCACAAGTTCTAGGTTTCACAACTTATGTGTGTGTTAAGGCTTGGAGGTGGAGGTGAAGAAAATAGAGAAAGCTAGAGAGATGAGCTCAAGAAATGGCTAAGGCAAAAATGAACCAAGTAAAGAATGGCTTAAAACCCTCACATTATTGAAGCAACCAATATCTATCAATATAGAATTGTAACCATGCTTCAATAATGTAGGATGATGAATAAAAAATTCATCAAGCCATACTTTGCACCATACCACAAAAGTCTCCCCATTTCTTCACTTTATTTTCTATTTTCACAAAATAGAAAATCTAACCATGCTTCATATAATATATATATATATATATATATATATATATTATAGAGAAAATAATTAGTAAGCAATAATATTAGTTAACATATAATTATATCAAATATAAATATATATCAAATTATTAAATCAACACTTGATTTAATAATCCGGTTATATCACATATAACCGACTAATATCATTTATTTGTATATCACATTATCAAATCAACACTTAATTCAATAATCCGGTTATATCACATATAACCTAACCGATATCAAATAACCGCCAGATTAGAATACAATATCACATACTCGTATTTAATCAGGCCCCCACACATATCAGCATATGTGCCCTACTTAGTTTCGCTTGAACTAGGAAACTTATGTGTGGGACTCTAAAGACTCGTCAATACGCCAGCAGTAAGTAATGATCACATCAGTTACCCACAAGCCGTCAGCGGTACTAGCTGGACGTAACGGCTATCCAGGTATTGAGCGAATAGAAGATCAGCAAGCAAACTTGTCCAAACTCCCATGAAACCTATAAGTAACACTTACCGTACAGTCCGGTCTCTTCGTCTGATATGTCGCATATCGAGTCTAGGGGTGGAATCGTCAAACCTCAGTAACTTGATAAGTCATGCCGATGTATGGCTCATAACGATTAGAGAAACTACTGATAACTCTTACCAGTAAATCTCATCAGCTATGGTCAGGCACTTACTGTTATAGCCAATCGAGTATAGCGCAACATCAACTCCCAATACCGGGAGAGACGAAACCCCTCCTATCGCTCATTGCCTCCATGTGACTCGGGACTGTACCCAAAATCCACCTGTTTGCACGAATCTTTTGAGCCTTGGTAAGGAGGAAATCAAAGCACGGTGGGAACCACACAAGACATTATGACGATCTCGGGTCTACAGACTAACTTGTACCAGTGCCACCAGAGAACTGCTATCTGACGATAGGTATGGTACCATCTCGGAGTTCTCAGCGAGTCTTGTTCTGTGTACCCATTCTCTAATGAGCACATGTGTACAATCTTTGATGTCAAACACCAATGGTTATGGGATCAACCATCGTCCCATACAGGGTCAAGAAACGTACACACTAGTCTACTCTGGAATATCGATGCCATGTCTCGATAATCTCTCGACTAGGAACAATTAAAGGATGTGCTTGTGGACTACACAAGTCCCAGTAGTATAATCTGCATCATAGTCCTGGTAGTCAAGCAAACATCCTAAGGGCTTTATCAACATGTATCAGAGAGACAGTATAATAATACAAGTGTACGTGTTAAGATAATGAGCAACCAGATAGCATACTATCAAATCGAGTAAGAAAGTCCTCTATATATATGTCGAAGCATCCACTATATCATACAATAATGGCCTCTAGGGCATACATATTCCTAACACTAAGAGCTCAGTGTCTCTTACTCCGTGTCCAGTGAACGGAATCTTTGTCATCTTTCCTTTGAGACATGATTGACAAGTTGCATAAGACAAATATTCAAACAGATCCAAATATCCCTCTCTATGTAACTTCGTCAACCGTGTTTCATTGACATGACCTAGTCTACAATGCCTTAAGAAAACTTGATTTAATTCTGGAGTCTTTTTTTAAGTGTGATCTGGACATTGAAACCTGGTGTTGATTTAATACGTATATACTGTTGTCTAGTGTACCTGACCCAATCAAACCATGATTAAGGTGAATATTTACAACATCGCTTACAAATGTAAAATCATAACCTTCTTTAGATAGTAAAGATACAGAGATGATATTACATGTTAAACTTGGTACACAAAAACAGTTACGCAAAACCAAAATGTGTCCACTTGTCAATCCTAGGTGATATTCCCCTATGGAAACAATAGCATCCACGCTCGCTCTGTTAGCAACCCTGAGGGTCATATCACCTGCATTCTAAACTGTACGGCTTCTCATTGTCTGCAATGAATTACAGATATGAGATCCTGAACCGGTATCTAATACCCAGGAAGTGGAGTTGATTGACAGACAGTTTTCAATCATAAACACACCTGAAGCCGAAACCACACCTTGTTTCAAATCTTGGTTTTTGGATTTCCAAGCCCTGCAATCCATCTTCCAATGGTCTTTCTTGTGACAATAGAAGTATTCCGCTTTCCTTACTGTTGGCCCCAAAACTTTTGCTATGCCCTTTCCCTGTACCTTACCGACACTGCCTTTCGGTTTGGTGGGGGTCTTCTTCTTCTTCCCCTTGGATTTCGCCTTAGATTTAGAGAAAGAAGGTTCCCTAACAAGCAAAGCGGGTGTCTCTCTGGTTTTCTTTAGGGTGCCCTTTGCACTCCTATACATGTTGAGAAGCTCTGGAAGTGTAACTTCCTTCTCTTGAATATTGAAATTCAATATAAACTGGGCATAGGTAGAAAGGAGGGACTGTAGAATCAAGTCTGTATACAACTCTTTCTCCAACGTGGTCCCAAGATCCGCGAGCTCTTCAATATAGCCGATCATCTTAAAGACGTGGTCCCCTACAAATGACCCGATAGCCAACCTTGGCTGAAATAATTTTTTTAAGGTCTCGTATCTTGCGATACGAGATTGCTCAACATATAAATCCTTAGGATGGCGGAAGTTGGAAGCTAATTCCATCTTCTCATGCCGTCTCTGGTGTTCATTATCCATTGAGGCCAACACGAGGCACTTGGCTTTCTCATAGTCTAATTTCCATGTCTTACGGATCTCAATATTTGGAATCTGGACCAGGGACGGCGGGGGCTTTAGTAGTAAGGAGGTAGCCCAGCTTGTCATAGGTAATGGCCATCTGGACATTCCTTAGCCAATCTTTATAGTTTGGCCCTATCAATATATTTTTATCTTGTAGTAACTTAAGCCCGGTCATCTTGGTCGCTGCAATTAGGAGAGAGAAAAGAAACACTCAGCATGATACTCTTGCAAATTTAGATTGGTTTTTAGTTTATCTAAACAGGATGGCTCCCACCGTTTCCTCAAATTCTCCTTCAATCCATAAAAGAAGAATTAGTCGGGATTAATCGCACCCTACAATTCTTGCTTATCCTTTCGTCCAGGCTTGTGTCGGTACTTCGAGGGAGGTTTTGAAATGCTTTCACGAAGTTTCTTAGTTAAATAACCTATTTTCCCTGAAAGCATAGCCCCGCTAACACTGTTTTAGACACTTACTTGGTTTATAGCATTGATTGTAAAGTGAAAAGCTCTCCCGAGGAGCAGTAAAACTCACGGTGGGATCAGGATCCAACTATCATTGTGTGACAACTTTGAAGGAATCGTACCAAAATTATCACACTCCATATGGTATGCAAAACTAGCAAGTTTCCTTTTCCTTTGAAACTCCCGATGTGGATTTTTTTCCCAGACGCTTATGACCTTGACGAAGGCCAAAATATCATAAGACGTAAGTCAAGTTCTATCCGTCATTATCCAAGTTAATCTGAACCCATTCATACAAACCCTTGACGAAGGCCAAAATAGTTGTACGCCTGTCCCAGATTAACGCATCTATCTATGCTACAGATGAATACCCAGCAGCTATCAATCACTATGCCTTGGCGAAGGTCAAAATACATAGTTTGAATACTACTGAATATCCATCTGGAATGATAGAGGGCTACAGCTGGTTTTGGCGAAAACCGTGAACGTAATGAACTTGATATAGTCGAAGGAACTATGATAGCTTTTGAAAGGAGTGGTTTAGGCTCCACATTTAAAAGTTATTTTTAAAGAAAACCGAGTGGTTTTGAAATTATTCCAACGATTTAACTTTGGTTTATTTCCTTTGCATTAAACAATATTAATGTTGTCCCGTCATTTAACCCTATCATTACAGAAAGAAACGAAAATAGAACATACGCTTATGCCATCCGCATTCGCCACGGGGCCCCGTCATGCACCGTTAGGTTACTTAACTAACGGCAGAGCGGGGGAAGGGCTAGCGCGGGTGCAAAACATAAGCAACGTTTATTTTATATAATCTATATATCTAGCCATTCGTCTCACGCAATAATAGACATTCTAGATCACAGATCATAACACAAGTAACACACAGATAAATGTATTGAATATACTAGGATTTTCGTGTTTCGTATAAGCCTATAACAAAAAACGGATTTCACGGTCGTGAAGAATAGCCAAACTTTCACCCTAGACCCCTACGGGTGCGGCAAACTACCCACCAAATCCTCGAAGTGAAGTAACCTCCCTCAATGGGATGAGTAGGCCACTCGGCACTTCAAGAACCCGGTAGTTTGTGCACCCCACCTTGGGTCTAAACTAGGTGTAAGAAAAAGTAAATGAAATAATACAACGGTGCCTACAACCTCAACCCGGATGTGCCCCGCAAAAGAATATTACATCATTTTACAAATTCCATGAATGAAAGAAAAGAACACTCTTCCCACATCCTCCGGCTATTCAATCACGACGATCCAATACTTCATATCCACAAACCGCAAATAATATACTAGATATGTACAACCCCTACTAATCGACGTATAGCAATTAGTCGATGTTTAGAAACACATATACGAATTTAAAGTGAATAAACAATGTTAAAATTTTGATTTAGAAACACTCCGTGTTGCCCAAGCACAAAGATGACAATAGATGAAATCTGGGAAAAATCAAATAATACCATAAATCCTAAATCCAAGATTACAAAACACCACAAGAAGCACGAGACAAAACTCTACAAGAAAACCGGCCATAGCGGGAAAAATGCCAATTCCGGCGGTTTTTTCTTGGAGTTGGTGCCTCGTTTTTTTCAGGTGTTCTAGTTACAACATAAGGAGCATTCTGCACTTGTTTAAAAAAAATTTAGAAGCTCTTTAAAAATCGACAGAAACTTGGATCTAGATTTTATCGTTTCGGAGTTATTTCGGTTTCGAAACTCTAAATTTTGTCTATTCAGTTAGTTAAGTGTTTGGGTAGTCTCTGATACCAGTGTAAGTGTATATGTGCTCCTTTCCGTGTCAACTATGGTTATGCGGAATCAAAAACTTTAAAACTCGAGCACAATACACTAAAATCCAAGGATACAAGCCCAAACACTACACTAAACAAACCCTAACTAGGAGTTTTAACTACTCGGTAGGGATTACAACCTTTATAGACGGTCCTTCAAGTCTTGAAAGTTGACTCCTCAAGCTCCTTAGGTTGATGGAATGAGCTCTCGAAGCTGATCTTCCGTGTCAAAGACGACCCACCCGAGAATGCCGATTCAAGCGATAGTTTCGTCCGAAGTAACTAAAGATCAAGTCTTGCTAAGACAATATGTTTATAGTGGTGTAGTTTATAAACTAGATGCTCTCTTTTAATTCTCACAAATCATGTGAAGAAAAATGAGGAAGAAGATGAAGAGATAGCAACTCAAGAATTTTTTTCCAAGTGTTGAAAAATATCAACCTCACAAAATATCTCACTCTTTCATACTTATCCTTTCATGCTAGAAATAAAGAAGTGGGTGGCCAAATGACTCACTAAGGTGAGTCACAAGCCCACACACTTTTAAATTCAACCATGAAGGAATGGGTGAGAGAGTATAGCCACCTCATCAAGTATACATATACATACAAATATATAAATATAAATGCATGTATATAAACAAGTATACTCAAACCAGTATGAATACGTATACCGTATTTCTACCAAAATACGAATACCGTATTTGTACCGAAAATACAAAATACGCGTATTCATATTTAGAAAGAAATACATGTATTTGTATCAAAGCGCAAATACACGTATTCGTATAAATACCGTATTCGTGTTAAAATACAAATACCCAAAAGAGAGCAATATAATACTAGTATCAAAACTAGCTGTCTTTCAAACCTACTAGTACTACTAAACCATCCGATTAAAGCATGTGTATAAATACACGTGTTCAATTAAACACCCATGTGTAAAACCATATGCAAACTACACCATTTCACCGGAACCGGGAAACCCTCTGTGTGGGACTCTAAAGACTCGACAATACGCCGACAGTAGGTTTAACAACAAGCACGTCGGTAGCACTAGCTGTACGTAACGGATACCCAGGTATCTGTCGAAGGGAAGATCGACACGATAACTCGTCCGAAAACCCTACTGAGCCTATAGGTGACATTCTCCATACAGTCCGGTCTGTTCGTCTAAGAGTATCGCATATCGGGCCTATGTGTGGTAAACGTCAGACCCTTAATAACGCAATAAGTCATGTCAGTGTGGATCCTAATACATCCTGAGAAACTACCGGTGTACCTACCAGTAAATCTGACTTGCCCTGTCCAGGGACTTTGTGTATTGGCCAGCCGTACACAGCGCGATATCAACTCCGAATACTGAGAGAGACGGATCCCTTATATCCTCTACTGCCTCCAAGTACTTCGGAACTGCACCCAACTACTACCTGTTTGCACGACTCATTTGAGTCATGGTAGAGTATTAATCTAAGTACAGTGGGAACACACTCGAGAAGAATAGTGATGTCAAGTCATCGGACTAACATGTACTCATGTCACCGGGGAACTGCTAACTAGCGATAGGTATAATACCAACCAGCAGTTTCCAGCGAGTCCATCCAGTGTAACTCATAACCCAATTAGCACTTGTATATTATCTTTGGTACCGTATACCAATGGGTGCGGGACAGGCCACCTCTCATAACGGGGATAAGAAGCGTATAAACTAGCCTACTCTGGAGTATCGATGCCATATCTCGATAATCCTACGACTAGGGACAAGTTTAAGGATATGCTTATAGACTACCCAGCTCCCACTAGTGTGACTGCCATCACAACGCTGGTAGTCAAGCAAAGATCTTAAGGGCTCTATCAACATGTATTAGCGATACGTTAAAAGAAACATATACACATGTTAAGATAGACTCAAACCAGATAGCATACTATCATATTAAGCAAGACTGTTATTATATCTATATATATCCTAAGCTTCCAAAATGTAATATACAATCCAGTACTATACAATAATAGCCTCTAGGGCATATATCACTAACAAGTATTAGAGCGCGGCGGATATCTGGAAGATACCGACTATGGCTGTTGATATTGATAGAGGACCAGTCTGACAAGACGGTGCCTATGATATCTAGATATACGTGTCGGTGATAGACAAGGGATTTATGAGATTTAGAGTGTCGATCTTGGACACTCATGTGTTGATATTTGCGTGATTCGTCGAGATGCGTTGTTATATATTATGCCATATAGTAGCCGAAAAGGACTGATCCATGGAACAGTACCTGAATATAATTTTCACATATCGATGCATGTAATAAGGTTTCCAAATGAGCTATAGTTTCACTATTTTGACGTGTCTGGGATGACACAAGAAACTTTTAAACGGAAACCCTCTTAAAACTCATTTCTAAAATGCGAGACGTATATTTTAAACAAAACGCATATAATACTTCATAAAACTACGGCTGCTACTTGTGCCGTGATATACGTATCATACGGCTATTTTGAAAGGGTCTACATATATCTCTCGGCTACTTTATATGTGTGTATGTGTGTGTGTGTGTGTGTGTTGATATATTTCTATGTTTACGTGATTAATATTGATATGCTTATAGTATTTGTGCATGATACATATATTAGTACAGGATATGATAGTACTATATTTTTTTATGATCTAGGTAGATTGTTATGCATTTCGATTTCTACCTTGCAATATACTTTTATTCACTGAGTTAGCAACCCACCCCCGTTGTGCCCCAGTTTCTTGCAGGTTTGACCGTTCGGATCAGTAGCGGTTTGCTGGCACATTTCTTACTTCGGTGATTGCTTTGATTGGGGTTACATATTGGATCGTAACCACCTGTTGTATATGTATATTCTTTTGGATCTAGTTAAGACTCTATCGACCTAAACTTATATAATTGTGGACTTAGAAGCGAGACTTAAATGTTTATGTGTTTTTGGGTGTCGCGCTCGTTTAGAGTCGACTTTATATTGTTGTTGGTTATATTTCGCTTTCTATTTCCTCGCCTTGGGCATCGTATATTATCTGTATGGTTGCTCCGTCGTTTGAACATGGAAGCCAGCTCCCGTTGGGGATGCTTTATATATATTATGTTTTGTATGTGGTTTTATTCAAAATTTACAAAGGAGGTGCTGCCCGATTTTCAAACGACATAAGCGTTTTCAAACAAACTTACTTATACTTTAAAAAAAAGAAACTTGATTCCATTTAATAACCGTTTTTAAAAACTTCACCTCCACTATTTTCATAAAAAGATTTAGATTGTGGGTTTTTGGCTTACTTCGATCGCTTCGGTATGTTTAGATGTCACGTGATCTAAGTGTCGGTCATGTGCCGCTCACGGTTCGTGACAACCTAACACTGAATCTGTGCCCCTGTAACCCGTTCTCGACCTCCAACTATCACCATCGTCGGCTGTCCCTGATGATGACACCAATCTGAAATGCGCCACTAACTGAGAAGACACAGACTAAGTCTCCTCTCTCTCATACTGAGTGAGAACCTGCTCGAATACCACTTGTTGTAATTTATATGTCTGTGATCCTCGAAGGAATCACAAACCACTCTAAGAGTCGCACCGAAAAAAATCTATCAGGATCGCGTGAATCGAATCTGTCTGAAAAATACTAACCGAAAAACTACCAAAAACACCCGCAAGTTATCAGAAGTGCACATCAAACAACACAAATACAAGATTTTACCTAGGTTCGGCACAACTGCACCTAATCTTGAAATCTGACGCCGAAGCTTCCACTATCAAGAAAGGATTACATAAGAACTGTCCTCTCCGATCACCGTCCAATACAAAGAAATCTGTCACGCCCCGATTCCCGGTGTACGGCAAGAGGACGCGACGAGGCCGCTACGTATTTACTCAGAAGTAAATACGCTAAGTGTAACTAAGCAATATAAATTAAAGTACACAAGAGACACGAATGTAAATGAACAACAACTTTATCTATTAAACATTCTTTTACAAGTACAACTGAAATGTAAATACATGAGTAGAAAGCGATACCTAAACAATGGCATAACTGAAATGAAAATGTACAAGTGCCTACAGCTCTGGGTCAAACGCTAACTGCTCCAAATCTTCAGTGCTGGGCTCGATCTCCGATGAGTTCGAAACACCTGACAATATTCCAAAGAAAGAAGAAAAGCAATGTTGTCAACGAACAATCGCTCGGTAAGTCCCAAAGGTGAGTAGAGATAGAATAGACAGAAAAAGAATATAACTCATAATGTTTGATTATATTGTTAACGCTGTTGTATGTAGCTTGGTACAGAAAATGCCAGTGTATACGAGAGGAGTCCCACTATTCCGGAGACTAAGGTATACGGAGCACAAGGAACCGTTCAGCCACGGTACAACGGCAATGGATATTCAGGTTAGGTGTATTATAGTTACAGTCCCGTGCCACTTCTAACACCTTCCGTACCAATCTAACCCTTATAAACCCCACGATGTCTTTTGTATTGATTGTATTGTTTTGTTATATAGATGGATGACTTGTCGAAACCATGATATCAGTAAATGGAATGGATATAAATGGAGAGTCATGTAGACGGAGTATATCCATGGTCGATTCGGTCAATATAGATTGATTTAGATTGAATAGACGGATTCATGAATTCATGTTGTATTGTAGTTTATACTTGAATTATATTCAAGTCAGATTGATTGGATTGAGACTCAGTCTGAGTCGGATATTTTGAAAAGAACTTGAAATCCTGAATTAGTTTTGATGTTATCGGTAACTGCTGCACATGAACGGCAGGATTTGTGTCTTTTTACAAGACAATTACCGTGTTGATAACACCGTTTGTTAGATTGTCTACCTTAGATAGGCAAGCACCCATATTCTCCGATTCCCTGAGGCTCAAGAGAACTGGTCTCGCTTCAAATCTATGTTTACTGGGATCCTTATTGTAATTTAGTATAACTTGAGGAGGTTTTATGTAAGAATAATTTTGGTATAATTTCAAAATACACCTCAAATATTTAATTATCGTATTTAGGGTTTTCATAAATTTATATTTTATAAATGTGAAATTTCTAGTGAATAGAACCTAGTTTTCCTAGTATATGGTATTTTATTGAAATATCGGTATTGTTTTGTATTTGGATGGTATTTTCATGTAATGGTTATTCCTTTGATTTAGAAAACTTGGAATATTTATATAATATAATTAAAATAGATATTTTGATAATAGTTATATACATATATATTTAATGAAAATAAATTTTATTTATTTTCTTGTAGAAATCTCATTTTCTAAAGAAAAATGCATTAAAATTCCATTGAGATCGAATGCTTCTTTCGGAGGTCTACATCTCGCTCTACTAGGCCCGAGGATGTGTGATAACCCGTACCATCCCGAGCAGGGTCCCCAAAAATGGGTTGTAGAGGCGCAATTGTAAGGAATTGTTTAATACACTTTTTAAAGAAATGGTTTTGCAAATTAATGGTATTTATTTGTAATGTCGTATTATCCCATAATTATATTCCCAAAAATTCATCGTGCTATGTCAAAGATATGTATTGTGATGAGGTAGGTCATTACCTTGTGAGTTGTCTAAAGGTAATACAGGTAATATATTGTTTTATGTCGAAACTAAAGTATGTGGTATTTTACCGTAAAAATACGATAAAAGTTGCAATAAAGATTATTTTGATATGAAACTTGTTTTAAGGTGTTTGTTAATATTTGTTAAACATTATATGAGAGTATGGTATTAATTGTTTAAGAAAAATAATCTTTTTAAAGAAAAACTGAATCGGAAGTCGGATTAACTCCGTTTCCGTCGGGTTTTAGAAATGAAAGTTTTTAAAATAATAGAAGAGATGGAGAGAAGGGACTTACTTGTTATTGAACGAGAGAAGGGAGAGGGGAAGGCTAGGGAAGTGTCGGGGCGTCGTTTCGTCGCCGGAAACTCCTTGGAACGTCGCCGGAACTTCACCCTTCGCTAACTCTACTTGCACACTAAAGGACTTGAGAATTTTTGAAAGGTTTGACAGGGAATTTCTGAGTGAGAATGTGTGAAATGGAGTGTGGTATTTATAGGGAAAATTAGGTTTAGAGAGTTAAAGAATGCTTTAAAATGGGATTAAAGGGCATTTTATTGTTCTCTGGATGAATGCAGAGTAAAAAAACATGGTAGTAGTGGGGTAGGCAAAGGGGTGCTCGGGCAAAAATATCAGAGCATTACCTACGGGGGGAACCGGCGGTACCGGGCTTTTTGTTGATTTCGTCGGTCGAAATCCGGTGGAATAGGGTAGGATCGTTGCCACGTGTTCCTTACACTTCACATGGATTCGATCACAGGGGCTACTTCACAGCAGTGCAAGACTTTACCAATGTGCTACAAGTACTTTCTTGCTGTTCTAGAATAAAACAAATACTTATAGTGTACACAGGATTTGCAAATACCCCAATTATACATTAACTTTTAAACAATTTTCTGTACATTGTAATTGGAGTTGTTACAAAATCTCTAGCCCTCACAAACACCGCTCCTTTATCTCCCTCTCCCTTGGTTCTACGGCTGCATCTTTTTTAATTATAGAGAAATATTGGCAACCCTTTTCTTAAAACCCTAGGCTAATTGGTTTTATATTTATACATCAATTTAGAAATAAGACCTAGATTTAAATTAGGATTACAAATAGATAAGCTTTATATTTATAGCCATATTAAAGATTAATTTAAATCTCAATAATCGACTTCTACTCAATCTGAGCTTCAAATCTTGGCTAATTAAATCAAAATCTAACATTTTGTACTTAAATCGTATTTTAACAATAGAAAAAATCAACAGGATATTATATAGTAACTTACCCTTATTTTGTTCATAAACCAAATTTCTTTAGAAAATAATAATTCTCTATGGCTAATAATGACTGATCCCATCGATCAAAGAGCCGGTCAATGGAAGCAGTCGCATTAACTATCATAACATTCATAATTTATAGCGAATACAAAAGGTGAAATTACATCTTTGTAGGCTAAATCTAATAGAAATATACTCTTCCTAGCAATAAAAATGGTCGAGGTTCTAAATACGGAATGGCCGCTCATATCATAATCATATCGGATAGATGTTTGATTTATCATATACAGCCAATATATGGGTCAGTATCGCCATGTCATCAATATATCGGTTTTATCATACCACGAGAGGTCACCATACATTATATAAACGACATTTGATCCAATAAAGTGTGTGTAAAGTATTTCTGAATCTAATATTTATTAATTTTTTAAAGATAAGTTTATCACAAATAAATACTTGCTCTTATTGGTACACAGGAGACTCTCAAGGAGCTGAACAGCATTTAGGATTTGTTATGCTTGTGATGCTAATAATTGGTGGTGACACTGATGAAGCTCCAGTACTCAATGTCCAATGATGCCTGGTGCATTTTGTATGAAGCCTTTAATATCAAAAGCATCAGCTCTAGCCTTTGAAATGACACCCTGAAAAAAGAATAAACCACCCAGAGAAAATAGAAAAATTAAATTACTAAAATAAAATGAAAACAAAAAAGAGGGTTTTTATCAGGTTTGGCAATGCAACATGGCTCACACTATAAAGCTATATTACATGTAGTTGCTGTTAGAAGCCTAAAAAGATATGAACTTTCCATCAACTGAATGCAAATAGAAACAAAAACATCTTTCTACAAAATGTGGTCATTTTCTAGGCTAACTTCTCTCATTGTGATCTAAAATAAATAGGGCATCAATGAGAAGTAGCTCAGTTGGTATGGGCACTTCCCCTCTTGGGGAGAGTGCGGGGGTCGAACCCAAAAAACCCCAAGAGGGGGTAGTGGCCACAAATTAACGCTTTCGGGGCAAATTCGTGCCCCTGGGTGCGTGTGTGTTGTGTGTGGTGTGCGTGAGTGTGTTGTGTATTTAGGTTAGGACTTACGGGTCAGTGCCAAAAAAATAAAAAATAAAAAGGGTCTCCATGAATAATCCCTTGTCCAATTTGAAAATGACTTCTAACCTATTTGGTTAAGGTAGACAATTGATGAAAAAATTTCATGTTTATATAAAGTAAGTTGATATATCTCAAGCAAAAGTTCAAGCAAACAAGAAGTGTATACCTTTTCTGTTATGATGCCACTTATCAAATTCGCTGGGGTTACGTCAAATGCAGGGTTCCAAACATCAATACCATTTGCGGCTACTTGCTTCCCAAGACCACCTTCAGAATTCAATAATTCCTTAGCTGATCTTTCTTCTATAACAATTTGGTTGCCAGATGAAGTTGAGAGATCTATAGATGTTACCGGTGCTGCCACGTAAAATGGTACGTTGTGGTGAAATGCGCAGAGAGCAAGGCTGTAAGTTCCAATTTTGTTTGCAGTGTCACCTAAACGATGGATTATGTTATTTATTTATTTAAAGAAAAATGAGAATGTAAATAAATTTCAAAATCAATCAACTTGTATATTTTGATTACTTGCACAAAACGCCCCAGTAGATAGCCCGCTATTGCACTAATGCATTCCTGCTGCTCATTGACCAAAACCCTTAAAGTTAAACACTCAAATTCCACTCTAAACACTTGAGATCTAGAGTTAAATTAGAGGATTGTTTAGAGTTGAGTTTCAGTCTTTTTGAGGTTATCGTCGATGTGCAGAGGGGGTGAATGCGCTAATAAATCATTGGAGGGGGTATAAGTGCTGTTCGGGGTAAACTACCAAGGGTTTTTGTACAATTAACCCTATGTCTTTTCAATATACCATTAGCAGCAATGCGATCAGCCCCCACGATGACTGCATTAACACACCCAGCTTTCATCAACGCAGCTGCTGCAGAATCGGCTATCAGAGTTGCGGGGATTTTTTCATGAACCAGTTCAAAAGCTGTTAGTCTGGATCCCTACATACAGTTTAAACACGTTATTTGATATATAAAAAATGGCAAGCACTAATATATAGTTATTTAGTATTGTCAGTTGCTGTCAGTATTCTTATTGTCCCTGACACTACACCAAAACTCCGAATGTTTTTTTGGGAGATAATGGATAGGGCCAATAAGACCTAGCCTAATAAATCATTTTATAAAAATAATGAAATGAGAAAATTTTCAAACTACAACTTAAAGAGTTTAACAATAAAATTATTGAAGAAATTCCAACTCTGAAAAAGGAACAAAAAATCAGTTAGGTTTTAATTCACATTCGGTCGGCATTTGTCAGCAAACAACCAAACTCTGAAGTTGCGGTGAAGGTCAAAGGAGATACCTGAGTGTCTTCTAAGAGTTAAAGCCTGGACTTTTGGGCAGCGATGCTACCTCTTTATCCATTTATTTTAAATTAGCACCAGGTGCCATGTCACAGTCCCTGAAACTACACCAAAACTCCAAAGCTATGGTCAGAGTTGCAGGGAATACTTTTTTTTATTCTCTCAAGTATCATACAGAAACATAGAAACTTGAAAAATTAGAGGAATTTTAAAGGAATTGAATCTAACAAAAATAAAGTTTTACCATCATGTCTGATCAGTCAAACGGACAAATTAAATTAGAGAATCATCATGTCAATACGCTTGCCTGGTTAAATGGTCGTGTTTCAGTGCAGTAGGCCCTTTCCAAAATACCTTCAGAATGAAGTGCACGAATCACTCCAAGGGCAGTTCCAAATCCAGCAGTGGCAAGACTATTGATATAAACAAATGAATTTAGTTGATCTGATAGGAAACCTCACCAATCGATTAATTTGGTGAATATCAATAGGGGAAAAAATAAGATCACAACCTGCCAGTATTGCAATGAGTTAGCACGGATAGATATTTTGAATCTTTTAGATGGGATCGAAGAATGTCTGCTCCATGAAACCCAATTGCTTTGTTTGTTGTGACATCATCAATAAGCATGGCTTCGGCAGCACTGGTATAAATCTGACACAAATAAGAATAAAGGATTGATAAGCCATTGCATAAGGTGATCAGGAGGCACTTGGTACCATCTCAATGTTGCAGATAGAGAAAGCAAGTTTTTCAGTTAGTCAATAAATGCAACAATCAATGAAGAATACATCAACTTAACTTTAATGGTTTTATTGCAATTTTCATGAGAGATTATCATATCTATAAGGAAATGGGTAGAAACATTGTAATGTCCCTTGAAGTTAGCAGTGTGTCATGTGCAGACAAATTTATGTCTCAAGTGCTATGGACTAAATACTAATTTTAAGTCGAAAACAATATCTAGCAGCAGTATCAAAGAGGTCATTGACACATTTAAGCCTATTGTTTCAAACTAAGATATGACATCTGTGAACAAACAATATCATGGAAGCATATTAGTATATTACCTATAAACATCCAAACAGAGATGATGCATGAAACAACATATATTCACAAAACAAGTGCATACATTTGGGAATATTGCAGTCGATAAAGTCAATAGCATACAACTGTAGCATATGTCGCCACATATAAAGGCAAGAACATACCTGTATGCAATATAAGGTTTTGTTCCTTCAAGTATTTCAATGAGCTTCTAATTTTGTTTAAAGCTCAAAGGAGAAAACAGGATTCTTAGCTAACCCCAGATTTTAGGATAAATGCTTTGTTAATGTCCTAAAATTTTCTTCTATGTCATGAGGAGCCTATAGACTGAACAATTCCAAGCCAAGTATCAAGCCTCCCGACAAGTTATATCAACGCTCTGAGAGACTCAAAATTTAATTATGCTAAAAAATTGGGAATTTTGAGGTTTCTGTGTGCAATATAACAAACCATGTATATTTCATCCAAGTATATTAATGAAACCCAAGAAATAGAAGTAAAAGATCAATAGGATTGTTTGTTGTGTTCTGCATTGGATTTCAGATGACCCGGAGCTTTTGAATGCACATGCACATCTGTACAGAATATTTAGATGCAAGGAATCTATACAAAACTGTTGGATATAGTGCCCTCAAGTCAATTATTGTAATCGCAGGCATGAGTTTATGATAATTGAGGGAGGACCTATACGGGTAGAACAGTTTTACTCGACATGATAGTATGCTATCTGGTTCATCTCTATCACATGTTTATGTATTATGTGGTATTACGGATCACTATTACATGTTGATAGAGCTCATATGACTCTTGCTTGACTGCCAGGGTTATTTTGGCGATCACACTTGTGAGAACCGTGTAATATATAAGCAAATCCTTCGGGGAATACTTGAAGAAGGCCTTAGCGAAGCGGGAAGGGTCAATTTCTTATTTGTTGAATCTAAAACAAGATCCTCTCTAATCGTGGGAATATCGAGACTGAGCATCGATATTCGAGAGTAGACTAGTGTATATGTTTTTTGACCCCGACGAGAGGCGATGGCCGGTCTCAGCCATTGGTGTTAGTCACCAAAGATAGTATACAGATGCTTATTGGGTTATGAGTAACACTAGACGGACTCGTCGGGAACATGCTACATGGTATTATACCTATTGTCGGATACGGATAGCAGTTCTCAGATGACATGAGTACAGATTAGTCTGTAGGCCTGAGAGCGTCATTTGTCTCGTATGAGTCCTCACCGTGCTTTGATTACTACCCTACCACGGCTCAAAAGAGCCGTGCAAACATGTTTTAGTTGGGTACAGTCCCGAGCCATATGGAGGCGGTGAGCGGATCGACAGAGATTCATCTTTTTCGGTATTCGGGGGTAGATGTCGCGCTGTGCATGGGTGGTCATCACCAGAAATCCATGACTAAGGTAGACGAGATTTACTGATTTGGATCAGCAGTTTCTTAATGGGTGATGGGCTTCACACCGACATGAAATATCGCGTTATTAGGGGTCTGACTTTATCCACCCTCTAGACCCGATATGTGATACTCTTGAACGAACAGACCGGACAGTACGGAGATTGACACAGACAGGCTCAGTAAGGGTACGAATGTGTTTGTTCGTCGGCCTTCCTTTTGTTCAATACCCGGATAGCCGTTACGTACAGTTAGTGCCGCTTGCGTGCTTATGATTAAACCCACTGCCAGCGTATTAACGAGTCTTTAAAGTCACACACAATGTTTTCCCAGTTCAGGTGAAATGATGTAGTGTCCATATATTGATACGTGCAGCGTTCCGATTAAATAAGTATACTAGCTACACGGACTTTAATCAGGCGGATGATAATACTAGCAGGCTTAGGATTAACCCGAATTATTAAATCAAGTACTGATTTAATAATTTATACACACACATATATATGTATATGTATTTTGATATGTATATTCTAGTATTATATTCATTGTATTTTTCTATCTCTCGGGTATTTGTATTTTGATATAAATACGGGCATGTATTTACGGGGGCATATTTTTGTATACATACAAAAATATTTCTAGAAGGTTGACAACTCATATTGTTTTTTCCATTTAATTTTTAATGGAAATGAGATGGCATGCAAGGTGGCAAAGGGTATGGTGAGAAGAATGGCAAATGAATTGATTAATTCATTTGTCATCACTATTCAAGCATGATGGGATTCATTATTTGAAAAAATTCTTTTATCAAAAACCAAAAAATCATATGCTTGAATTGGGGGGGGCTCTCATTTTTCTCACCCATGGAAACTTTCTTCTCTTGCTCTTGCTCTTGAGCTACTCCATTTTCTTCTACCCCATGTAATGAGAATCAAGAAGAAAAATGAGATGGAAAAATACTAGAACACTACACTACATTCTAAGCATCCTAGATTAGCAACCTAGGATCTTTGGTTACTTCATTTTGATGAAGTTGAAGCTTAGACATGGTTCTCTCAGGTGGATCATCTTCGTCAAAGGAATACAGGCTTGCAAACACGATCTGGAGCTCTTGAGAGCTTGCTAGAGTCCAACATTGGAGCTCTTGAAGAAAACTTGAGGATATGAGTATTCTACATAGTAGATTAGCATAGCTCACCAAGTTTCTGTTTACAAGTTCTACCTCTTTAGTTTTGATTCATGGTTTTGGAACTTTAGCAAACTAGAATTTTTTTAAAATCCATGTTGCTAGCTTCTAAAATTAGCTTGCCAGTGTGCATGAGTTCCCAACAGTGGTATCAGAACCAGGCTAAAGGCTAAACTTGTTTGCACGAAATTAAAATATCGATTAAAGAATTTTTTCCGATTCACAATTTCATTTTAGTGCTTGCTGTTTGGATTTTCAAAGATGCTTAAAAAATTCTGAGACCCTTAAAAATATATGCAGGTTATTTATGGCCCATGGAAAAAATTTGGGGGCCTAAAGACAAAATTTGGCGCCAAATGAGGATTTTTGGGGCTAAATAACAGCCAAATTTTGGCTTTAGGCCGCCAAATTTTTTCCAGTGGTCCAGCACTTGGAATTGTGATTTTTGGCATGTTTTGTCTTGGCCCATATGTGTTTTGAGTATTGTTAGTGCTTGGGGTCATTGCGGAAAGTTTTAATCGATCGAAATTTTAAATTTGTATTTTTCTGTGCATTTGTTTCTACGACCGTGAATATCATAGCGCGGTATAATCTGACAAGTTGCTATATGTACAATCAGACGGGTTTACGAACATGACATTCGCGTTGATGTTCTGTGTTATTCTGTGATTATGGTTGTGTTGGATTGTCGCGATGGATAGCCCGGTGTACGTAGTATTAGATAGCTCTGTGATGTTATGTATATTCATATTGTGTAGCGAGTGTCCGACATGTAGACTGATGTCATCGCGGCTTAAATTATTCTTTAGGACGCGTCCTGCTTGCGGACGTAATCACCGTTGTATATTCAGGTTTTCATTACATGCACTACGATAACCCCGCGACGGAGTGTTTGAGTAGCCGGGTTCTAGAGGGCAACATGCCTCCATCCCATGGCGTGAGACCGGGATGCTTTACTCTAGAATTGGCGGGTTATTCGCCATACTCGTAGGAGTATAGGATTGGCCAGCGGAGGGATGCCCAAGTCATCGGATTTTGGAAGTGTCGAGTGCCCAATCATTTCGTAGATTGGGGTTGCCTCGTTTCTAAGATTAGCGGGTGGCTTGCTGCACTCATAGAGGTCTAGGATTCGATACTACGGGCTATCCACACGACCGGAAAATTACATTTCATATTTGGCTCCATTGAAATGTAATTTTCCTAATTTATCCGCATTTCCATATTGTGTTTGCTTCCGCTGTGATTCTGTGTTTGCTATATTGTCATGCGTGAGACAAATGTTGCTATATATATATATATATATATATATATATATTAGACGTTATATATATTTTGCATCCGCGCTAGTCATGTACCCGTCCTGTCGTAAGTTAAGTAACCTTACGGTGAAGACCCGGGACCCTGTAGCGAATGCGGATGGCATATATGTGTGTGCTTATTTTCGTTTTCTTCTGGTATGATATGTTTAATTGATGGGACTGCATTAATTCTGATGAATACAAAGAAAACAAATCTAAATGATATTGTTCGAACCAATTTTTAAAAACTATAGACGTTTCCTTTTGCTATACATAGAGGTATTCGGTTAGGTATATCTTGCACTTCATTCTACGAGGAAAAAGCCTTGATCTCTTCACAGGGAGTTCACTTTTAAGCAAAGTTTATATTACTAGTTTTAAAAGCGGAGCCTAAACCACTCCATTTTAAAGCCACTCAAGTTCCTTCAACGATATCAAGTTCATTATGTTAAAGGTTTTCGCCAAAAACTAGTCGTAGCCCTCCGTCATTTCAGATTAGTATTACTTAGTATTCGTGCTACGTTTGTCGTTGCTATTCGCCGAGATGCAGTGTGTGGTAGCTCTGTAATACTTTTCTGTAATATGGATATGTGGATTGGTTAGGACAGTCGTACGACTTTGTTGATCATTCGTCAAGGGTCGTGCAGGTGGGTTTAACGCAATCAAGATAGTGACGGATTGAACTTGACAAAACCCTTAATTTATTGATCATTCGTCAAGGTCCTTGGGTCCTAGGGGTAAAAACCATATCGGGAGTTTCAAATATAAGGAAAACTTGTCAAGCATGCGCATACCTTCTGGAGTGTGGTAATTTTGGTCGGCTTCCATCAAAATTATCACACAATGATAGTTGGGTCTCGATTCCTACTGATGAGTGGGTTTTACTTCTCGGGAGATTTTCATTTCACAATTAGCTAACATATTATGTGTCTAGAAAGTGTTAACGAGATTACGCCTATGCGGAAACGGTGTTATTTAATTGGGTCCGTTCGCACGGGGGACCTCTCTCGGAGTACCAACATTGACCTGGCTAAACGGTTAGCGAACTTATAAGGTATATATAATCCCGACTAGTTCTTCTTGAAAAAAAACAGTAGGAGCCATCATGATTAGATAAAGTGATTAATCAATCTAATCTTGATAGAGTGCATGCTGAGTGTTTCTTCTCTCTAGATTGCAACAATGACGTACCTTAAACTAAAACTCTTGAACCAAATTAACGGAACCTTCTTACACACTTAGATTTTGGATTGTCATGATTCATGACAAAGCCGCATATATCCCTGTCACTCCTACTTCCCTTTTGCATTTCTCCAGAACACTATGTATCGCTACGATCCATATTGCTTGGGTATGCCATCGTAAACTTACATACGAACTCGAAAGAAACTTGTTTCAGTTCGAGAATGGATTTCGGTTCTGGAGAAATTGAATAAGATTATTCGGTTGTCTTTGCTTTTTACCTTCTCTAATGTTGTGAGGACTCTTAGTATTAGGAGAGTACACCTATTACGTTTATTGGATGGCTTTCTTCCAAACCTTAGGCATGTGCCGAAGGATAGGAAAAGAAGAAAACTAATTAGCCTAAATATGGTGTATATAAGATAAGATGTAGAGACATATATAGGGGTTGAAGTGAGGACAAAGAAAATTGCGACTACCGTCATGAATCTGGCTAGTGGAAATGGTATTACTAAGAATATCTGGCCACCCCCTCGAAACATTTTCATGTTTCAGTTTTACCGTGCGGTGTTAATTGAAAATTGCTTTCCCAATTAGATTATGATTCTAGGATATATATTTATCAGACTTGATTCTCACATCTGTATGGCGTTATAGATACTTTGTGGGAGTAGAATATTGGGAATTGGGTGATTAGATTCTCAATATCAGAATTCTTTGTAATTAGTGATATTTGAGGAAGTCATCTGGGTTTTGTCTAACGGCAAATATTTGGTTTTGAATATCCGTTGTTATGCATCAATTTCAAACTGAAATATCTATACATTTATTTTATAAAGTGAGATATAACTTTTGAAATTATGTTTATGACATTTACCTATATCAATTGATGATTAGGTAAGGTGCATTCAATAATGGTGTAATTCTTCTTAAGCATAACAAAGTTTTCAACCTATGACGCACAGGGTTCGAAAACTATACAAAGAATTATATGTTGTCCGATGTCCATTAAGAGAAGGGGTTGGTACTCGTATTATATTCCGTTTACTTATGATTTCTCTGATTTTAGACATGTATTTCATTGAATACAAAATCCAAATTATGAGAAGTTATAGATATAAGAATAAAGTAGAGAACCATGTGTTGAAAGTATCAGGATTTTTCGAAGTAATCGAAAATGTAGATACTTATGCTGGGTATTCTGTCGTAAGTAATATATTTGAGAACTTGCTTCCCTCTCAAGTAACTCATCCATGGGTACGCTCCTTAATGAGTAATGATGCATGGCCTTCTTCCATTTAGTCGATATGTACAGGAAACAGCTGCATGTCTTTTGAATCTGATTCCAATTAAATTAGTGTCTTTGTTTCTATATTGGATATAGAATGGATTCATTTTTTTAACGAGGTTAAGGTATAAGGAGTTGTCCGGTTTATACTTAAAACTAGAATCCGGATAAACTCAAGGCACGTTTCAGAAATGGTAGTTTGTGAGTTATCCCGGGTGTTGACGAGGGTTAACATTCCACCATTTACAAGGTCAATAGTTATATTGTTCTTGACTAACCATCTCTTTAGTAAGATGAATTCTTTTCAGAAAACATTAGTGGGAGTATGGTAGAACTGAAAATCATTCCAGAACCACAAACGGTTACTAAATATTTAATAGAACCTAAAAATTCAATTGGATTCGACAATCCATTTGCCACTCCGCAGATTTAGTGGGTAACCTCAGCCATCCGAGACGTACTTCGGTCTCCACAAATACGTTGATAAGGAGGTTTTGATGACCCAAACATATCACTACTGTTTTCCTAGACTATGGGATCTGACAGGTGGATGACTATAACGTCATTCTAAATTGAATTTAGAAGTGCACGTATATATGACTCTGCCAGAGGACTGTAGTCAGTAGGAGCAGCGGAAGCATGGTGGGCAAGATGCTTATGTCTATTTACAGACTAAAGCAACAAGAGCGGAGAAGGGTCATTTATTCTTGATGTGACAATCATAGCGTTTGATTTCATCAAGAATGACAGATAGACCTAGTAAGAAGCTTGAGTAGGGAGTACTGTCCTGGTTTTTGGATGACATACTCATATACGAAGTGATGTTCATATACTATGATCGGTTATATTGTAGTTGCCATATGCGTTTTTTCATATAGGATCTGGACAAAATATCAGGGATTCTGGTGACTAGATCTATGGTTTTAGATCTAGATTTGGAAAGTGTCCCAATTCGGGTACTTTGATACTATTCTAAATTGTTTTAGAATGGACGACTCCTGGCGTCATGGTGTACCCGCAGGTGGAGTCACCCTCTCTAAAGAGATGTCTTCTCGACTGATGAGGAGATGGATTTGCAAGATTGACATATCACTTGTTTAGGCAATTGAGTCAATCATGAGATGTCAAGTACCACACCAGATATTGCTTTTGCACTAGCTGCAATAAATAGATATTAATTCAGTCCTGGAGAAACATTGGGAAGCGGTTATGAACATGAGAGGATGTTCTTAGTATATGGTAACAACAGCCTCTTGTGGGAGACGATTATCGTTTTAGGCTTCCAAAATGACATGGATGACAGAGTGGCTGTCAGAGTTAATAGTTTGCCCTCTTTTGAGGTGCAGTATGTTGGATAGGTTCTAAGCAAGATACTGAGGTGGTCATGGCGGTGGGTGCTGATTACATCAGCAAATGGATACGGCCTAAGTAGTTTGTTGGATTTGAATATTCATTTATGAACATGGTCCCATCAGCTATCCAGACAAATTCTAAGGCAAGTATCGCTCATTTCGGAAGATAGTTGTTCTCCACGAAGTTCAGATATAGAGAGATAAAGATAGAAACATTTGAGCGGATCCACTCACTGAAGCTACTTTTCGAACGTGAATGTTTCGCAAATATGCTTTACGAGACTGATTAGTAGAGAAGTTGGGTGATCGGTAGCACACGGACAGTGCGTATGCAACGCCGTAATAATTAGCCTTAAGTGCCAGTGAGAGATTGTTGGCTATAGTGCCCTCAAGTCAATTATTGTAATCGCAGGCATGAGATTATGATGATTGAGAAAGGAACTATGCGGGTAGAGCAGTTTTACTCGAGATGATAGTATGTTATCTGATCCATCTCTATCATTATATACATGTATTATGTGGTATTACATATCACTATTATATGTTGATAGAGCTCATAGGATTCTTGCTTGACTACCAGGGTTATTGTGGCGATCACGCTTGTGAGAACTGGGTAGTTTATAAGCAAATTCTTAAATGTCCCTAGTCGTGGGAATATCGAGACTGGTTATCGATATTCCAAAATAGACTAGTGTATATGTTTCTTAACCCCGACAAGGGGCAATGGTCGGTCTTAGCCATTGGTGTTAGTTAGTCACCAAAGATAGTATATATGTGCTCATCGGGTTATGAGTTACACTGGACAGACTCGCCGAGAACATGCTAAATGGTATTATACCTATTATCATATAGCAGTTCTCAGATGACATAAGTATAGGTTAGTCTGTCAACCTGAGATCGTCATTTGTCTCGTGTGAATTCCCATCGTGCTTTGATTACTACCCTAACACGGTTCAAAGAAGTCATGCAAACAGATTTTAGTTGGGTACAGTCCCGATCCACATGGAGACAGTGAGCGGATCATCGGGAATTCGTCTCTCCAGATATTGGGGGTAGATGTCACGCTATGCACGGGTGACCATCACCAAAAATCCTTGGCCAAAGTGCATGAGATTTACTGATTTGGACCAGTAGTTTCTCGGTGGGTGGTAGGTTTCACACTGACATGAAATATCACGTTATTAGGGGTCTAACTTTATCCACTTCCTAGACCCGATATATGATACTCTTAGACGAACAGACCGGACTGTACAGAGATTGTCACAGACATGCTCGGTAGAGGTACGTATGAGTTTTCTCATCAGTCTTCCTTTCGTTCAATACCTGGGTAGCCGTTACGTACAGCTAGTTCTGCTGACATGCTTATGGTTAAACCCACTACCAGCGTATTAACAGGTCTTTAGAGTCCTACACCGAGATTTCCAAGTTCAGAAGAAATGATGTAGTGGCCGTATATTGATACGTGCAGAGTTCCGATTAAATAAATGTACTGGCTACACGGACTTTAATCGGGCGAATGATAATACTAGCCGGCTTAGGATTAAACTGAATTATTAAATCAAGTACTAATTTAATAATATATATATATATATATATATGTATTTTGATATGTATATTCTAGTACTATGTTCATTATATTTTTCTATCTATCGGGGATTCGTATTTTGATACGAATACGGGCATGTATTTACGGGAACGTATTTTTGTATACATACAAAAATACTTCTAGAAGGTTGACACCTCATATTGTTTTTTCATTAATTTTTAATGGAAATGAGATGGCATACAAGATGGCAAGGGGTATGGTGAGAAGGATGGCAAATAAATTGATTAATTCATTTGTCATCACTATGCAAGCATGGTAGGATTCTTTATTTGAAAAAATTCTTTTATAATCCACTAAGTTTCTGTTTACAAGTTCTAGCTCTTTAGTTTTGATTTATGGTTTTGGAACTTTAGCAAACTAGAAAATTTTTGAAATCCATGTTGTTGTCTTCTAAAATTAGCTTGCTAGTGTGCATGAGTTCCCAACAAAAACTTCCTCGGCTAATTGTGAAATTGTAATACTGTAAAGTATATACACTTCAAATTTTTTTTCAAAATAAAAGTTAGTTAATGATACTACTGCCCACCTGAAAAACAGTTTGAGCAGTAGCTGCCTCAGAAGTATGTAACACAAGGTTTTGAAGCTTTGTTGCAGCATCAGAAAGATTAACAGCAGTTGGTCGGCTGACAAAACATGAACCATGACAAAGTGAGAAGTGTATATGAAAATACGGAAATTAGGCTGTTTTTTTTATATGTTAGAGAATCCAGCACTTTTATGCTACCTAGAAACAAGGTATTCTAGTTTCTTGACAAGGAACGATGTTGCATCTTCAGGCGTCCCATTAAAATCAAGGCTAGAAACTTCTACAGCTAGTGACAGGACCGCTGCTATCGCGATTGCAGGCGCACCTCGAACTACCATATCTCTAATTGCATTCCTGGAAAGGAAAAGAAGAATTCTATAAAAGATTAAAAAGTGAAAGATCAAACAGGAAGAGAACAAGTGAAGGAGGGGGTGGGGGGATAATACAACCATTATAATATTATATATGGCTAAGGTAATATCAAAAAGCACACAAACTGTAACACGTTCAACATGCTCCAAGATAAAACTCCGAGGACCAAGACCTGAAATTAACTGAAAAGACCACAATCAAAAATATTTCGAATGGAATATTTGAATATATTTATTACTAAAAAGCATTCCCCCAATATTCTTGTCTTGTATCGGTTTTGTACACCTTGGGAAGTCACTCCTGTCTTTATCTTGCCTGGATACGGAAAAAGACTTCAAACAAGTAGCTTTCTGTCTTCGGCTAAGGAGCTGAAGGAGAATTGAAGTGGAATTTGAGAATTCAATTTTTTTTTTTTGAAGTTCCTGATAAGATATTTATTAAGTTCACTTGGGTTAACGGGGGATCTGCTAAAGGTATATTTGAGCGATCATCATTCAAACACGCCGCATTTAACTAGGAAGCTCCAGTTTCTCTAGCTTCACCGGGATGTGGCACGGTGAGAGGAGGCTGCTCAACTAGCCCCCCGCAAGTCAGAAATACAATGATAAGATGTTGAATTGGACAACCTCGATTGCCTACCCCTATCATTCACTCTGTTCACTGCCCCCCCCACTGCAACGCGGAGCCTTAGAATTTTGTTGAATTTAAAGACTTTTCCTTCTTCCATAACCCGAGCTCAGAGAGGGAAGAGATAAGAGTGCCCTATGAAAAGATGGTCTGAATAATCTCTATACTAGTTCCATGAACAGTCCTTTGCGGGAGTTGCGTTAGGGAAAATAATAGAAGAAGCATCTGGCTCTTTCATGCATACTCCACTTGGCTCAAGAATTAAGCATATGATCCAATCATTGAAATTGTTAACTAACAACGAGTGAGGATTGAAAGAAATGATCCTCTTTAATTATCATTCAATTATTCCTCGTCTGAAAATAGTCAGTAATTTTTTTTAAAAAAAATCTGGGTGTATCCCAAATGATTCTGTTGGAAATGAGGATTCAGAATATCTCGATCAAACAGAGAAAGAAGCGAAATGGAATCAACTAGAATTCAGGACAGCTATTCGAAATCAGAGCTATTTAAGACCGCGTAAAAAGGTTGGTAAAATAAATCGTAGCCCTAACTGATACATACGAAAATTACTTGCAGATCTCGCAAACAATACCTAACAGTTATTTATCAATCTTAAAGTCATAGACTCTTACAAGTACTATTTTCGTCACCTTGGGCATATATAACCATGCTTAAAGACATACACACAGAAAAGGGGGAAAAGTAAAAAGAAATCTAGCTGATAATAACTTTCAAAATAACAGAGTTAAAACTGCTCTTAAACGCATGCGATCCTGTAAAATTTCAGCTAACTGCTAATCTCTGTGTTGGCATTTTAAACAATATCACAATCCATTCATAATTCATTTGATCAGAAGGATGAGGTCTCACGATAAGAGATTTATAAGCAAACATTTATATCTCACAAAACTGTTTTGATTGAAGTATTCCCAAAAAAATTACTCAGTGCAAAAGAGAAAAGTTAAAAGAGATGAGTTCAAGACCCAGCAATTACTGAAAATATGTTATGTCTGGGGATTTAACATGCCAGCCTGTCGGGGGCGGAGCCCGCAAGCGACGCGTACACAACACAACTTGGGTGCCCATTCTAACCCAAAAGCCTGAGCTGTTAGGTAGAGGTCCAAGTTACATTATATACACATCAACTTCCCCTTAAACTCCCGATGTGGGACTATACGAGTCACACAAACTCAACAATCCCGAGCTTGACTCGTATCGTACATACCCGCCTGCACCGTTGTAGGTGGCATACAATATCGGCGGTATACATACCAGGCTTACAGGCGCTTCAACTCCCAGTGGGAAGCCGTTGTACTCACAACCTTTCTTCAGTGATGTACAACACTGGTGTTCAACACAAGCACTCAACCCATACCCGAACATCAATATTTTGTTTTTCCTCGCTCCACCCCTCTCCCGAACAAACCAGGCTCTGATACCAGTTGTTGGGAGGGAGAGTCGATCCACGGAACAGTGCTCGCGACAAAACCCAAATCACGCAAAAATACAATCACGCAATTAAACGACGAAAGACAATATAAATTAAAGTGCAGGAATAAAAAAGCAATCAATCACAAACAAGATAGATTTGTTAACGAGGTTCACCCACCGTATGGCTAGTCCCCGGCAGAGCGGAATCTGCAAACGTCTACTATACTTGAATCAAGTTTACAAGTAAGAACAATCCTAGGAGATTTCTCTCAAATCTCTCTATACAAATCTCTCTTGGCCTTTGCCTCTTGTGATAATACTTGTGATGGATACATAAGATGTGCTTTTATAGCACCCAGGACAATGTCACTATCTAACAAAGTCACCACCTTTCATTGTCATCACCTAACAATGTCATGGATGTCAAAAGTAGCACCTACCAAAGTCACCACCTATCATTGTCATCACCTAACAATGTCATGGATGTCAAAAGTAGCACCTACCAAAGTCACCACCTATCATTGTCATCACCTAACAATGTCATGGATGTCAAAAGTGCCACCTACCAAAGTCACCACCTATCATTGTCATCACCTAACAATGTCATAGATGTCAAAAGTGGCACCTACCAAAGTCACCACCTATCATTGTCATCACCTAACAATGTTATAGATGTCAAAAGGTGGCACCTAACCATAGACTTTAATTTGCATCAATTTTCAACAAACTCCACCTTGATGCAAATTCATCACAATCTCGACATTGTCCCACTTGGAGTAATTTTTTGGCTTGATTCTCAGCACTAGTAAACTTCACACGATTCCGCTGCTGCTCTCTCCTCATTAAATTTTCATGGAGAGATTCACCAATCTGCAACAGAGATTCAGCTTATCTCTGTCTACTATTTTGGTGAACATATCCGCCGGATTCTTTTCTCCCGCGATCTTCTGCAGTGTCAACTCACCATCTTCTAACGCCATGCGTATGAAGTGGTACCGCACCTTGATATGCTTCGTCCGAAAATGATATGCTGCATTCTTTGCCAAATGTATTGCACTTTGGCTGTCGCTCCACAAGGTATTGAAGTCTTGCTTCTTACCCAACTCTTCGAGTAACCCTTGTAGCCATATCATCTCTTTGCTGGCTTCCGTGATTGCCACGTACTCAGCCTCCGTAGTTGATAATGCTACCACTTTTTGCAGTTGAGATATCCAACTTACCGCTGTTCCCCCAACTGTAAATACGTATCCCGTTGTGCTCTTCCCACTATCTCGATCACCCGAGTAGTCCGCATCAACGTAACCTTGCACCTTTAGAGAGTCGCCCCCAAAACATAAGCAGTGACTAGACGCCCTTAAGATACCTCAAAATCCACTTCACCGCATTCCAATGCTCCTTTCCCGGGTTTTGCATATACCGGCTCACAACTCCCACTGCATGTGCAATATCTGGTCTCGTACTTACCATTGCATACATTAAACTCCCCACCGCAGAAGCATAAGGCACTCTTGCCATCTCGTCTTTCTGCTCTTGAGTTGTAGGGCAAAACTCCTTCATGAGTTTGAAATGTTTTGCTAAAGGCATACTCACCGGTTTTGACTTGTCCATGTTGAACCGCTTCAAAACCTTCTCAATATAGTCGCTTTGCGATAACCACAGCTTCCGCTGTTTCCTATCTCGAACGATCTTCATGCCCAAAATTTGTTTGGCCGCTCCCAAATCTTTCATGGAAAACTTTTCAGCCATCATCTTCTTCAGACTTTGAATTTTCTCGAAATTCGGACCCGCTACCAACATATCATCTACATAGAGTGATAAAATGATATAGTCTCCATCCTTAAAAGTCTGAATATAGACACAGTGATCTGATTCACCACGCATAAATCCCGTCTCTAGCATGAACTGATCGAATTTGAGATACCACTGCCTTGGAGCTTGCTTAAGGCCGTACAAGCTCTTTCGCAGCTTACACACCATAGTTTCTTTTCCTTTCACCTCGTATCCCGGTGGCTGCATCATATAGATCTCCTCCACCAAATCTCCATGAAGGAACGCAGTCTTTACATCAAGCTGCTCTAAGTGCAGATCCTCCACCGCCACAATACTAAGGATCACTCGAATTGATGTCATTTTCACCACAGGGGAAAATATCTCTTGATAGTCAATTCCTTGCTTTTGTGCATATCCCTTGACTACCAAGCGAGCCTTGTACCGCTTCGCACCATCGGCCTCATCTTTTATCCGGTACACCCATCTATTCAGCAACGCTTTTCGACCCTTGGGAGCTTCACTAGGTCCCACGTGCGGTTCTTCTTCAAAGAATCCATCTCCTCGTCCATAGCTCGCTCCCACTGCTTACTAGCACCGTCTTGCGTCGCCTCTTCAAGGGATTCAGGTTCCCCCGAATCCGTGTACAAAATAAAGTCGGTCACAAGTCTTTCAGGTAGTCTCCTTTCTCTCGTAGATCTCCTCAAAACCGGTACATCTGGTTGCTGAACATGGTGGTCATCATGTTCTTGAACCTGATCCTGCACTGCAGCTTCCTCCGTGTTTTGATCCCCACTTGAAGACACCTGATTGTTCTTTTGAGTTCCGTCTAACTCCACGAACTCAGATACAACACCATCTTTGGCTTGCTTTTCTTCTCTATATAAGTGATGCTCATTAAAGACAACGTTCCGGCTTCGTATTACTTTCTTACTTGTGTAATCCCACAGCCGATATCCGAACTCGTCTCCACCATACCCGATGAAAGCACACTTCTTAGATTTGGAGTCAAGCTTACTCCTTTCTGCCTTATCAATCAAAGAATACGCGATACAGCCAAATACTTTAAGGTGCGAATAATTGACCGGTTTACCCGACCAAATTTCTTCTGGAATGCCTCCATCAAGCGCACTCGCCGGGCTTCTGTTGATCAGATATACAGCAACATCGACCGCTGCTGCCCATAAGAATTTTGGCAGATTCGCATCCAAGGTCATGCTTCGCACTCGCTCTAGGATCGTTCTGTTCATCCTTTCAGCGATGCCATTCTGCTGTGGCGTCCCAGGTACCGTCTTCAACCAACGAGTACCCTTTTGCGAGCAAAACTCCTCGAACTCTTGGGTGCAGTATTCCCCGCCATTATCGGACTTTAGGCATTTAACCTTCATCCCCGTTTGGTTCTGCACCTGCGCAATCCAGTGTTTGAAGATGCCAAACACATCAGACTTTTTCTTCATCGCGTACACCCATGTCTTCCAACTTGTATCATCGATGAACGTCACGAAGTACCGATTTCCGCCATAAGACTCCACCGAGGCCGGACCCCACACGTCCGTATGCACCATCTCTAGTTTCTTGGTCTTTTTCGCTATGCCTCCAATTTGAAAACTGAGAGCGTTTTGTTTCCCACAAACGCAGCTCTCGCAAAACCCCAACTCCACTTTTTTCAGCCCCGAAAGAACCCCCTTAGCTTGAAGAATTTTCATGTTCTTCTCGCTGAGGTGCCCCAATCTTTTATGCCACAACGAAGTCTCCGAATCTTTCTCCGAACTGGCCGTCAATGCAGCCGAGCCTCCGCTGCTCCCATTGAATGAGTACAACGAACCGCTCAGCTTGTCCCTTGCGACCACCAACGATCCTTTGGAAATCTTCCATTGAGAATTCCCAAACGTTGTAATAAACCCTTCGTTGTCTAGCTGACTTGTGGAAATCAAGCTTTTCTTCAAATCAGGAATATGACGAGCATTCTTCAATTTGATTTGACCACCTCCTGACGGTTGCAAGATGATCGTCCCTTTTCCAACGATCTTACACGATTGACCGTTTCCCACCGTCACATGTCCAAGATCGCCCTGAACATACTCGCTAAAGTGGTGTCTGCCCGAAGTGCAATGAAAAGAAGCCCCTGAATCTAGGAACCAAGTATCCGCCTTTGTGTTCTCGCTTGCCGATAGACAAAGAACTTGTTCCCCTTGTTCTTGTGTAGACACCACATTCGCTTCCTTTTCATCCGTCTTCTCATCTGAGCCTTTCTTCGGAAGCCTGCATTCACTTCTTCTGTGGCCATTCTTTCCGCAATTCCAACAGGCGCCTTGGATTTTTCCTTGAGATTTACCTCGGCTTTTAGACTTCCCCTTTCTATTGTTCTGCCGCGATTCTCCACCGAAAGTGCAGAAGTTCCAGAACTCCCACTCACGGACTTTCTTCGCATCTCATCGTTTAATATGCAGCTTACCGCATCATTAAACGTGAGAATCCCCGAGATAGAGTTGCTAACCGCCATTACTAGGTTCTCCCAACTCTCTGGCAACGAACATAGGAACAGTAGGGCTCGAATCTCGGCTTCAAAGATGATTGAAACGGATTCAAGTTGGCTTGTCACGCTGTTGAATTCGTTCAGGTGCTCTATCACCGAACCATTCTGATCGTCGCTAAGGCTTTCCTATCCAAAAGGTTCCACTCCTCATCGGTCATCTTCTCGGGCTTTTCTCCTAGCAAAGGAAGATATAGATCCTTTTCATCCGTCTTCTCAAGCCTGCATTCACTTCTTCTGTGGCCATTCTTTCCGCAATTCCAACAGGCGCCTTGGATTTTTCCTTTAGATTTACCTCGGCTTTAGCACTCACATCCTTTCTTCAGTGATTTACAACACTGGTGTTCCCCTTGTTCTTGTGTAGACACCACATTCGCTTCCTTTTCATCCGTCTTCTCATCTGAGCCTTTCTTCGGAAGCCTGCATTCACTTCTTCTGTGGCCATTCTTTCCGCAATTCCAACAGGCGCCTTGGATTTTTCCTTGAGATTTACCTCGGCTTTTAGACTTCCCCTTTCTATTGTTCTGCCGCGATTCTCCACCGAAAGTGCAGAAGTTCCAGAACTCCCACTCACGGACTTTCTTCGCATCTCATCGTTTAATATGCAGCTTACCGCATCATTAAACGTGAGAATCCCCGAGATAGAGTTGCTAACCGCCATTACTAGGTTCTCCCAACTCTCTGGCAACGAACATAGGAACAGTAGGGCTCGAATCTCGGCTTCAAAGATGATTGAAACGGATTCAAGTTGGCTTGTCACGCTGTTGAATTCGTTCAGGTGCTCTATCACCGAACCATTCTGATCGTCGCTAAGGCTTTCCTATCCAAAAGGTTCCACTCCTCATCGGTCATCTTCTCGGGCTTTTCTCCTAGCAAAGGAAGATATAGATCCTTTTCATCCGTCTTCTCAAGCCTGCATTCACTTCTTCTGTGGCCATTCTTTCCGCAATTCCAACAGGCGCCTTGGATTTTTCCTTTGGATTTACCTCGGCTTTAGCACTCACATCCTTTCTTCAGTGATTTACAACACTGGTGTTCCCCTTGTTCTTGTGTAGACACCACATTCGCTTCCTTTTCATCCGTCTTCTCATCTGAGCCTTTCTTCGGAAGCCTGCATTCACTTCTTCTGTGGCCATTCTTTCCGCAATTCCAACAGGCGCCTTGGATTTTTCCTTGAGATTTACCTCGGCTTTTAGACTTCCCCTTTCTATTGTTCTGCCGCGATTCTCCACCGAAAATGCAGAAGTTCCAGAACTCCCACTCACGGACTTTCTTCGCATCTCATCGTTTAATATGCAGCTTACCGCATCATTAAACGTGAGAATCCCCGAGATAGAGTTGCTAACCGCCATTACTAGGTTCTCCCAACTCTCTGGCAACGAACATAGGAACAGTAGGGCTCGAATCTCGTCTTCAAAGATGATTGAAACGGATTCAAGTTGGCTTGTCACGCTGTTGAATTCGTTCAGGTGCTCTATCACCGAACCATTCTGATCGTCGCTAAGGCTTTCCTATCCAAAAGGTTCCACTCCTCATCGGTCATCTTCTCGGGCTTTTCTCCTAGCAAAGGAAGATATAGATCCTTTTCATCCGTCTTCTCAAGCCTGCATTCACTTCTTCTGTGGCCATTCTTTCCGCAATTCCAACAGGCGCCTTGGATTTTTCCTTTGGATTTACCTCGGCTTTAGCACTCACATCCTTTCTTCAGTGATTTACAACACTGGTGTTCCCCTTGTTCTTGTGTAGACACCACATTCGCTTCCTTTTCATCCGTCTTCTCATCTGAGCCTTTCTTCGGAAGCCTGCATTCACTTCTTCTGTGGCCATTCTTTCCGCAATTCCAACAGGCGCCTTGGATTTTTCCTTGAGATTTACCTCGGCTTTTAGACTTCCCCTTTCTATTGTTCTGCCGCGATTCTCCACCGAAAATGCAGAAGTTCCAGAACTCCCACTCACGGACTTTCTTCGCATCTCATCGTTTAATATGCAGCTTACCGCATCATTAAACGTGAGAATCCCCGAGATAGAGTTGCTAACCGCCATTACTAGGTTCTCCCAACTCTCTGGCAACGAACATAGGAACAGTAGGGCTCGAATCTCGTCTTCAAAGATGATTGAAACGGATTCAAGTTGGCTTGTCACGCTGTTGAATTCGTTCAGGTGCTCTATCACCGAACCATTCTGATCGTCGCTAAGGCTTTCCTATCCAAAAGGTTCCACTCCTCATCGGTCATCTTCTCGGGCTTTTCTCCTAGCAAAGGAAGATATAGATCCTTTTCATCCGTCTTCTCAAGCCTGCATTCACTTCTTCTGTGGCCATTCTTTCCGCAATTCCAACAGGCGCCTTGGATTTTTCCTTTAGATTTACCTCGGCTTTATAGATCAATATTTTTTTTCCTCGCTCCACACCCCTCTCCCGAACAAACCAGGCTCTGATACCATTTATCGGGGGCGGAGCCCGCAAGCGACGCGTACACAACACAACTTGGATGCCCATTCTAACCCAAAAGCCCGAGCTGTTAGGTAAAGGTCCAAGTTACATTATATACACATCAACTTCCCCTTAAACTCCCGATGTGGGACTATACGAGTCACACAAACTCAACACAGCCCTCTAAAACAAAGAATTGGAGCTTCTACGATTTACATAATGTCAAATTGACAATTATTTAAATCTTTTTGACAAAAGCTTAGCTAATAAATTCACCTCTTGATCCCAACTGACGACATTAAACAATTGAACAATTTCCAAATGATGGTCAAATAGGCTCCAAAACTTATACAATCATCGCTGACGTGAGTTCAATCAATACTTTATAGTGAAGGAGCAACAAGTTATCATCCTCAGTGAAGGAGCAGCAAATTATCAACTTGTCTCCTTAAGATCAAAGGAGCATAACCCCGCTGTAAGATTTTCTTTAAAGTTTTCTCTTCATAACAATATAAATTGTTCGACACAACACTAAAATTTAGCCCTAATATAGTTACTACTCTAAAAAAATATTAAAATCAAGAGGCTCATCAACAATCACACAAGAAATACAAATCCAAGCAAACTTTCTTTCAACTCACCATCCATCGGCGGCGTTTCGAATATCCAAGTATACCGTTTCAAGCGGAAGCTTTCTCTGCAACCAATCAACCCAAAAAAAAATTGCAGCTTTTTCAAACAAAAACCATATATTTCGAATCAATTTTGAAGAATCGGGATACGAATCGAACCTGATCTAGGAGGCGAAGCCAGCCGCGCTCGTAGCAGATTGATTGGAGCGAGTTGGAATTTACCGCCATCGAAACCCCTAAACCCTAACCCCAATCCTCACCATCCTCATTATCACGAAGAAGAGCAGCTTCAAAATAATTCAGAGATTGCTCCACTTGATGAGGCCCACACTCTTGTGGGTATCTTGTTGGGTGCGCTTCGTCGAATAAATGACGTGGAACACCTACTTTTCTTAGAGATAAGCTTTTGAGGTTTTATTCTACACCTGAAAAAAGAGAAAGAAAGGAAATGGTTTCAATTTTTTCTCTCTCTAAATCTCATTATGCAGGTAAGTTGTTTGATGAAATGCCTCTTCAAAATTTGAAGGCCAAAACAGGCTTGAATCATGCGACATTTCATTGAAAAATTGCATCTCTGAGCTCATCCGGCTTGACTCATTGCACATTTAATTTATTATTATTCTTCTCTTTGATCCAAACTTTCCTAGTAGAGAGATGGGCTTTGTTGAAGGGAGAATTAAAGAAGAGAAGGTTTTTGGAGATTTGGTGTTTCCCAAAACATTGCTTCCTGTTGATGAAAATGAGGCCAATGTCCAAAACTTGGCCGAGATTATTAGCAGAGAGCACGAATCTCTGTCTGTGATTTTGCAAAGGCATGGTGCTGTTCTGTTTAGGGGATTCAATGTGGAGACAGCCCAGGAATTTGACTGTGTTGTCGAGGCATTTGGGTGGCAAAATATCGGTGTGGTTAATGCGACGACTAGGGTTAAGATCACGGATCGAGTTTATACTGCTAATGAAGCTCCCCTTGGTCAGTTGATCAACTTTCATCATGAGATGGCTTTGGTGAGTATATCAGCAGGGCTTTTTTTTGCTGTTATTGTTTTTTTTTCTCTTTCCAAAGTTTGTGTGTTTAGTTTAATTGTTTTATGCAAACTATTAGAGCAAAGATATATCATGCTTTATTTGCCCATAAATGCCGTGTTTCGTTTAGAATTATATGTTCATGGATAAAACAATAAAGATCTTTCCCTCTAGTAGGGAAGCTACTCGGTAAATAAGGTGGCGATCTGTGTTTGTGTGTGTGTGTGTGCACGCCCGCATGCGCATACACACTTGTCTGTGTGTCTACTTAAAATGTTTATTCGTTGTCATCGTAGTTGTTGATTTTATTAAAATTAAAAAGAATGACGCCCCTGGTGCTTTAAGGAGAATTTGGTGAAATAAAGGACTATGACATACAGAACAAACAGAAAGAAGAAACATAAGGCAGTTTCAGAGCAACCGATATCAAAATCCCATCATGCTCACATATAAGAAGCCAGCCATGAAAATACTGTTATGCAAGACCAGGTTTTGTCCACACAAAAATGATCGGCATACAACAACGTGTTAGAATATAAAAACATAATTGTCACCTCCCACCATAATTTTGGAGTCTTGGTTCAGATTAGCGGTGAATGAAGATGAAATCTAACCTCAACAGAAATAGAAACTGAAAATGAGAGTCTTAAGGCTTTAGCTTGTGCTCTCTATGGGGGCACTTAGAAACTAGCTCACTCTTTTTGCTTGAATGCCCCATCCCGCAAGCTCTATGGAACCCTTTCGACCGCCTTATCCAAAAGCTTGGCCTGGCGAATGGTGTGTCCACAAATTTAATTAGGGTAATTGTTACAAAGCACCACCGAACTTTCCGAGGTTTTGCAATAGCACCAGTGAGATTTACAAACGCTATTAGCCCCCACCGAACTGGCCATGTTGTCTGAAATTTTTAATTTTGTTAATTTATTTAGGGGACAAATGGATTAAATAATAATCCAGAATAACCTTCTACATGGACTAAGTAGCCTCAAAATAAATTGAATATGACATTTCTTCTTACAAAAATACCCTCTTCTTTTTATTAAATAAATACCCTTCAAGGAGGGATGATGGCATTTTAGAAATTCGATGTTACTGCCTCGAAAACCATGAAGGTTTAGTAGTGCTTCATGACATTTACCCATCTATTTATACCGTCCGACATCTACAACATGTGTTGTGCTCTTTAGCAACACTGTTTGGCAATGTACTTCAATGCGTCACAGATCATGTTTTACAGTTGAATGCCAAGATGCTTGCTTGTGCTTTCAGAAAATTACATTCAAGTTATCTTTGATTTCTCTACAAACCTTTACAGGGATTTTCATTGTGTACCATATGAAAAATGAGAAAAGTGGGTGTCAACTAACCTAGGACAGAATAAATTTCCTCCTAAGTTGGTCAACAAGTTAACTCTCCGTAATCGTTTTGGATTATGACACCGGTCATCTCGGTCCTCATGACTTAAAACATATGTATACCAATTTTCACATGACTTTGACACTTATTTTCTGTTGCTCTACGGGTGGAAAATGTTCGTGTATTGGTAAACCATTAAGTTTGCAATCATCTGAAGCAAGACCGAGTATCGAAATTTGCATCGTTTGATGTCTATGTTTTAGACCATGAACATTAAAATTAACAATACAGCATAGGAGGGGATTTTCTTCCTAGGTTGGCTTATCTCTGCATTTGTCATAAAAAATAAAAATAGTTTTTCGTTTTCTACATATGGATTTGTTCCAAGAACATCTGGCAATTTATAGTGAACCTTTTATTTATCTATAACTCTAAATTTTGTTTCTGCTAAGTTGTTTTCATTATAATGTCTAACCTCCAATACTTGCAGGTGAAAACATGTGCTTCAAAAATCTTCTTCTTTTGTGGAGAGCCTGCACCTGAAGGCGGTGAAACATCTATCGTTCGAAGTGATGTTGTTGTGGATCAGATGGAGGAGCGTCTGCCTGAACTTATGACAAAGATATCACACTTAGGGATTCTGCATAAAAATAAGACTGTCAGCGATAATGAGATCAATTCGAAGACGAAGGTTAGAAACAAGACATGGAAGTGGATGCTAAAGACAGATGATGAAGTTGAGGCCGAGAAAAGGTGCTTTGTTAGAATGCTGTTAATTTTAGCTTAGTTCAAGAATTGCTATCTTCTTAGAAAATTTGGCTCGGTAGTAAATAAAAGAATGCTGATATTTGCCAAATTAAATAGAAGAAAATAACACATCTTGTTTATGCCTAGAGAGTTTACTAATTGATATTGTAAGATACAAAAGAAATGAGGCAGTGCAGTCTTAAAAAAATGTGAATCATGACTTGAGTACTCATTAATATGCTATGCATTCAACCCCACCTGCTGCCAAAAAAAACCCTTTGATGCTCAAGTCAGCATACATCTCATGTAAGCAAACATGAAATTAAAATTTGCTAATGTGCCTATTATATCATTGCTATATATATATATATATATATATATATATATATATATATATATATATCTATATATATATATATTGTGAAAGATATCATGGCTGTGGTGTGGATTTTGTATAGGATGTGATTTGCTGATTGCCTAGGAAGAATATGTTTGGTGAATATATCAAGACTAGTGATAGATTGTCATGACATGTGACATCTGTGAGGGTGAGACCTGGGCCAACGCGCTCACCTGCCCTCCTGGCTGGTCTTCAAATTTTCCCAGATCGCAATTCCAATACTCTCAAAAAAAGATCATCTAGGTGAATCGTTTGGATTAAGAAGTGTAAGAATATAAAATCATACCCCTCGACCCTCATCGTAACTTTAGAGTTTTGGTGTAGTAGCGGGAATATTTACGATGTATCAAAGCGGTCTAGGTTAAAATCCTACCATACTTGTATTTGAAGTGGATTAATTAAAAAAATATTGTTGTGCAAAAGCTTAGATTTCAGTCCCAAAAAGGACGATCAACATGTAGGGCATGTTAGAATAAACTCATAACCCTCAACACTCATCATAAGTTATGACTTCAGAGTTGTGGTGCATGGCAAGGACATTTACGAAGAGAGGATTTCTAGGCAATGATGCATTACACATACCACAACTCTAATTCCAATTTTATGTTTGCTTGCATGGGATCTATCATGACTTGCATTGGTCAACTGTTCCTTCTGAAGTTTTCGTTTTCGGTTCTGTGTGCATAGACATGCATTCTCGCGGCCAGAGCTGTTTCTTGACCTACCAAGTGCACATCCAGATTCTGAACATGAAAACTTGGGCCTATGTATTTGGATGCAACATAGAGGCTATTTGGTTAGCAACAACAGAAAACACAACATGTGTTGCAAATATAAACCCCAAAATACAATGTTTGGTTATTCTTAACAGAATTACAGAAGAAATGTTGCAGATTTGATTAGGTGTTATGGGCCATAATGATTGGTATGATCACATTTCCCAAAGTTCCAGCATTTGATGCAAACTTATCATAGGAAATGATGTACTTTTTGCAACAAATATTGCATATAACTCCATGACAAGCAACTAAACAGACCTATAGATTTCTAACGTTTCCATCATTTCATTCAACAGGGCGAAACAGCTGACCATTTGCAGCTCCATTAACTTCAACAGCGATGGCAGTGCAGAGTTTGTATACGGACCGATGAATCCGATAAGAGAGTCCAATGGAAAAAGGGCCTGGTTTTTGCCGATTCTAGGCTACTCCGATACCATCACCGACGTAAACAACAGCTTTGGCGATGGGAGCTTGTTTCCAATGGAAGCCCTGAGAACTTACAGAGAGATTCTGGAGGACAACTGTGTTGATTTGAAGTGGCAAAAGGGTGATATCTTGTTGGTTGACAACCTCAGTGTTCAACATGCAAGGAGGCCCGGAAAGCCACCAAGAGTAATACTAGTAGCTGTGTGCAAATAGTTTGATTTGTAAATTAATAAAATTCCTTATATTAATGATTCTGTTGTAAGAATCATTGTTAAGAACCTTTGAATTGCATTATGTTTCTATTCTGTTGTATTCTGCAGTGGCAAGGTGAAGTTTGAAACTGTGTTTTGATTAGCACTTGGCATTATAACTTGAAACTGTTTCCTTAAAAAAATTGAAATGGTGTGATGTTTAAGGAAAATGCATCTCTTCTTTGAAAATTGAAATCCTTTTTTTTATAACGTCAAGTTTCAGGCAGTAAACTGATGGCTCTATCTTGTTATAACTGATTGTTATAAGCTTGAGGATGATTCATGCACCATAGACTTTATGTTCAAGGTAAATTCCTTTTATTTATTTTAAAAATCATTTTGTTAGTACTTTTGTAAAAAAATATTCTAGTATTTCTCTCTATATTAGAAAAAAGATATTTATGATAATAAGGTATTTTAGCTAATTTAATTCAGTTCCTTGATTTGTTCAGGTTACTTCAGCATGCAATGGATCTGTTGGATAAAATGCCTCCTTGAAATTGAAGGCCTAAACAGACTTGAACCATGCCACCTTTCATAAAAAATAGTTCATCGCTGAACTTATCTGGTAAGCTAAATTATTATTGTTTTTCCCTTTCTTTATACACATGTGAACAATGCATCGCACTTTGTATTGTAATCATTCAAAATTTATACTGTTCATTGTCAAGTTGATAAAGAAAGGATGGCCCTTATCTGGAAACTTAGACAAATTTAAGCCATCGAGGCTGGCTTGATTGAAATGAGCATAGAAATGGGTTTTTAATATTTTCCATGTGAACAATGCATTTGCCCTTAGTAGTTTATAATGCTAGGCCTCTCTGTCATTCAAAAATTCAAAACTGATCACAGTAACTGATAAAGAAAGAATGGCCCTTACCTGAAACTCACAAAAATTTAAGCCATTAAGGCATCCATGATTGAAATGTGCACATAGATATGGGCTTTCTTGTCGGAAAAATCAAGGAAGAGAAGCTCTTTGGAGGCTTGGTATTTCCCAAAACACTGCGTCCTATAGGTGAATATGAGCGCAGTGTCTGAAGCTTGTCTGAGATTATCAGAAGAGAGCGTGAGTTGCTCGCTACAATTTTGCAACGACATGGTGTTATTCTGACGGATGTCGGATCACGTCAAGATGTTACCTTCCGTAGATCTGCTGCGAGCGGCGATGGACGGCTGAGATTGAGTTGAAGGTTGCCTCCTAAAGCGTGTGGATCTCAATGGGTTTGAGGTTGATGCGGCCGAGCTACCTGCAAGGAAGTCCCGGGATGGTTGTGCCACCGAGGACCCTCCGACGATCAAGTTAGACCGGATATTTGAGCAGAGTAACGGCCTAGTGTGGAGAGAAATCACTTACTTGAACCGTCCGAAAGAGGGGTTTATATAGCGGCAGCAACGGGTAGACAGGCGTGAGAATCACGTCGGCCGTTACGCCTCCGGCGTCACGCCCGTGTGATAGGCGGGAACCCGCATTAATGACGAGACATGCTCGTTAATGGGGAATCGTGATGGCGTGGAACGCGGGACGTGGCCAGCGGATATCTCGCACATAACGAGCTTCGCGGAGGTGAAGCGGTTGTGCCTGCGATTGGTGTCGTTGGTCGGTCGATGGGACCGAGGAGGATGAGCTGGGCGGGAGGCTCGGGAACGAGCGGGAGAACGAGGTATCTTGGTTCTGCGGTAGCCCGAAAACGAGCTGAGGGGGCCGAGGAGGCCAATTGTGTAGGGAGGCTCGGAGGTGAGCCAACGGTTGTTTGTAAGGCGGGCACAGGAGTGGTGTGGTCGGTCGTGTTGGATATAGTGCACTCGAAATCAATTATTGGATTGCGGGTACGTGATTGCAATGATTGAGGGAGGACCTATACCGGTAGGACAGTCTTACTCGAGATGATAGTATGCTATCTGGTTTGTCTTTATCATCATTTACATATTGATAGAGCCCATAAAATTCTTGCTTGACAGCCAGCAGTATGATGGCGATCATATACGTGGGAGCTGGGGTCTATAAGCACATCCTTAATGTGTCCCTAGTGTGGAAGTTTCGAAACTGGACATCGATACTCCAGACTAGACTAGTGTATACAGTTCGAGACCCCGACGAAAGGCGGTGACCGTGTAGGGTTCCTAGGCACGCTAATGAAGTCTCACAAGGCATCAACCATGCCAATTTCAAATTTTATGAGTGCCGAGAAACCCTAATACGGATCGTTAACTAGAATTTTAGGCGAAACAGGAAACTAGTTAACGACTTAACTAAAAGTGAGAAGCTACAACCTTTGTAGATCCGGTTCTCCACTTCCCTAGCTCCACATAGACGTCCTCCCGCTGTCCAAGTCGGATTTCGGACTCTGGCATCGGCTTCATCGAAGAAATGAGCGGACTAGTCGTCGGGTACGATGCCGAAGATGATCTACGTCGAGGTTACACAAGATCAAGCTCCAACTTCACCAAGTTGTGAAACTTGTGAAGAAAACACCCTATACTACTTGGTAAGAGGTAGAGGGTGAAGAAATAGGAGGTGGGTTCACTTTAGAATTTGATTTCTCACACTTTTGCTCAACATGCCCTTAATGGTGGCAAGCTTTTTCTTTATCTCATGAAGAAGAAGATGAAGATGATTATGATAAAAGTGTTTAAAATGAAAAAGAAAATGAATACTTATCATAATGTAAACCATGGTTAGGTGTAGAGAATTGACTAAGGTTAGATGAATGGTTAGAGTTAAGCATGAAGATAAAATGGTCACTTTGGTCAAAGCTTCATGAAGCTTCAACAAGCTTCATGAAGCTTCTTCAAGAATGAAAGCAACCATTTTGTTTTCTTTTGCCATTTCTTTTTAATCCAAATTAAAAAGATAAAAGAATGAATAAATAAAAACCCTAACCATTTACTTAACCAAGGTTTAATTCTTTACACTTAACCAAATGAGCAAGTATCATCAAACATGATACAAACATGTGCACAAAAGTATATCACATATACAACTTGCACATCAAGTGAGAAAATCCATTTAAAGTGAACCAATACTAGTTAATGCAAAGTAATATATCAAATATATAATTATACATTAAATCATTAAATCAACACTTGATTTAACGATCCGGTCATATCGCATATAACCGACTAGTATCCTATGTATTGGCTTATCGAATCAATCCTTGATTCGATATCTAGGTTATATCGCATATAACCAATCGATACATTCATCGCGAGAATGGAATACGGTATCACATACACGCATTATTCTCGGTCCTGCACATATCTCATATGCGCTCCTATTTCGTTTCGCTTGAGCCAGGAAACCTCTGTGTAGGACTCTAAAGACTCGTCAATACGCCGGCAGCAGATGATGATCATATCAATCACCCACAAGTCTCAAGCGGTCTGCTAAACGTAACGGCCACCCGGGTATTGATCGATCAGAAGATCGACGAGCTAGCCTGCTCACACTCCTGTGAATCCAACCAGTAACACTTACCGTACAGTCCGCTCTGTTCGTCTGATATGTCGCATATCAAGTCTAGGGGTGGTAAACGTCAGACCCCATTAACCGATAAGTCGTGCCGATGTGAGGCTCATAACGGGTCGAGAAACTACTGGTAACACTTACCAGCAAATCTCTGATCAGCCCTGGCCAGGGACTTCCCTGTTACGGCCAATCGAGCACAGCGCAACATCAACCCCCAATACCGGGAAAGACGAAACCCCTCCTATCGCTCATTGCCTCCATATGAATCGGGACTGTGCCCAAAGACCACCGTTTTGCACGCCCTCATGGACGTGGTAAGGTGGAGATCAAAGCACAGTGGGAATCATACAAGACTCTATGACGATCTCGGGTCTACAGACTAACCTGCACAAGTGTCACCTGAGAACTGCCATCTGACGTGAGGTATAATACCATATGGGAGTTCTCGGCGAGTCCGTCCAGTGTACCCAGTCTCCACTGAGCACCCGTATACCATCTCTGATGTCAAACACCAATGGATATGGGATCATCCATCGTCCATCTCATGGGTCGAGAAGCGTATACGCTAGTCTACACTGGTATATCGATGCCCCGTCTCGATACACCCACGACTAGGGACCTTGAAGGATGTACCTATAGACTACCATGCCCCCACTAGTATGATCTGCATCATAGTCCAGGTAGTCAAGTACACATCCTAAGGGCTTTACCAACATGTAACTATAAGACAGTTTAAAGAGACAAGTGTACATGTTAAGATAAAGAGTAACCAGATAGCATACTATCATATCGAGCAAGAAAGTCATCTCTATATATGTCCAAGCATCCAATATAATATACATCATCTGTACAATACTGGCCTCTAGGGCATACATACAACTAACAATCTCCCACTTGCACTAGGGCCAGCTACTGTAGTATCGCATACCGAGCATCCCGAAGAGTCTCTCAAACTGTATCTGGGGAATGGCCTTCGTGAGTGGATCCGCCGTGTTGTTCTTCGTGTCAACCCTCCTGACCTCGATCTCCCGGCGATCAACTATCTCCCGGATCAGGTGATACCGCCTCAGAATATGCCTGGATCGCTGATGGGACCTAGGTTCCTTGGCCAAAGCCACCGCTCCATTGTTATCGCAATACAAAGGTATTGGATGCTCAATGGATGGAACCACTCCAAGTTCAGTAATGAACTTCTTGATCCAGACAGCCTCTTTGGCAGCATCGTTGGCAGCGATGTATTCAGCCTCCATCGTCGAGTCTGCCACGGTTTCCTGCTTGGAACTCTTCCAGCTAACCGCCCCTCCGTAAAGGGTAAAGACAAATCCCGACTGCGACTTAGAGTCGTCCTTATCATTTTGGAAGCTCGAATCGGTAAAGGACTCCACTTGGAGTTCTCCGTTACCATACACCAAGAGCATCTCTTTAGTCCTTCGCAAGTACTTGAGAATGCTCTTCACAGCTGTCCAGTGACTCTTTCCAGGATCAGCTTGATACCTGCTCACTACACTTAGTGAGTATGCAACATCGGGTCTGGTACATAGCATCGCGTACATGATAGAGCCTACAGCCGAAGCATAGGGTATCCCTTGCATGCGAGCTCTCTCCAAATCAGTCTTGGGAGACATCTCTTTGGAGAGAGTGACTCCAGAGATCGTGGGCAAGTTCCCACGCTTGGATTCTTCCATACTAAACCTCTTTAGTATGGTGTCAATGTACCTGGATTGGGACAATCCCAAAATCCGTTTGGATCTATCTCTATAGATCCTAATTCCCAATATGCAGGAGGCATCACCAAGATCTTTCATTGAGAATCTTTGTGATAAGAAGAGCTTGACCGATTGCAGCATAGGAATATCATTTCCTATCAAGAGTATGTCGTCCACGTATAATACGAGGAAAACACCCTTACTCTCTGCCACCTTCTTGTAAATACAAGGTTCATCTGGGTTTTTGACGAAATCAAACTCTTTGATAACGACGTCAAAGAAGATGTTCCAACTCCGCGATGCTTGCTTTAATCCATAAATGGATTTAAGCAGCTTGCACACCTTCCCGCTGCTCCCACTGTCTACGAAGCCCTCTGGCTGAGTCATGTACACGTACTCTTCCAAATCACCGTTTAGAAAGACGGTCTTAACATCCATTTGCTAGATTTCGTAATCATGATATGCAGCGATGGCAAGCATGATCCGGATGGATTTAAGCATAGCCATTGGAGAAAAGGTTTCGTCATAGTCCACACCTGGTCTTTGACGAAAACCTTTTGCAACAAGTCTAGCTTTAAAAGTCTCCACTTTCCCATCTACACCAAGTTTTTTCTTGAAGATCCACTTGCTCCTAATGGGTTTTACCCCTTCAGGAGCAACTTCCAAAGTCCATACTTTGTTGGTGTACATGGATTCCATCTCGGACCGCATAGCATCCAGCCATTTCACCGAGTCCCTACTCGTGATGGCCTGCTCGAAGCTAGTTGGGTCATCATCCTCCATGATGCAATCCTCGCTCCCACCATCCATGAGAAAACCGTAGTATCTCTCAGGTGGGTGAGGAACCCTACTAGATCGGCGGAGTGGCTGGGATTCATTGGGAACTACGGAATCCTCTGGTTCCACCAGATCTTCTGTTGTAGCTTTTGTAGATGGGATCTCTTCCAGTTCTACCTCATGACCACTAATCTCTTTTTCAAGAAATTCCTTTTCTAAAAAGGTGGCATGCCGAGAAACAAACACTCTTTGTTCCTCAGGGTGGTAGAAGATATACCCTTGTGAATTCTTGGGATATCCTACAAATTTGCATAGAACAGATCGTGCCTCGAGTTTGTCCGGATTTTGTCGTTTGACATAGGCTGGACAACCCTATATCTTAACATAGTTAAGACATGGTCTCTTTCCTTTCCATATCTCATATGGAGTGGTAGGCACAGATTTGGTGGGGACCATATTCAATAGATGTATGGCTGTTTCAAGCGCATACCCCCAGAAGGAAATAGGCAACTCAGCTGTGCTCATCATGGAGCGCACCATATCTAATAGGGTGCGGTTCCTCCGTTCTGATACACCGTTGTGCTGTGGTGTATATGGAGGAGTCAGCTGAGAGAGAATCCCATTCTCTATTAGGAAGTCCAGGAATTCATTGCTTAAGTATTCACCTCCTCGATCGGATCGAAGGATTTTAATACTTTTTCCAGTTTGGTTTTCGACTTCTTGTTTATATTCTCTAAATTTCTCAAAAGCTTCAGACTTGTGTCTTATCAAGTACACATGTCCGTATCTTGAGAGATCGTCAGTGAATGTAATGAAGTACGAAGAACCATCCCTGGCATGTGTAGACATGGGACCGCATACATCACTATGTATCAGTCCCAAGAGTTCGGTAACTCTTTCTCCGTGTCCCGTAAACGGAGTTTTGGTCATCTTTCCTTTGAGACATGACTGGCAAGTGTCATAAGATGAAAATTCGAATGGTTTCAAATATCCATCCTTATGCAACTTAGCCAGTCGTGTCGTATTGATGTGACCCAGTCTACAATGCCACAAGAAGGAAAGGATTCGTTCAGTTCAGAACTCTTCCTCTTGTGTGTGTTTGTTATGCTCAGAACTGTTGATTGATTTAGAACATAAATGCCATTGCACAACGTGCCTGATCCAACCAACTTTTGGTTACGGAAAATGTTCATAATATTGTCCTGTAATACAAAATTATATCCCTCTTTACTTAATAAAGAAACCGATATAATGTTGCATATCAGGTTCGGCATGTAATAGCATTCGTTCAGAACTAATGTATTACCAGTTGGTAATGCAAGGTGATATTCCCCGACAGTCTTAGCTGCAACAATTGCACCATTTCCAACTCTAATGTCTTTATCACCTTCTCCAAGTTCTCTACCTTTCCTGAGCCCATGTAACTGGTTACATATATGGGATCCTGACCCGGTATCTAATACCCAGGACGTGGAGCAAATGGAGAAACAGTTCTCTGTAACGAACACACCCGAAGAAAATGCATCATCATGTACTTTCTTCATTCGGGTGGCATGGGAATCCTGGTATTCCCCTATATCCTGTTCATTCCTATAACTCTTATAAGAAAGAACGGAACCAACGTTCCCCAGCACAGTATAACATGCGGGTTCGGTCAATACATCCATATTATTATCTTTATTAGGGTATGACATGGTCGCTACCTGGAGAGAGAGAGAAAAAAACACTTTAGCGTATGCTCGTGCAAGATCAGATTGGTTATTATCTTATCTAATCAGGATGGCTCCCACTGGTTTTTATCAAATCTTCCTTCAAACCCTAAAAGGAAAGACTAGCCAGGATTAATTACACCCTACAACTTCGTCGATCTTTCAGCCAGGCCAGTGTCGGTACTTTGAGGGAGGTTCCCCGTGCTTTCGCACAGACCTAATTAAAGTAAACCTCGTTTTCCCAGAGGCGTAACCCCGTTGACACCTTTCTAGACACCTACTTGATCGGCTAATTGTAATGTGTAAAACTCTCCCAGGAGTAACTCTTACTCGCAGTGGGTATCGGGATCCAACTATCTCATAGAAGGTATGCAATCTCATTACAAATTTCAACACTTGAAATTCCCGATAGTGGTTTTTGCCCCTAGCGTGCTATGACCTTGACGAAAGCCAACAAACCACAGCCCACTAGTCAAGTTCAACCCGTACATTTCTTGACTGAATTAAACCCACCCGCACGACCCTTGACGAAAGCCAACAAAGCCGTACGACTACCCTAATCCAGTCGCATCATATGCAGCAGATAAGCAGCACATAGCTACCGCACACTACACCTTGACGAAAGCCAACAAATGTAGCACGAATACTATATGCAACTTATCTGAAATGTCAGAGGGCTACGACGGGTTTTTCTGAAAACCTATTGCGTAATGAACTTGATATCGTTGTAGAATCAAATGAAGTTTTGAAATGGAGTGATTTTGAGGCTTTTCTAGTTTTGCTAAAGGGGTCACTCCCGGTGAAGGGATCGTCGGCCCTTTCCTCGTCGAATGAGGTGAGGGATATATCATATATATCACTGTGCAAAGCAGAAACTATAGAAGCAATCAAAAGTCAAACCGAGTGTGTAGCATCTGCCAGTTATTGCTAAAGGAGTCACTCCCGGTGAAGGGATCTCGGTCCTTTCCTCATCGAATAAGGTGCAGGGTATATCATATATACCGCTATGCAAAGCAAGAACTGTAGCTACCTGTTTTGTTTAAAATTTGATTCTACAACATCTTAGGTTTCTTTTCTTTCATTAATCACATTAATGAAGTCCCATCATTTAAGTCACCTAAATATCACAGATAAATACGACGTACACTTATGCCATCCGCATTCTCCTGGATGTCCCCTCGTGCACCGTTAGGTTAGGTAACTAACGACAGAGCAAGGCAGGGCTAGTGCGGATAAAAAACATAAGTAACGTCTATATAATATATCATATATACTATATACTGTATCTATCATAGAACATCACATGATCACATCACAGATATCGCAGCAGAAGAAACATATGAAACATTGGATATACTAGGACGTCCGTGTTTTCAATACGAGCCAGTATAAAACACGGATTCCACGGTCGTGATGAATAGCCAATCCCACACCCCTAGACCCCTACGAGAGCGGCAAGCAACCCTGCCAATTCTAGGGTTAGGAGACCCGGACTCGACTCCTCAAGATGGTCTCCCTCTGGACCCTAGAACCCGGTTACTTGTGCTCCCCTCCTTGGGTCTATCCTAATGCGGAAAAGTAAATAATATACAAAATGTGACTACTTCCGCAACCTGGAAGTGCCCCAATTAAAAGAATATTACATACAAGTTTTTACAAGAATGAAAAAGAAAACACTCATCTCACATAAAAAACCCCGGCTATTCGAACACGACGATCCAATATAACATATCCAGCAACGCATAACATCACATGTCATCAACGTAAGTAAGTATGCATACCCCAATTGTCGTTGACGTATAGCAACGAAACCGGCGATATCGACATACTACACTTACGGTCACGGAAAAGAAAGTGTAAAACTACAACAGTTGGAATTCGCAACCTCTTTAGACATCGCATGCCTAATCAAATGAAATACTTAGACATCACATGCCTAACAATTATAAACCCCGCATTTTAGTCTCATCATCGAAAACTCTTTTCAATATTAAGTGAAACTAAACCGCTAGATTTATAACATTCATTCAGTTATCTCATAACTGTTTGTGAATTCCAATTATTGTATCCCATTCCGGATAAATAGAAAATATTAAACTTTCCGATCGAACATTCGAACACCCAAGTTTTTCCCGAAACCGTTCAACTCATGAAATAGGTTCAAAGACATTCACTTCATGCTTCAGTACCAACGGTCCAGCCGTAGAAGGGTCAAGCCAACGCCTCACATGTGGCAAGCCGTACTGCCCCAAACCCGAAGATTCAAAGGGCAGTTCAAGACGGTCACATAATCGAGTTAAGGTTTGTTGTCTTCTAGAGAGACCATCGCGTTACTTGCACTACTTAGAACGTCATTAAAATACGGAAAAGTCCAACAATTGGAAATTTCCCGGCAGGGGAAAGATTGGGTATTTACATCCAGTCGAACTTTTTAACATATTCCAAAATTATCCGGAAAAACACATAGACAAAGCTTGATAATCTGATCGAATCTACGATTCCCAATGCAACCCCAGAACACTCAACTATTGAGTCAAATTAAAAATTCCCATAAAACTCAGCATCATTAAATAGGAATTACTGTGCAAAGTTTGGAGGCAAATCCTATCAAGTGGCCGCGGAACCGCCGCATAAGCCAGGCTTATGCCGCGGTTCCGCCGCTCTATAGAGGCTTCAGGAGGTAAATTTTGCACCGTAATTCTTAGAATTCCCTGCTGAATTTTTTAAGCATTTTTAATCTGGAAAAAACCCAGTTTTTAGAAAAAGTCCAGAGAGCGTGAAAAAAATAGGGTTTCGGGTTTCAAACATCGTCTAAGTATCGCCTAAGGCTCTAGCTTGTCTCTGATACCACTGTAGGGTTCCTAGGCACGCTAATGAAGTCTCACAAGGCATCAACCATGCCAATTTCAAATTTTATGAGTGCCGAGAAACCCTAATACGGATCGTTAACTAGAATTTTAGGCGAAACAGGAAACTAGTTAACGACTTAACTAAAAGTGAGAAGCTACAACCTTTGTAGATCCGGTTCTCCACTTCCCTAGCTCCACGTAGACGTCCTCCCGCTGTCCAAGTCGGATCTCGGACTCTGGCATCGGCTTCATCGGAGAAATGAGCGGACTAGTCGTCGGGTACGATGCCGAAGATGATCTACGTCGAGGTTACACAAGATCAAGCTCCAACTTCACCAAGTTGTGAAACTTGTGAAGAAAACACCCTATACTACTTGGCAAGAGGTAGAGGGTGAAGAAATAGGAGGTGGGTTCACTTTAGAATTTGATTTCTCACACTTTTGCTCAACATGCCATTAATGGTGGCAAGCTTTTTCTTTATCTCATGAAGAAGAAGAAGATGAAGATGATTATGATAAAAGTGTTTAAAATGAAAAAGAAAATGAATACTTATCATAATGTAAACCATGATTAGGTGTAGAGAATTGACTAAGGTTAGATGAATTGTTAGGGTTAAGCATGAAGACAAAATGGTCACATGAAGCTTCAACAAGCTTCATGAAACTTCAACAAGCTTCAAGAATGAAAGCAACCATTTTGTTTTCTTTTGCCATTTCTTTTTAATCCGAATTAAAAAGATAAAAGAATGAATAAATAAAAACCCTAACCATTTACTTAACCAAGGTTTAATTCTTTACACTTAACCAAATGAGCAAGTATCATCAAACATGATACAAACATGTGCACAAAAGTATATCACATATACAACTTGCACATCAAGTGAGAAAATCCATTTAAAGTGAACCAATACTAGTTAATGCAAAGTAATATATCAAATATATAATTATACATTAAATCATTAAATTAACACTTGATTTAACGATCCGGTCATATCGCATATAACCAACTAGTATCCTATGTATCGGCTTATCGAATCAATCCTTGATTCGATATCTAGGTTATATCGCATATAACATACCGTATTCCATTCTCGCGATGAATGTATCGATTGGTTATATCGCATTTAACCAATCGATACATTCATCGCGAGAATGGAATACGGTATCACATACACGCATTATTCTCGGTCCTGTACATATCTCATATGTGCTCCTATTTCGTTTCGCTTGAGCCAGGAAACCTCTGTGTAGGACTCTAAAGACTCGTCAATACGCCGGCAGCAGATGATGATCATATCAATCACCCACAAACCGCAAGCGGTCTGCTAAACGTAACGGCCACCCGGGTATTGATCGATCAGAAGATCGACGAGCTAGCCCGCTCACACTCCTGTGAATCCAACCAGTAACACTTACCGTACAGTCCGGTCTGTTCGTCTGATATATCGCATATCAAGTCTAGGGGTGGTAAACGTCAGACCCCATTAACCGATAAGTCGTGCCGATGTGAGGCTCATAATGGGTCGAGAAACTACTGGTAACACTTACCAGCAAATCTCTGATCAGCCCTGGCCAGGGACTTCCCTGTTACGGCCAATCGAGCACAGCGCAACATCAACCCCCAATACCGAGAGAGACAAAACCCCTCCTATCGCTCATTGCCTCCATATGACTCGGGACTTTGCCCAAAGACCACCGTTTTGCACGCCCTCATGGACATGGTAAGGTGGAGATCAAAGCACAGTGGGAATCATACAAGACTCTATGACGATCTCGGGTCTACAGACTAACCTGCACAAGTGTCACCTGAGAACTGCCATCTGACGTGAGGTATAATACCATCTGGGAGTTCTCGGCGAGTCCGTCCAGTGTACCCAGTCTCCACTGAGCACCCGTATACCATCTCTGATGTCAAACACCAATGGATATGGGATCATCCATCACCCAACTCATGGGTTGAGAAGCGTATACGCTAGTCTACACTGGTATATCGATGCCCCGTCTCGATACACCCACGACTAGGGACCTTGAAGGATGTACCTATAGACTACCATGCCCCCACTAGTATGATCTGCATCATAGTCCAGGTAGTCAAGTACACATCCTAAGGGCTTTACCAACATGTAACTATAAGACAGTTTAAAGAGACAAGTGTACATGTTAAGATAAAGAGTAACCAGATAACATACTATCATATCGAGCAAGAAAGTCATCTCTATATATGTCCAAGCATCCAATATAATATACATCATCTGTACAATACTGGCCTCTAGGGCATACATACAACTAACAGACCGGTCTCACAAGCCACTGATGTCAGTTATTTCACCTAAGATGTATACATGTACTCATTCGGTTATGAGTACACCGGACAGGACTCGCCGGGAACCTGCTAGTTGGTATTATACCTATTGTCAAATAGCAGTTCCCAGATGACATGTATACATGTTAGTCTGTCGACCTGAGATCGTCATTTGTCTCGTGTGAGTTCCCACTGTGCTTTGATTACTACCCTACCACAGCTCAAAGGAGTCGTGCAAATAGGTTTTAGTTGGGTACAGTCCCGAGCCACATGGAGGCAGTGAGCGGATCATCGGGGATTCGTCTCTCCCGGTATTGGGGGTTGATGTCACACAGTGCATGGGTGACCATCACCAGAAAACCTTGGCCAAGGTAGTAGAGAATTACCGATCTAGGATCGGTAGTTTCTCAGGTGGTGATGGGTTTCATACCGACGCGAATTATCGCGTTGTTAGGGGTCTGACTTTATCCACCCCCTAGACCCGATATGCGACACTCATAGACGAACAGACCGGACTGCACGCATATTGTCACTGTCAGGCTCAGTAGGGTTTCAGGATGAGTTCGCTCGCCAGCTTCCCTTTCGTTCAATACATGTGCAACCGTTACGTACAGCTAGTACCTCTGACGTGTTTGTGGTTAAACCCACTGCTAGTGTATTGATCAGTCATTCGAGTCTTCTACAAACAGTTTCCCAAGTTCGGGCGAAACGTTGTAGAGGCCGTATGTTATTAAAGCAGGGTTCGAGCATACACGTGCACTTGTGCACGTGTCATGATTCAGACGAATAATACTCGTGGGCTTTGGTTTAAGCCGGATCCTAATATTATAATGTGTAGGAATATATTTGTCTCGTTGCATCCGTATTCAGTCGGAATACGGATGCGGGTATGTATTTACAGTTGAGGAGTAATCTCGTAATTCATTACAGGATTACTTTCGGAGTTTCCTATTTGCTTTTCCGTCTTAAACATCTTGATTTATGTTTAATTGTTGTAAGCTTTATCCCTGACCCATTTCCTAGCATGAATCTCGAAATCCGGGGCTGCCAATTTGTTTTGGCATTGCATGGGTTTTCTAGAAGGGCATAGGGTTGTTTGGTGCATTTAATGGGCATGGCCATTTGCGATGGAACGGGCAGCATGGGTTATGAGGCATGGGTCTTTTGAGGTTGAGGGTTTTTTTTGCATTGAGAGTAGTTTTTTAATGCGAGGGGTTTTCTGTGGTGCAGGGGCTCTAGGGTGACCCGTCTTTTTCTTTATTTTGGGTGTTGTTTTCATTTGCAAAAAACTCCTCCACACTTCATCCATAAATCCCCAGTGAGCTTTGTAGTAGCTGAGCCCATGAATTCTTGCCTTCACTTGAAAATTTCTTGAGTTCCTTTCCTCACAAAATTACTTATGGCAACTTCATTTACCTTCACCCAATTCGTTGGGTGTCTTGAGACAAAGTATCCTACACACTCTCTACTTCATCCTTGGACATGTCGGCTAGTAAACTTCATGTCCGAGTTGCTTCAGTTCGAAGCAGGAGCCCGTATAAAGAATCCTCGACGTGGTGCCATTCCGATGAGCGAGACCGGAGAGCGGAGTTGTTCCAGACAACGGCGAGGAGCTAGGAAAGAGATTGAAGACCGAAGGACACAGATCGATCGGTATAATCTCTGAACTTAACTTTGTAAAATGCTAGATAACGGTTAACGGTATGATCCGGGTTTTTGGTTGCGGTAGCGCCGAGTTTTGAAAAGTTTTTGTTCCGCATTTGGCGACGGATTGACGGCCGGGACGCTGTCGTACCCCAACATGGTATCAGAGCCTAACTATTAACCGTAATCTAGCTTGTTTAGACAATGTTAAAGTATTGAAACCGAAACAAAACCCAAACACTACCACTGAAATATGCAGTTTCTGTTGATTTCAAAATGTTCTCGAAAAATTATTTAAACAAGTGCAGAAGACTACTCAAGACACCAGAAGACCACACCCCAAATACGAACCCTACCCCTCGGATTTGGGCCGAGCACATGCTCACCAAAACCGAGGAGGCCGATTTTCCTAGGGCATTTTGGGTTCATGTTTTGGGTGTGGTTTGGTCTATGGGAAGTTGGTTCAGTGGTGTTGTTAGTTTGGCTCATTTTGGATGAAGTTTTATCAGTTTGTTTGGGCTATTCGGGGGTTATTTCAAAGTTGATATTTTTTACATTGTTTAAAGTTTTGCAGTGCTTTACATTACTATCTTTGACCGTGAATGTCATTCGAGCGGTAAATCTTGTCTAATTGCTATAGCTCTTTTAGACGGAATTTGCGAACGTGACATTCACGTTGATGTTCTGTGTTGTGCTGTGTTGTTGCGGATTTGTCGTGGTGAATAGCTCCTGTAAAATGGTAATGTAGTTTGGATATATTTGTACATTTGATTTTGCGGGGCGAGCGTCCAACATGTGGACTGCCATCACTGCCTGGTTGTATATTATTCTTTTGGGGCACGACCGGGTTGAGATCAATGTCACCCTTGTATATTATTTTCTTTTCTGTACTAGGATTACCCCGCGGTGGAGTGCACTGATAGATGGGTTCTGGAGGGCAACGGGCCTGCATCTCATGGCGTTGAGACGAAGGGGGCTTCACTCTAGAATTAGCGGGCTATTCGCCGCACTCGTAGGGGGTACAGGTTGACCCAAGGAGGGGTACTCAAGTTACCGGATTCCGTGAAGTGCTTGGGTGGTCCATTCACTTTGCTGAAGGAGGTTGCCTCGCTTCTGGTTTTGGCGGGTAACTTTCCGCGCTCGTAGGGGTCTAGGATTTCATTGCACAGGCTATCCACACGACCAGGGGAAGGTCGGGTTTCACTTGCAGCTCAATGAAACCCGGGGCTCCCATATTATCTGTATTGTTCCGTGATGCTTATTACTTTTCCGTGATGTTGCATTTATCACACCTGGAGCGATTATTATATATTGATATATATATACTAGTAGATGTTGTATATGTTTTACACCCGCGCTAGTCCAGTCCCCGCTCTGTCGTTAATTAAGTAACCTAACGGGTGATGATGGGACCCAGTGGCGAATGCGGATGGCATATACATACATCATATATTTTCGTTCTTTTCTGGTGTGATTAATTTATGGGACTGCGTTGATTTTGATCAATGCAAGGATAAAACAAACCTATTCTGATGTTGTTGGAACCAAGATTTTATAAAAACTGACATTACAGACGTTGGCTTTTGCTTTGCACGATGGTATTCGGTTATGAATATCCAGCACCTCATTCGATGAGGCAAGGGCCGAAATCCCTTCATCGGGAGTGACCCTTGGGCAGAAGTTTGCGTCAACGTAATAACTTTACTATAGTCGATTACTTTTTGCTTTGCATCGTGGTATTCAGTTTGGAATATCCTGCACCTCATTCTACGGGGAAAGAGCCGAGATCCCTTCACCGGGAGTGACCTCTTTAGCAAAAGTTTTCGCCACTATATATTTATAAAACCACTCGGATTCCTTCAACGATATCAAGTTCATTACGTTAAAGGTTTTTCGCCAAAAACCAGCGGTAGCCCTCCATCATTTCTTATGAGTATTATTTAGTATTCATGCTGCGTTTGTTGACCTAGTCAAGACGTAGTGTTCGGTAGCTAAGTGGTGCTTGTTTGTGGCATTTTAAATGCGATTGGTTAGGACAATCGTGCGGCCTTGTTGACCTAGTCAAGGGCACGTGCAGGTGGGTTTAATGCAATCCAGGATAATGATGGGTTGAACTTGACTAGCGGTTTATGGTTTGTTGACCTAGTCAAAGTCATAAACCGCTTAGGGTAAAAATCACATCGGGAGTTTCAAACATACATGAAACTTGCCAGGCTTGCGCATACCTTCTGGAGTGTGGTGACTCGAGTGGCCTCCATCAAGTTATCATGCGATGATAGTTGGATCCCGATTTCCACTGATTAGTAGGATTACTCCTCGGGTGATTCCGACTAATTCTCCTTTTAGGTTTGGAAGAGAATTCGAGGAAACAATGGGAGACATCCTAATTAGATAAAGTGATTAACCATTCCAATCTAGGTTAGAGTGCACACAGAGTGTTTATTTTCTCTCTCTCTCTCTTGACTGCGACCATGACCCGACCCTATACTATAACTCAGTAATCAAGTTAACCAAACTTTCTTATAACACTGGCTTTTGGATTGTCTGAATTGCATACATCATTGCCACTTCTTCTCTTACCCTTTGTATTTCTCCAGAACACCTCGTATCACTACGAACATCCACTTCCATTGGATAAATCCATCGTATGGTTATATACGAACTCGGAGGAATTTCTTCGAGGATGGATTCTGGTTCTGGAGAGATTGAATAGCACTATTCAGTTGTCTTTTCCTTTTACCTTCTCTCAGGTTGTGAGGATTCCTAGGATTATGAGAGGGTACACCTATTAGGCTTATTGGATAGTCTTCTTCCAAACCATAAGCAGGTGCCGAAAGGTAGAGAATGAAGAAAACCAATTAGCCTAAGTTGGGTGTGCAGAAGGTAATAAGTAAAGACATATAGAGGGATCAGAAAGAGGGCAAAGTAAAATGCAACTGCTATCATTCACGACCGAGCCAGGTATTTCATCGCCACTCCTACTTCACCTTTGCATTTCTCCAGAACACCTCGTATCACTACGAACATCCACTTCCATTGGATAAATCCATCGTATGATTATATACGAACTCGAAGGAACCTTTTCGAGGATGGATTCTGGTTCAGGAGAAATAGGAATAAGCTTTATTCAGTTGTCTTTTATCATCACCTTCTCTCAGATTGCGAGTACTCCTACGATTAGGAGAGTACACCGATTATGCTTATTGGATAGTCTTCTTCCAAACCATAGGCTGGTGCCGAACGGTAGGGAAGGTAGAAAACCATTTAGCCTAAGGTGGTGTACATAAGGTAATCAGTAAAGACAAATAAAGGGGTTTGGAGAGATTGCAACGAAATATACGGTTATAGTCATAATATTGATAATAGAATAGGCATTACTAGGAATACCCGGATACCCCTTCGAAATATTTTAATGTTTCAGTTTCACCATGCGTTGTTAATAGAAAACTGATTTTCCAATTAGATCCTTACTCCAGGGTATGTATTTACCAGGTATGATTCTCATATATGTATGGTTTTACAGATGATGAGTGGGAGTAAGTTATTGGGACATTAGGTGACTATCCTCTTTATATCGGAATTCGTTGTAAATTGGTGATATTTGAGGAAATCGTCTGGGTACAGTTTTTAACCTACGACGCACAGGGTTTGAGTTATTTAACTCAGCGGATTTATACAAAGTATTGTATGTTATCCAGTGTCCATTAGGACAAAGGGGTTGGTCCTCGTACTATATTCTGTTTACTTGTGACTTCTCAAGTTTTAGACAAGTGTTTCGTAGAAATACAAGGTCCAAATTTGAGAAGTTATAGATACAAGAATAAAGTAGAGAACCAGGTGTCGCAAGTATCAGGATTCTTCAAGGTGATCGAAGATGTAGATACTTGTATGAGGTATTCAGTTGATAGTAATGGTTTTGAGAAACTTGTTTCTCTTTCAGGTTACTCATAATTGGACGCACTCCTAAGTTGAGTAATGCTGATCGGCCTCTCTCCATTTAGTTGACATACACTGGAGACAGCTGCATGATTTGAATCTAGTTCCAATTAAATTAGTGCCTTTGTTTCTATATTAGATATATATAGAATCAATTTATATTTTAACGATGTTAAGGTATAGGGAGTCGTTCGGCTGATACTTAAAACCAGAATCCGGATAAACTCAAGGCACGTTTCAGTAATGGTTGTTTGTGGGTTATCCCGGGTTTTGACGAGGGTTAACTTTCTACCATCAGTCAAGATCAATATTTATATTGTTCTTGACTCGCCACAGTTTTAGTAAAATAGATTTTTTCAGAAAACAGAAATGGGAGTATGGTAGAATTGGAGGTGATTCCAGAACTGCAAACGATTACTGAAAATTTAACAAGGACCTAAAGATTCAATCAGATTTGACATTCCATTAGCCACTCCGCAGATATGGTGGGTAAGCTCAGGCGCCCAAGTGGTACTTCGGTATCCTCAAGGAGGGTGACAGGGAGGTTCTTGTTTACCCAGACTTGACACTACTATTTTTCTAGACTATGAGACCCGGCAGGAGGATGGGTATAGCGTCGTTCTAAACTAGCTTTAGAAGTGCACGTGTATATGACTCTGTCAGAGGGTTGTCGTAGTCAGTGGGAGCAGCGGAAGCGTAGTGGACAAGTAGCTTGTGTCTATTTATAGACCAAAACAGATATAGCGGAGATAGATCTATTTTTGATGTGACAGTCATAGTTTTTTGACTTCATCAGAATAGGGGATGGATCTGTTAAGAAGGTAGTAGGGTGTGATGTCCTGGTATTTGGATGACATACACAAAGTAGGAAGTAAAATTCCTATACTACAATCGGTTATACTATGGTTGTCACACAGTGGTTTCTCCACATAGGTTATGGATATTATATCAGGCATTCTGGTTACTAGATCTATAGTTTTAGATCTAGATTTAGGTAGTTTCCCAATCTGGGTACTTTGACAGCATTCTAAAGGTATTTTAGAATGGACAACTCCTGACACGGTGGTGTACCTGCAGATGATGGAGTCACCCTCTCTAAAGGTGTCTTACAAACTAAAGTGGAGAGGGATGTGCATGATTGGCATATCACTTGCTTAGGCAATTGAGTCAATCATGAGATGTCAAGTACCACACCAGATGTTGTTTTTGCACGAGATGCAATAAGTTTATATATATTAATCCAATCCTGGAGAAACGTTCGGAAACAGTTTTAGAACATAAGATGATATTCTAGGGATTTGATAACGGCAGCCTCCTTCGGGAGACAGATATCATTCCAGGCTTCTAAGGCGACCTAGATGACAGAGTGACTGTCAGAGTTATAGTTTTCCCTCTGATGAGGGGCAGTAGTTTGGACAGGTGGTCCAAGCCGAAACTGAGGGAGGCGTGGCGCAGGATACTGATTAAATTCAGTTGATGATACAGTATAAGAGGTTTGCTTGATTTGGAGTTCATTTATGAACTGGGTCCTATCAGATATCCAGACATATTCTAAGACAGGTATTGCTCATTTCAGGAGATGGTTTTCTCCGCGAATTTGAGATTAAGAGAGACATGTAAAGAAACATCAGGGCGGATCCACTCACTGAGGCTATTTCTCGAACGCAATAGTTTTACAAATGAGCTTTGTGAAACTGATTAGTAGAGGAGTTGGATGTTCGGTATCACACGGGCTGTGAGTATGCGGCATCGCAATAATTAGCCTTAAGTGCATGTGGGAGATTGTTGGATATAATGCCCTCGAAGTCAATTATTGGATCGCGGGTACGTGATTGCAATGATTGAGGAAGGACCTATACCGGTAGGACAGTCTTACTTGAGATGATAGTATGCTATCTGGTTTGTCTTTATCATCATGTACATGTTGATAGAGCCCATAGGATTCTTGCTTGACAGCCAGCAGTAGATGGCGATCATATACGTGGGAGCTAGGGTCTAGAAGCACATCCTTAATGTGTCACTAGTCAAGGGAGTTTCGAGACTGGGCATCGATACTCCAGAGTAGAGTAGTGTATACAGTTCGATACCCCGACAAGGGGCGGTGTCCGGTCTCACAAGCCACTGGTGTCAGTTAGTTCACCTAAGATGTATACAGGTGCTCATTTGGTTATGAGTATACCGGACAGCACCCGCCGGGAACCTGCTAGTTGGTATTATACCTATTGTCAGATAGCAGTTCCCAGGTGACATGTGTACAGGTTAGTCTGTCGACCTGAGATCGTCATTTGTCTCGTGTGAGTTCCCACTGTGCTTTGATTACTACCCTACCACAGCTCAAAGGAGTCGTGCAAACAGGTTTTAGCTGGGTACAGTCCTGAGCCACAAGGAGGCAGTGAGCGGATCGTCGGGGATTCGTCTCTCCCGGTATTGGGGGTTGATGTCACACAGTGCATGGGTGACCATCACCAGAAAACCTTGGCCAAGGTAGTAGAGAATTACCGATCTAGGGTCATTAGTTTCTCAGGTGGTGATGGGTTTCATACCGACGCGAATTATCGCGTTGTTAGGGGTCTGACTTTATCCACCCCCTAGACCCGATATGCGACACTCATAGACGAACAGACCGGACTGCACGCATATTGTCACTGTCAGGCTCAGTAGGGTTTCAGGATGAGTTCGCTCGCCAGCTTCCCTTTCGTTCAATACATGGCAACTGTTACGTACAGCTAGTACCTTTGACGTGCTTGTGGTTAAACCCACTGCTAGTGTATTGATGAGTCATTAGAGTCTTCCACAGACAGTTTTCCAAGTTCGGGTGAAACGTTGTAGAGGCCGTATGTTATTATGGTGGGGTTCGAACATACACGTGCACTTGTGCACGTGTCATGATTTGGACGGATAATACTAGTGGGATTTGGTTTAAGCCGGATCCTAGTATTATAATGTGTAGGAATATATTTGTCTCGTTGCATCCGTATTCAGTCGGAATACGTATGCGGGTATGTATTTACAGTTAAGGGGTAATCTCGTAATTCGTTACGGGATTACTATCGGAGTTGCTTATTTGCTTTTCCGTCTTAAACATCTTGATTTATGTTTAATTGTTGTGAGCTTTTTCCTTGACCCATTTCCTAGCATGAATCTCGAAATCTGGGGCTGCCAATTTGTTTTGGTTGTATGGGTTTTCTAGAAGGGCATGGGGTTGTTTGGTGCATTTAATGGGAATGGCCATTTGCGATGGAATAGGCAGCATGGGTGATGAGGCATGGGTCTTTTGAGGGTGAGGGTTTTTTTTGCATTGAGAGTAGTTTTTTAATGCGAGGGGTTTTCTATGGTGCAGGGGCTCCAGGGTGACCCACCTTTTTCTTTATTTTGGGTGTTGTTTTCATTTGCAAAAAACTCTTCCACACTTCATCTATAAATCCCCAGTGAGCTTTGTAGTGGCTGAGCCCATGAATTCTTGCCTTCACTTGAAAATTTCTTGAGTTCCTTTGCTCACAAAATTACCCATGGCAACTTCATTTACCTTCACCCAATTCGTTGGGTGTCTTAAGACAAAGTATCCTACACACTCTCTACTTCATCCATGGACATGTCGGCTAGCAAACTTCATGTCTGAGTTGCTTCAGTTCGAAGCGGGAGCCCGTATAAAGAATTATCGACGTGGTGCCATTTCGATGAGCGAGACCGGAGAGCAGAGTTGTTCCGGACAGCGGCGAGGAGCTAGGAAAGAGATTGATGACCGAAGGGCACGGATCGATCGGTATAATCTCTGAACCTAACTTTGTAGAATGCTAGATAACGGTTAACAGTACGATCCGAGTTTTTGGTTGCGGTAGCACCGAGTTTTGAAAAGTTTTTGTTCCACATTTGGCATCGGATTGACCGCCGGGGCGCTGCCGTATCCCAACAGGTCACAGAGAGTCAGCTACGTCCAGGGGCCGCAGACCCGGGATATTTTACCGACGTACCGTTCCTGATCTTTTCTTGCTAGCTTCGGGACACGTCATTATTGGGGTCAAAAATTGCACCCCGGTCGACCAAGTCAAAGTCAAGATCAAGCCAAGTGGGCCCAAACCTGGATCAAGTGTACCTATTCCCAAGTCGAGTCCGAACATGAAGCGGCCGACCCCCCTCCATGACAAAATAAAAATCTTGTAATAAATAATTTTGATGTAATTTTGTATGCATGAATATAAGCAAAATGTGCATAAAGCCAAATTTTTGTAAAGCCCATGGCTTATGTGCAAAAGAAATGAGCACATGAGGTATGGGATGAGCAAAATGCCATTTTGTAAAACCCAAGGGGCTATATGTAAATGTGTAAGCCTATATAAGGCAACATAATGATTAATAAAATATACACTTTTCATTTTCTCTAGAACTCTAGGGTTTGTGCCTCTTTCTTCTCCTTCCTCAAGGTTCTAAACCTTCTTTTTTCCTTTGAATTAAATCAAGAGTTTTACCCTTCCTTTTCAAAAACTAAATATTTTTTCACCACAAAACCTACAAAGGGGGGCTCAGATCTTCCATTAGATCTCAAAAATGAGAGACTTTAAGTCTTACCCCCTTTTCTTCAAAATCCAGCCGATCAAGAGGAGAAAGAAGGAGACCCATCTCCAAATATCCAACTTTGGACAAAATCCCTGTCAAGAGAAGATCCAAGACTCAGGAGAGAAGAACCTCTGAAGATTTTTAGGGAGTTCAACTCCTAATCCAGATTCTTAGGAGTTTGACTCTAAATCTAAATCTTTTGGAGTTTAACTCCACTAAAAATCCTATTTACGAGTTAAACTCCCATTTTTGGGGGTAAAAACCATTCCTTTTGCTAGCGCCCGAGCGCCCACGTGCCGGGCACGTGAGGCGCTCGGGCCAAAAGCGCCAGCGCCCACATGCCGGGCACGTGAGGCGCTAGCGCCCGAGCGCCCACACGCTACCACCTATGTGCCGGGCACGTGAGGCACTCGCGCTCGAGCGCCCACGTGCCAGGCACGTGGGGCGCTCGCGCCCCAGCGTCAGCACCTGCGCTCAACCACCAGGCGCTAATTCAAGCGGCCGAGCGCTCGCGCTAGAGCGCCTACGTGCTAGGCGCGCGAGGCGCTGGCACCCACGCATCCTTTGGACACCATTCCCCCACCTTTTACACACATTACACACTAAAAATACCTCCCCCATTAGAAAAAATTTCTAACGGGACGCTGCCCCGCACCCCGTAAGGGGTTGCTAGCCCCCTTGACCCCCAACCCGCTATCCGGGTAGCGGGAGCCTCGTAAAAACTCTGCGGGGCCCCCGATATATCCAAAATCCTTTCAAAACACTACACTACACATTGAGTTCGCATGACCTGTTTGACCCCTGTTTATCACAGAAAATTGCATTTCAATACCGCTCATTCATTATCTGTTTTATTATATGTTGGTACTATTAACCAGTGTCTGCTCAGTAATTACAGATTACAAGTATCCGTGACCAAATTCTGGAAATACACTTAAAATCATGGATATATTGTTTGTGAGCCGATACTGCAAACATAACATAAAACCGATCATTGTCCAAAAAGTTCTTTTTGCAAATAGATGTGTGCACACAATTTTGGTCCAACACAATGCAAGTGTGCACATGGACCTTGGTGGGGCTGCCTAGGCTACATGACATGATGAAATGGTGCAAGTAGGGAACATGTGCATTAAATGCTAAAGAGGTGATGTGATGTGCATTAAATGCTAAAAAAGATGATGTGATTTAAAGTATCATGATTTCCCTCCAAAAGCTACTAAGCAACCCATGTTGCCTATAAATACCAAGTCATGGGCAAGGAGAGAACATACTTTCTCTTTAGTTTTGTTTTAGAACTCTTGCAATTTGTAACTTGTTTTCCTTTGAACACTTGAGTTCTTTGCCTTCTCTTGATCTTGCAACCTCTTCATTGAACTTGCAAGTTTAAGTTTTGGTTATTGATCTCAAGGGTTGTATCTTCATTTGGAACCAATAAAGCTTTCTTTTTGCCTTTCATTTGCCTTGTGTTCTTAGCCTTCTCTTGATCTTGCAATCTCTTCATTGAGCTTGCAAGTTTAAGTTTAGGCTATTGAACCCATGGTTTGTAATGTGTTCTATGGTTCCTAGTATTTTACTTTCTTGCATTTTTCTTACTTTCTTTTACATTCATGCAATTTATTACCATGCTTTACTTACTTGCTCTTTAATTCCATGTCATTTATTTACTTTCTTGTGTTGCTCTTTTATTTTCTTTGTTTCTCTTTTCTTTTGTTCTCTCTTTTTGGTTTGTTGTTTTGATGTTTGTGAATATCGATGTTGTTAGGAATAAATATGATATTGTAAGTTAAGCTTTCTTTGCCCATTTCATTTTCCCGTATTTTTCAATTGAACTCCGTCCAAACGTTACGCAAGCGCTCCATTAGACACCCTACCCTACCAAGGTATCGGTGATTCCTAACCGCGACTGGTTGCGTTTGGTTTGGCCGGAGGCGAAAGCAAGAGACAAGAACGGACGGATAAGGGTCAATAAGCCGGATTCTACGAATACCGTGCTTAAGTACCCTAATCCACGTTGTTGCCGGTTGCTCTAGCATCAATCGTTAAGTTCGGCTCAATGGTTTTAGTGTGGATTTCCTTAGTTTACACTATTGTATCTATTCCTAACAAACTTTACTTGTGCATATATAACCCATAGGATAGATACGAACTTTCCACCCACGCGCATTAACTCGTTACGACAAGAAGCTAAAATGCTTCGTCTCCCTGTGGATCGACCCGTACTCATCGCGCCTAGCTGCAAGCGACACCGTCCTGATTGCGGTAACTAAAATTCTAATAATCAAATAGCGCCGTTGCCGGGGAGACGGTAACGTTTTTATTCTTGTTATTTCGGGTTAATCTTGTTTATATATCTAACACCATTCTTAAAAACAAAACTAAAAAAATTCAAAAAATTCAAAAAACCAAAACCAACAAAAATTAACACATCTAACCATTTTTGTTCTCTGGATTTTGTACCTGCTAGCTCTCTGGATCTGAACTACAAAATCAAACAATATCAGTAAGACACTAGTGGAGCACCGTGAACACAGAAGAAAGTTGGAGCCCATCTACCACAAGTTAACCGGCGACTGTAGGGTTGCTGGGCACTGCCACAAGGGTCTACGAGGCATCAACCATGCCCGATTAAAAAAATTAGCCGTGCCGAACAACCCGAAGCCGGATCTTTAAACTAGGATTTAGGCGAAAACAAGTGTGTTAAACAGTTTAACACTAAGTGAGAGGGATTACAACCTTTGTAGATCCGGTCCTTCACTTCTAAAGCTTCGTGTTGAAGTCTCTTCGCTGCGAACATCGTGTTCTGGACTCTCGAGAGGTTCCACGAAGAGAAAAATGCAGTCTTGTTTCCGATCTTCGATACAAAGATGATCTACCTTGAAGTTTCGTTAACACAAGCAAACACTCATAATATGAAGTGAACACCCTCATCTAAATGGCAAGGATAGAGGAGGATGATGAAGTAGGATTTTTGCTCTCTTTTATTTTCTTATTCTCACTCATTTTTCATCACTTAGAAAAAGCTAGAAAGCTTTTTCATAAAGAAGCTCAAGGAAGAAGATGATGAATAATGATAGAATTCCTTTTGTGATGAATAATGATAGAATTTGATAAGGTTAGAAATGCAACCATGGTTCAAGTAACCATTGTAGAGAATTAACTAGGGTTAGGGTTTAGGGTTGAGTTAAAGAAATATCTTGCAAAATATCCTTTCCAAAACAAAATAAAAAACCTTCTAGAAACTTCTAGAATAACTAAACCCTAATCAAACCCTAACCATGTTTAATCTCCACTAATCATGTTGCATTAATAACCATATCATGTTACAATATTATATATCACATATATAATATTTATTGTAACAAAATAAAATAATACAATTAACATATATCGCATATATATCAATGTATTACCCGAGTGAGAAAAAGAATCTTTTAGTGAGCTAATATTAGTCAATGTAATTTAATATATCATATATATTATTATACATTAAATTATCGAATCAACACTTGATCCGACAATCCGGCTATATCGCATATAACCGACTAATATTTATCCGTACCGATTCATCGAATCAACACTTGATCTGATGACGCGGCTGATTTCAAATATCGCGAGAAAAGAATACGGTATCTCATATCGTAATATCCTCGGTCCCGCACATATCACATATGTGCTCCTACTCCGTTTTGCCTGATCCAAGAAACCTCTGTGTAGGACTCTAAAGAATCGTCAATACGCCGGCAGTAGGTGATGATCATATCAAACACCCACAAGATGCAAGCGGTCAGCTAAACGTAACAGCCACCCAGGTATTGAGCGCTCATAAGATCAACAAGTAAGCCTGTACATTCTCCTGTGAATCCAAACAGTAACACTCCCGTACAGTCCGGTCTCGTCGTCTAATATGTCGCATATCTCGTCTAGGGGTGGTAAACGTCAGACCCCAGTAGCTTGATAAGTCGTGTCGATATGAGGTCTATAACAGTTCGAGAAACTACTGATAACACTTACCAGTAAATCTCAGCAACCCTGGCCAGGGATTTCCGGTTATAGCCAATCGAACACATCACAACATTAACTCCCTATACCGGGAGAGACGAATCCCCTCCTATCGCTCATTACCTCCATGTGATTCGGGACTGTATCCAAAAGCCACCATTTTGCATGCCCTCTTGGACGTGGTATGATGGAAATCAAAGCACAGTGGGAATCACACAAGAATCTATGACGATCTCGGGTCAACAAACTACTCTGTACCGGTGTCACCGGAGAACTGCCATCGGACGTGAGGTATAATACCATCTGGGAGTTCTCGGCGAGTCCGTCCAGTGTACCCAGTATCCACTGAGCACCCGTACACCATCCTTGATGTCAAACACCGATGGATATGGGATCATCCATCGCCCATCATATGGGTCAAGATGCGTATACGCTAGTCTACTCTGGTGTATCGATGCCCTGTCTCGATACACCCTCGACTAGGAACAGTTATAGGATGTACTCATCGACTACCGTGGCCCCACTAGTATGATCTTATCATAGTCCCAGTAGTCGAGTACATATCCTAAGGGCTTTATCAACAAGTAACATAAAGACAATCAGAGTACATGTTAAGATAAAGTACAACCAGATAGCATACTATCATGTCGAGCAAGAATGTCCTCCCTATATATGTCCAAACATCCATTACAATATACATCATATGTACAGTAATGGCCTCCAGGGCATACATATAACTAACAATCTCCCACTTGCACTAGGTCCATCTGTTGTGGTATCACATACCCAACAATTAGCTGTGGTTGAAGTATCTCATACTCAACCATCTCATAAAAGTCTCTACTGGGAAAAAGGCCTTTGTGAGTGGATCCGCGCTGTTGTCCTCTGTGTCTACTCTCCTAACCTCGATCTCCCTGGAGATCAACCATCTACATGATCAGGTGATACTGCCTAAGAATTATATCTGGATTTCTGATAGGACGGTAGTTCCTTGGCTAAAACCACAACTCCATTGTCTCACAATGGTTGGAACGAAGTTCATCTCATGAACTTATATATATCCAGACTGCCTCTTTGGTAGCATCCTTGGTAACGATGTATCTTGCCTTTAATTGTCTAGTAAGTCACGGTATCTAACTTAGAACTCTTCCAACATACCGTCCCTCTATTGAGGGTAAAGACAATGCCTGCGACTGACATTCAGTCGTCCTTATCACCCTGGAACCTTTCCAGTGATTCTCCCCAGGATCGATTGATACCATATCACTACAACTAGTGAGTATCCTAACATCCAATTAGATCTATCTCATAGATCCAAAACACAGGATTTAGGAGGTATCGCTTTGATCCTATATGGAGAATCGTTGTGATAAGCGGAGATTGACCGAGCGTAGCATAGGAAACTCCTTCCCTATCAAGAATATGTCATCCACGTACTCTACGAGGATCACCACCATACTCCCTACTACCTTTTTGTATATACAAGGTTCATCTACCATTTTGATGAAGTCAAACTCTTTGACTACCACATCAAAACAGATGTTCCAACTCCGCGATGCCTGTTTTATCATATAAAACATCTTGTACACGTTTCCGCTGCTCCCACTGTCTATGAAGCCCTCTGGCTGTGTACTTATAGACGTTCTCTTCTAAAACATCATTTAGAAAAGCAGTCATGACACCCAACCACCAGATATCGTAGTCATGGTATGTAGCCGTGACAAGTAGGATCTGGATGGACTTAAGCATAGCTTTGAAAGTCTCAACTTTTCCATGTACACCAAGTAATCTTCTCAAGATATACTCTCTCCTGATGGGGATTTAACCCTTCAGATAAAGAAACCAAAGTCCATACTTTGTTGGTGTATAAAGATTCCATCTCAGATCGATAAGCATCCAGCCATTCTTACAGAGTCTCACTCCTGATGGCCAGCTCGAAACTAGTTGGGTCTTCATCTCATGACGTAATCCTCATTCCCACTGTCATAGAGAAACCAAAGTATCTCTCAGGTGGGTGAGGAACCCTACTAGATCGGCGGAGAGGCTGAGGTTCGTTAGAAACTATTGAATCCTTTGGTTCTACCAAATCATCAGCTGCAGTTTGTATAGCTGGAACCTTTCCAGTTCTACATAACAGACCTTGCCTCGAGCTTGTCCAGATTTTGCTTTTAGACATAGGCCGGGCAACCCCAAATCTTAACAAGCTTAAGATATGGGCTCTTCCCTTTCCATATCACATATGAAGTGGTAGGCAACTAATTTGATTTGAACCCTATTGAATAGAATATGCAGCTTCTCAAGCGCATAACTCCCAAAAGGAAATAGGAAACTCAGTAGTACTCATCATAGAGCACACCATATCAAATAGGGTGCTATTGCTCCGCCCCAGATACACCAACGTGCTGTGGTGTATATGGAGGAGTAATGCCGAGGGAGAATCTCATTCTCCTTTAGAATAGTCCAGGAATTCCGTGCTCAAGTATTCTCCTCCTTGGTCACATCAAAGGACATAATACTTTTACCCGTATTTTTGGTTCTTTACTTCTAACTCATATTCTGTGATTATCTCAAAAGGTTCGGACTTGTGTTTCAACAGGAACATATGTCTGAATCTTGAGAGATCATCAGAGAATGTAATGAAGTACAAAGAACCGGTCTTGGCATATGTAGACAGGGGACTTTCATACATCAGCATGTATCAATCCTAAGAGTTCACTAACTCTTTCTCTGTTTCCAATAAACAGAGCTGTGATCATCTTATCTCTGTGACATGACCGGCAAGTTTCACAAGATGTAAATTCAAACAGATTTAAATATGCATCTAAATGTAACTTAGCTAGTCGGGTCGCATTGATATGACTTAGTCTACAACGCCTCAAGAAGGATTCGTTCATTTCTGAACTCTTCCTCTTGTGTGTGTTCTGTATACTAAGAACTGTAGTTTGATTTAGAACGTCAATGCTTTTAGATAACGTGACTGAACCGATCAACTCTTGATATAGGAAATGTTCAAAACATTATCCACCTATACAAAATTATATCCTTTCTTTAGTAATAAAGAGACTAATATGATGTTGTACATCAGGTTCGGTATCTAATAACATTCGTTCAGAATCAATGTATTCTGGTAATACAGGGTGACAGTGACCAACAGACTTGGCCGCAACACTTGCACTATTTTCTGTCTCATGAAACTTATCACCCGTTCTCAATTCTCTACCTTTCTGTAGCCCATGTAACAGATTACATATGCGGGATCCTGATCCGGCATCTCATACTCAGGACGTAAAGGATACTGAGAAACAGTTCTATGTAATGAACACACCCAAAGATGATGCATTGGCATGCACTTTCTTCGTTTGGGCGGCATGGGAATTCTGGTATTCCCCAATTTCCTGCTCTGTCTTCTAACAATTATAAGTTGGAGCGGGACCAACGTTTCCCAGCTCAGTATAACAAGCGGGTTCGGTCAATACATCCGTATTATTATCTTGATTAAGGCGTGATATGGTCGCTACCTGGAGAGAGAGAGAAGAAAACACTCGGCGTATGCTCTTACAAGATTAGATTAGTTATCTAATATATCTAATCAGGATGTCTCCCACTGTTTTAATCAAATCTTCCTTCAAACCCTAAAAGTAAAGACTAGCCAGGATTAATTACACGCTACAAGTTCGCTAATCTTTCAGCCAGGCTAGTGTCGGTACTTTGAGGAGGTCCCCCGTGCTTTCGCACGAACCTAATTAAAGTAAACCTCGTTTTCCCAGAGGCGTAACCCCGTTGACACCTTTCTAGACACCTACTTGATCGGCTAATTGTAATGTGTAAAACTCTCCCAGTAGTAACTCTTACTCGCAGCGGGTATCAGGATCCAACTATCTCATAGAAGGTATGCAATCTCATTGCAAATTTCAACACTTGAAATTCCCAATAATATTTTACCCCTAGCAGCTATATGACCTTAACATGGTCAACAAATCATAAGTTCTAGTCAAGTTCAACCCGTCATTTCCCGATTGAATTAAACCCACCCGCACGACCCTTGACATGGTCAACAAAGTTGCATGACTATCCTAATCCAATCGCATCATATGCTTATACAGATAAGCACTAATCAGCTACCGCACACTATGCCTTAACATGGTCAACAAACGTAGTACGAATACTAACTAGTACTTATCTGATATGACGGAGGGCTACGACAGGTTTTAGGAAAACCCTTTGCGTAATGAACTTGATATCGTTGTAGAATCGAGTGATTTTAAATGGAGTGTTTTTTAGGCTTTTCTAGTTTTTCTAAAGGGGTCACTCCCGGTGAAGGGATCGTCGGCCCTTTCCTCATCAAATAAGGTGCATGATATTTCACAAATATCACTATGCAAAGCAAGAACTATAGAAGCAATCAAAATACAAACCGAGTTTGTAGCATCTGCTAGTTTCACTAAAGAGGTCACTCCCGGCGAAGGGATCTCGGCTCTTTCCTTATCGAATAAGGTGCTGGATGTTCTACAAGGAACACCGCTATGCAAAGCAAGAACTAGAGCTACCAGTTTTTAAACAAGTTTCTACAACTTCTTTAGGTTTCTTTTTAGTTTCATTAATCTCATTAATGAAGTCCCATTTTATTATGCTTCACTAGCATCACATTTGAAACGAAATCTGCAATATAACATATATCTCATATATATAATATAAACATTCATCTCAGGCAGTAATATGATCTCATCACAGAACATTGCAGCAGAAGAAACATATATGAAATATTGGATATACTAGGACGTCCGTGTTTTAGTACGAGGCTGTATAAAACACGGATTCCACGGTCGCGATGAATAGCCAAACCCACATCCCTAGACCCCTACGAGAGCGGCAAGCAACACAGCCAATTCTAGGGTTAGGAGACCCGGTCCCGACTCCTCGAGATGGTCTCCCACTGGACCCTAGAACCCGGTTACTTGTGCTCCCCTCCTTGGGTCTACCTAATGCGGAAAAGTAAATAATATACAACGGTAACATCTTCCGCAACCTGGAAGTGCCCCAATAAAAGAATATTACATACAAATGAATTTTACATTAATGAAAAAGAAAAACTCTCATCTCACATAAAACCCCCGGCTATTCAAACGCGACGATCCAATACAACATATCACATCAACACATAATATCTTATATCATCAACGTAAGCAAGTATGCGTATCTCGATTGTCGTTGATGTATAGCAATGAAGCCGGCGATACACCACATACTACGCTTACGATCACAGAAAAGAAAGTGTAAAACTACAACAGTTGGAATCCGCAACCTCCTTAGACATCGCATGCCAAACCATATGAATTCCTTAGACATCTCATGCCTAACAATTATAAACCCCACATTTTAGTCTCATTATCGAAAACTCTTTTCAATATCAAGTCGGGCAATTCAACAAGATTCCCGACATCCTGATCGAATGCTCGTCGCAAACTTTAGTAGACGGCCGCACCCCCGATGCCGTCGACGAAGTGCACTAAGGCGGAACACCGTCGCCGCGAGCACCCGAACGGATGCTTTTGGCGACGGGGTTCTTCTACAGTCACTTGGTCGGGGTTATGGGGCGTGGCTGTCTATTAAGTTTACCCGGCGAGTATCCGCGTACGCTACGTGATTGCGACGGACTTTTGATCACATCAAAATTCCGTGGCAACCGATCATCTGAGACTGAACTGCTAGATTTATAACATTCAAATTAGTTATCTCATAACTACCTGTAGATTCCAAATATTGTATCACATTCCAGATAAATAGACAACATTAAACTTTCCGATCGAATAATCAAACACCCAATATTTCCCCGATATATCTCAACACTTGAAATCAGTTTAAAAACATCCATCACATGCCACAATACCAATGGTCCAGCCGTAGAAGGGTCAAGCCAATGCCTCACATGTGGCACGCCGTACTGCACAAACCCTAAGGTTCAGAGGCAGTTCAAGACGGTTACATAATCGAGTTAAGGTTTGTTGTCTTCTAGAGGGTCCACCGCGTTACTTGCACGACTTAGAACGTTCTTAAACTCGAGAAAAAAATCCAACTTTTGAAAAAATTTCCGACTGGGGAAAAAGTGAGTTATTGATATCCGCCCGAACTTTTTAACAGTTTCTAAAATTATCCGGACAAAACTAAACAAAGTTAAATTATCTGATCAAATCAACGAGTCCCCAATACAACCCTAGAAAACTCAACACTTGAGTGGAATTAAAATATTCCCAGAAAAAATTGCCAAGACAAGACCTAAGGATAATTAAGTGAAATTCCAGGGACTAAATCCAAATTTTGGTCGCCGCGGTTCCGCGGTCAAATTGTTGACTCAGAGATCCGTACTTCACAGTAATTCTTAGTTTTTCCTGCTTGTTTTTCTGAGCATTTTTAATTCTGAAAAAATCAACTTTTTGAAAATTGTCCTGAGAGGGTTCCGTATCGGGGTTTCGGCGTTCGATCGGACTTTAAACTTCATCAAGACTTCGCCTAAAGCTCTAACTTGGCTCTGATACCACTGTAGGGTTGCTGGGCACTGCCACAAGGGTCTACGAGGCATCAACCATGCCCGATTAAAACATTAGCCGTGCCGAACAACCCGAAGCCGGATCTTTAAACTAGGGTTTAGGCGAAAACAAGTATGTTAAACATTTTAACACTAAGTGAGAGGGATTACAACCTTTGTAGATCCGGTCCTTCACTTCTAAAGCTCCGTGTTGAAGTCCCTTCGCTGCGATCATCGTGTTGTGGACTCTCGAGAGGTTCCACGAAGAGAAAGATGCAGTCTTGCTTCCGATCTTCAATACAAAGATGATCTACCTTGAAGTTTCGTTAACACAAGCTAACACTCATAATATGAAGTGAACACCCTCATCTAAATGGCAAGGATAGATGAGGATGATGAAGTAGGATTTTTGCTCTCTTTTATTTTCTTATTCTCACTCATTTTTCATCACTTAGAAAAAGCTAGAAAGCTTTTTCATAAAGAAGCTCAAGGAAGAAGATGATCAATAATGATAGAATTCCTTTTGTGATGAATAATGATAGAATTTGATAAGGTTAGAAATGCAACCATGGTTCAAGTAACCATTGTAGAGAATTAACTAGGGTTAGGATTTAGGGTTGAGTTAAAGAAATATCTTACAAAATATCCTTTCCAAAACAAAATAAAAAACCTTCTAGAAACTTCTAGAATAGCTAAACCCTAATCAAACCCTAACCATGTTCAATCTCCACTAATCATGTTGCATTAATAACCATATCATGTTACAATATTATATATCACATATATAATATTTATTGTAACAAAATAAAATAATACAATTAACATATATCGCATATATATCAATGTATTACCTGAGTGAGAAAAAGAATTTTTTAGTGAGCTAATATTAGTCAATGTAATTTAATATATTATATATATTATTATACATTAAATTATCGAATCAACACTTGATCCGACAATCCGGCTATATCGCATATAACCGACTAATATTTATCCGTACCGATTCATCGAATCAACACTTGATCCGATGACGCGGCTAATATCAAATATTGCGAGAATAAAATACGGTATCTCATATCGTAATATTCTCGGTCCCGCACATATCACATATGTGCTCCTACTCCATTTTGCCTGAGCCAAGAAACCTCTGTGTAGGGCTCTAAAGAATCGTCAATACGCCGGCAGTAGGTGATGATCATATCAAACACCCACAAGCTGCAAGCGGTCAGCTAAACGTAACATCCACCCAGGTATTGAGCGCTTAGAAGATCAACAAGCAAGCCTGTACATTCTCTTGTGAATCCAAATAGTAACACTCCCGTACAGTCCGGTCTCGTCGTCTGATATGTCGCATATCTCGCCTAGGGGTGGTAAACGTCAGACCCCAGTAGCTTGATAAGTCGTATCGATATGAGGTCTATAACAGTTCGAGAAACTACTGATAACACTTACCAGTAAATCTCAGCAACCATGGCCAGGGATTTTCGGTTATAGCCAATCGAACACAGCACAACATCAACTCCCTATACCGGGAGAGACGAATCCCCTCCTATCGCTCATTGCCTCCATGTGATTCGGGACTGTATCCAAAAGCCACCTTTTTGAACGCCCTCTTGGACGTGGTATGATGGAAATCAAAGCACAGTGGGAATCATACAAGACTCTATGACGATCTCGGGTCAACAGACTACTCTGTACCGGTGTCACCGGAGAACTGCCATCGGACGTGAGGTATAATACCATCTGGGAGTTCTCGGCGAGTCCGTCCAGTGTACCCAGTCTCCACTGAGCACCCGTACACCATCCTTGATGTCAAACACCGATGGATATAGGATCATCCATCGCCCATCATATGGGTCAAGATGCGTATACGCTAGTCTACTCTGGTGTATCGATGCCCTATCTCGATACACCCTCGACTAGGAACAGTTATAGGATGTACTCGTCGACTACCGTGGCCCCACTCGTATGATCTCATCATAGTCCCAGTAGTCGAGTACATATCCTAAGGGCTTTATCAACAAGTAACATAGAGACAATCAGAGTAGATGTTAAGATAAAGTACAACCAGATAGCATACTATCATGTTGAGTAAGAATGTCCTCCCTATATATGTCCAAGCATCCATTACAATATACATCATATGTACAGTAATGGCCTATAGGGCATACATATAACTAACAGCGACATCACTACCTTTTCCAAGCTCGCCGGCCCAAGCTCCTCCATTTACTCCAAAAATTTTTTCTCTGCTCCATTGTTCTGTTTTTGTCCTATTTTTATTGTTTGTTTTTTTATAAGTTTTAGTGTGCAGGTATTTAGACATTCATATCGCTTTTTCGCACTAACATCTGTTTTTTCGACATTTCAGATTTTTACGGATTTGCGAACTGCGATTGTGTGGAGCAAAGTGTACATTCTAAGCTAAGATGATTGCGAAGTACAGTGCCAAAGATCCGGGTAGTTTGACCTGCGCAAGCGAACTTTTCAAGCTTACCGGATTTGATTCAACGGGGGTTTCTTAACCCGAAAACTTATCGGTACGTATTTTACTAACACCTTCTTCTCAAATCCGACGCATCCAATTTTCTATCTTTGCAGGATTCTTTGCAAGTTCGCTGTAAAACGCTAAAACTTGACTAACCCGTATTTGTTGCAGTGCCGAGCTTAAATGAAAAACGATTGTTTGATTCTTTGAATAATTTTTCATTGAATTGCGCACTGCATCCATTAATACGGAATTAAGGGCAAGCAAACCCCACAATATACAGTAAAGGATTTCATCACCTTTTCCGTGGCCCACAAATCACGAACTTAAGCATAATGATCACCCGCACAAATTTTAAAAGAAACTAGACTTTAAGCCTTAAGGACTTCACGCTCACCAGGTGAAGTTAACTGTGTTTAGAACACCATTTAACGGTATATTATTTACAGGGTGTCTAGGAAAGTGTTAACGGCAAAACCGCCAAAAGAGAAAGGGTTATTTAATTAAGGACCTTTGCGAAAGCGTCAGAAAACCCCCCTTATCTCTGCACTTACCTGGCCTCATCGTGATCAGTATATCTTGAGCCCATTTCTCGACATAGATTTACTTTGACAATCAAGTTCTTGAGCAGGTCTAGTTGACCTAGGTGAACCCTAGACCGATTATGTGCGTGGTATTTTTGTGTCGTGATTGTTTTTGTCCAGATTCTTTTTATGTGTATATTTCATTCTTTTGTTAATAACTAACTAAAAACTAAAAATAAAAAAATCCACATTCTTTTTTCTCTTATTCTTCTTCCTCTCTTCATATCATGGGTACCCCACATCGAAAAACTCTTGCCGAACTTTGGTACCCACAACCAGACATAACTTCCTACGGTTCTTGCTTTGACCGAACGTCGAACGATCCATTCATGCCAAAAATTTCTTTGAAAGATCGGATAGACGAGTCTAGGACGAACAACTGGACCCCGCAATCCACCTTGTATCAAACATTTCAACCTTCACCACCTTCTTACGTTGATACCCCTTTTTGAGAGTCCAATTGTAACTCCAAGACCTATGTCTCTTGCGGAACGTATTGAACAATCTTATAGCCAATCTTTCAATCTTGTCACCACTGCAAATTCTTGGGATCAACAATTCCATTCACCTTCTTATCCAAATGTTGATCCTACTCCTGTCCAACCATTCAATTCCTATCCATCCTACCCGACTTTTGCACCTTCCCTAGACATTGCTTCTACACAGCCATTTGGGAGTTTCTAGTATCAAAACAACTTTGAATCTTTTACTGAAACCCCTTCACAACCCATGTCTAGTCTGGAACAGTTGTTGGAAGACTTTAGGGTAGCGTCATACCAACAGATGATTGATTTGAATGCGTCCATGGCCACCCTCATACAACCTAGTGACCCGGTAGCTAGTTTTCAACTAGCTCCACATTTTCCAATGTATGAAGAGGCGGCAGGACAGGCTGAGAATTTGAGTGGAGAGAGTGAGCTATACACCCTTCCAAATCAAACCTACCCATTGCGAGTTGAAACCCACAACTCCGGTTTTGAAAGTATATCGAGTGCCCCAAATGATTTTTCAATTGAAGGTAGAATGATTAATGAGTTGTGCAACTTTGTAGTGTTTGATTTGCCCGATTGTGAAGGGTCCCTTTCGAGTGAAACCAATTCCCAACCTTTTGACCTCTACACCTCCATCTTTGAACCGGAATTGATTGAAATTCATGCTTTTGATGAGGTGTCTGAGAATATTGATTTTCACTTGATTGAGGATATTGACGCTGGGGATATTTTGGATGATGAACCCGCGGATTTGGATGAGTTTTTCTCTCCAATTCATCATCCCGAGTCATTAACTGTTTTTCCCGAATTTCATATGCGTCTTGATATTGATGATAAATGCATGGATGAGATGAACATTGAGGAGAATTTTGAGGATATTTTTGAGGATGAACCAGTTTTGCTTGATGAATCGGATTTTCCAATTCATCATATCCCCTTCATTGACAGTGTACACCCTCCGGAACCTTTAACCGATAACCTTCTTCAACCACTTTCCTCCATCCTTTCCATCGTTCAGATCTTGCAAGAAACCGTATCACTTTCATTTACTATGCCTGGCTTACCAAGTTCGGCGTACCCAGGTTTTCTCACGAATCTTGAGGGATTTGACCCCATTTCTCGACGGGTTAATAGTTTAGCACAAACGCTTCTTACACATCGGTCATCACAAATTATGCTAATCCATTCACTCCATTTTCACCCTCAAGTTCGTACTCCATTTCTTTTTCCCTTCCGCCATTCTTCTTCTCATATATCGAGACCGTATCCCGCTTCTATCTCCATACGGTCTCGCGTATTCTCTATTTCTTTCCTCATCGTATTCTTTCACCAACCTGCACATTATAACGATAAATTTTTTGAATGGTTAGTGTTAACTTTTGGCCTGTGTAAGGCCTTGTATAGATAATATTGTTCTCTTTCCCCCTAATCCTGAACTTCACCGCTTAAACAATGGAAACACTGTTTCACTTAACTTTGGGGGGAACCTTTTTGTGTATATATTTTTGCTTTGCTTTTATTTTTGTATATAATTTGTTTTTGGGGAGAGCCGACAATTTTGACCCTCTTGGTGTAACCTGACAGTGAGGGTACTGCCAAGTTTAAGTTTAGTGGTGTTCTCGGTAAGTTTTCTTCCTTCGCATTCATTTGTATATTCTGCATTTGCATACCTTATTAAAAACCCACAAAAATCGAAAATTTTCCAAAAAATATAAAAACTTTGTCGTCAAGTTAGCTAATAGAGCAACTTAGATTTTTATTCCGAAAGTTTAGTTGATACATTAGAAATAACTAAATCCTAGGTTTAGGAATTGAAAACCCTAAAAATAACCCTTATTCTATTTAACCTCGGTAAGTATACGTCCTTACAGTTTTTTTTAGAAGTAGGTAATCTTGAATTCAGTTCTTTAGTTAAGTCAAGATGAAGGGAAAGTATTGATACTTTACTGAAGGATAAGTCTAAAAAATAGTTTCTATTCTTGAGTTCAAATTTAGAAAGTATATACTCTACAAACTGCACATACACGTACCTTGAAACTTGGGATAATATAGGATACCTAGAAATACTCTTGCCTGAAAACCTAGTATGAAAGAAAAAACGGTATTTAAAGCTAAACACCAAAAAGAGCATCGTTGAAAAATATATCCAGGCTTGAAAAATAAAAATAAAGGAAAAAATAAAGGAAAAAAAAGAAATAAAGTCAAGACCTGGAAACTGCTACTTACGCCTTAAGCTCACATTTTCAGTAATCGGCTATTAGTGCCTCAAGAAGCATTAATAGTCGCATGAAAGATGTGTGAGCAACACCGACCATCACATAATGAAAAGAAGTAGTATTAGGTATTAGGGTAAGGGTACTATAGCTTGAATTGAATTCTTGAGTGTAGGAGTGAAAATTACATATACGTGGGGGTATACAATCGATTTTTGGAGGAAAGATAGAAATGAGGAATAAGACTTATGTTTTCCGTAAAACTGATAAAAATCCCTGACTTGAGACCGCACTTTAGAAGAAAAACTCAGGAAATACTGAGATCTTTTTAAACTGTAAAATGTATAGAATCTGAAATTAAATAAATAGGAGGCGTGAAACATAAGGGTTGAATATTTCTAACTTAGGATAATAGAATTTCTAACCTTGATACTAAGCTGTAGGAGTAGAATCAACGTTAACTTATGAAATTAGTTTGACGGGTTTTTGTGGATATAATCCGCTGAAAACCCTAAGGAGACAACACTCCTCCTACTAGGGACACCCAGAGGTTTAACGGCTTGTTGCACGAGCTCAGTGAAATCGCGTTCCCTGCGAAAGTGAGACTAGGATTTTGTTTTGCTCGGGACGAGCAAAAGATAAGTTTGGGGGTATTTGTTTGTCACAGAAAATTGCATTTCAATACCGCTCATTCATTATCTGTTTTGTTATATATCGGTACTATTAACCAGTGTTTGCTCAGTAATTACAGATTACAGGTATCCGTGATAAAATACTGAAAATAAACTTAAAATCATGGATATATCGTTTGTGAGCCGATACTGCAAAAATAACATAAAACCGATCATTGTCCAAAGAGTTCTTTTTGCAAATAGATGTATGCAAACAATTTTGCTCCAACACAATGCAAGTGTGCACATGGACCATGGTGGGGCTGCCTAGGCTACATGACATGATGAAATGGTGCAAGTAGGGAACATGTGCATTAAATGCTAAAGAGGTGATGCAATGTGCATTAAATGCTAAAGAGGTGATGTGATGTGCATTAAATGCTAAAAGAGATGATGTGATTTAAAGCATCATGATTTCCCTCCGAAAGCTACTAAGCAACCCATGTTGCCTATAAATACCAAGTCGTGGGCAAGAAGAGAACATACTTTCTCTTTAGATTTGTTTTAGAACTCTTGTAATTTGTAACTTGTTTTCCTTTGAACCCTTGAGTTCTTTGCCTTCTCTTGATCTTGGAACCTTTTCATTGAGCTTGCAAGTTTAAGTTTTGGTTATTGATCTCAAGGGTTGTATCTTCATTTGGAACCAATAAAACTTTCTTTTTGCCTTCATTTGCCTTGTGTTCTTAGCCTTCTCTTGATCTTGCAATCTCTTCATTGAGCTTGCAAGTTTAAGTTTAGGCTATTGAACCCATAGTTTGTAATGTGTTCTATGGTTCCTAGTATTTTACTTTCTTGCATTTTTCTTACTTGCTTTTACATTCATGCAATTTATTACTATGCTTTACTTACTTGCTCTTTAATTCCATGTCATTTATTTACTTTCTTGTGTTGCTCTTTTATTTTCTTTGTTTCTCTTTTCTTTTGTTCTCTCTTTTCGGTTTGTTTTTTTGATGTTTGTGAATATCGATGTTGTTAGGAATAAATACGATATTGTAAGTTAAGCTTTCTTTTCTCATTTCCTTTTTCCGTATTTTCCAATTGAACTCCGTCCAAACGTTACGCAAGCGCTCCATTAGGCATCCTACCCTACCAAGGTATCGGTGATTCCTAACCGCGACCGGTTGCGTTCGGTTTGGCCGGAGGCGAAAGCAAGAGACAAGAACGGACAGACAACGGCCAATAAGCCGGATTCCACAAATACCGTGCTTAAGTATCCTAATCCACGTTGTTGCCGATTTCTCTAGCTTCAATCGTTAAGTTCGGCTCAAAGGTTTTAGTGTGGATTTCCTTAGCTTACACTATTGTATCTATTCCTAACAAACTTTACTTGTGCATATATATCACATAGGATAGATACGAACTTTCCACCCACGCGCATTAACTCGTTACGACAAGAACCTAAAACGCTCCGTCTCGTTGTGGATTGACCCGTACTCATCGCGGCTAGCTGCAAAGCGACACCGTCCTGATTGCGGTAACTAAAATTCTAACAATCAACCCCTCAATCAGAGGTTCTCTCGCTCCAAAGGCGAGGGGTAATTAACGGCAGCTTAGTCCGCGGCTGCCGGAGATTCGGATCCCCACAATCAATAAACCCCAGCCTACCCTAGGCAGGAGGGAATCTGTACTGCGCCTGACCAGCGCGCGTATTCCTATCTCAATGGGGTGACGAAAAACACCCTACAGATTCTGGCACGCCCGGTGGGACCTATCTTTCCTCCCATATTTCGGGTTAAACATTCATGCGAACTCAATCAATATACATATCGATTGCCTGTACTGAAATCATGCTTCTTTGTGCAGATTTACAAATTTCAAATTGCAATCTCCGGAAGCAACAAAATGTCTCTAAGGATCAGCTCAGCTCTCGACACAGCTCCCATTTTCTACACAATGAAGACGGACGCCAGGACGGTCCTCCCGGCCAGTCTCGGGTGACAATGGGAGGAGCCGCCGCTACCATTTGGCTCTATTATGTTCGTGTCAGCTAACGCCATCCCAGCTCCTCAACCTCCGGTAACAGACAAACCGGTCTTAAAAGGGAAAAGGCATGTCATGGTCGCGAGTGCACCTCAGCCCAAGCACAAATCCATTTCCGAACGACTCTCCATCGCTCCAACTGGGGGCAAGGCCATCAACGTCAACAAAGCAACGGGGCATCTCAGGCAAGCTCCAGCGACACTCTTGACAACTGCTCGATCGAGTATCTTCTTTAAGCTCCTTATCAATCGACTCACGGTGGCTTCCCAGAAAACGGATGCCCGCCAAGCCCTCAAAATCGAGAAGCTAAGGCAGAAAAGGCTCAGATACAGAGCTAGTAAAAGGGCTATGTCTCATACTAGGCTGAGCTTCATGAGGCTCCAAGAATGGGGTTACCCCGCCAAAGATAAAGAGGCGGCTGGATTTGTGTTCCATACTGTCTACATGGTCGGATATGAAGAAACAAACCCTCCTATGCTTCACAGCCATGGTGATGATATGGTGGACGCTACCCAACGTCGACTCGGTCTAAATAATGAAGAGCTCGTTCAGGCCAATAAGCCAAAAGAGCCCGGGGTTCCTGCAGAATTGAGCTCAAGTAATAAGGATGACCCGGTTGTCATAACTGAAACTACAGAACAAGCCTTATTCCGATGGCTTCAGAAGCAGCTTCAGGACAGGGATGGGAAGTTAGCCAAGGTACACTCTAAGGTAGACGAATTGGCAAACGTCGCGGCAGATCTCGCGACCCAAGTTGCCCGATTGCAATTACAGCAGAATCAAATTTTGGTTCATGAGCCAGGGATTGATACCCGGAGGCAGCCAACTGATACCCCCTTTAGCCTAAGAGCGGAGCGCCTTTGCGAAAAATGGCCGCGATCAGCCTCCAGTCCCTCCGATACATACACCGAAGGGGAATCGCCTCTGAAATAGAAATTGGATAAGGTCTATTCCTTCAAAAGGGACAAAGTCCATAAAATATTCAAGGATGCCATAAGAAACAGTCTACAGCTGCCAGAATCAAAGAGACCGCAAGAAGCGAATATGACCGATGACACAAAATATAACCCCTATCACAGAGTGATAGGTTATGCCATTGAGGACTGCTTCGTTTTCAAAGATTGGGTCAAAAAGCAATACAAGACGGGAGAGATAGAACTGTCTAAAGGCGTGTTAGCAAACAGTCAAGCTACGACCGCCTATTTCATACAAATGGAAACCGGAGCCCTTTGGGTAGCCGATTCTCTCAGACATGTGCCATTATCTGAAAAAGGGCGAACCAAAGACTGATCGGCCTCAAGGACCAGCATCAGTAAAGGCACCTACTCCAATGGAGAGAAAGATGAAGGTATACTCCTTCAGGAAAGATGAAGTTTGCAAAATATTCGCATACGCTTTGAACAACGGTCTGCAACTGCCTGTTCCAAAGAGGCCACATGAAATGAACATGACCAGTAATCCCATATACTTCCCATATCATAGAATGGTGAGTCATACCATCAAAAACTGCTATATTTTCAAAGATTGGGTGGAGAACCAATAAAAACATGGGAAAGCCCCACAGTCGTCAGATATACCGACAAGCCATAGAGTTACGGTCATCAACACAACTCCGCTAAGATCAAAGTTCGAGAAGCTGGGATAAGCAAGATGACCACCAAGTCTTTAAACTGGAAATAAATATGACCTCTAAGTCATTAAACTGGAAACAGATGACCACCAAGTCGTTAAACTGGAAACAGATGACCTCTAAGTCGTTAAACTGGAAACGATCGACCACCATGTCGTTAAACTGGGAACGATAGACCTCTAAGTCTTTAAACTGGGAACCGCTGACCACCATGTCATTAAACTGGGAGCATACAACCACCACGTCGTTAAACTGGGAACAATCGACCTCTAAGTCGTTAAACTGGAGATGTAAAAAACAAAGTATGTCCATAAGCAAAACGGACACGGATGAAAACACAAAAGGGCTCCGTGAGTAAGAACAGCAGGACTGCCGGCGAGTTTGTGAAAACCCGAAAAGGCGCAAACTCATGAAAAAGAGATGAAATACATTCGCAGAGTCCTCTCGACTTTGTGAGGAGAAAATTCCCATGTGAGATCCTTACGACTCACAAAGGAGCAACACACTTATGAGTCCCCACGTCTCCTAAGGAGAAAGTACACCCACGAGATCCTTTCGACTCGCAGGAAGAAAATGCTTTTATGGGACCCTTACGGCTCATAAAATTGAAAAGCCTTAGCTGATAAGGATCTAAACCTGTCTCCTAAGCCATCGCTCCCCAATGGCGAATGATGAGTCGCTCCTGGTACCATATTCCAGTGCAGCGATGCAGACGCCAACCAAATTCTGAATGTCCCATGGCGAATGATGAGTCGCTCCTGGTACCATATTCCAGTGCAGCGATGCAGACGCCAACCAAATTCTGAATGTCCCAATGGCGAATGATGAGTCGCTCTTGGTACCATATTCCAGTGCAGCGATGCAGACGCCAACCAAATTCTGAATGTCCCAATGGCGAATGATGAGTCGCTCTTGGTACCATATTCCAGTGCAGCGATGCAGACGCCAACCAAATTCCAAACTCAAATCCCCAACGGCGAATGATGAGTCGCTCCTGGTACCATATTTCAGTGCAGCGATACAGACGCCAACCAAAATCTGATTTTCCAAAATTCCCCCAGCACTACGGTTGGTCCCCAAGTTGACTACCGTATACAATCCACGGGCTTAAATAATTCTCATCATACCCATGCCCCACCGCAGTCATCGGTTACGCGGCTGGTCTCCACCTTTGGAATTATGCTCCATTGGGAAGACCCACTCATGTGTCCTCACGATACATGAGGAGAACAAACCTTCGTGGGATCCTTACGACTCACAAAGGAAAAACATACTTAGGAGTCCTCACGACTTCTAAGGAGAAAATACACCTACGTGATCCTTTCGAATCGTAGGGAGAAAATGCTTTTATGGGACCCTTACAGCCCATAAAATTGAAAAGACTTGGGTGATAGGGACCTAAATCTGTCGCCTAAGCCATTGCTTCCCAACAGGAAAAGGCAAAATGATGAATTGCTCCTGGCATCTGTGCTTCAGTGTTAGCAACGCTGATGTCGACCCCTACCCCGAAATTCCAAATCGACCAAATAGACCCCCTAAGTCTTTAAACTAGAAACAGATGACCTCCAAGTCTTTAAACTGGAAACAGATGACCTCTAAGTCGTTAAACTGGAAACATATGACCTCTAAGTTGTTAAACTAGAAATAGGTGACCCCTAAGTCATTAAACTGGGAACGATGGAAATCCACTCATGTGTCCTCACGATGAATGAGGAAAACAAAACTTGCGAGATCCTTACGACTCGTAAGAAAACGCCTTCGTGGGATCCTTATAACTCACAAAGGAAAGACACATTTGGGGGTCCTCACAACCCTAAGGAGAAAATGCACCTACGGGATCCTTACGACTCGTAGGGAGAAAATGCTCTTACGGGACCCTTACGGCCCATAAAATTGAAAAGCCTTAGGTGATAGGGACCTAAACCTGTCTCCTAAGCCATCGCTTCCCTCTCAAAGACAGATGATGATTCGCTCCTGATACCATATTCCAGTGTAGCGATGCTGATGTCAACCCAAATCAAATCAAACCAACAATCTCTGCGGCGGAATCATGCTTCGTCCCAGAATTTACCCCGTGTCGAAATCATGCTTCGCCTTGGGATATCTACCTTCCCTGCCGGAATTATGCTCCCCTCGGGATCAAGTCAACCAGCGACACTCCACGCCAGGGACAGGTCGATCAGCGACACTCCGTGCCGGGGACAAGGCGAACACCAGCGACACTCTGCGCCGGGGACAAGTCGAACATCGAACGGCCAGCGACACTCCGTGCCCGGGACAAGTCGAACGGCCAGCGACAATCCGTGCCGGGGACAAGTCTGTAACATTTTGAAAATTTAGAAATAAATAAAATTAATTAATTAAATAATAAAATGTTAATCTAAAAAGTTATTAAAACAAAATAGGACATTTTCATAAGTAGTATGTGAAACAAATTAAATTGAAATTTTAGTGTGTAACATTAATAAATTACAAAGGTTTTAGTGCGAAATTTAGCTTCATTTTAATAAGAATGGTGCTATATAATAACATAGATAGTGAAGGGTCTTTGTGTAAAGTTTAAGAAATTGTGCAAACTTGGAAATATTGAGGGTGTAAGTGAAAAAGGGGTTAGATAATATTTTAGTACTGAAATTATCACAAAAACAAAACAAATTAGAGTGATAAGGCATGGACACATCCTTCTTACATGCACACTTCATGCATAACACCTCCACCTTGCATGAAACAACCACACCCTTATTTGGTGACACCTCCTCCTATACCTCACTCATTCCTTTTACCCTATATCCTGTGTTCGGATCATTTTTACTAAATTAAAATCAGAAAATTTCAAAGAAAAGAAAGAAAACATAACACACAAAGAAAAAAATAAAAGAAAGGAGAAGTGAAGAGAAGAACTAGGCTAAGCATTTTCACCATCAAGATAGGAGCTAAGGACTTGGGTATCTTGGAGAAAACCTTTCAACCATCCTTAGTAGGTATAATTCTTAACTCGGTAGATTTTAGTTCTATAATGGTAAAATTTTAGAAATCAAATATCGATAATATCGTATTTTAGGTAAAATTTAGCTCTGTGTTAATCTTCTATAGTTTAGATGGAAATCAACGTAACCAAACAGTGCCGAAATCTTATAAACTGGACCTAGAATAAACCCTAGGAGTACGAACCTCCCTGCTCGGATTTTGGCCGGCGAGGATTGGGGTAGATCCGGCGTCGCCGGATTTTTGATGGGGTTAGGTGTTTTGGGTTTTAGGGTAGGTCTTTGTATAGGTGTTGGGATATTTTGGTATTGTTTATTTAAGTTAATTTAACAGTATATAAAATCTGGGAGTTAATATCTGAAATGGGGTTAAAATGTTTAAGACACGACACGGTTGTTTCGTAACTCGATTCTGTTTTCTGTTACGAACAGCGAGGGGTTAAATCTCAGTTGGTATAAGTGTTAGATAATTTAGAATAGTCGTACGTGGTATAGTTAATACTTAACACTTGTGTTTTCATGTTTTGCCGTATCGGAGTTAGCCGTTTCTTATACAAGTTAATTTCAATATTAGATTCAAATACGGAAACTTCGGAGGCCGCAAGGAAAGGGAACTGATTGGTGATCTGAATTGATTCGACGTATTTTGGTGAGTAGACTAAATATCTATCGGGGGATTTTGTATGGATGGCGTGATACGCCCGTAGTTAAGTTTAAATAAAAATAGGCTTTTGTATGTTAAATTGATCATATGCATTCATATAGATATATATGCATCGCCATGTTAATTGTTAGAACACTGCATCGATATCGACGAGTTATGACGCACATGCACATATCTACATGTTACACTACACCTCGTCGATATTAACATGTCACTTTCACACTTAGAAATTATCCTGTTAAATATGATTCCTATCATACCTTAAACATCAATAACAGTAGTACTTCGCATAAATGACATCGTATTCCGTATTCAAGTATTAGAAGTTGATATAAGAGGCATTCGTATTATTGAGGATTTATGATTTTGAGTTTTCCTATACTATTACATAAATTAAGTGATTCTTAATATTGATATGAGATGTCCACCATGAGATATTGTTTTTATGATTTGGTTTTATTCCGGGCCGAGTGGGGGAGCTATACGGTCACAGATTTTTACGTTATCCAGACCGAGTGGGGGAGCTATACGGTCGGATTCATGGTGGACCCGGTCGAGACCGAGGGGCAGGAAAGCCGCATTTGAGGTGGGGAGCCTAGCGAGGATACTCGATACCGGGATAGTTGTGAAACCCGGCTGATATCTAGATGATACCGACCGGTGTAATTGATTTCAGGATCGTTCGAGGAATGATGCCTGAGGGAAATGGAAGATTTGTGTCGATGTTAGACACGAAAAGATGGACTTTATTTGAAAATAAGTGATGAGATTTCAGTTGAGTTATATAGTTAGTGATACAAATTCATGATTTTTCATGTTATCATGCATCATACTCATCCTTATTGCTGTTAGTTATAGTTCGTCATATTTACATTATCGGCCGTTATATGTTAGTTTTATTCACTGAGTTCGCAACTCACCCCCGTTGTGCCACAGTTCCTTGTAGGAGTAAAATGGACGGTTAGCAGCAGTGCAGATCCACTTATCAGCTTCTCTCGCATCTTTTGCTAGGTGGGTTACCTATGTAGTAATCTCCTCTTTTGGTATTGTATATTAAATCTAGAATATCTCCATCAGACCCTGTATTATGACTTAGAACGAGACATGGTTGTATGTATATTATCTTGACAAATGAGATCGTTTAGTTATGTCAAATGGTATTTCTTTTACTTATGTCTGAGATTCTTATTGATGCCGTATATAATTGTATCATGATTTACACTATTGGCATTGTTGATCCCAACTAGGGATGCAAACAAATTAAATACTTAAACTGTGATTTTACTTAAAAACTAATTTTTTTCTAAAATTCCGCAAAAAGGGTTTTGATCTTGGTGCTTGGATTACTCGGGTTGTGTAGATATCTTTAGATATTATACAATCTAAGTGCCGGTCACATCCAAACCTTTGATCGTGACAAATTTGGTATCAGAGCTTAGGATTAACCTTACGTAATCGAGTAGTGAATTAAAGTGAGTCGATTTGAGTTCGTTACGTAGGATGACCTTTGGTTTGATGGAGTAGGTGAATTAGGATGAGTGCAGTACCGTACGTATGTTCCACGGCATATTTACGTTACAATACTCAGCCTAACTAATCTTAGGATGAATATATTGATTTATCCTTCCTTTGACTCTCTATTATTGATTATTCAAATTCGTAAGGCTTATCAACTCTCGTTTCTTGTTCTAGTTGCTATGGCTACGCGAGCTAGGCGAGCCGCAGCCAGAGATGCAGCTAAGGCGAATCCGCCTGTGACGGCGACTGGCGCACCAGACATTCCGGCGGTGCATAAGCATGTTGATCCTCCTTCTCCAAATCGACTGACTAGGATAGAGGAGGGCATGTTAGGATTGCAGCAGGTGGTAGGACAGTTGGCTGAGGCCACTCGAGTACAGAGACAGGATCAGGCACCGACCATGGTAGAGTCCGATGTACAGACCATGCAGACGGTCGCGCTTGTGGACACGAGAGTGATGGAGGTATCACTTCCAGAATTTATGAGGTTGAGACCTCCGGTATTTACAGGGACCGATGTAGCGGAGGATCCTCAGTCCTTTCTCGATAGGATGGCGAGGATTGGCAGATCATTGCGATGTTTTGATGCGAGGTCAATTGAGCTGACTAACTTTCGATTGGAAGGACTTGTACAGGAGTGGTGTGATTCGATGGAGAGAGGGCGCGCTGCTGGTCTTCCTCCGATGTCGTGGACCGAGTTTTCTGAGGATTTTCTTGCCAGATTTCTTCCACAGAGTGTGAGGGATGCCAGAGCTCGCAGTTTTGAAGCGTTGCGGAAATCTGTGAGTATGTCGATGGCAGATTATGATTTATGATTCACCCAGTTGTCGTGCTATGCTCTATATTTAGTTCCTACGGAGGAACTTCGGGTGAAGAGGTTCATAAGGAGTCTGGACACGCAGTTGTTTTTGGCTATAGGATCCCATCATTTTGATACTTATGCGCAGGACATAGATGCAGCTATGAGAGTGGAGGAGCGTTTGAGCGGGGCAGTGATTGTTCCGGAGCCAAAGAGGACTAGACCTATCGGGTCAATGCCTAAGCAGTTTGGTAGAGGTAAAGGCAGGTACACTCCAGGCCGTATTTTTGGGCGAGGTTGGACCCAGGGCCAGATGTTAAGTTCATACCCCGATGATCAGAGACTCCCATCAATATGTTTTAGTTGCGGAGTTCCAGGGCATTATGCAAGGGATTGTAGACCCCAGGGAGGGACTGTTGTTCCACAGGCTGCTTTACCCCCTCCACCTTCTACTTCGATGGCCTTACTTCCTCCCCCAGTTGGCACTATGCGCCAGGCAATTGCACCACGAGGTCGAGACTTTGCAGGACGCTTTCAAAGAGGTCGAGGAGACAGAGGTAGAAGATGTCAGGATGCGGGCAGGGGACAGGCACGAGTTTTTGCGCTGACTCCACAGGATGCCCAAGCATCCAATGCAGTTGTAACATGTACTCTTACAGTATGTTCCTTAGATGCACATATTTTATTTGATCCCGGCTCTACGCATTCTTACGTATCTTCAAGCTTTGCACTTTCTCTAGGGAGAGAGTCGTCGCTGTTAGAGTTACCGCTGGTTGTGATTACTCCGGTGGGGGATTCTTTTGTAGCTCGACATGTATTCAGGTCATGTTCAGTACGTATTGGTGATAGGGATTCATTAGTTGATCTGATTCTCCTGGATATGTTAGATTTTAATATACTTCTTGGTATGGATTGGTTGGCCGCTTGTCATGCTTATGTAGATTGTCGGGGGAAAGCGGTCAGATTTTGTTTTCCGGGTGAACCGATCTTTTTTGTGCAGGGAGACTATAATGTAACTCCTGCCAACATGATTTTTGCTTTATGTGCGGAACGGCTCTTGAAGAAGGGTTGTCATGGGTTCTTAGTATTTGTTCAGGACATTGGAGCCGCTGAGATTCCGTTGGGCTAGGTTCCGATCGCACAAGAATTTCCGGATGTGTTTCCTGCTGAATCACCAGGATTACCACCCGATCGCGATATTGAATTCTGCATTGACTTGATTCCAGGTGTAGGGCCTGTAGGATTGCTGGGCATGTGCACAATGGTCTACGAGGCATCAACTATGCCCGATTAAAAATTTAGCCGTGCTGAACAACCCGAAGCCGGATCTTTAGACTAGGGTTTAGGCGAAAACATGCATGTTAAACTCTTTAACACTAAGTGAGAAGGATTACAACCTTTGTAGATCCGGTCCTTCACTTCTTAAGCTCCGTGTTGAGGTCCCTTCACTGCGATCATCGTGTTCTGGACTCTCGAGAGGCTTCACGAAGAGAATGATGCAACCTTTGCTTCCGATCTTCGATACAAAGATGATCTACCATGAAGTTTCATTAACACAAGCTAACACTCATAATATGAAGTGAACACTCTCATCTAAAGGGCAAGGATAGATGAGGATGATGAAGTAGGATTTTTTCTCTCATTTATAATCTTTTTCTCATATATTTTCATCACTTGGAAAAAGATAGTAAGCTTTTTCCATGAAGGAACTAAGAAGGAAGAAGAAGAAGAATAGAATTCCTTTTGTGATGAATAATAAAAATTTATCATAATCATTTATGCAACCATGGTTGTAGTAACCAATGTAGAGAGTTTACTAGGGTTAGGGTTTGGGTTAGGTTAAAAGGTGAGTCACAAAGAAATATCTATCATAATATCTTAGCAAATGACAAAGTAAAACCATCTAGAAACATCTAGAAAACATTAACCCAAATCAAACCCTAATCTTGTTTAAACTCCTCTAAACATATTGCATTAATAATTATAACATGTTACAATATTATATATCACATATACAATATTTATTGTAACAAAATAAAATAATACAATTAACATATATCGCATATATATCAATGTATTACCCGAGTGAGAAAAAGAATCTTTTAGTGAGCTAATATTAGATAATGTAATTTAATATATCATATATATTAGTATACATTAAATTATCGAATCAACAGTTGATCCGACAATCCGGCTATATCGCATATAACCGACTAATATTTATCCGTACCGATTCATCGAATCAACACTTGATCCGATGACGCGACTGATATCAAATATCGCGAGAATAGAATACGGTATCTCATATCGTATTATCCTCGGTCCCGCACATATCACATATGTGCTCCTACTCCATTTTGCCTGAGTCAAGAAACCTCTGTGTAGGACTCTAAAGAATCGTCAATATGCCGGCAGTAGGTGATGATCATATCAAACACCCACAAATTGCAAGCGGTCAGCTAAACGTAACAGCCACCCAGGTATTGAGCGCTCAGAAGATCAACAAGAAAGCCTGTACATTCTCCTGTGAATCCAAACAGTAACACTCCCGTACATTCCGGTCTCGTCGTCTGATATGTCGCATATCTCGCCTAGGGTTGGTAAACGTCAGACCCCAGTAGCTTGATAAGTCGTGTCGATATGAGGTCTATAACTGTTCGAGAAACTACTGATAACACTTACCAGTAAATCTCAGCAACCCTGGCCAGGGATTTCCGGTTATAGCCAATCGAACACAGCACAACATCAACTCCCTATACCGGGAGAGACGAATCCCCTCCTATCGCTCATTGCCTCCATGTGATTCGGGACTGTACCCAAAAGCCACCTTTTTGCGCGCCCTCTTGGACTTGGTATGATGGAAATCAAAGCACAATGGGAATCACACAAGACTCTATGACGATCTCGGGTCAACAGACTACTCTGTACCGGTGTCACCTGAGAACTGCCATCTGACGTGAGGTATAATACCATCTGGGAGTTCTCGGCAAGTCCGTCCAGTATACCCAGTCTCTACTGAGCACCCGTACACCATCCTTGATGTCAAACACCAATGGATATGGGATCATCCATCGCCCATCATATGGGTCAAGATGCGTATACACTAGTCTACCCTGGTGTATCGATGCCATGTCTCGATACACCCTCGACTAGGAACAGTTATAGGATGTACTCATCGACTACCGTGGCCCCACTAGTATGATCTCATCATAGTCCCAGTAGTCGAGTACATATCTGAAGGGCTTTATCAACAAGTAACATAGAGACAATCGGAGTACATGTTAAGATAAAGTACAACCAGATAGCATACTATCATGTCGAGCAAGAATGTCCTCCCTATATATGTCCAAGCATCCATTACAATATACATCATATGTACAGTAATGGCCTCTAGGGTATAAATATAACTAACAATCTCCCACTTGCACTAGGGTCATCTGTTGTGGTATCACATACCCAACAATTAGCTGCGGTTGAAGTATCTCATACTCAACCATCCCATAAAAGTCTCTACTGGGAAAAAGGCCTTTGTGAGTGGATCCGCGCTGTTGTCCTCTGTGTCTACTCTCCTAACCTCGATCTCCCTGGAGATCAACCATCTCCATGATCAGATGATACTGCCTAAGAATTATATCTGGATTTCTGATGGGACGTTAGTTCCTTGGCTAAAGCCACAACTCCATTGTCACACAATGGTAGGAACGAAATTCATCGCATGAACTTATATATATCCAGACTGCCTCTTTGGTAGTATCCTTGGTAACGATGTATCTTTCCTTTAATCGTCTAGTAAGTCACGGTATTCTAGCTTGGAACTCTTCCAACATACCGTCCCTCCATTGAGGGTAAAGACATTGCCTGTGACTGACATTCAGTCGTCCTTATCACCCTGGAACCTTTCCAGTGATTCTCCCAGGATCGATTGATACCATCTCACTACAACTAGTGAGAATCCTAACATCCAATTAGATCTATCTCATAGATCCAAAACCCAAGATTTAGGAGGTATCATTTTGATCCTATATGGAGAATCCTTGTGATAAGCGGAGATTGACCGAGCGTAGCATAGAAAACTCCTTCCCTATCAAGAGTATGTCATCCATGTACTCTACGAGGATCACCACCATACTCCCTACTACCTTTTTGTATATACAAGGTTCATCTACCATTTTGATGAAGTCAAACTCTTTGACTACCACATCAAAATAGACGTTCCAACTCCGCGTTGCCTGCTTTATCATATAAAACATCTTGCACACATTTCTACTGCTTCCATTGTCTACGAAGCCCTCTGGCTGTGTACTTATAGACGCTCTTTTCTAAAACATCATTTAGAAAAGCAGTCATGACACCCAACCGCCAGATATCGTAGTCATGGTATGTAGCTGTGGCAAGTAGGATCTGGATGAACTTAAGCATAGCTTTGAAAGTCTCAACTTTTCCATGTACACCAAGTAATCTTCTCAAGATATACTCGCTCCTGATGGGGATTTAACCCTTCAGATAAAGCAACCAAAGTCCATACTTTGTTGTTGTATAAGGATTCCATCTCAGATCGATAAGCATCCAGCCATTCTTACAGAGTCCCACTCCTGATGGCCTGCTCGAAACTAGTTGGGTCATCATCTCATGATGCAATCCTCGCTCCTACTGTCATAGAGAAACCAAAGTATCTCTCAAGTGGGTGAGGAACCCTACTAGATCAGCGGAGAGGCTGAGGTTCGTTGGAAACTATTGAATCCTTTAGTTCTACCAAATCATCAGCTGCAGTTTGTATAGATATAACCATTCCAGTTCTACATAACAGACCTTGCCTCGAGCTTGTCTGGATTTTGCTTTTAGACATAGGCCGGACAACCCAAATCTTAACAAACTTAAGATATGGGCTTTGCCCTTTCCATATCACATATGAAGTGGTAGGCAACTAATTTGATTTGAACACTATTCAATAGGCATGCAACTTCTCAAGTGCATAACTCCCAAAAGAAAATAGGAAACTCAATAGTACTCATCATAGAGCACACCATATCAAATAGGGTGCTATTGCTCTGCCCCGATATACCATCATGCTATGGTGTATACGGAGGAGTAATGCTGAGAGAGAATCTCATTCTCCTTTAGAATAGTCCAGGATTTCCGTGCTCAAGTATTCTCCTCCCTGATCTCATCAAAGGACATAATACTTATACTCGTTTTGGTTCTCTACTTCTAACTTATATTCTGTGAATATCTCAAAAGGTTCGGACTTGTGTTTCAACAGGAACATATGTCTGAATCTAGAGAGATCATCAGAGAATGTAATGAAGTACAAAGAACCGGTCTTGGCATGTGTAGACCGGGGACCTTCATACATCAACATGTATCATCCCAAGAGTTCACTAACTCTTTCTCTGCTTCCAATAAACAGAGCTGTGGTCATCTTATCTTTGTGACATGACCGGCAAGTTTTCACAAGATGTAAATTCAAACAGATTTAAATATGCATCTATGTGTAACTTAGCTAGTCGGGTCGAATTGATATGACCTAGTCTACAATACCTCAAGAAGGATCCATTCATTTCTGAACTCTTCCTCTTGTGTGTGTTCTGTATACTAAGAACTGTAGTTTGATTTAGAACGTCAATGCTTTTAGATAACGTGCCTGAACCGATCAACTCTTTATATAGGAAATGTTCAAAACATTATCCAACAATACAAAATTATATCCTTCTTTACTAATAAAGAGACTGATATGATGTTGTATATCAGGTTCGGTATCTAATAACATTTGTTCAGAATCAATGTATTCTGGTAATACAGGGTGATAGTGACCAACAGACTTGGCTGCAACACTTACACCGTTTTCTATCTCATGAAACTTATCACCCATTCTCAGTTCTCTACCTATCTGTAGCCCATGTAACAGATTACATATGCGGGATCCTGATCCGGTATCACATACCCAGGACGTAAAGGATACTGAGAAACGGTTCTATGTAATGAACACACCCGTAGATGATGCATCAACATGCACTTTCTTCGTTTGGGCGGCACGGGAATTCTGGTAATCCCCAATTTCCTGCTCTGTCTTATAACAATTATAAGTTGGAGCGGGACCAACGTTCCCCAGCTCAGTATAACAAGCGGGTTCGGCCAATACATCCGTATTATTATCTTGATTAAGGCGTGATATGGTCGCTACCAGGAGAGAGAGAGAAGAAAACACTCAGCGTATGCTCTTGCAAGATTAGATTGGTTATCTAATATATCTAATCAGGATGTCTCCCACTGTTTTAATCAAATCTTCCTTCAAACCCTAAAAGGAAAGACTAGCCGGGATTAATTACACTCTACAAGTTCGCTAATCTTTCAGCTAGGCTAGTGTCGGTACTTTGAGGGAGGTCCCCGTGCTTTCGCACGAACCTAATTAAAGTAAATCTCGTTTTCCCAGAGGCGTAACCCCGTTGACACCTTTCTAGACACCTACTTGATCGGCTATTTGTAATGTGTAAAACTCTCCCAGAAGTAACTCTTACTCCCAGCGGGTATCGGGATCCAACTATCTCATAGAAGGTATGCAATCTCATTGCAAATTTCAACACTTGAAATTCCCAATAATATTTTTCCCCAAGCGATCTATGACCTTGACTGAGTCAACAAACCATAGACCGCAAGTAAAGTTCAACCCGTCATTTCCCGATTGAATTAAACCCACCCGCACGACCCTTGACTGAGTCAACAAGGCCGCACGACTATCCTAATCCAATCGTATCATATGCTTTGCAGATAAGCACTAATCAGCTACCGCACACTACGCCTTGACTGAGTCAACAAACGCAACACGAATACTAACTAATACTTATCTGAAATGACGGAGGGCTACGACAGGTTTTTAAGAAAACCCTTTGCGTAATGAACTTTATATCGTTGTAGAATCGAGTGATTTTTAAATGGATTGTTTTTTAGGCTTTTCTAGTTTTGCTAAAGGGGTCACTCCCGGTGAATGGATCGTCGGCCTTTTCCTCATCGAATAAGGTGCAGGATATTTTACAAATATCACTATGCAAAACAAGAACTATAGAAGTAATCAAAAGACAAACCGAGTGTGTAGCATCTGCTAGTTTCGCTAAAGAGGTCACTCCCGGTGAAGGGATCTCGGCTCTTTCCTTATCGAATAAGATGCTGGATGTTCTACAAGGAACACCGCTATGCAAAGCAAGAACTAGAGGTACCAGTTTTTAAACAAGTTTCTACAACATCTTAGGTTTATTTTATTTCATTAATCTCATTAATGAAGTCCCATTTTAATATGCTTCACATGCATCAAATTTGAAACGAAATCTGCAATACAACATATATCTCATATATATAATATAAACATTCGTCTCAGGCAGTAATATGATCTCATCACAGAACATTGCAGCAGAAGAACATATATGAAATATTGGATATACTAGGACGTCCGTGTTTTCAATACGAGCCTGTATAAAACACGGATTCCACAGTCGCGATGAATAGCCAAACCCACATCCCTAGACCCCTACGAGAGCGGCAAGCAACACTGCCAATTTTAGGGTTAGGAGACCCGGTCTCGGCACGGCTAAATTTTTAATCGGGCATGGTTGATGCCTTGTAGACCCTTGTGCACGTTCCCAGCAATCCTACAGTGGTATCAAAGCACAGTGGGAATCACACAAGACTCTATGACGATCTCGGGTCAACAGACTACTCTGTACCAGTGTCACCTGAGAACTGCCATCTGACGTGAGGTATAATACCATCTGGGAGTTCTCGGCGAGTCCGTCCAGTGTACAGTCTCTACTGAGCACCCGTACACCATCCTTGATGTCAAACACCGATGGATATGGGATCATCCATCGCCCATCATATGGGTCAAGATGCGTATACGCTAGTCTACCCTGGTGTATCAATGCCCTGTCTCGATACACCCTCGACTAGGAACAGTTATAGGATGTACTCATCGACTACCGTGGCCTCACTAGTATGATCTCTTCATAGTCCCAGTAGTCGAGTAAATATCCTAAGGGTTTTATCAACATGTAATATAGAGACAATCAGAGTACATGTTAAGATAAAGTACAACCAGATAGCATACTATCATGTCGAGCAAGAAAGTCCTCCCTATATATGTCCAAGCATCCATTACAATATACATCGTATGTACAGTAATGGCCTCTAGGGCATACATATAACTAACAGGGCCTATTTCTATGCCACCGTATCGGATAGCCCCGACGGAGTTGAAGGAACCCAAAAGCCAATTGCAAGAGTTGTTAGATAGAGGAATTGTTCGTCCAAGTGTATTATCATGGGGAGCTCCTGTCTTATTTTTTAAGAAGAAGGCCGGTAGTATGAGACTGCGCATCGACTACAGGCAGCTGAATCGAGTTACTGTGCGAAATAGGTAACCACTACCTTATATCGATGACTTGTTCGATCAGCTGCATAGAGCTGGCTACTTCTCGAAGATTGATTTGCGGTCAGGGTATCACCAGTTGAGGGTTCGGAAGGATGATATTCCGAAGACTGCTTTTCTCACACGGTATAGGCATTACGAGTTTCTGGTGATGTCGTTCGGACTCACTAAAGCCCCAGCAGCTTTCATGGATATGATGAACCGTATTTTCAGGCCATTCCTTGATCAGTTTATTATAGTATTCATTGATGATATTCTTGTTTATTCCCAGAGTCTAGAGGAGCACGAGCAGCATTTGCGTATCATATTGCAGACCATGAAGGAGCATCAGCTATTCGCTAAATTCTTCAAGTGTGCTTTCTGGCTGGATAGTGTGGATTTCTTGGGTCACGTAGTTACAAGAGATGGGATATGTGTGGACCCAAAGAAAATAGAAGCGGTACAGCACTGGCCCAAACCTGTGTCAGTTATAGAGGTTCGAAGTTTCTTGGGTCTGGCAGGTTATTACCGACGTTTTGTGCAGGATTTTTCTCGGATCGCTGCACCGTTGACCGGATTGACTAGGAAGGAAGTTCCATTTCTTTGGACAGATGCATGTAAGTAGAGTTTCCAGCAGTTGAAGACTCGCTTGACGACTGCACCAGTCTTATCTTTATCTTCTGGGTCAGGTGATTTTGTTGTGTATTGTGATGCCTCTCAAGTGGGTTTAGGCTGTGTGTTGATGCAGTACGGCGGGGTCGTAGCTTATGCTTCTCGGCAGCTGAAGAGGAACGAGCAGAACTACCCCACTCATGAATTAGAGATGGCTGCGGTGGTTATCGCGCTGAAGATTTGGAGGCATTACTTATATGGAGAATCGTGCCAAATTTTTACAGATCATAAGAGCTTGAAGTATATTTTTCAGCAGAAGAATCTAAATCTAAGGCAGCGTCGATGGATGGAACTCGTGAAGGATTACGATTGTGAGATTCTTTACCATCCGGGCAAAGTGAATGTTGTAGCAGATGCCTTGAGTCGGAGACCTGGGGGTAGCTTATCTCATTTGTGCACCTTGCAGAGACAGTCTGCTGCAGACTGGCAGATTCTATGTGATAGCCGTGTACAGTTTGATTTCACACCGACAGGAGGACAGTTAGCACATGTTCACACCCATCCTCAGTTATTGGATCGTATTCGGGAGATATAGCCTGCAGATGCTCGTATGTCGGAGATTATGGATCAGGTCAGGCAGGGCAAAGAGTCTGAGTTCGTGATAGATGATCGTGGAGTATTACGTTTTGGGACTCGTCTTTGTGTGCCAGATTCGAAGGGACTGAGACGTGAGATCTTAAAGGAGGCTCATCGATCAGCATATAGTATTCATCCTGGTCCCACCAAGATGTATCATGACTTGAAGGATGTTTATTGGTGGGAAGGGATGAAGAGGGATGTCACGGAGTTTGTTTCGAGATGCTTGACTTGTCAACAAGTCAAGGCCGAGCACCAGAGGCCGGCAGGAGAGTTGCAGCCCTTGCCCATTCCGGAGTGAAAATGGGAGCAGATTTCCATGGATTTCATTATGGGTCTACCCAGGACTAGCAGAGGGTATGATTCCATCTGGGTAATTGTAGATAGATTGACAAAGGCAACTCACTTTCTTCCGATAAAGACGACGTTTGGATATGCGTGGTATGCTCAGATTTATATCGATGAGATTGTACGATTGCATGGGGTTCCGACATGCATAGTGTCCGATAGGGGTACACAGTTTACCAGCAGGCTATGGCAGAAACTTCAAGAAGCTCTTGGTACACGATTGAGTTTTAGTACAGCTTTTCACCCACAGACAAATGGTCAGTCAGAGCGGACCATTCAGACTCTAGAGGATATGCTTCGAGCTTGCAACCTTGATTTCGGTGATAGTTGGGATCGTCACTTACCTTTGATAGAATTCTCGTACAACAGTTTTCAGGAGACGATCTAGATGGCACCCTTTGAAGCTTTGTATGGGAGGAAATGTCGATCACCCGTTTGCTGGACAGAACTTAGCGAGAGTAGCGTGTTAGGACCGCAGATAGTACAGGAGACTACAAAAAAGATTCAGTTGATACGGGACCGGATGAGAGCAGCACAGTGCAGACAGAAATCATATGGCGATCGACGTCGTCGTAGACTCGAGTTTGATGTAGGATATCATGTGTTCCTTCATGTATCTCCGATGAAGGGTGTGATGCGTTTCGGGAAAAAGGGGAAGCTCAGCCCCAGATATGTCGGACCCTACGAGATTCTGGAGAGAGTGAGTGCTGTGGCTTATCGTTTAGCACTTCCACCGAGTTTCCTGATGTGCATCCAGTGTTTCACATGTCTATGCTTCGCAAGTATCATTACGATCCTTCTCATGCGATCCAGCATCTGACCTTACAGCTTGAGTCAGACTTATCCTACACAGTGCAGCCAGTAGCTATTCTAGACCGGCAGGCAAAGAAACTGAGATCAAGGGTACTTCCATCTGTAAAGGTTCTTTGGTGAGGAATGAATCGAGAGGAGATCACTTGGGAGACCGAGGATGCGATACGAAAGAAATTTCCACATCTTTTTGAAGGTATGTATAGTTAAGTTTTAAATTCGGGGACCGAATTTTCTTAAGGGGGGAATATTGTAACATTTTGAAAATTTAGAAATAAATAAAATTAATTAATTAAATAATAAAATGTTAATCTAAAAAGTTATTAAAAAAAAATAAGACATTTTCATAAGTAGTATGTGAAACAAATTAAATTAAAATTTTAGTGTGTAACATTAATAAATTACAAGGGTTTTAGTGTGAAATTTAGCTTCATTATAATAAGATTGGTGTTATATAATAACATAGATAGTGAAGGGTCTTTGTGTAAAGTTTAGAAAATTGTGCAAACTTGGAAATGTTGAGGTTGTAAGTGGAAAAGAGGTTAGATAATGTTTTAGTTCTGAAATTATCACAAAAACAAAACAAATTGGAGTGATAAGGCATGGACACATCCTTCTTACATGCACACTTCATGCATAACACCTCCACCTTGCATGAAACAACCACACCCTTGTTTGGTGACACCTGCTCCTACACCTCACCCATTCCTTTTACCCTATTTCCTGTGTTCAGATTATTTTTCACAAATTAAAATCAGAAAATTTCAAAGAAAAGAAAGAAAACATAACACATAAAGAAAAAAAGAAAGGAAAGGAGAAGTGAAGAGAAGAACTAGACTAAGGACTTTCACCATCAAGTTAGGAGCTAAGGACTTGGGTATCTTGGAGAAAACCTTTCAACCATCCTTAGTAGGTATAATTCTTAACTCAGTAGATTTTAGTTCTGTAATGGCAAAATTTTAGAAATCGAATATCGATAATATCGTATTTTAGGTAAAATTTAGCTCTGTGTTAATCTGCTATAGTTTAGATAGAAATCAACGTAACCAAACAATGCCTAAATCTTATAAACTGGACCTAGAATAAACCCTAGGAGTACGAACCTCCCTGCTCGGATTTTGGCCGGCGAGGATTGGGGTAGATCCGGCGTCGCCGGATTTTTGATGGGGTTAAGTGTTTTGGGTTTTAGGGTAGGTTTCTGTATAGGTGTTGGGATATTTTGGTATTGTTTATTTAAGTTAATTTAACAGTATATAAAATCTGGGAGTTAATATCTGAAATAGGGTTAAAACGTTTAAGACACGACACAGTCGTTTCATAACTCGATTCTGTTTTCTGTTACGAACAGCAAGGGGATAAATCTCAGTTGGTATAAGTGTTAGATGGTTTAGAATAGTCGTACGTGGAATAGTTAATACTTAACACTTGTGTTTTCATGTTTTGTCGCATCGGAGTTAGCCGTTTCTTATACAAGTTAATTTCAATATTAGATTCAAATACGGAAACTTCGGAGTCCGTAAGGAAAGGGAAAAGATTGGTGATCTGAATTGATTCGACGTGTTCCAGTGAGTAGACTAAACATCTACCCGGGGATTTTGTATGGATGGCGTGATACGCCCGTAGTTAAGTTTAAATAAAAATAGCCTTTTGTATGTTAAATTGATCATATGGATTCATATAGATATATATGCATCGCCATGTTAATTGTTAGAACACTGCACCGTTATCGACGAGTTATGCCGCACATGCACATATCTACATGTTACACTACACCTCGTCGATATTAACATGTCACTTTTCACACTTAGAAATTATCCTGTTAAAAATGATTCCTATCATAACTTAAACATCAATAACAGTAGTACTTTGCATAAATGACATCATGTTTCTTATTCAAGTATTAGAAGTTGATATAAGAAGCATTCGTATTATTGAGGATTTATGGTTTTGAGTTTTCCTATACTATTACGTAAATTCAGTGATTCTTAATATTGATATGAGATGTCCACCATGAGATATTGTTTTTATGATTTGGTTTTATTCCGGGCCGAGTGGGGGGGCTATACGGTCGCAGATTTTTACGTTATCCAGACTGAGTGGGGGAGCTATACGGTCGGATTCATGGTGGACCCGGTCGAGACCGCGGGGCAGGAAAGCCGTATTTGAGGCAGGGAGCCTAGCGAAGATACTCGATACCGGAGATGTAAAACCCGGCAGATATCTAAATGATACCGACCGGTGTTATTGATTTCAAGATCGTTCGAGGAACGATGCCTGAGGAAAATGGAAGATTTGTGTCGATGTCGGACACGGAAAGATGAACTTTATTTGAAAATAAGTGATGAGATGTCAGTTGAGTTATATAGTTAGTGATACAAATTCATGATTTTTCATGTTATCTTGCATCATACTCATCCTTATTGATGTTAGTTATAGTTCGTCATATTTACATTATCAGTCGTTATATGTTAGTTTTATTCACTGAGTTCGCAACTCACCCCGTTGTGCCACAGTTCCTTGCAGGAGTAAAGTGGACGGTTAGCAGCAGTGCAGATCCACTTATCAGCTTCTATCGCATCTTTTGCTTGGTGGGTTACCTATGTAGTAACCTCCTCTTTTGCTATTATATATTAAATCTACAATATCTCCATCAGACCCTGTATTATGACTTAGAACGAGACATGGTTGTATGTATATTATCTTGACAGATGAGATCGTTTAGTTATGTTAAATGATATTTATTTTACTTATGTCTGAGATTCTTATTGATGTCATATATAATTGTATCATGATTTCCGCTGTTGACATTGTTGATCCCAAATAGGGATGCAAACAAATTAAATAATTAAACTGTGATTTTACTTAAAAACTAATTTTTTCTAAAATTCCGCAAAAAGGGTTTTGATCTTGGTGCTTGGCTTATTCGGGTTGTATAGATATATTTAGATATTATACAATCTAAGTGCCAGTCACATCCAAACCTTGGGTCGTGACAAAGTCGAACGGCCAGCGACACTCCATGCCAGGGACAAGTCGATCAGCGACACTCCATCTCGGGGACACGTCGACCAGCGATACTGCGCTAGGGACAAGTCGATCAGCGACACTCTGTGCCGGGGACAAGTCGAACGGCCAGCGACACTCCGTGCCGGGGACAAGTCGATCGGCAACACTCCGTCTCGTGGACACGTCGACCAGTGACACTCCGAGCGGGGGACAAGTCGATCAATGGCACTCCATGCCAGGGACAAGTCGAACACCAGCGACACTCCGCGCTGGGGACAAGTCGATCAGCGACACTCCATGCCGAGGACAAGTCGAACAGCCAGCGACACTCCGTGCCAGGGACAAGTCAATCAGCGACACTCCGTGCTGGGACAAGTCGAACGTCCAGCGACACTCCGTGCCAGGGACAAGTCGATCAGCAACACTCCGTCTCGGGGACACGTCGACCAGCGACACTCTGCGCTGGGGATAAGTCGATCAGCGACACTCCGTGCCGGGGATAAGTCGAACACCAGCGACACTCCGTGCCGGGGACAAGTCGATCAGCGACACTCCGTGCCGGGGACAAGTCGAACAGCCAGCGACACTCCGTGTCGGGGACAAGTCGATCAGCAACACTCCGTGCCGGGGACAAGTCGAACGGCCAGCGACACTCCGTGCCGGGGATACGTCGATCAGCGACACTCCGTCTCAGGGACGCGTCGACCAGCGACACTCCGTGCCGGGGAAAATTCGATCAGCGATACTCCGTGCCAGGGACAAGTCGACCAGCGACCTCTCTGTCAGAATCATGCTCCGCTTCGAAATCAGGTCAACCAGCGACACTCCGTGCCGGGGAAAAGTCGACCAGCGAAACTCCATGCTGGGGACAAGTCGATTAGCGACACACCGTGCCGGGAATAAGTCGAACAGCGACACTCCGTGCCGGGAAAACGTCTACCAAGGACACTCCGTCTCGGAGACGCGCCGAGTGTCGACCGTCCATGTCGTAAAAAGGGCAGTGCGGGCTTCTCACAAATCGGGAACCAAATCGCTCCGGGCCAGGGAAAAGTCTACCACGGACACTCCGTCTCGGAGACGCGTCAAGCGTCGACCGTCCATGTCGTAAAAAGGGCAGTGCAGGCTTCCCACAAATCAGGAACCAAATCACTCAGGGCCAGGAAAAAGTCTACCACGGACACTCCGTCTCGGAGACGCGTCAATCGTCGATCGTCCATGTCGTAAAAAGGGCAGTGCAGGCTTCCTACAAAGCGAGAACCAAATCACTCCATGCCGGGAAAACGTCTACTTCGGACACTCCGTCTCGGAGACGCGTCAAGCGTCGACCGTCCATGTCGTAAAAAGGGCAGTGCATCCCAAAAAAGCGGGAACCAAAGCAAGTCGCCTCCACGCGAAAGAAGATCCATCAATTTCATGCACAAGACCCACATATGTGGTGTGCATTTATTGATGGGGGCCACTTTGTTGGGGTCGAAAATTGCACCCCGGTTGACCAAGTCAAAGTCAAGGTCAACCCCAAGCCAAGTGGGCCCAAGTCCAGATCAAGTGGGCCCATGCCCAAGTCGAGTCCAAACGTGAAGCGGCCGGCCTCCCTCCATGCCAAAATAAAAATCATGTATTTGATGTAATTTTTTATACATGAATGTAAGCAAAATGGGCATAAAGCCAAATTTTTGTAAAGCCCATGGCTTATGTGCAAAAGAAATGAGCACATGAGACATGGGATGGGTAAGCCTATATAAGGCAACATCATGATGAATAAAATATACACTTTTCATTTTCTCTAGAACTCTAGGGTTTGTGCCTCCTTCTTCTCCTTCCTCAAGGTTCTAAACCTTCTTTTTTCCTTTGAATTAAATCAAGAGTTTTACCCTTCCTTTTCAAAAACTAAATAGTTTTTCACCACAAAACCCACAAAGGGGAGCTCAGATCTTCCATTAGATCTAAAAAGGGGAGACTTTTAAGTCTCACCCCCTTTTCTCCAAGATCCAGCCGATCAAGAGGAGGAAGAAGGAGACCCATCTCCAAAAATCCAACTTTGGAAAAAATCCCAGTCAAGAGAAGATCCAAAACTCAAGAGAGAAGAACCTCTGAAGATTTTTAGGGAGTTCGACTCAAAGACCCAAATCCACAAAGGAGTTTAACTCCTAATCCATATTCTTAGGAGTTTGACTCCAAATCTAAATCTTTTGGAGTTTAACTCCACTCAAAATCCTCTTTATGAGTTTAATTCCCATTTCTGGGGGTAAAAACCCTTTCCTTTCGCTAGCGCCCAAAGCGCTAGCGCCTGAGAGCCCACGTGCCGGGCACGTGAGGCGCTTGCACCAGCGCCTGAGCTCCCACGTGCCGGGCACGTGAGGCGCTTGCACCAGCGCCTGAGCTCCCACGTGCCGGGCACGTGAGGCGCTAGCACCAGCGCCCGAGCACTTTGGGCGCTAGCGCCCACGGGCCGGGCACGTGAGGCGCTAGCGCCCAAAGTGCTAGCGCCCAAAGCGCTAGCGCCCAAGCGCCCACGTGCCGGGCACGTGAGGCGCTAGCGCCCGAGCGTCCATGTTCCGGGCACGTGCCGAGCGCTTTCGCTAACGCCCAAAGCGCTAGCACCCGAGCGCCCATGTGCCGGGCACGTGAAGCGCTAGCGCCTGAACGCCTACGTGCCGGGCATGTGAGGCGCTAGCGCCCAAGCGCCGGCGCCAAATAATAACTCAAGCGCCCGAGCGCTCGCGCTAGCGCACCTGCGTGAAAGGCGCGCGAGGCGCTGGCACCCACGCGTCCTTTGGACGCCATTCCCCCTATTTTACACACATTCCACACTAAAAATACCCCCCCTCCGTTAGAAAAAATTTCTAACGGGGCGCTGTTCTGCACCCTGCAAGGGGGAAGCTACCCCCCTTGACCCCTAGCCCGCTATCCAGATAGCAGGACCCCCGTAAAAACTCTGCGGGCCCCCAGATTGATACGTAAGAGAGTGTGTTTTGTAGTTTAACCGCAATCAATAACGGTGTCGCGCGTAGCTAGACCGAGATGAGTACGGGTCGTCCTCAGGGAAACGTAGAACCATTTTACTTTTACTTTAGATGTGTTGAGAAAGAAAGGAGAGATAAAGAATTTTATAGAATGGTTTCTAGATCTACGTTAAACAAGATTGTAAAATATAGATCTAGATTATTTTAAAGATGTAGTAAATATAATAAGAAGGCTTGTAGGGTTCGTTAGGATTTAGTAGTTATGGACGATTAATTAAAAGTTACCATTTTTATCCATTAATAGATTTAGAACTAGAACGACGGTAATGCGTATAGATTAGGGTTTCTGGAGGGAAAAAGAATCCCACTCTTAACCCTTATCTCGACACGGAACTCCGTTCATATCTAGCCTTTACCAAAACAATCATTAATCTAATCTCTAATCGCGGTCGGAACTAGCAAAGAATTGCTAGCGCGCCCGATTAGGATGTTAATGATTCTTTTGATAAAGTTCTTAAACTTTATAGGACTTAAAAAGGGTTTAGAGATCTTCATCGTCCATTAGCCTACCCTAATCCTACGAACCCTAACAAGCGGAGAATTACTCGCGCATGTTGGGAGAAGAAGATGAAAAGAAAGAGAGGGAAAACATAATGTAAAATGCAAAAAGAATTAAATAAAACAACTACCTTTATTAATCTACTTGAACAATCTACACTTTGATTCCTTAGAAAATGATTACAAAGACTAGTTTTCTTCTCGATCTCTTCCGAGGAGGTAGACGAACAGTTGATGATCAGCCTGGATGCGTGAGCGTCTGGGGCTTCGTGATCTCTTCGGCCTGATGGCTTTTCTAAGAGGCTCTCGGTGCCTTTTTATAGTGCAAACCCAGAATCTTTTGCTTCAAAAGTTGGTAAAATACAGCAGAGAATCATGCCCCAAAATATTTCCTTCCAAATCCATAATATTGCGGCGGATCCGCGGCAAATGGGAGCTAAGGCCGCAGATTCACGGCCAACGGGTGAGATCTCTTGATCAAAATTCTTGTGCTTGCATCTTGTGACATGTGGCAATCCTAGGCACCTTCATAATTCAGAAATCTTCTCTCGGTTGCTTCCAGACTTGGTCTCCAAGTTTTGCTTCTTAATTTGTCAAGATTTCTTCAACAGCTTGATTTCTTTGATATATTCTGCATAACAACTTGGAAAATTCTGCACAATAATCTTAAATAATATTTAGTAGACTTAGTTATACTAGGATTTGGTCAATGAATTTATTTAGATACATTTTTCTACCAAATACTAATTAAAATATATTAACACATGGAAAATAGTGTTTTTACACATAAACCCTCATATGTATAATATATTATAATAAAGTCCTTTTTTAATATAAAAATGGTAGGAAAAATGTAATACAAATGTGCAGTTTTATCAACTGAACAAATACCCCCAAACTTATCTTTGATCGTCCCGAGCAAACTAGTTTATTCAAGAGGAGAAAAAGAAAGGAGAAAACTAAGCACACTTTCGTAGGCAGACACGATTGCACTGAGCACGTGCAACAAGCCGTTAAACCTCTAGGTGTCCCTAGTAGGAGGAGTGTTGTCTCCTGAGGGTTTTCAGCGGATTACACCCGCAAAATCCTATAACAAAAGAAAGATGGTGAAATTTACATATAAAGATAAGAACCATAAAAGAAAGGCCTTGAAAATAAGAGTTTCCAACTATACTAGCTTTTCAGTTGTCATGAGCCCTATCTTAATAGTCATGAAAAAATGTTAGAAATCATATCATCCCTCAATAAAACATCGTCTTTATTCTTCATTCCTACCTTTCTTCCAAACATTGATCATATAACCCCACGTGTGTGTGAAGAACATCCCTACACTCGGAGAATTCAATTCAAGCTATCATACTCTTGTCCATCTACCTTAGTACTTTTTAATTTGATGAATATTAAGATTCGCTCACACCTTTTCATGCGACCGTTAATACTTCTTGAGGTACTAACTGACCGATTACTCATGTGCTTGCTGATTAGGTGATAATATTTTCCTCGTCTTGCACCACCTAAGGCTTAGCAGTGACTCCCAGACCAGTTGGCCTTAGGGCACTAGGTGAAGAGGCACCCACACTATATTTTTTTATTGATGCCTTGGCGATAACAAAACCAGTGTTCATTTCTTTTTTCTTTTCACCATTTTTATATTTTCTTCAATTTTTCATTTCCTTCATACTTTGGCTTTTAGACAAGAGCATTTCAAGGTATCCTCTACTATCCCGAGTTTCAAGACGTGTGTAAGTGCATATAGTAGGGTATCAACATTCAAATGTTCGGCTTCCAGAATAGAAACTATTTTTCAGACTTATTTTTATCCTCAGATTAGTGACTTCCTTCATCTTACTAACCCTTGGGACAACAGCTCATAACTACTTATTACTAGTTCGTTTAAAAAAACTTCTAATTTTCTTGGTTTTCTTAAACTATTCCTATCTTTTGGATGTAATTTTTCACTTTCTACTCTTTTGTTATAAAAGATTTTTTTTTAATTTTTGAAAATGTTGTGCTTATGCAAAATATGATGCAAATTGATGTGTAAATAAGCACAAACCTCCCCCAAACCTGTTTACAGCAGTGTCCTCACTGATGTCATCTGTTAAGCTCAAAAACCTGTAGACTTGGGAGGAAATTATTAATGGGGGCAAGAATATATGGAAGTGAAAATCCTCCCCCAAACTTATTTTTGGCTCACAAATTTGAGGACAAAAGTTATGATCAAGAGCCAAAAATATATCCCCCCTCAAACATGAGTTAGACAATACGAAGCATTTTAAGAGGGGGTGAGTCATTTGGTCAAAGTAAGACTTTACAAAGACCAAAAGTCAACACCAACCATTCAAAGATTTTATCAGTATATCGTATAGGTTGGTGGAAGAATGTGTTGTATCGAGTCAAGAAAAAGTGGGGAAGGGATAAGAGGTGGTCAGGAAAGGGTTTGAATTTAGAGAAAAGAAAGAATGAGGAGGAATGCGAATGATTAGGAAGAATGAATGGTGACGGTTCAACCTCTATAGGTGGAGATTGATCAATCACAAAATCCGTATTGTTTAAAAATTCAAGTTCGTCAGCAAAAAGTTCTTCAAAACTTTTATCAATGGTGTGATTAAACATTTTGTTGTCAAAGAGTTTTATGCCAGAATTTATTCTACTTGATTCATAAAAAATCACTGAGGTAGAGAACTCGAAAAACTCATCTACCTCTTTTTCAAAAATATTCAAATCAAGTTGAATTTCCCGCCTGTCACGCGGGTGACCCGGGTTCGATCCCCGGCAACGGCGTCATTTGATTGATACGTAAGAGAGTGTGTTTTGTAGTTTAACCGCAATCAATAACGGTGTCGCGCGTAGCTAGACCGAGATGAGTACGGGTCGTCCTCAGGGAAACGTAGAACCTTTTCACTTTTACTTTAGATGTGTTGAGAAAGAAAGGAGGGATAAAGAATTTTATAGAATGGTTTCTAGATCTACGTTAAACAAGATTGTAAAATATAGATCTAGATTATTTTAAAGATGTAGTAAATATAATAAGAAGGCTTGTAGGGTTCGTTAGGATTTAGTAGTTATGGACGATTAATTAAAAGTTACCCTTTTTATCCATTAATAGATTTAGAACTAGAACGACGGTGATGCGTATAGATTAGGGTTTCTTGAGGGAAAAAGAATCCCACTCTTAACCCTTATCTCGACACGGAACTCCGTTCATATCTAGCCTTTACCAAAACAATCATTAATCTAATCTCTAATCGCGGTCGGAACTAGCAAAGAATTGCTAGCGCGCCCGATTAGGATGTTAATGATTCTTTTGATAAAGTTTCTAAACTTTATAGGACTTAAAAAGGGTTTAAAGATCTTCATCGTCCATTAGCCTACCCTAATCCTACGAACCCTAACAAGCGGAGAATTACTCGCGCATGTTGGGAGAAGAAGATGAAAAGAAAGAGAGGGAAAACATAATGTAAAATGCAAAAAGAATTAAATAAAACAACTACCTTTATTAATCAACTTGAACAATCTACACTTTGATTCCTTAGAAAATGATTACAAAGACTAGTTTTCTTCTCGATCTCTTCCGAGGAGGTAGACGAACAGTTGATGATCAGCCTGGATGCGTGAGCGTCTGGGGCTTCGTGATCTCTTCGGCTTGATGGCTTTTCCAAGAGGCTCTCGGTGCCTTTTTATAATGCAAACCCAGAATCTTTTGCTTCAAAAGTTGGTAAAATACAGCAGAGAATCATGCCCCAAAATATTTCCTTCCAAATCAATAATATTGCGGCGGATCCGCGGCAAATGGGGGCTAAGGCCGCGGATCCGTGGCCAACGGGTGAGATCTCTTAATCAAAATTCTTGTGCTTGCATCTTGTGACATGTGGCAATCCTAGGCACCTTCATAATTCAGAAATCTTCTCTCGGTTGCTTCCAGACTTGGTCTCCAAGTTTTGCTTCTTAATATGGCAAGATTTCTTTAACAGCTTGATTTCTTTGATATATTCTGCATAACAACTTAGAAAATTCTGCACAATAATCTTAAATAATATTTAGTAGACTTAGTTCTACTAGGATTTGGTCAATGAATTTATTTGCATACATTTTTCTACCAAATGCTAATTAAAATATATTAACACATGGAAAATAGTGTTTTTACACATAAACCCTCATATGTATAATATATTATAATAAAGTCCTTTTTTAATATAAAAATGGTAGGAAAAATGTAATACAAATGTGCAGTTTTATCAACTGAACACCCCCCGATATATCCAAAATCCCTTCAAAACACAACACTGCACATTGAGTTCGCATGACCTGTTTGACACCTCAATCGGAGGTTCTCTTACTCCAAAGGCGAGGGGTAATTAATGGCAGCTTAGTCCGCGGCTGCCGGAGATTCGGATTCCTACAATCAATAAACCCTAGCCTACCCTAGACATGGGAGAATCTTTACTGCGCCTGACCAGCGCGCGCGTATTCCCATCTTAATGGGGTGATGAAAAACACCCTACAGTCATCTGCCACGTGTCACGATCTGGGAGATCGCCGATACTGAGCAACATCATTATCCCCCTACTCTCATCCCGACCTGTTCATAGGTCGGGTCGAGAGTGGTCTGCCGGGTCACCCGAGGTGAGCTCCTTTTCGTAAATATCGTAAGCGTGCTTTCCCGGGCAATCAACTGTATTTTCTTGATGACGTCAGCGGATCAGGGGCCAGATCCTGCATTAAAGAGGATGCGCCGGGTCGTGCGTACGTTTACCGAAGCGACGGCCCACGTGTCTGGCGCTGGTTAGCTGAAGTGACGGCCGCAGATTTCCGGCGTCCGATGGGGTACGACCAATGCGCCTGCGATAGGTGGAGCGATGGTGGCCGTCGAATGTGATGAGTCATTTTGGCGGGAGATGACTGTCGCCGTTGGATGTGTACGCCGGTAGCTATAAATAGAGATGGGTCCCCATTAGGGCCCATGCCTCTTCATAATTTCCTCGTCCAGAGTCTCGTTAGCTCGGCACTCTCCTTTTTAGGTCGGATCTCTGCGTTTCTCGTCCGAGGACTCCTCTCCATCAGGTTAGATGTCTTCTTCTGAGGAGTCTGTAGATGTCGTCCGGGTAGATTCTAGGAAGTCTTCTGGAGCTTCCTCTTCTAAGTCGGAGTCCTCCCGGGAAGCTAAGGTTGGTAATGCTTCCCGGGGTCGTGCGACGGGGGTGGTCCCCAGAGCACAGGTCTCAGGTGTTCTTGGCGTACGGTCCTCGCTGAGGTGTATGTAGGAGCTTGTCAACATCAAGACTCGTTTCCTTATTCCTCCCAGCTATTCGCTTCGGCTGGCCGCCGAGGGGGAAAGGGCAAAGCAGGTATGGGGCAATGAGATTGCCCTATACCTGGTGGCCTTTTGGGCCGGGTTGCGTCTCCCCTTCTCTCCCGAGGTGATTGCGGCGTTGAACTATTTTGGGTTAGCCCCAGGCCAGCGGATACCAAACTCCTGGAGGATCCTACTCAGGTTTCTGGTCGGGTTGAGATTGAGTCAGATCCCTTTCGGCCTGAGCCTCCTTGTTTCCTCCCTTTGCTACAAAAAACACCCCAGCGCTCATAAGGGCAAGCCGAGCTGGGTATATATTTCCTTTAGAAAACAACGGGGTGATGCTGCTGGATCGGGGATTGTCGTAGTACCTTCTTCCATCCATGAATGGAAGAGGAAGTTTTTCTTTATCGCGCCGCCCGAGGGTGAGGATTAGCCTGTGCCCACCCTGTAGCAGAGGGCCAGCTGTCCGCAGGTGGGGCGGTCGAATGATCCCGATGCGATGGCGCTGTCAAAGTGGGTGCCCCTCCCTCGGGTCGACGTGCTGCTGTCTGAGCGGGCCCTCAGTTGAGCCGGGCTCAGCCCCGCCGAGTACACGAGTAAGTTGGGAGCTCTCAGGCGACCTGTTTAGACTTGTGCATTTTTTCTATTTTTCCTGGCATCGTTGACTCCTCGTATTTTTGTCTTATGCAGGACCCATGGATATGAGCAAGTTCCATGCGGCAGTGACCGACGCGAAGAGGGGGAAGAAGTCCCAAGGTGCTGGCCCTTCTCGCCCGCCATCCGTTCCGGCCCACTGGTGGCCCCTTCACTCAGGTACCCAAGTGAGCCCCGGGCACCCGAGTCTAATCGTGCGCCGGTTCGAAAGCGTGCTTGGGCGCAAGAGCCTCGGGCCCCCGAGATGGGAGACGAGGAAGGTTCACCCGCGCCGACCCTCAAGAGGTCTCATAGGAGGGCGCCCCGCTCTCCGACTTCCCCGATCCTTGTGGATGATAGGGAGCTTCGCTTCGAGGTGCCCTCAGGGCTTTCTGTCGCCGACAGCCTGCTCTCGGATATGGAGAGGTCGCCCGGAGGCAGGGTCCCACGAGGAACTCTCCGGGCCCAAATGGCGGCGATAGCTCAAGAGGCCGTGCAGATTAGTGTTCGCACTTCACCTGTTTCTTTATCTAACATTTTGTTCGTGTGATCGGGTGCTTCCCTCCCCTTTTTGACCCTCTTTCTTTCTTCAGGTCCTCCAGCACGCTGCCCTCGTCGTCCACATGGAGGAAGAGGAGATTGTTCCGGCGATGCGGGCCACAGGCGAGTTCTCCTTGGGGGGGAGTGCTTAAGGCTGGAGCTAGGGGCAGCGACGGAGAGGGCTTCTGCCCTTGAGGACCAGGTGGAGGCCGGGAACAGGGAGGTCGCTCGGTACCGAGAGGAAGCCCGAGCCGCTGAGTCCCAGTTGGAGGACTCTCGGGTGCTCATTGCTACCATGAAGAAGACGGTGAGCACTTTTCGGAAGGAGAACGAGGCGGAAAAGGACCGGGTGCAGAAAGCGGTGGAGAGCTACAAAAAGTCGGATTAGTTCTACACCGACCTTGCCAGTGCTGGGGCATCATTTGGCACGACGCCCTCGACTCAGTCAAGGCTCAGATGCCGGAGTTCCCTGACGCCGAGCTCCAGGCCTTGTACCCTCTCCACGACGACGCACAGGGGATCTCCCCCGGACATGATGCAGGGAAAGTGGCCCCGGTGGGAGTGCGAGGGGTAAGTCGGTCGCCCCGGCAGCCGGCGCCGAAGTTCCTTCCGATTGTGCCAACCCTGAAGATGTCGCCCCGGTGGTTGTAAGGGAAGCGCCGCACGCTGAGGTCGTCCCTGCCCCTGAGGCTTGAAGCCCTACGTCTTCTTATTTCTATCCTTTGCTTTGAAATTTTGTAAGCCTCCGGGCACTTTTGTTAGGTTGGGGATCCCATAATACCTTTGTAAGACCTTTGATTTCTGTGAATAAAAAATCTTTTTGCAGTTTCTTTGTGTGCACATTATCCTTTTGTTTGTGGAGAACATTCGTTATTTGCACGTTTCATCTTTCATGTCAGGTCAGTTCTTCGTCTGGCGATAATACGTCGAGTTGAATTCGACCATTTGCCAAGTGTGCAATGACTGGTGAAGGGTCGGTATCTCCATGGCCCCGAAGTCGAGGTGGGGATCGCTTAGACGTGGATGGCCTCTTGGCGAGGGCTTGGACCGTGGCGTCAGTGGGTCGTAACACCAGCCATGGATGACCGAGAAGGGTAGCTGCTCGATTGCCTCTTGGCGAGGGCTTTGATCTCTGGCGTTGTGGGTAGGGAGCTACCAGCCAGGGATAACCGAGCAGGGTTGCTGCCTGATTGCCTCTTGATGAGGGCTTTGATCCTTAGCGTGGGAGGGGCTGTAAGGGGCCTGCTAAGGAAGGGCCGAGCAGAGTTACTGCCCGGTGCCTCTTAGCGAGGGCTTTGATATCTGGTGTTGTGGGTATAGGGCTACCAGCCAGGGATAACCGAACAGGGTTGCTGCCTGATTTCCTCTTAATGAGGGCTTTGATCCTTAGTGTGGGAGGAGCCGTAAAGGGCCTGCTAAGGATTGGCCGAGCAGGGTCGCTGCCCCGTGCCTCTTGGCAAGGGCTTTGATCCTTAAGGACGGGCCGAGCAAGGTTACTTCCCGGTGCCTCTTGGCGAGGACTTTGATCTCTGGCGTTGTGGGTAAGGAGCTACCAGCCAGGATAACCGAACAGGGTTGCTGCCCGATCACCTCTTGATGAGGGCTTTGATCCTTAGCGTGGGAGAGGCCGTAATGGGCCTGCTAAGGACGGGCTGAGCAAGGTTGCTGCCTGGTGCCTCTTGGCGAGGGCGTTGATCCTTAAGGACGGGACGAGCAGGTGTTCCCCTCCGAAAGGCGGCGCACAAGACTGCGATGTCCTGACGCTGAGATTCGGGGCAGATGCTATTTGGTTTTATCCGTCCACCTCTCCGAAGATGCCAAGTTGATTTATGGCACCGTGTATCGGAGGCTTAGACGGATGCGGCCGATGTAGCAGACTTCGTCAGATTCCCCCTCAGGGTGAGGGATTTTTTGATTGTGGGGACGCTCTTCCCTGCAGGCGCAAGCCCCTGCAGTTAATTACGCTACCGCATCGCGGTAACAACTTTCTCCTTCTCCAGAATTTCACTTCGTGTCGTGTGTGTTTGTTTTGTTTGTGGTTGCCCGTGGATTGTATACGGAGACTGAGTAATACCGTCGTCCGGAGGACGTGGATTAGTCCAAATCCGTGTTTACTTAGATTTGGGTTTGGTGTTTTAGTTTAAGGATACATTAGTCGCGTTGCGGCTAAGATCAACTTAAACGTTCGTCAAGGATACGTTAATCCTGTTTTGGACTAAGATTGACTTGACGTAATGATCTATTTAATATCTGGCCGTCGGGACTCGTCACCTCTCTGACGTCGTTGAGGGATTACAACGACGAGCGTCAGAGGAGTTCAGAGATGTACCCTTGAACCAAAGTTGATTTGGAGTTTTATCGTTTATTTAAATATCTAAGGATACGTTAACCGTATTTGGGGCTAAGATCCACTTAGACGGGACCGTTTAGATCCGACGAAAGAGGGTTTGGGCCCCATTGTGCCAGTTTAGGGACGTGGCGGTCTATCGCCAGTTTAGGGACGTGGTGGTCTATCATTAGTTTAAGGACGTTTCGGTCCAATATTAGTTTAGGGACGTCTCGGTCCGATATTAGTTTAAGGACGTTTCGGTCCGATATTAGTTTAAGGACGTTTCGGTCCGATATTAGTTTAGGGACGTTTCGGTCCGATATTAGTTTAGGGACGTTTCGGTCCGATATTAGTTTAAGGACGTTTCGGTCCACGAGTTTAAGGACCCCGCAGTCCATATTCATGCGTGGTTGTTGGGACCCGTCACCTCTCTGACGACGCTGAATGATTACAACGACGTGTGTCAGAGGAGTTCGGAGATGTACCCTCGAACCGGATATAAATCGATTTAAGAGAGAGCTATGCTGAGTCAATTTAATTTGGGGGCTTACGCCAGAATTGGCCTATGTCTCATTAAGAATATTCAAGATTTTTCTTGATCTTTGGCCTATTAGGCCTATGCTAGGGCCTTGCCCATATTTAATAATGCACCGCATTTTATTCTGGCCTGCTAGGCCCCCCTTTTTTTTGATTTGGGCTCTGTCCCTTTATTTATGATGCAGAGCATCTGTTTTGGTTTGGGCTCTGCCCTTTTTAAAATAATGCATTGCATTTTATTAGGCCTGTTAGGCCTTCTTTAATTTGGGCTTAGCCCTTTTATAAGCAATACAGTGCATTTGTTTGGCGCTTTGTGCTAAACAATGAGCGCAAGCTCATATGATGATGACACGTGTCATGCTCTGGTGAGCGCAAGCGCAACAGCGCAGTGCGCTGCGCTGTTGCGCTGCTGACACGTGGCGCGCTCTGTTGAGTTGCGCCAATTCCAGAGAGCAAAGCTCTATCTCAAGAGCGCATAGCGCAAGTTATTCTGTAGCTGACACGTGGCGCTCTCTCAAGAGCGCAACAGTGCTGTTTGGAAGTGCAGAGCACTAAGAATCTTTTAGATTCTAGGATCAGAAGTGCAAAGCACTATTTAATTTCTTGATCTTCATTTAGATCAAAGAAAAAAAGAAAAAAATAAATTTTTCTTTGTTTGTTTCAAGAACCAGAGGTTCATAAAAAAGTGCAAAGCACTGTTATTTCTTATTTATATATATATATATATATATTTTTATTTAAGATTATTGATCTTGTTCTTAGATCGATAATCTACCCATAAGAGAACTTTCTCTCCTCCCTCAAGGTTTTTACCTTCTGTCGTTCTTGAGGAGTTTTTCCAGAGCTTTCTTCTTTCTCTTTTTTTTAGAAGGATCTTGATGCCTTTGAAATGAGGTCTGGGGTCCTTTTTATAGGGCTCATAAATTAGTTAAATTTGTTACATAAATCTCTTCTGAGTAATTTGGGGAATTTTCCCCACCGTTGGATCTTTTAATCCAAAGGCCCCTGCTTTGCAGAAGAAAATCTTTTTGTTTTAACAAGAACAGAAAAGATTTGTTAAAATCTTAATACAGTTTGGCGCAGATGTCCCAGCGCGTGACACGTGTCGCGCAGCGCACAGCGCAGCGCAACTGCGCTGACACGTGTCGCGCAGCGCAACTGCGCCAGCGCATCTGCGCTGACACGTGTCGCGCAGCGCACAGCGCAGCGCAACTGCGCCAGCGCATCTGCGCTGACACGTGTCGCGCAACGCAGAGCGCAGCGCAACTGAAGCGTTGCTTCCTTTAAACAGAGCTTCGCTCTGATTGGGCGCGCTGCCTTGGGCGCAGCGTTGATGCGGCTGCGCCAGACACGTGGCGCCTTGCGCTCAGCGCAGAGGATCTGAAGCATTGCTTCATTTATTGAAGTATAAATTTTCAAAGCAAAGCTTTGTTTCTGATTGGGGAGTTGCTTCATCTTCCACCTCGGAATTTGATCGGAGCTTTGCTCCGATTGGGGTAAACAAGTGCCCCCCACCGTTGCGCTTACGTGGCCCTAAAACGTGAGCGCGACGGTGACAGAATTCCAACCGTTGCAGTAACTTTTGGAAGTTGAAGAGGCGTTTGGTGCCTATAAATAGGACCTTTGGTCCCCCACAGATGCTTATCATCTTTCCGATTTTATTTTCAAAAAACTTCAGAGCTTTGCTCTTGCCTTCAAGAACTCTAGAGCTTTGCTCTTCTTTCCAAAGTTTTTAGAAAAAAAACTTTAGGTAAAATTGAATCTTAGATTAAATTAATTTTAATTAATCTTTAAACAGCAGAGCTTTGCTCTTATAGATCTTTTGATCTAAAGAGATCCCCATTGGGGTTTCACTAGCAGAGCTTTTGCTCATGGGTTTTAATCCTTGAACAGAGCTTTGCCCTCTAGGAATCTAGTTCTCTATGTATATTATTTTTCTTCTATCACTAATCTTCCTGTGGTATTTCCTCCAGGCATAATGGCGGCGGTGCATCTATACAGTTTGCACGAGTTCATTACTTACGACGATATCCGTGCTCAGGGTCGTCAACAAAACCAGGAGTTTACGGACGATGAATGTGCAGAAGTCATGGGTCGTCTGAACGCAAGCGGTGGTTGGCTGTTGCCTCGTCGTTCGGCCCTTTTGAAAGTCGTGTTGGGAGCCATATGGAGAGCACTTCCGGATCTTCATGAGGCCTTACCGCTTAACGCACTGGATGATGCCGAAGACAAGGTGCATTCAGTGTACCTGACAGGGATGATCTCAAAGAAACGGAGGAACAACCTCATTGACATCCTACACCAAGTCTTCCAGCAAACGACGATAGTTGCCGCCTATCGAAGGCCAAGGGGGCTTGCCGATGATATTGACACAGAGGAGCGCGAGAGGCTGCGCATAAGAATAATTAGAAAGGCCAGAAGAACTCTGGATGGCCTTACTTTTGAATTCCTCAATCCGTGCCCCGGATCTGAGGTTATTCCATTGTAATAATATTTTTCTTCCATTGCTTTTTATGATTGTAAGAATTTTGGGCAATATTAATGGAAATTTTTTTTTATCCCAGCTTATCTTTATTATGTATCTTTTGTCCTGAGTCTTTTTGCCCATGCATGAATGAATACGTCTTGAACGCTTGATCAAACATAAATCAGGTGCTCTTTCTGTTGCTTTTCCTCTTTCTCAGCATGTCGTCACAATTAGCAGGTAAGAGAGTAAGTTTCTTGATTTCTTCACGAGATAGCGAGGGCTTAGGCCGCAGGTTCAGATCTGCTTCCTAAGACTTTTCAACTCTATGAACCGTGAGGGTCCATAGAGACTTTTCTCCCTACGGATCGAGAGGATCTCGCAGGTGGGTTTTTCTCCTTAGGAATCGTGAGGATTCCTAAGTGTGGTTTTCTCTTGTAAGTCGTAAGGATCCTACAAGAGAATTTTTCCTTCTTACGAGTCGAGAGGACTTGTAAGCGGTTGCTTCCCTCCTTGTCGAAGTTCGACGTTGGAGAGTGAGACCCGTGGATAGTATGCAAGAGACCGTTTTGGGCCAACTCGCAGGGTCCCAATGCTTAGGAAACAGGCTTATTTTATGCCTACTGCCTAAGGCTTTATCTCACAAGTCGAGCCGCCTCGACAATTTTTCACAAGTCGAGACGAATTGAACATTTCTCTCAAGAACATCTTAACGTCGCATTTAACCTCTGCTCTTTACGACAGAAGCCCGTTAAGGTTGGTGGTACTTAGGGTTTTAGCCATCGTACCGTCGCATAAGCTGATATAGTCCTCGATAGGCAATCGTGCTGTTCGAGTAGCCTTGCGACTGCCGTGTCTCTGATCCCTTCGGGGGCTGGACAAGACGTCTTCAAGCAATCCTCCTTGGCAGTTTGACCGTCGGAAGAGCAAGCGCTAGGAATTTGTCATGCCGCTTTTTACTTGAGGTTAGGCTCATTTTGGAGAGCCCCGATGAGTCATAACCACTCCGGGCTGGTGTGGGATGATCTCCGATAGTCTTTCAGGCTTTATATGACTTGCCGTTAAGACCCTGAAGCTAGGAATTTGGCCTTTGCTTCGTTTGCTGGCATTGCGTCTGCTGTATCGGGACGAATGTTGCGGTGGGAACTAGGGATTTTGCCGTGGCTCCGTTTGTTTGATGACGTTGCGTCTGCTGTGTCGAGATGAACGTTGGGGTGACATCTCGTCTGCTGTATCGAAACGAACGTCGAGGTTGTCTCTAGGTTGCTGGTGAACCGTCGAGGTTTGGAACTAGGCATTTTGCCGTGGCTCCATTTGTTTAATGACGTTGCGTCTGCTGTGTCGAGATGAACGTTGGGGTGACATCCCGTCTACTGTATCGAAACGGACGTCGAGGTTATCTCTAGGTTGCTGGTGAACCGTCGAGGTTTGGAACTAGGGATATTGCCGTGGCTCCATTCGTTTAATGGCGTTGCGTCTGCTGTGTCGAGACGAACGTTGGGGTGACATCTTGTCTGCTGTATTGAGACGGACGTCGAGGTGGTGACCATTCTGTGCTGGTGCGAGATGATCTCCGATTGTCTTTCCGGTTTTATATGAGTTACCGTCAAGACGTCGAAGCTAGGAATGTGGCCTTCGCTTCGTTTGCTTTGGTGTGTCCAAATCCTGTTGGAGGAAGAATGCTGGGGTTGACATTTCGTCTGCTGTATCGAGACGAACGTCAAGGTGGCGACCACTCTGTGCTGGTGCGAGATGATCTACGATTGTCTTTCCGGTTTTATATGAGTTACTGTCAAGACGTCGAAGCTAGGAATGTGGCCTTCGCTTCGTTTGCTTTGGTGTGTCCAAATCCTGTTGGAGGAAGAACGCTGGGGTTGACATTTCGTCTGCTGTATCGAGACGAACGTCAAGGTGGTGACCACTCTGTGCTGATGCGAGATGATCTCCGATTGTCTTTCCGGTTTTATGTGAGTTACCGTAAAGACGTTGAAGCTAGGAATGTGGCCTTCGCTTCGTTTGCTTTGGTGTGTCCAAATCCTGTTGGAGGAAGAACGCTGGGGTTGACATTTCGTCTGCTGTATCGAGACGAACGTCAAGGTGGTGACCACTCTGTGCTGATGCGAGATGATCTCCGATTGTCTTTCCGGTTTTATGTGAGTTACCGTAAAGACGTTGAAGCTAGGAATGTGGCCTTCGCTTCATTTGCTTTGTCATGTCTGAATCCCTGCTGGAGGAAGAACACTGAGGTTGACATTTCGTCTACTGTATCGAGACGAACATCAAGGAGGTGACCACTTCATGTGAGATGGTCTCCGATTGTCTTTCCGGTTTTATGTGAGTTACCGTAAAGACGTTGAAGCTAGGAATGTGGCCTTCGCTTCGTTTGCTTACACTGCGTCTGGTGTATTGAGACGAACGCTGAGGTGGAGCTGGGATTTTTCCATCACTCCGCTTTGTTTCGACCATGGGGTCTTTTGTTAACTTTGCATGTACACCCTGCTGGGCTGCGAAGGAACACCGTTGTTGACATTGCGTCTGTTGTAACGAGACGAATGCTAAGGTGGAGTTGGGATTTTACCGTTACTCCGCTTTGTTTCGACCGTGAGGTCTTTTGTTGACGTTGCATCTGCCTCCAGCTGGACTGCGGAGGAACGCTGTTGTTGACATTGCGTCTACTGTATCGAGACGAATGCTGAGGTGAAGCTGGGATTTTGCCATCGCTCCGCTTGATGGTGTAACATCTGTGTCCTGTTGGAATGAGGAGGCACACCGTTGTTGGTCTCCAGGCTGTAGACGTGGCCATTGAGATTTGGAACTAGGGACTTTGTCATGGTTCCGTTTCGTTGCGATTCTGAGGTCAGTTGTTAACGTCATGTCTTCATCTAGTTGGAGTGAGGAGAAACGCCGTTGGTGATCTCTAAGTTGTCGATGTTAACGTCGAGACCCTGAAGCTCGGGATCTTCATTTGCTTCATTTGTTGACATCGTGTCTGTAATATTGCGACAAATGTCGAGATGGTCTCTAGGTTGTCTATGAACCGTCGAGATTTGGCTTCGCTTTCTGATGGAGCCTGTTGGGAAGGTATGGTTCCCTCTTTATCTGTGCCCCTGAATTGTATACAGGGATCGATGTGATTTCACTTGTAGGGCAAAAAGTTTCATTCTTTTAATTTTTTTGTTCTTTCCGTGATGCTCTATCATTTCAGCTTTTTATATCGCGAAAATCACGATTGCCCAATCATTTCGGCTATTTTTCGCGGTGCCCAATCATTTCGGCTATTTTTCTTTTTACTCGCTGCTTTTTATTGCGAGTTGCTCAACCATTTCGGCTATTTTGCTTGCATACATTTTTACTTGCTGATTTTGTTTGCAAGTTGCCCTATCATTTCGGCTATTTCGTATGCATTTTTTTTTTTTGGCGAGTAGGGGATTTGGGATCTGATACCAATCTTGGCATCAGCATCGCTGCGACTGGAATATTGCCAGGAGCGAATCATCATTTGCCGTGAAAGGACTTGAAATTTGATATCGGTTTAGACATCAGCATCGCTGCAATTGGGATATTACCAGGAGCAAATCATCATTTGCCTTGGAAGGACTCGGAATTTGATACCGTTTTAGGCATCAGCTTTGCTACAAATGGGATATTGCCAGGAGCGAATCATCATTTGCCTCTGTCGATGCCGAACAAAGGTGGCTTAGTAAACAGGGTTAAGGGTCCTGTCGGCTAAGGCTTTTGACTTCATGAGCCGTAAGGGTCTCACAAAGGTATTTCTCCCTACAAGTCGTGAGGATCTTGTAGGTGTGTTTTCTCCTTAGGGATCGTGAGGATTCCTAAGTGTATGTTCCCCTGTAAGTCGTAAGGATCTTACAAAAGGATTTTCTCCTTATAAGTCGAGAGGACTTACAAGTGTTGTTTGCTGTACAAGCATATCCCTAGTCGCGGATGGGACTTTGTTAGGGAAATATTTATTCGTGCCCGTGGATTGTATACAAGGGTCATTATGAGCCGCTTGTAGGGCAATGTCGAAAGTTGTGGGGGTTGCTTAAGCACAGGTTTAGGCCTCTGTAACTTAAGACTTTCAAATCTTACGAGCCGTGAGGGTCCCATAAGAGCCTTCTCCTCACGAGTCGTGAGGATCTCGCAAGTGTACTTTCTCCTTAGGAATCGTGGGGATTCCTAAGTGTGTTGTTCCCTTGTGAGTCGTAAGGATCTCACGCGGGTGGTTTCTCCTTATAGGGTCGAGAGGCCCCTATAAGTGTTTCTTAACGAGGTTGCGCCCTTTCGGGTTTTCACAAACACTCGCCGGTAGTCCTGCTGTTTTTACTCACGGAGCCCTCTCGGGTTTTCATCCGTGCCTGTTTTGCTTATGGACATACCGTTTTTTTTTCTTTTATTCTTTTTATTTTCTTCTTCTTCATTTTTTTTACGAGGTCGCGCCCTTTCGGGTTTTCACGAACACTCGCCGGTAGTCCTGCTGTTTTTACTCACGGAGCCCTTTCAGGTTTTCATCCGTGCCCATTTTGCTTATGGACATACCGTTTATCTTTTTTTATTTATTTTTTTATATTCTCGTCAGCTTGAGAATGCTGCGGTAGTAGTTTTAAAAACATTACGGTCATTTGCAAGTTTTAGGACATTGCGGTCCATCATTAGTTTAAGGACATCTCGGTTCGTTGTTAGTTTAAGGACGTTTCGATCCGTTATCCAGTTTTAGGACGTAGTGGTCCGTTAGGCTTTCTCTATGAATGAGCATGATGCCCCCGGCGTGTCCATATTTTTCGGAGCATGCGGTTGTGGCGGGTTCACCTTCCAAATTTCGGACAACGCGAACTTGCCCTGTTGGTATTGGTCTTCAACCCAGTTTTTGAAGACGTAGCAGTCCTCGATCAGGTGACCTACTGTTTGGTGGTAAGGGCAATAATTAGGATTATTAACATCGCCTGGCCGCAACGGACGTTTTGGACTCGGCAGATTGATGAGTCTGTCGCACACTGCCAGCTCGAACAGTTCCCTTGTTTTATCTTGCGGAAACGAGTAAGGACGTTTCAACTTTTCCTGGAGGGGTTGCCGCTTGTTGCTTTGGAAAGCAACCGGCCTAGGGTCACCTGATTGTTGTTGAGTGCAGGCGATGAGGGCCGTTTTTCTTTTTCCTTTATCCTTTTTGTTCGATCCTTTGTTTACGGGGCCGAGATTTTTTCCGAGTAGCATGCGATTGCACGGCTGAACGTTCTCGCAGCTTCTCAATTCCTTTATTTTTGAAATAGATTCCCCGAGGGAAGAGTTGGGGGTAGCTTCTTCGTCAAAGTCGCTTCCGAAGGTGATAATTTGTGATCCCTTGAAGTCGGCTATATGACAGTCGGCGTCGGCTCTTTCGCGCTCATCTATCGCATTTTTCCGATGTCCACAAGCTTCACATTTTGTCATGTCGAAGTGTCGCTTTTGAGCGACATACCCTTGCCACCAACAGTTAAAGGATTCGCAGTCTTCGGTAGGATGTATGATCTTCTGATGATATAAACAGAAGTTAGGGTGCATCTCTACCTCAGAGAAAGGATTTTCTTCGGAGGGCGGTAGCTTCATTCCTACTGATAGAGCTTTGGCGAACCGTTTCCTCGTCTTGAATTTGTTTTTACCCGCAGTGTATGGCTTTTGATTTGACGGGAATACCTTAGTTCTTTCCAGTATGGCCATTTCATGCTATTGATTGGCTTTTGCTTTCAGACGAATTTCATTTAGGAAGGCATCGATCAACTTGTCTGACGGCAGCGGAATTTCTGTTTCAGGGTCCGCCGTTGATTTCTCAGCGCAAGGATCCTCCTCATCATCCGTCAGTGAATGAGAAATCACATGACAAGTCGCTACGTAGTCTTCGGATTCATCCGATAAGTTTTCTCCATCGTTTTCATCCTCGACGAAAGAACAAGTTGCCCCCGGCGTGTCCGTCTTCCTTGGAGAGTGCGGCTGTGGTGGATTTACCTTCCAGCTTTCAGACAGCGTGAACTTTCCTTGCAGGTATTGATCCTCGATCCATCCCTTAAAGACGAAACAATTCTCAATCGGGTGACTTACCGTTTGGTGGTAAGGGCAATAATTGGGATTATTAAGATCACCTGGCTGCAACGGACGTTTTGGATTCGGCAGATTAATGAGTCTGTTGCGCACTGCCAGCTCGAACAGTCTTCTCGTTTTATTCTGAGGAAACGAGTAATGACGTCCTAGCCTCTCTTCGAGGGATGGGCATGGACGCACGTTGTTTTGGCGAGCGACCGGCTTTGAGTTGCTCGACTGTTGCTGAGCGTTGGCGACGATGATCACTTTTCCTTTCTCATTTCGGGGATCGGGTCTTGGAGGAGATGGTCTATGGCCCATCTGGTCCATTTGGGCTAATTTGTCGATCAAGGCCTGGAAGGTGGTCGGCCTGAAGAACATCATGAATTGCGAGATGGTCGCCTGCGGATCGAGAGTGCCCACGAGCATGCCTACCGCAGGTGCCTCTTCTATGCGTTGTTCGCATTTCGACCATAGGTTTCGCCATCGTGTTGCGTATTGGACCCACGTTTCGCCGGGCCTTATCCTGGCATTTATCAGTGCTGTAATCGGGGTGCGTTCACTAGCACTTGCGAATCTTTGTGTAAACAGCAGTTCCATCTCTGCAAATGTTTTAACAGAGTCGTTAGGTAGCTCCGAGTACCATTCAAAGGCTGTTTCTGCTAAGCTGCCGACGAATTGACGTAGCAACAATTTGTCATCGCCTCCAGTATTGCCGCATAAGGCCCTGAATTGAGCGACATGCTGATGCGGATTCCCTGTCCCTTTATATACGTGGAATTTAGGGATCGTATATCCTGGCGGGTAACTGATTTGGTCATACCAGCTCGGATACGGTCGTCCGGTTCTAACAATTTGCCCAGCCGCTTCATTCGCCTGATGAACCCGGATCTGCTGAGCTATATATTCGTCTAGGTCAACTTTGGAGATTGCCTCCTCCTTAGCTGTTGATAGAACCGGCGGAGGATTTGACGTTTCTCCCCTGTCGTCTTCAAGGACGATCGGAGGATCTTCAGCAGGAGGGTCCGGCTGTAACATCATCCCTACTATATCTTTGAAGAGGAGCGCCATCTGTTTTATGTTTGCCGCCTGCTCTGCAGCTTCTTTGTCCCTCTTTTCGAGGACTCTACGTAAAAAGTCAGCGTCAGTTTCTTGTTCTTGACGCTCATCCGAAGACGTTTCAGAGCTTTCTTTTGGCTCAGTGAGTGCAGCCATTGTAGTCATCATTTCCTGAAGCTTTTGCTGTTGCTCTTGGGCTTTCGTCACGGATCGGGTGAGCGGTCGGTGGCCCATAGAAGTGCGGCTTTCCTCCTTTCCAGAAGCCATATAAACAGTGTGCACCACCATGCCCCCAGACTCGGGGCGTTTGTGTTCGGTGTCTTTGCGATTTGCCGAAGACACAGGGGCTTCTTGCGGCCTCCTTTTTTGAGTGATTGGAGTTAAGGGAGCCGTTGTAGTGGGCACCCAAGTAGCTTTTGCTTTTTGTGGTTTTACAGAGTAATCCTTCCCCTGCCGAACCTTCATCTTTTTATGTCGTCGGAGGCAGTCTTGATCGATCACCGACTCTTGAACCTGTCGCCAGACTTTGTAAATTTTAGAGGACAGCCGTTGAAGGGGCTGCTCTAGCTTCTTCTCTGGAATATTCTTCACAGATGAATGAGTTCGCTTTAGCACCGCAGTAGGAGAGTTTCTGCGCACCGAGTTCAGCAACTCAAAGCTGTTCCTGGTTGGAACAGCAGTATCGATCTCCACCATTAAAGTTGGAGGAGTAAGTCCAGAGGGGGAGTTGCCCCCAGCCTTCTTCACTTGGCGCCAGTAGCGACGTCGGGCATGTCGTGCTGATGGAGTTGTTTCAGCTATAGAGGTGACCTCCTCATGCCCCCTGTATTGGTCAGAATATACCGGTACCAGCTTTTTAAAGATCGACGTCCGTTGAACGGGGACGACCAACCTGTCAGAAGCGGGCTTCCGAACATGGGAAGCAACCTTGGTGACTTCGCCAAGAACGGGAGCTGGGATAGCTATCCGCTTCGGGATAACGCCTTCTGGTATGGCAGGCTTCTTCATGGGCCCGATGGAGCTCTGGCCTAATCCATTAAAACCTGAAGCAGCGGAGTTGGGCGACCTATTGAGAGGGGTCGCGGCAGTGGTAAGTCGATCGAAAACCGACTTCTTTGGAGCTTCTTGCAATGTCATTGGGGCGTTGAAGCTCATCGGTGGGAGCATGGTCCCAAAAAATAGTCTAGTGGTGGCTTGAGCCACCTGCTCCACCGGCATTTTGAAAAGGGAGGCCGCTTGGGGCCCATAAGTCACTCCTCCAGTAATGACGAATTGAGAGTTGTTGCTGCAGGCGATGCAGTTCGAAGCCATTGATCTTCTATTTTCTGCACGGAGCAAGACACCAAATCTTAGTACCTTGAATCCACAGGCAATCACAGCAAACCGTGATTTGTTCGCGAACACGACACACGAAGTGTGGAGTGGAAAGAGGAAGAGGTCCCACCGGGCGTGCCAGAATCTGTTCCCCTCCGAAAGGCGGCACACAAGACTGCGATGTCCTGACGCTGAGATTCGGGGCAGATGCTATTTGGTTTTATCCGTTCACCTCTCCGAAGATGCCAAGTTGATTTATGGCACCGTGTATCGGAGGCTTGGACGGATGCGGCCGATGTAGCAGACTTCGTCAGATTCCCCCTCAGGGTGAGGGGTTTTTGGATTGTGGGGACGCTCTTCCCTGCAGGCGCAAGCCCCTGCAGTTAATTTCGCTACCGCATCGCGGTAACAACTTTCTCCTTCTCCAGAATTTCACTTCGTGTCATGTGTGTTTGTTTTGTTTGTGGTTGCCCATGGATTGTATACGGAGACTGAGTAATACCGTCGCCCGTAGGACGTGGATTAGTCCAAATCCGTGTTTACTTAGATTTGGGTTTGGTGTTTTAGTTTAAGGATACATTAGTCGCGTTGCGGCTAAGATCAACTTAAACGTTCGTCAAGGATACGTTAATCCTGTTTTGGACTAAGATTGACTTGACGTAATGATCTATTTAATATCTGGCTGTCGGGACTCATCACCTCTCTGACGTCGTTGAGGGATTACAACGGCGAGCGTCAGAGGAGTTCAGAGATGTACCCTTGAACCAAAGTTGATTTGGAGTTTTATCGTTTATTTAAATATCTAAGGATACGTTAACCGTATTTGGGGCTAAGATCCACTTAGACGGGACCGTTTAGATCCGACGAAAGAGGGTTTGGGCCCCATTGTGCCAGTTTAGGGACGTGGCGGTCTATCGCTAGTTTAGGGACGTGGTGGTCTATCATTAGTTTAGGGACGTCTCGGTCCAATATTAGTTTAAGGACGTTTCGGTCCGATATTAGTTTAAGGACGTTTCGGTTCGATATTAGGGACGTTTCGGTCCGATATTAGTTTAGGGACGTTTCGGTCCGATATTAGTTTAGGGACGTTTCGGTCCAATATTAGTTTAAGGACGTTTCGGTCCACGAGTTTAAAGACCCCGCAGTCCATATTCATGTGTGGTTGTTGGGACCTGTCACCTCTCTGACGACGCTGAATGATTACAACGACGTGTGTCAGAGGAGTTCGGAGATGTACCCTCGAACCGGATATAAATCGATTTAAGAGAGAGCTATGCTGAGTCAATTTAATTTGGGGGCTTACGCCAGAATTGGCCTATGTCTCATTAAGAATATTCAAGATTTTTCTTGATCTTTGGCCTATTAGGCCTATGCTAGGGCCTTGCCCATATTTAATAATGCACTGTATTTTATTCTGGCCTGCTAGGCCCCCCCCCTTTTTTTTTATTTGGGCTCTGTCCCTTTATTTATGATGCAGAGCATCTGTTTTGGTTTGGGCTCTGCCCTTTTTAAAATAATGCATTGCATTTTATTAGGCCTGTTAGGCCTTCTTTAATTTGGGCTTAGCCCTTTTATAAGCAATACAGTGCATTTGTTTGGCGCTTTGCGCTAAACAATGAGCGCAAGCTCATATGATGATGACACGTGTCATGCTCTGGTGAGCGCAAGCGCAACAGCGCAGTGCACTGCGCTAGTGCGCTGCGCTGTTGCGCTGCTGACACGTGGCGCGCTCTGTTGAGTTGCGCCAATTCCAGAGAGCAAAGCTCTATCTCAAGAGCGCATAGCGCAAGTTATTCTGTAGCTGACACGTGGCGCTCTCTCAAGAGCGCAACAGCGCAGTTTGGAAGTGCAGAGCACTAAGAATCTTTTAGATTCTAGGATCAGAAGTGCAAAGCACTATTTAATTTCTTGATCTTCATTTAGATCAAAGAAAAAAAGAAAAAAATAAATTTTTCTTTGTTTGTTTCAAGAACCAGAGGTTCATAAAAAAGTGCAAAGCACTGTTATTTCTTATTTTTATATATATATATATTTTTATTTAAGATTATTGATCTTGTTCTTAGATCGATAATCTACTCATAAGAGAACTTTCTCTCCTCCCTCAAGGTTTTTACCTTCTGTCGTTCTTGAGGAGTTTTTCCAGAGCTTTCTTCTTTCTCTTTTTTTTTAGAAGGATCTTGATGCCTTTGAAATGAGGTCTGGGGTCCTTTTTATAGGGCTCATAAATTAGTTAAATTTGTTACATAAATCTCTTCTGAGTAATTTGGGGAATTTTCCCCACCGTTGGATCTTTGATCTAAAGGCCCCTGCTTTGCAGAAGAAAATCTTCTTGTTTTAATAAGAACAGAAAAGATTTGTTAAAATCTTAATTCAGTTTGGCGCAGATGTCCCAGCGCGTGACACGTGTCGCGCAGCGCACAGCGCAGCGCAACTGCGCCAGCGTATCTGCGCTGACACGTGTCGCGCAGCGCAACTGCGCCAGCGCATCTGCGCTGACACGTGTCGCGCAGCGCAGAGCGCAGCGCAACTGAAGCGTTGCTTCCTTTAAACAGAGCTTCGCTCTGATTGGGCGCGCTTCCTTGGGCGCAGCGTTGATGCGGCTGCGCCAGACACGTGGCGCCTTGCGCTCAGCGCAGAGGATCTGAAGCGTTGCTTCATTTATTGAAGTTTAAATTTTCAAAGCAAAGCTTTGTTTCTGATTGGGGAGTTGCTTCATCTTCCACCTCGGAATTTGATCGGAGCTTTGCTCCGATTGGGATAAACAGCAGGGTTACTGCCCGGTGCCTCTTGGCGAGGACTTTGATCTCTTACGTCATGAGGTAGTGAATTACCAGCCGGGAATAGCCGAACAGGGTAGCCGCTCGGATGCCTCTTGGTGAGGGCTTCGATCCCTGGCATCGTGGGTAGGGAGCTACCAGCCAGGGATAGCTGAGCAGGGTAGCCGCTTGGATGCCTCTTGGTGAGGGCTTCGATCCCTGGCGTCGTGGGGTAGGGAGCTACCAGCCAGGGATAACCGAGCAAGGGCGAGCCCGGTTGCCTCTTGGTGAGGGCTTCGATCCCTGGCATTGTAGGGTAGGGAACTACCAGCCAAGGATAACCGAGCAATGGCGATCCCGATGGTATGAGCATCGGGAAGGGGACAGTCGTGGGCAACACGTATCATAGACGAGTGGGGAAGGCGAAGCACCGGAGTCGCGTCATCTCGATTTCGCCGAGAGAGGCTGGATGTCTGTCGCGTGGCGGTACAATTATGGGTTAAACGAGCGACTGTTGGACTCGTGGGGTGTTGTGGGCTATAAAATGGAGGAAGCGTTGATCACTCCTTCCTCTACATCCAAAATGTAAGAATGGAGGACTTCCCTTTTACCATCCCCGACATCGTAAACTTCGAGGACGTGTACCTCTACGATCAGGACTGCACCGAGAACACGGTGCAGTTAGTGATAGGCCGCACTGAGGATCATTTTGGCCTACTGCTTCCCCGGTGCTCTCCTCTGCTCCAGCTGTTGATGTACTCCATCTGGAGGGTGTCGCCAGGGCTCTACAACCCCTTATCCGAACAGCTGAAGGACAAGGCGGTTGGTAAGCTAAGGTCTTTGCGGCGCTTCGGCCTGATCTCTGCGGGTCGGCGGGATCGCTCGGTGGCGCTCATCCTTGAGTGCTTCCAATTGAGGCACGATGCCGACATTCGCGGGCGGCATCAAAGGTAGAGGTCTGAGGCCGCGAGGGTTCGGCTGGCGGAAATATCATCGGAGTACCACGAGAAATGTTCTCTGCACCCTATTCCCCCGCTTATAATTTTTCTTTTCGATGTACGGCTGAGAAGGCTATAATACCTTTTTAAATAAACAGAACTCTTCTTGTGATGTTTGTTGGCCTCCACGACCGGCGTGGGGTGCCCGGCCTCATGGGTACTCAACGTACCCCCCGCCGATATAATCATGATTTGGCCGATTGTCAACTCACCGGGAGGGGGACGCTGCTCCTGCTCGCGGTCAGCTTACCGCTTGTCCCGCAAGTACGTTGCCAGGTGTCCTGAACGGATGAGCTCCTCGATGTAGTCTCGGAGCTGCTTACTGCTCTCTGTGGAGTGGCCTTGCGACTTGTGGAAACCGCAGTAGGGGCCCCGGGTGCACTTTTTCGCAATGCGCGAGATTGGGGGAAGCTTGAACAACCCCTCGCCGTTAGCCTCCTCTAGCAGTACCATCTGGGAGACGTTGAGTGGGGTGTACTCCTGAAAATTCGGGGAGTAGGGCTTTGGCCGGTCAAGTCTCATTCTCTCTTCCGTCGCCCTTTTCTTTTGGTCAGTTTGCTCTGCCCCGGTGAGATTTACATTCACCTCGGACTCGAGCTGGATCTCACACTCGGTCCAGGCCTTTACCTCGGCCATGGTCTTAGGTTGCGCTGATGCAAAGGAGCGTAACCACTCCTTGTGCCTAGGACCAGACCTAAGTGCTGTAATGACCGTCTCGTCCCGGTGCTCTGGGACCTTGAGAAGGGCGTTGTAGAAGCAGGTGACGTACCCTTTGAATGTTTCTTTGTCCCCGCTCTTTATTGTGAAGAGATAGTCGACAGTCCGTATCTTCCGTCTATTCCCGATGAAGTGGCCGACGAATTGGGTAGCCAGCTCGTCGAAGGTTGAGATCGAGCGTGGCGCGAGTCCTCGGAACCAGTCTCGTCCGGAGTGGATGAGAGTGGCCGGGAAAGCTCGGCATTGGACGGCATCGGAGTTGTCTTAGAAGCTCATCCCTGCGGTGAATGCATCCAAATGGTCCTTCGGGTCAGACTTACCGTCGAAGAGAGAGACCTTTGGTGGCTTGTTCCGGGAGGAGACATGGACGGCGAGCAGCTCCTCGGTGAAGGGTTTTGTGAGCGAGTCGGCGGCGTACTTAGCCACGTCGCTCGAGTGATGGCCTTCCCGATGCATACCCTCGATCTTCTTTTCGAGGGCGTCGAGTCGGCCGTGGTATCCCGACGATTCAGCACATTCTGATCTTTGGCCTCTGCTGTTGGAGACCCGTGCCTGGCCGCGGCCGCGGTTCCTTTCGATGAGGTTCCTCAGGTCCCCTGGTGAGGTAGTCTTCGATCTGCCGTGACGAGTCCCGTCCACGCGACCCCGTCGAAGGAGGGGGTGTCGGTCATGCCTGGGAGAAGGCGAGCTGACCATCATCTCCTCGGGAAGGACAGAGGCATGAAGGGGCTCGGGGCGAGGCGCTCTGGCGACGGACCTCAGTGTTGAACTGTGGGGCGCCCAGCAGGTCATAGAATATGTTGGCCCGGGAGATCTGCGGCCGTGGGAGGCAGCGAGGAGGTGGTCGACAGCGCCGACGCGAGCAGAGTCTTCTCTCCCTCTGTAGGGGTCCCAGTCCCGAGGTAGGGGAGCGGCGACCTGGGGAGATTGCCCTGCCGTTTGGACATAGACGAGCGCATCCATGACGGACGCGAGCCGGTCTATCCGGGCGGCTAGGGCGTTGATGGAGTTCGGGGGAGGAGACTCGTCCGCGCCTCCGTTGTGAGGGAGGCAGCGGCTAGTGCTTGGATCATCGCGGTGATCGCTTGACATTAAGTTGAGATCGGAAGATGAACTTTGTTCAGTGGAATCAAGAATTTCCCATAGACGGTGCCAGCTGACGGATGTCAGATCACGTCAAGATGTTACCTTCCGTAGATCTACTGCGAGCGGCGATAAACGGCTGAGATTGAGTTGGAGGTTGCCTACTGAAGCGTGTGGATCTCAATGGGTTTAAGGTTGATGCGGTCGAGATACCTGCAAGGAAGTCCCGGGGTGGTTGTGCCACCGAGGACCCTCTTACGATCAAGTTAGACCGGATATTTGAGCAGAGTAACGGGCTAGTGGGGAGAAAAATCACTTACTTGAATCGTCCGAAAGACGGGTTTATATAGCGACAGCAACGGGTGGGCAGGCGCGAGAATCACGCCGGCCGTTACACCTCCGGCGTCACGCCCGCGTGATAGGCGGGATCCTACATTAATGACGAGACATACTCGTTAATGGGGAATCGTGATGGCGTGGAACGCGGGACGTGGTCAGCGGATATCTCGCGCATAGGGAGATTCACAAAGGTGAGGCGGTTGCACCTGCGATTGGTGCCGTTGGTCGGTCGATGGGACCGAGGAGGATGAGCTCGGCGGGAGGCTTGGGAACGAGTGGGAGACCGAGGTATCTTTATTTTGCGGTAGCCCGGAGACGAGCTGAGAGGGCCGAGGAGGCCAATTGTGTAGGAAGGTTCGGAGGTGAGTCAACGGTTGTTTGTAAGGCGGGCACAGGAGTGGTGTGGTCGGTCGCGGAGGGTCGGCTACGTCCATCGGCCGCAGACCCGAGGTATTTTACTGACGTATCGTTCCTGGTCTTTTCTTGCTAGCTTTGGGACACGTCATTTGCCACATGTCACGATCTGGGAGATCGCTGATACCGAGCATCGTCATATTCTCTTCGGGGGATTCGACGTGGAGACTGCCGAAGAGTTTGATTCTGTAGTTCAGGCATTTGGGTGGCTATATATGGGTCCGGTTTATATGACGATGCAGACTAAGATTACCGATTGAGTTTATTCTGCCAATGAATCCCCCCTTCATCAGTTCATCAATTTTCATCATGAGATGTCTCTCGTAAGTATAGTATTTTATTACCAAGTGTTTTTCTTTTTTCAAAGTTTGTGTTTTTTATAGTTTAACCCAATTATTATTGCCACAGAGAACAATTTTTGTGGAATTTTTTTAAGCTAAGATGTATTATGTTTTGCATGCTCATCGACTCTATTTTTGTTTATAGTTAGATATTCGGTGTACAAGTAAGGAGTTTTTTCTGTTTTAATTGTTATCATCATCGTTAGTCCCTTGTTTTGTTGAGGAGAATTTGGTGGAACAAAGGACAACAAAATGTAAAACAAATATAAAGCTTGAATATAAGAAGGTACCAAAGCGACTCAAGCTCAAATCTCACCAATCGCCTATTTAAATTATAAAAAAAATAGTCCCAAGTTTAGGCCTATAAAAAGGCACCAACATGAAGGACATGTTATAATATAAAATCATACCTTGCACTCCTCCCTATAACTTCAGAGTTTTAGTACACTGGTATGGACTTTAAGACAGTTTATTTGCTTTAGGCTGTACCGTATGTGACGACCCTCAAAAAACCTGTCACTTATTCCTTTAATACCCTATATCCCGAGCTTGGAACTTTTCTAATTAACCACTCTACCCAGAATCTTAAGCTCGTGCACTAAAACTTATTGATATATATCATCTATCAAGAACCACTTTACCAAATCTTACGACGGTGGTTGTTGGATAACAATATATATCGAGCTAGCGTATACTTAACCTTCCCCTTCATCGAGTATTTGGACCAGTTGGCAAGGCCTTTAGTGGAATTCCAGAATATTATGCCGAGAGAAGAAAATAAAAAAATTCCTTAACTACAAAGTCTTTGATTCTATGCTTATAAGCTTCCTGTCATAAATGACACGGAATTATTTGGAATATTCCCAGGTAAACTCATGCCCTTCGAAAATTCTCTTCTTTTGTGGAGAGTATTGGGAGATAATCTATGACGGAGAATCAACACTACGACAAACAATCACGCAACAACAAACGTGATACCGATGAAATATCACAAATAAAAATAATGTGCAAGGATAAGAGAATAGAATCACAATCAAACCAGAAAAGACAAGGGATTTGTTAACGAGGCTCACCCACCGTATGGCTAATCTTCGACATAGTGGAATCTGCAAAGTCTATTATAATCTCGAATCAAGTACACCCACGAGCAACCTTAGGAGATTTCTCTCAAATCCCTTTAGATCTAAGCCGTCACCCTCTCAATACAACAGTCTCTCTTAATAGCAGTAAATTAATCATATGAAAGGTCCTTATATATAGTCAAACCCTAATCCTACTTTAAGCAGGAGATAAAATCAATTTACCAAACATAATATTCATACAGATTTCCCGTCGAAAGATATCTGAAATGGTCAGACGCTTACCAACTCTCTGTAAGGCTTCATCTCCTTAGGCAGATGTCTTCACCTTTACCATCGGACGTCTGTCGTTGCTCTGGATCGGGCTTCAGCATCTCCAGAAGTCTGCCACAAACGTCTATCTACGCTCTGTTCTTTTTCCTTCGACTTGACCAGACGTCTTCCTCCTTTCCATCAGACGTTTGACGTTGCTATGGATTTCTGACATGGCTCTCGTGCATGTCCAGATGTCTGTACTCCTCACATAAGCCGTCTGCAAGAAGTTTCTCCACAATTTTAACAATCTCTCACTTAGAGATACTCCCATCTTGATTTTCAACGCTAATAGACTTCACACGACTCCTCTCTCCTCTCTCCTCATCAAATTTACTCTCTCATCATCAAATTTTCATGGAGAGCTTCACCAACCTGCAACAGAGATCCAGCTTATCTTTATCTACGGCTTTGGTGAACATATCCGCGGGATTCTTTTTTTCGCGATCTTCTGCAGTGTCAACTCTCCATCTTCTAACACTATGCGTATAAAGTGGTACAGCATATTGATGTGCTTTGTACGAGAGTGATACACCACATCCTTTGCCAAATGTATCGCACTTTAGTTGTCACTCCACAAGATATTGAAGTCTTGTTTTTTCCTCAATTCTTCAAGTAACCCTTACAACCATATCATCTCCTTGCTGACTTCCGTAATGGTCATATATTCGGCCTCCATAGTTGACAATACCACCGCCTTCTGCAATTGCGATGTTCTCTCAACTGTGAATATGCACCCCGTTGTGCTTTTCCCACTATCTCGATCATCCGAGTAGTCTGCATCAACGTATCCTTGCACCTTGAAAGTATCGCCCCCGAAACATAAGCAATGACTGGACGTTCCCTTGAGATATCTCAACATCCACTTCACTGCATTTCAATGCTCCTTCTCTGGGTTTTGCATATACCTGCTCACAACTCTCACTGCATGTACAATACCGGGTTTCGTACTCACCATCGCATACATCAAACTCCCACTGCAGATGCATAATACACTCTAGCCATCTCTTCCTTCTTCTCTTGAGTTGTCAGATACTACTCCTTACTAAGTTGAAGTGTTTCGCTAAAGGCGTACTCACCGGGTTTGACTTGTCCAAGTTGAACCATTTCAAAACCTTCTTGATGTGGTCTCTTTGCGATAACCACAACTTTCGCTGCTTCCTATATCGTATGATCTTCACACCTAAGATTTGCTTGGCCGCTCCCAAATCCTTCATAGAGAATTTTCAGCCGTCATCTTCTTTAGACTTTGAATTTTCTCGAAATCCGGATCCGCCATCAGCATATCATTCATGTAAAGTGACAAAATAATGCAGTCGCCATCCTTGAAAGTTTGAACATACACGCATTGATCTGATTCACAACAAACAAGTCCTGTCTCTAACATGAATTGATCGAACTTGAGATACCACCGTGTAGAAGCTTGCTTGAGGCCATACAAGCTTTTTCATAGTCTACATACTATATTCTCTTTCCCCTTCACCTCATATCCCGATGGCTGTATCATATAGATCTCCTCCTTCAAATCTTCATGAAAGAATGTCGTTTTCACATCCAGCTGCTCTAAATGCAAATCCTCCATCGCCACTATATTGGGAATCATCCGAATTGATCTCATCTTCATCACTAGGGAAAATATCCCTTGATAGTCAATCTCATGTTGTTGTGCGTATCCCTTGACTACCAAGCGAGCCTTATTCCGCTTCACACCATCAGCGTCATCTTTTATCATGTACACCCACCTATTCAGCAACGTTTTCCGACCCTTGGGTAGCTTCACTAGATCCAACATACGGTTCTTCAAAAAATCGATTTCCTCGTTCATAACTTACTCCCACTGCTTGCTAACACCGTCGTTTGTTTCCTCTGCAAGGGATTCAGGCTCTCCCGAATTTGTGTACAAAATAAAGTCTATCAGGTAGCCTCCTATCTCGTATAGATCTCCTCAGAACTGGTACATTGCTGAACTTGATCTTCTACCTGTTCTTGAACCTAATCCTGCACTGCAGTGCTTGTCTTCTCCAAATTCTGATCTCCGCTTATAGGTACATGATTGCTCTCCTAAGTTCCATCTAATTCAACAAACTCTAATACTACACCATTCTTGGATTGCTTTTATTTTTTATAGAAGTGTTGCTCATCAAAGACGATGTTCCGGTTTCATATTACCTTCTTACTTGTGTAATCCCACGGCCGATATCCGAACTCATCTTCATCATGCTCAATGAAATTACATTTTATAGATTTAGTGCCAAGCTTTCTCCTTTCCTCCTTATCAATCGAAGAATACGTAATGCAACCAAATATTTTGAGGTGCGAGCAATTAACCGGTTTACCTGACCAAATTTCTTCCAGAATACCTCCATCAAGTGCACTTGCAGAGCTTCTGTTGATCAGATACACAGTAGTATCGACAACTGCTATCCATAGAAATTTCGGCATATCCGCATCCAAGGTCATGCTCCGCACCCGCTATAGAATTGTCTTGTTCATCCGTTCAGTGATATTGTTCTATTGCGGCGTTCTCGATACCGTTTTCAACCAACGAATACCCTTCTGCGAGCAGAATGCCTCGAACTCTTGTGTGCAATATTCCCCGCCATTGTCGAACTTCAGACACTTAACCTTCGACCCCGTCTGGTTTTTCACCTGTACAATCTAGTGTTTAAAAAGACCAAACACATCGGACTTCTTCTTCATCGCATAAACCCAGGTTTTTCTGTTTGTATCATCTATGAAAGTTATGAAGTTCTAATTTCCTCGATAGGACTCCACCGAGGCCGGTCCCCATACGTCCGTATGCACCATCTCTAATTTCTTGGTTTTCTTAACAACGCCTCCAATATGAAATGTGAGTGCACTTTACTTCCCACAAACGCAACTCTCACAAAGTTCTAACTCCATCTTTTTCAGCCTAGAAAGAAGCCCCCTACCATGAAAAATCTTCATATCCCTCTTACTGAGGTACCCCAGTCGTTTGTACCATAACGAAGTCTCCGAATCTATATTCGAACCAGTCGCCAATAGAACCGAACCCCCATTACTCCTACTGAAAGAGTACAATGAACTGCTCAACTTGCCCCTTATGATTACCAACGATCCTTTGGAACTCTTCCACTGAGAATTCCTAAACACCATCGTGTAACCTTCGTTGTTTAGCGGACTAGTAGAAATTAGGCTTTTCTTCAAATCTGAAATGTGTCTCGTGTTCTTCTACTTGATCTGATCTCTTCCTGACGGTTGTAGTATGATCGTCCATTTTCCAACGATCTTGCACGGCTGACTGTTTCCCACCGTCATATGTCCAAAATCCCCATTAACATACTCGCTAAAGTGATGTCGGCCTGAACTGCAATGAAAGGATGCCCCTGAATTTAGGAATCAGGTGTTCTCCGCCGAAACACCGCGACAGGGACGTTGAAACGTCGGGGCCTGAATTCCGAGGGAAGATGCTATTTGGTGCTATCCGTCCACCTCTCCGAAGATGCCAATTTGATTTATGACGCCATGTATCGAAGATTTAGACGGATGCGGCCGTTGTAGCAGACTTCGTCAAATTCCCCCTCGTTGAGAGGTTTTTGATTGTAGGGACGCTCTTCCCTGCAGGCGCAAGCCCCTGCAGTTAATTACGCTACCGCATCGCGGTAACCACTTTCTCCTTCTCCAGATGGTCACTTCGTGTCGTGGGTGTTTGTTTTGTTTTTGGTTGCCTATGGATTGTATACGGAGACTAATTTATGTTGTCGCCCATAGGACGTGGATTAGTTCAAATCCGTATTTTCTTAGATTTGGGTTTGGGGGTTGGTTTAAGGATACGTTAGTCTCATTTGAAACTAAGATCAACTTAAACGTTTGTTAAGGATACGTTAGTCTCATTTCAGACTAAGATCAACTTAACGGGATCGTTTAGATCCGACAAAAGAGCATTTGGGCTCTATTGTTTAGTTTAGGGACATTGCGGTCGATGACCAGTTTAAGGACATGGTAGTCCAATACCAGTTTAAGGACATGGTGGTCCATTGTTAGTTTAAAGATATCACGGTCGAGGTTAAGGACATCATAGTCCGTGAGTTTAAAGACCTCACAGTCAAGGTGAAGGACATCATAGTCCATGGGTTTAACGACCCTACAGTCCAGTTTAAAGACGTCATAGTCTATGAAACGTATGGTTGTCGAGACCCGTCACCTCTCTGAAGACGTTGAAAGATTACAACGACAAATATCAGAGGAGTTCAGAGATGTACCCTTGAACCAAAGTTGATTGGGAGATCTGTAGTCCAATTTGGAACTAAGATCAATTAATTAGATTATGAGCACGTTGGCTCAGTTAAATCTGAATTAAGGAATTATGGCCAATTTGGGCTAAGTCCAATTAAGTTTAAAATGTTGGCCCTTTGTTGGCCTATTGAACATTTGTCTGGGTTCAGCTCCTCATTATTCAGCAATGCTAAATAAGAGTTTGAGGGCTCTGAGGACATTTTGTCTTTGGCTAAGCACTTAAACATTATAGTTTTGGATTTTAAGGCTCATTTGAAGGGGGGATTTGCCTCTGGAAGACTTAGCCAATTTGGGCTAGATCGGTTTTAAAATAGTGTTAAACACTAGAAGATATTTGGAGATCACGTGTCCCCACGTGATGTGCTTTAAAACAGTGTTAAACACTGGGGACAAAATGCCCAAAATAGTGTTAAACACTAAAAATGGGGTGGTCACGTGGGGTCACGTGAGGCGCCTGAGAATTGGGCCGAGCCTCGTTTCTTTTACCCTTAAATCTGCAAATAAGTGTTAAACACTTTTAGTCTTCAGGCCATCACATGTTGGCACGTGATGGGTATCCATGTATTGATTATTAAAGTGTTTATTAAGGGGTCACGTGGGGACACGTGAGGGCGCCCAAAATTGATTCTGCCTTTGGATTTATTCTCTTTGTTTTGAAGGTCACGTGGGAGCACGTGAGGCATTGCCTCCAAGTTTTTCTTTCTTATTTTGAGGGATCTATTTTAGGGGTCACATGAGGCACGTGTCCCAGTCTTGTTCTTTCTTTTCTGATTATTGAGTATGGGGGTCACGTGTTACCACGTGACCCAGTTCTTTACGTGCATGGAGAGCTTTAAGTCTTTTTTTTAAGAATTAAATTCTCTGTAGGGTTAAACCCTAATTCCGTTTTTAGAGGAATTAAATTCCTATTCATGTGGAAGAATTAAATTCTTATTTGGGAGAATTAAATTCTCATATAGGGTTAAACCCTAGCTCTGTTCTTTTAGAGGAATTAAATTCCTATGAATTTGGGAGAATTAAATTCTCATATAGGGTTAAACCCTAGTTTTATTTTGAGGAATTAAATTCCTATGAATTTAGGAGAATTAAATTCTCATATAGGGTTAAACCCTAGTTTTATTTTGAGGAATTAAATTCCTATGAATTTGGGAGAATTAAATTCTCATATAGGGTTAAACCTTAGTTCTGTTCTTTTAGACGAATTAAATTTCTATGAATTTGGGGGAATTAAATTCCTTAAACTTAAATTCTCCTTCTAAGTTTTGGATCTGCATGGCAGAATCTCCCGATAAGAATTAAATTCTCAACCTGTGGGAAGTTCTGCTTCTGCAGATCTTCAACAATAGGAAGAACTAAGTTCTTATTCAGAAGAGTTAAACTCTTAAATTGAGAATTAAATTCTCTTTTATTTTATTGAGCTTAGATCTCTTTCCCCTTTTTCACCTAGGGTTTCTTTCCTCTGAAAGGAACTTTTTTCTCTCTTGAGAATTAAATTCTCCTCTCTTTTCTCTCTGTTGTTGTTTTTCTTTAAAAAAAAAAATCAAAGTTCCAAGATCCCTTCTCTTCTCTTCTTGGCTCCTATTTATAGGAGAAAGAAAAGAATCAATTTGTTTAGTGAATCTTTCATTGAAAGATTTTGGTTGTTTTTGTAACCAACATGATCTTTTAGATCACTCAGTGGATTTTACTCACCATTGGATTTTTAATCCAAAAAATATTTTATCTGTTATTCTTGGTGAATTTTAGGGAAATCTTTCCTTGTATAAAATCTTTCCATAAATTGGTGATTTTTAATCACCATTGGATTTTTAATCCAACGGTGCTCCACTTTACAGAGCACCATCTTTTTGTTTGGAAATATTTAGAGAGATCTTTTTCCAGTTAAGGTTCTGGATTCCCATTTAATTAGAATTTAATTTTATTAATTTAGAAGGATTAAAAGCTCATCACGTATTGGCACGTGATCCCACTGTTTGATCATTGAAATAGAATTTAATTCTATCAATTAAAGAGTTTAGAAAACTGTCACGTGTTGACACGTGACCCCCTTGATTAAACATTTTATTCAAAATTTAATTCTGCTGTTTAACAGAGCTAAGGAATCATCACGTGTCAGCACGTAACCCTTGGTCACGTGTGAGCACGTGATGCCCCATTGGGTTTTTTCTTTGTTATTTTATTATACTTTTTTAATTCTCTTCAATAGGGTTTTAAAGGCCAATCACGTGTGGGCACGTGACCCCTTCAGTTGATTATTTAATTTAATTCTATTAATCAGCGAGCTTAGGAACTCATCACGTGTCTGCACGTGACCTCTGGTCACGTGTGGACACGTGATGCCCCATTGGGGAATTCCTTGCTGTTGTCTTTTAAAAAATTTTCACGGGGTTGAAAGGCCCGTCACGTGTGGGCACGTGACCCATTTCGATCAGAATTTAATTCTTATTATTTCAGAGTCCTCAGGAAACCATCACGTGTCGGCACGTGACTCCCTAACACGTGTAAGCACGTGATGCCTCATAACTTTTGATCCCGGATGAATTATGAGGCCCATAATATATCAAATCGAAGGATTTTTCGAGATGCTTTCGATAACATCAGAATTTAGCAATTTCTCATTCGAGAGTTTGTCAAAATACAGTCCGGAAAATACTGGTTCGCATTTTCTTAACCGTATCGCTGCTATTTGATACCTTGGGCTCTTTTGCAAAAAAAAAAATTTTTTTGGCGGGAACATCAGGTATGCGCATTTGTGATGTCGTTCGTCAATAGACAAAGCCCATGTTCCCCTTGTTCATGTGTAAACACCACATTGGCTTCCTTTTCATTTATTTTACCATCTGAGTCTTATTTCAACAATCTACATTCGCTTTTTCTGTGATCCTTCTTTCCGTGGTTCCAACAGCCGTCTTGGATCTTTCCTTTCGATTTTCCTCGGCTCTTTGACTTGCCTATCATCCATTTTCCTCTTTCCATCATTCTACCGCGATTCTCCACTGAGAGTACAAAATTTCCCGAACTCCCACTCACAGCCTTTCTCCATATCTCATTGTTTAATATACAACTCACCGCATCATTAAACATGAGAGTCCCCAATCGAGTTACTTACCGCCATAACTAGGTTCCCAACTCTCCGGCAACGAACATAGGAATAAAATGGCTCAAATCACATCTTCAAACATAAATGAAATCGATTCGAGTTGGCTCGTCACGCTGTTGAATTCGTTCAGGTGTTCTGTCACCGAACCGTTCTCTGCCATATTCATGTTGAAAAGCTTTTTCATCAGAAACATCTTGTTCGATGTTGAATTCTTCTCATATAACTTGGCTAATATCGTCATTAGCCCCATGGTTGTCTTCTCCTTTGAGATGTTAAAGGATACTTGCAAAGTCAACGATAACCTAATCGGTTCCAGAGCTTTCCTATCTAATAGATTCCATGCCTTATCGGACATCTTCTCGGGCTTTTCGCCCAACAACGGAAGATACAAATCATTTTGGTATGGGTAGTCCTCCATCTGCATGCGCTACCAATCATAATTGTGACCATTGAATTTCTCAATTCTTATCTTATCCTCCGCTGTCTTTTCGTTTATATCGCAGCAGACTCAACTTCTCCTTCGATATGAACCAATGCTTTGAAAACGACGATCTAAGAAAGTGGGGAAAAGGATACAAGTATCGTTACCCACTGTTAACCTAAATTAATCGAAGAACCCTAGGTTCCCTAACCACGCTCTGATACCAGTTGCTGTGGTATCAAGCGTCAAGCCCTAAACTCTGATACCAGTTGTTGAAAGATAATCTATGACAGAGAATCAAAACTATGACAAACAATCATGCAACAACAAACGTGATACCAATGAAAGATCACAAATAATAATAAAATGCGAGAATAAGAAAATAGAATCACAATCAAATCAGAAAAGATGAGGGATTTGTTAACAAGGTTCACCCACCGTATGCCTAGTCCCCGACAGAGCGGAATCCGCAAAATCTACTATAATCTCGAATCAAATACACCCACGAGCAATCCTAGGAGATTTCTCTCAAATCTCTCTAGATCTAAGCCGTCACCCTCTCAATATAATATCTCTCTTAATAGCAGAACATTAATCATATGAGAGGTCCCTATATATAGGCAAACTTTAATCTTTCTTTAAACATGAAATAAACTCAAATTACCAAACATAAGATTCGCACATATTTCTTGTCGACAGACGTCTGCCAACTTTCTGTAATGCTTCGTCTCTTTGGATAGACGTCTCCACCTTTACCATCAGACGTTTGTTGCTGCTCTGGATCGGGCTTCAGCATCTTCAAATGTCTGCCACCGACGTTTGGCTTGTAGAGTGTTTTTCATCATCCAATTGAGATAAGAATACGCACCGCTTATTAGGCGCATTACAGATTCCCCCTGTCTAGGGTAGTCCAGGTTTTATTGATTGTGCGGATCCGAATCTCAGCAGCCACAGACTAAGCTTCCATTAATTACCTCTCGCTTTTGGAGCGAGGGAACCTCCGATTGACAGGTAAAACTAGTCATGCAAACTCAATGTGCAGTGTGCGTATGTCGTGTTTTGGACGTATCGAGGGCCTCACAGAGTTTACGGGGGTCCTACTATCCAGATAGCGGGCTGGGGGTCAAGGGGCTAGCAGCCCCCTTGTGGGATGTGGGGCAGCACCCTATAAAAAAATTTCTGACGGGGAAAGCATTTTGAGTGTGAAACGTGGGAAAAAGAGGGGTGAGGAGTGTCCTAAGGACACGTGAGTGGCGCCCGCAGGTCACGTTTGCGGCACGCGGGCATTAGGCACCAACAGGTCACGTGCACGACATGCGACTGCTGGAAACAGCAGCGGAAAAAGGGGTTTAGCCTCTGGGCTGAGAGTTGAACTCCCGAGGGCACTTGGAGTGGCAATGAAGTATGCAATGAAGACAATCCAAAAGCCAGTGTTTTAAGAAAGTTCGGTTAACTTGGTCACTGAGTCATAGTCTAGGGTCGGGCCATGGTCGCTGCCGAAAGAGAGAGAGAAAAGAAACACTCTGCGTGTACGCTAACCTACATCAGAATTGTAAATCACTTTATCTAATCAGGATGTCTCCCACTTTATCTTTAAATTATCCTCCAAACCTGAAAGAAGAATGAGTCAGGATCACCCGAGGAGTAAACCAACTCATCAGTGGGTATCGGGATCCAACTATCATCGCATGATAACCTGAAGGAATCCACTCACGTTATCACACTCTAGAAGGTATGCGCATGCCGGGCAAGTTCCCTATATGTTTGAACTCCCGATGTGATTTTTACCACATGCTCTTATGACCTTGACGAAGGCCAACATATCATAAGTCACGAGTCAAGTTCTACCCGTCATCATCCAGGTTAATTTGAACCCACCCGTAAATACGCTTGACGAAGGACAAAATAGTAGTACGACTGTCCCAAACCAACGCATCTATCTATATAACAGAAAAGTAACAAATAGCTACCATACACTATGCCTTGACGAAGGCCAACCTACATAGCATGAATACTAAGTGCTACCCGTCTGAAATAACGGAGGGCTACGGATAATTTTTGGCGAAAAAACCTTTAACGTAATAATCTTGATATCGTTAAAGGAACCGGATAGCTTTTTACAAATATATAGTGGCAAAAACCTTTGCTAAAGAGGTCACTCCCGGTGAAGGGATCTCGGCTCTTTCCTCGTAAAATAAGGTGCTGGATATTCATAACCGAATACCGCTGTACAAAGCAAAAAGTAATCGACTATAGTGAAGTTATTACCCTGACACAAAACTTCTGCCCAAAGGGTCACTCCCGATGAAAGGATCTCGGCCCTTGCCTTGTAGAATGAGGTGCTGGATAATCATAACCGAATATCTCTGTGCAAAATAAAAGAGAACGTCCTTGCAGTAATAGCTTTTTGAAAATTGTTCCAACAATATCGAATAGGTCTATTTTCCTTGCATTGATCAGAATCAATGCAGACCCATCAATTAATCACACCACAAAGAACGAAAATATGATATATGTATATGCCATCCACATTCGCCACTGGGTCCCGTCATCACCCGTTAGGTTACTTAACTAACGACGGAGCGGGGACTGGACTAGCGCGGGTGTAAAACTGTAAGTCGATGTAGTACACCCCAGTACTTGTGGGGAGGCGGATTTTACAAAAACGATCAAGTTTAAACAACGAACATCGACTAACCGCTTGAATCGAAGCTAAACTATAAATAACCGTATCTTATGAGTTTCTTTTCATAAGTGATTAGGGATTATACCTAATGAAACCGGTCCTTCTTCTTTACGTCCTCCTTTGTTCTCCTCGACCTTCTCTAGGTAGTAGACGATCCACCCGAGAGCGAAACTCCAAGCTAAACCTCTAACTTGAGGTAACTAATCAACTTTGATTGCTAATCAAAGATGAGAGGATGATATAGAGTGAAGGTTATGGATTGTTTAGTCTAACTAAACCTTTGATCTCAACACATGAGGATTAAGGATTAGTATCTTGAAGATGAGAGCTTGAGGAGAGAGAATGTGTGATATGATAATGAGAGAAGAGAGAGAGTGTATCATAATATTATGAAGCATTCTTATTATCAAATAATCAATAAAGGAAATGAATAAGCATGCTTCATAAAATATCTTGTGATGATTCATTAACATGAGTCATTAAGCAATAAATGTGCATTAATGAAGTGAATGAATCACCACTATGACTCACTCTCTCATCCAAAAGAAACCTCCTTAGTCACATCTTCTAGAAGCTTCTCGAGTAATTACGAGAACGCCCCTCCGATCCGTAAAAATACGGAAAAACTTTAGACTGTATAAATCCAATAACCGGATACCAGTAACTGGCTTAAACCAAAGCCGACTGGTAAAAACTGTCCGAAAGTCGTACGCGCGTAAACGCACGTATGCGTCCGAACCCTTTGTCGCAAAACCATGCAACCTCTATATCGTTTCGCCTGGAGTAGGAAACTCTCTGTGTGGGACTCTAGAGACTCGACTACTACGCTGGCAGTGGGTTTAACCACAGACCGCAAGCGGCACTAGCTGTACGTAACGGTCCCCAGGTAGTTGTCAATAAGAAGGCCGATGAGTAAACCCATCCGAACTCCTACTGAGTCTGATGTGACAATCTCCATACAGTCCGGTCCGTTCGTCCAAGACTATCGCATATCGGGCCTAGGGGGGCGGCAAGCGTCAGTCCCCTAATAGCGGTATAAGTCGTGTCGGAGTGAAGCCCATTACACCCTGAGAAACTGCTGGAACCTACCAGCAAATCTCGCTTGCCCTGGCCAGGGACTTTGCGTAATGGCTCTCTGACACAGCACGATATCTACTCCCAATACCGGGAGGGACGAATCCTGTCTAACCGCTACTGCCTCCAAGTGCTCGGGACTGCACCCAACTGCTACCTGTTTGCACGACTCCTTTGAGCCGTGGTAGGGTAGCAATCTAAGAACAGTGGGACACACTCGAGGCGAAGTAGCAGTGTCAAGTCTGCGGACTACGCTGTACTCATGTCACCTGGGAACTGTTCACTGACGACTGGTATCAAACCAACCAACAGTTCCCTGTGAGTCCTGTCCGGTGTACCCGTAACCTAACGAGCACCTGTATACTATCTCCAGTACGACGTACTGACGGCTGTGGGACAGACCATCTCCCCAACTGGGATGAGAAGCGTACACACTAGTCTACTCCGGAGTATCGATGCTCTGTCTCGATAATCCAACGACCAGGGACCTGAATAAGGATGTGCTTGTAGACTACCCAGCCCCCACTAGTGTGACTGCCATCACAACGCTGGTAGACAAGCAAGATCCTAAGAGCTCTATCAATACGTATACTCACATATTAAGATAGAAAAACCAAGTAGCATACTACCATGTTTAGCAAGACTGTTATATACATGTGAATATCCCAAGCTTCCATTAAGTAATATACAAGCTAGTATGATACAGTAATGGCCTTCTAGGGCATAAACACTAACAATCTCCCACTTGCACTAGGGCCATGTACTGGCATATCGCAGACCAATGATCTCGAGCAGCCTCTCGAACTGAATCTGAGGAAGGGCCTTCGTGAATGGATCAGCAATGTTCTCTTCTGAAGCAACTCTCCGAACCTCGATCTCCTGACGATCAATGATCTCCCTGATCAGGTGATACCGCCTCAAGATGTGTCTGGACTTCTGATGGGACCTTGGTTCCTTCGCTAAAGCTATAGCTCCGTTGTTGTCGCAATACAGAGGTATTGGATCAACTATGGTAGGAACCACCTGAAGTTCTGTTAGGAACTTCTTCATCCAGACTGCTTCTTTTGCGGCATCGCAAGCAGCTATATACTCCGCTTCCATCGTCGAGTCAGCAACGGTGTCCTGCTTGGAGCTCTTCCAGCACACCGCCCCTCCATTGAGGGTAAAGACATAACCCGACATGGACTTGGAATCGTCCTTATCACTCTGGAAGCCGGAATCAGCAAAGGCCTCCAACCTGAGGTCTTTTCCGCCGTAAACCAAGAACATCTCCTTAGTCCTCCTCAGGTACTTGAGAATGTTCTTTACTGCTATCCAGTGTTTCTCCCCTGGGTCTGACTGATACCGGCTTACCACGCTTAGTGCGTAAGCTACATCTGGTCTGGTACACAACATCGCATACATTATAGAGCCTACCGCAGAAGCGTAGGGTATAATAGACATGCGTTCCCTTTCCAAATCAGTCTTGGGAGACATCTCTTTGGAGAGGGTGATTCCGTGACAAGCCGGTAGATTACCGCGCTTAGAATCTTCCATACTGAATCTTTTCAGTACAGTGTCGATATACCTGGACTGCGAAAGTCCCAACATCCTCTTGGATCTATCACGATAGATCCGGATCCCCAGAATGTAAGAGGCATCACCCAGGTCTTTCATGGAGAACCTGTGCGACAAGAATCCTTTGACAGATTGTAGCATAGGAATGTCATTTCCTATCAATAGAATGTCATCCACGTACAAGACGAGGAATACGACACTTCTGGCCACAACTTTACTATATATGCACGGTTCATCTGGATTTTTGATAAAGTCATATTCTTTGACTGTCTCATCAAAACAGATGTTCCAACTCCGCGATGCCTGCTTTAGTCCATAAATGGACTTAAGCAGCTTGCATACTTTCCCGCTGCTCCCACTCTGATTGAAACCCTCTGGCTGATCCATATAGACGCTTTCTTCTAAATTTCCATTCAGAAAAGCCGTCTTTACGTCCATCTGCCAGATTTCATAATCATGGAAGGCAGCAATAGCAAGAAGGACCCGAATGGATTTGAGCATAGCCACTGGAGAAAAAGTTTCGTCATAGTCCAAACCAGGTCTTTGACGAAAACCCTTTGCAACAAGTCTAGCCTTATAGGTTTCCACCTGTCCATCTACACCAATCTTTTTCTTGAAGATCCATTTGCATCCTATGGGTTTTACCCCATCTGGAGCAAAGTCCAAAGTCCATACTTTGTTGGTGTACATGGACTCCATCTCGGTCCGCATTGCATCTAGCCATCGTACCGAGTCGCCGCTCTGGATGGCTTGCTGGAAGTCAGTAGGTTCATCATCATCTATGATGCAATCCTCTCTATCCCCGTCTATGAGAAAACCGTAGTATCTCTCAGGCGGACGAGACGGCCTACTACTCCTGCGGAGGGGTGCGGGAATGTTCTGTTCTTCTTGAACCTCTGGTTCTACCAAACTTTCAGCAACAGCTTGTGGTTCTGGAATTTCTCCCAGTTCTACTTCGCTCCCACTCTTCTGATTTTCTAAAAATTCAGTTTCTAAGAAGGTGGCATGACGAGAAACAAAGACCTTTTGTTCCTCTGCGTAATAGAAATAATATCCCTTGGAGTTCTTTGGATATCCCACAAGCTTACACAGTACTGATCGTGCCTCGAGCTTGTCCACATGCTGCTTTTTTACAAAAGCTGGACACCCCCATGTCCTAAAATGTTTTAGACAGGGTTTCTTCCCACTCCACATCTGATATGGTGTGGTAGGCACAGTCTTGGTTGGAACCTGGTTTAAAATATATGCTGCTGATTCTAGCGCATAACCCCAGAACGATCGCGGTAACTCAGCATTACTCATCATGGATCGTACCATATCCAATAGGGTTCGATTCCGTCTCTCCGATACACCGTTGTGCTGTGGAGTGTATGGAGGAGTAAGCTGAGAGAGAATTCCTTTCTCTTTTAGGTAACCTAGGAACTCGGCACTTAAGTATTCTCCACCTCGATCAGATCTCAGTGTCTTAATACTTTTGCCTGTTTGGTTTTCCGCTTCACTCTTGAATTCCAGGAATTTCTCAAAGGCTTCTGATTTATGCTTCATTAAGAAAACATATCCATACCTAGAGAAATCATCTGTAAAAGTAATGAAGTAGGAATAACCACCTCTCGCATGTGTAGACATTGGACCACATACATCACTGTGTATGAGTCCTAAGAGCTCGCTCGCTCTTACTCCTTGTCCAGTAAATGGAGTCTTTGTCATCTTTCCTTTGAGACAAGATTGACAAGTGTCATAAGTTTGATATTCGAACGTGTCCAAATATCCTTCTCTATGCAACTTAGTCAACCTTCTCTCATTGATGTGACCCAGTCTACAATGCCATAAGAAAGCTTTATTTAAATCTGGAGACTTTCTTTTTAGTGTGTTCTGGACATTGAAAATTTGGAGTTGGTTTAACACATATATGCCGTTATTTAGAGTACCGGACCCAATCAAACCATGATTAAGGTGGATGTTGACAACATCTCTTACAAACGTGAAATCATAACCTTTATTTGATAACAAGGAAACTGATATGATATTACACGTTAAGTTGGGTACAAAATAACAGTTATGTAAAACCAAAATGTGTCCACTCGTCAATCCTAGGTGATAATCCCCGACGGACGCAGCTCCCACGCTAGCTCCGTTAGCAACCCTGAGGATCATATCACCTTCCTCCAGCACTCTACGGTTTCTCAGTGCCTGCAATGAATTGCAAATATGAGATCCTGATCCGGTATCCAATACCCAGGAAGTAGAGTTGATCGACAGACAATTCTCAATTACAAACACACCTGAAGTCGAAGCCACAGCTTGCTTCGGTTCCTGGTTCTTGGCGTTCCACGCCTTGCAATCCTTCTTCCAGTGCCCTTTCCTGTGACAATGGAAGCACTCATCCAGGCCAACTACCGGTGCTGCAATCTTTTTCTTTCCCTTCTTTCCCACCTTACTAACACCTCCTCTAGGTCTGGGTGCGGCCTTCTTCTTCCTTCCTTTGGCCCTTGCCTTGGACCCGGAAGAAGATGCTCCGCCAACAAACATAGCGGGTGTTTCCCTTGCCTTCTGCAAGGTGCCCTCCGCACTCCTTAACATGTTCAGGAGTTCCGCAAGTTCAACTTCTTTTCCTTGAAGATTGAAGTTGAGGATAAACTGGGCGTAGGTGGGAGGAAGAGACTGGAGAACAAGGTCTGTATAGAGCTCATTATCCAAAGTCGTCCCAAGGTCTGCGAGCTCTTCTATATAGCCAATCATCTGTAGGACATGTTCACCTACCGATGACCCGACAGCCAACCTCGCTCGAAACAATTTCTTTGAGGTCTCGTATCTTGCTATACGAGATTGCTCTCCATAAAGTTCCTTTGTATGGAGAAATATGCCATCTAAGGACATATCCTCGTGCCTCCTCTGATGTTCATTATTCATCGAGGCAAGCACGATGCACTTGGCTCTCGCGCAATCTAAATCCCAGGTTTTGCGGATTTCCTTATCCGCATTGCTGGATTTGGGACCAGGGACAGCAGGTGCCGTAGCGGTGAGGACGTACCCCAGTTTGTCATAGGTCAAAGCCATCTTGACATTCCGCAGCCAATCTTTATAGTTTGGCCCCGTCAGTATATTTTTCTCTAAAAGTAACTTAAGTCCAGTCATTTTCAGGGTCGCTGCAATTAGGAGAGAGAGAAGAAAACTCTTTAGCATGATGCTCTTGCAAGTTTAGAGTGGTTTTTAGTTTATCTAAACTGGATGGCTCCCACTGTTTCTCGAATCCTTCCTCAAACCATAAAAGAAGAATTAGCCAAGACTATTCTCACCGTACAATACTTGCTTAACCGTTCAGCCAGGCCGGTGTCGATACTTCGAGGGAGGTTTTCCAACGCTTTCGCGAAGTTCCTTAATTAAGTAACCTCTTTTCTCTGGGGGCGTAACCCCGCTGACACTTTTCTGGACACCTACTAGGTTTATAGCATTGATCGTTAAGCGACGAATATCCTGATAAGTAGCATATACTCACAGTAGGATCGGGATCCAAATATCATCGTATGATAATGTTGAAGGAATCCTACCAACATTCATCAAACTCCAAATGGTATGCATCTCTTTGCAAATTTCAGTTTCTTTAGAAATTCCCGATATGGATTTTTGCTCCATGCTCTTATGATCTTGGCTAAGGGCCAACAAATCATAAGTCACATGTCAAGTTCTGCCCATCATTATCCTGTTGATTTGAACCCATCCGTATACTCTTGACTAAGGGCCAACAAAGTAATACGACTGTCCCAAACCAACTCATCTATCTATGCAACAAATGAATACCCCAGCAGCTACCAATCACTATGTCTTGACTAAGGGCCAAACAAACATAGCTTGAATACTACTGACCATTCATAAGAAATGACGGAGGGCTACGACTGGTTTTGGCGAAACCGTGAACGTAGTGAACTTGATATAACCGAAGGAACCTGATAGCTTTTAAAAGGAGTGGTTAAGTCTCCGCATTTAAAATTATCTGTTTTAAAAATAACCGAGTGGTTTCTTTTAAATTGTTCCAACGATTTAAACTTTGGTTTGTTTTACTTTGCATTATAGATAATGCGTCCCATCATTAACCTATCATTGCAGAAAACAACGAAAATATAACGTCCTCTTATGCCATCCGCATTCGCCACGGGGTCCCGTCATCACCCGTTAGGTTACTTAACTAACGACAGAGCGGGGGCTGGGCTAGCGCGGGTGTAAAACATAAGTGACGTCTAAATAGCTATAATAAATATAGATATTTTACATTCGTCTGACGCAATGATATTCATTCCAGAACACAGATAAACAATATTGGATTTGCAAGCAATCTGTATTTCTTTTGAGCCTGCAAGAAAAGACAGATTACACAGTTGTGATGAATAGCCGTTTACCCCACCCTCGACCCCTACGGGTACGGCAAACTACCCACCCGGCAGTCTGTGTACCCCACCTTGGGTCAGTCCTAGGAGCAAAAACAGTAAAATGAAATAATACAACGGTGGCTACGACCGCAACCTGGAAGTGCCCCGCGAAAATAATATTACAACAAATTACATTTACAACAAATGAATTAAACAATAACCCTTTGCTAACCCCGGCTATACACCACAACAGTCCAATACAGTTTATATGCACAAACAGATATAACCATTTCAGAAATGTGCAACCCCCTGCCAACCGACATACTAGCAGTTGGGGGAGGTTTACGAACACATTAAACAATCACAGATATAATCCAATACGCAAATACTGTACTTTTCGATCGAATAAACAACATCAATATTGCTCTAAAATCTGCTCTGTTAAACAGTAACCTGAGCAATAATTAAATATTCCAGAAAACCCCAAATATCACAGGGGACCCACCCAAAAAATTTGAGCCCATGACTCGGCAACTCGGCCGCGGAAGCGCGGCGGATCGGTGGGATCCGCCGCGCTTCCGCGGCGCTTTAGTCGAATCATTGGCTCGAATTTCTTGGGTGTTCTCCTGTGGTCATGTCAAGCTCTCTGAACACTCCAGAAAAATTTTAGGACTTAATTTTAAGTTCGACAGAAACTAAACAGAATTAGGGTTTTCCGGCTTCGTTTTTTCGTTCGAAATTCGTACAAATTTGCGATTAAGTTATTTAGTGTTTAGCGAGGCTCTGATACCACTGTAAGTCGATGTAGTACACCCCAGTACTTGTGGGGAGGCGGATTTTACAAAAACGATCAAGTTTAAACAACGAACATCGACTAACCGCTTGAATCGAAGCTAAACTATAAATAACCGTATCTTATGAGTTTCTTTTCATAAGTGATTAGGGATTATACCTAATGAAACCGGTCCTTCTTCTTTACGTCCTCCTTTGTTCTCCTCGACCTTCTCTAGGTAGTAGACGATCCACCCGAGAGCGAAACTCCAAGCTAAACCTCTAACTTGAGGTAACTAATCAACTTTGATTGCTAATCAAAGATGAGAGGATGATATAGAGTGAAGGTTATGGATTGTTTAGTCTAACTAAACCTTTGATCTCAACACATGAGGATTAAGGATTAGTATCTTGAAGATGAGAGCTTGAGGAGAGAGAATGTGTGATATGATAATGAGAGAAGAGAGAGAGTGTATCATAATATTATGAAGCATTCTTATTATCAAATAATCAATAAAGGAAATGAATAAGCATGCTTCACAAAATATCTTGTGATGATTCATTAACATGAGTCATTAAGCAATAAATGTGCATTAATGAAGTGAATGAATCACCACTATGACTCACTCTCTCATCCAAAAGAAACCTCCTTAGTCACATCTTCTAGAAGCTTCTCGAGTAATTACGAGAACGCCCCTCCGATCCGTAAAAATACGGAAAAACTTTAGACTGTATAAATCCAATAACCGGATACCAGTAACTGGCTTAAACCAAAGCCGACTGGTAAAAACTGTCCGAAAGTCGTACGCGCGTAAACGCACGTATGCGTCCGAACCCTTTGTCGCAAAACCATGCAACCTCTATATCGTTTCGCCTGGAGTAGGAAACTCTCTGTGTGGGACTCTAGAGACTCGACTACTACGCTGGCAGTGGGTTTAACCACAGACCGCAAGCGGCACTAGCTGTACGTAACGGTCCCCAGGTAGTTGTCAATAAGAAGGCCGATGAGTAAACCCATCCGAACTCCTACTGAGTCTGATGTGACAATCTCCATACAGTCCGGTCCGTTCGTCCAAGACTATCGCATATCGGGCCTAGGGGGGCGGCAAGCGTCAGTCCCCTAATAGCGGTATAAGTCGTGTCGGAGTGAAGCCCATTACACCCTGAGAAACTGCTAGAACCTACCAGCAAATCTCGCTTGCCCTGGCCAGGGACTTTGCGTAATGGCTCTCTGACACAGCACGATATCTACTCCCAATACCGGGAGGGACGAATCCTGTCTAACCGCTACTGCCTCCAAGTGCTCGGGACTGCACCCAACTGCTACCTGTTTGCACGACTCCTTTGAGCCGTGGTAGGGTAGCAATCTAAGAACAGTGGGACACACTCGAGGCGAAGTAGCAGTGTCAAGTCTGCGGACTACGCTGTACTCATGTCACCTGGGAACTGTTCACTGACGACTGGTATCAAACCAACCAACAGTTCCCTGTGAGTCCTGTCCGGTGTACCCGTAACCTAACGAGCACCTGTATACTATCTCCAGTACGACGTACTGACGGCTGTGGGACAGACCATCTCCCCAACTGGGATGAGAAGCGTACACACTAGTCTACTCCGGAGTATCGATGCTCTGTCTCGATAATCCAACGACCAGGGACCTGAATAAGGATGTGCTTGTAGACTACCCAGCCCCCACTAGTGTGACTGCCATCACAACGCTGGTAGACAAGCAAGATCCTAAGAGCTCTATCAATACGTATACTCACATATTAAGATAGAAAAACCAAGTAGCATACTACCATGTTTAGCAAGACTGTTATATACATGTGAATATCCCAAGCTTCCATTAAGTAATATACAAGCTAGTATGATACAGTAATGGCCTTCTAGGGCATAAACACTAACAAAAACATATACAACATCTACTAGTGTATATATATCAATATATAATAATCGCTCCAGGCGTGATAAATGCAACATCACAGATAAGTAATAAGTATCACAGAACAATACAGATAATCTGGGAGCCCCGGGTTTCCTTTGAGCCGCAAATGAAGCCCGGTGTTCCTCTGGTCGTGTGGATAGCCTGTGCAATGAAAAACTATACCCCTACGTGTGCGACAAGTTACCCGCCAAAACCAGAAGTGAGGCAACCCCCTTCAGCAAAGTGAATGGACCACCCAGCACTTCACGGAATCCGGTAACTTGAGTACCCCTCCTTGGGTCAACCTATACCCCCTACGAATGCGGCGAATAGCCCGTCAATTCTAGAGTGAGGCCCCCTCCTTCTCAACGCCATGAGATACGGACCCGTTGCCCTCCAGAACCCGGCTATCCATGCACTCCATCGCGGGGTAAACCTAGTACAGAAAAGAAAATATATACAACGGGTACATCAACCTCAACCCGGTCGAGACCTAAAAGAATAATATACAAACAGGCAGTGACGGCAGTCTACATGTCGGATGCTCGCCCCGCTATATCAAATGTAAAAATAAATCCAAACTGTACTAACATTTCATGCAAGCTATCCACCACGACGAATCCGCAACAATACAGCACAACACAAAACATCAACGTGAATGTCACGTTCGCAAACCCGTCTAAAAGAACTATAGCAATTAGACAAGTTGTACCGCTCGAATGACATTCATAATCGCAGATAGTAATGTAAGTACTGTAAACTTTAAACAATGTTAGAAAATATCGAGTTCGAAATAACCTCGAATAGCCCCAAACAACTAGATAAAACCATATCCAAACTGGGCTAAACAAACAATACCACTGAAACAACATTCCAGAGACTAAACCACATTACAAATTTCAAATCCAGAAGCCATCATAAAACTGACCACCTCGGTTTTAGGGGTGTCTGGCCGGCCCAATTTTTTCATCTGGGGTTCGTGTTTGCAGTGTGTTCTAGTGGTCACCTGAGTAGTCTTCTGCAGTTGTTAAAATAATTTTTGAAGACACTTAAAAAATCGACAGAAACTGGAATGCTTTGGGCAATGAATCGGAGCTTTTTCAGTTTCGATAGTTTAACATTGTCTAAACCAACTAGTATGCGGTTAATGGTTTGGCTCTGATACCATGTAAGGCTACGGCAGCGCCCCGGCCATCAATCCGAGGCCAAATGCAGAACAAAAACTTTTGGAAACCGGCGCTAACGTAACCCTAAACTACGGATCGTGCCATTAACCCTATACTAGTAATACTGTAAAGTGGTTTAAGAAATTATACCGATCGATCCGTGTCCTTCGGTCTTCAATCTCTGAGCCAAGCTCCTCGCGGCTTCCCCGATCAAGTTCGATCTCCGGTCTCCCTTCATCGAAGAAGATCCACGTCGATGGTTCTTTATACGGGCTCCCGCTTCAAAACCGAAGCAACCCGAACAACTAGTTTTCCAACCTAGGTGCCCAAGATGAAGTAGAGATAGTGTGTGATTACTGTCTCAATACACTCTAAGATTCTCAACACATGAGAAGGATAGATTGGAGGTTGAAGAAGATTCCCATGCTGGAAATTGTGAACTCAAGAAAATAGCAAGTGAGCAAAAAACCAACACCCAAAAGAAAAGAGATGGTTGCCCTCTCAAGTGTAAGTGAGTGTTTAGATATTTTGTTGTGAGAAAATGAGCCTCGCACACTCACAAAATATCAATACACTCACACACTTACAAAATATCTCAAAGCTCACATAAAAAATATCTTAGCCATGACAAAAAGCAAGCCATGCCAAGAATGAGTCATAATTTCCACATTAAACATTTACACATAAGTGTTTAATCAAGAAAAAGAAAACAACATCAACTAAAGTAATCTTGTAACGAATTACAAGAATACCCCTCATCCGTATATACATACCCGCATCCGTATTCCGACTGAATACAAATAATACGAGACGAAAGTATCCAACAATCTAATACTAGGATCCGACTTAAACCAAAGCCAACTAATATGATCCGTCCGATCATGATCCGTGCACAAGTGCATGTATATGATCGAACCCTGCCATAAAACCATACGGCCTCTACAATGTTTCACCCGAACTAGGGAAACCTCTATGTGGGGCTTTAAAGACTCGTCAATATGCTGGCAATGGGTTTACCACAAGCACGTCATTGGCACTAGCTGTACGTAACGACTACCCAGGTATTGAGCGAAAGGGAGGCCGACGAGCGAACTCATCCTGAAACCCTACTGAGCCTGACAGTGACAATATCCGTACATTCCAGTCCGTTCGTCTATGAGTATCGCATATCGGGCCTAGAGGGATGGTAAACGTCAGACCCCCAATAGCGGTATAAGTCGTGTCGGAGTGTGGCCCAGAACACCCTGAGAAACTAATGGAATACCTACCAGTAAATCTCATTTGCCTTGGCCAAGACTTTGTGTAATGGCTCTCCTAAACACAATGCGATGCCACTCCCAATACTGGGAGAGACGAATCCCCTGCCGATCCGCTCACTGCCTCCATGTGGCTCGGGACAGTACCCAACTAAAACCTGTTTACACGACTCTTTTGAGCCGTGGTAGGATAGTAGTCAAAGCACAGTGGGAACTCACACGAGACAAATGACGATGTCAGGTCGATAGACTGACATATACACATGTCACCATAGAACTGCTATCTGACGACAGGTATAATACCAACTAGCATGTTCCCGGCGAGTCCGTCCGGTGTACTCATAATCCAATGAGCACATATATACATCTTAGGTGGACCAACTGACACCAATGGCTTGTGAGACCGGCCATCGCCCCTCGTCGGGGTCTCGATCTGTATACACTAGTCTACTCTGGAGTATCGATGCCCTGTTTCGAAACTCCCTCGACTAGGGACTATTTAAGGATGTGCTTATAGACTACCCAACTCTCACATATATAATCGCCATCATACTGCTGGTAGTCAAGCAAGAATCCTATGGGCTCTATCAATATGTAATAGTGAACTGTAATGTCACCTGAAGCATGTACATGATGATAAAGACAAACCAGATAGCATACTATCAACTCGAGTAAAACCGTCCTACCGGCACAGGTCCTCCCTCAATCATTGCAATCATGTACCTGCGATCCAATAATTGACTTTGATGGCACTATAGCCAACAATCTCCCACTTGCACTTAAGGTTAGTTATTGCGGTGTCGCATACTCACATCCCGTGTGATACCTAACACCCAACTCCTCTACTGATCACTTTCACAAAGCTCGTTTGTAAAACTATTGCTTTCAAGAAATAGCCTCAGTGAGTGGATCCGCCCTGATGTTTCTTTCTATGTCTCTCTTTATCTCAAGTTCGCGGAGAAAGCCATCTCCCGAAATGAGCAATACCTGTCTTAGAATATGTCTGGATATCTCATGGGACCCAGTTCACAAATAAACTCCAAATGCAACAAACTTCTTAGACTGTATCGTCAACTGAATTTAATCAGTATCCTGCGTCATGCCTCCCTCGGTATCTTCTTGGACCACCTGTACAAACTACCGCCCCTCGTCAGAGGGAAAACTATAACTCTGACAGTCACTCTGTCAACCACGTCACCTTGGAAGCCTGGAATGATAACCGTCTCCCGAAGGAGGCTGTCGTTATCAAATCCCTAGAACATCTACTTATGTTCTAAAACTGCTTCCGAACTCTTCTTTAGGATTGGATCAATATATAAACTAAATTGAATCTTGTGCAAAAACAACATCTGGTGTGGTACTTGACATCTCATGATTGACTCAATTGCTTAAGCAAGTGATATACCAATCATGCACATCCCTCTCCTTATTAGTCTGTAAGACACTTTCAGAGAGGGTGACTCCATCACCTGCAGGTACACTACCATGCCAGGAGTCATCCATTCTAAAATACCTTTAAAATACTGTCTAAGTACCCTAATTGGGAAACTACCCAAATATAGATCTAAAACCATAGATCTAGTAACCAGAATATCTGATATTATATCCATATCCTATGTGGAGAAACCACTGTGTGACAACCACAGTATAACCGATCGTAGTACAGGAATTTTACTTCCTACAATGTGCATGTCATCCAAATACCAGGACATCACACCCTACTACCTTCTTAATAGATCCATCTCCTATTCTGATGAAGTCAAAGCCTATGATTGTCACATCAAAAATAGATGATCTATCTCCGCTATATCTGCTTTAGTCTATAAATAGACATAAGCTACTTGTCCACTATACTTCCGCTTCTCCCACTGACCACAACAACCTTCTGGCAGAGTCATATACACGTGCACTTCTAAAGCTAGTTTAGAACGACGCTATACTCATCCTCCTGCCGGGTCTCATAGTCCAGAATAGCATTAATGGCAAGTTTGGGTAAACAAGAACCTCCCTGTCACCGTCTTTGAGAATACTGAAATACCTCTCGGGCGCTTGAGGTTACCTACCATATCCGCGAAGTGGCTAATGGAATGTCAAACATGATTGAATCTTTAGGTTTATTAAATTTTCAGTAATCGTCTGTGGTTCTGGAATCACTTCCAGTTCTACCATACTCCCACTACTGTTTTCTGAAAAGTCCATTTTACTAAAACTGTGGCAAGTCAAGAACAATATCACTATTGATCTTCCAGATGGTAGAAAGTTAACCCTCGCCATAACCTGGGAAAACCCATAAACTGCCATTACAGAAACGTGCCTTGAGTTATCCAGAGTCTGGTTTTAAGCATAAGCCGGACAACTCCATATACCTTAACATCGTTAAGATATGAACCATTCTATATACAAAATAGAAACAGAGACACTAATTTAATTGGAACTAGATTCAAATCATGCAGCTGTCTCCAGTGCATGTCAACTAAATGGAAGAAGGTCGATCAACATTACTCAACTTAGGAGTGCATCCAGATATGAGTAACCTGAAAGAGAAGCAAGTTCTCAAACCATTACTATCAACTGAATACCAAACAAAAGTATCTATATCTTCGATCACCTTGAAAAATCCCGATACTTGGAACACCTGGTTCTCTACTTTATTCTTGTACCTATAACTTCTCAAAACTTAGACTTTGTATTTCTAAGAAACACTTGTCTAAAACTGGAGAAGTTATAAGGTAAACAGAATATAGTACGAGGACCAACCCCTCTGTCCTAATGGATACTGAACAATATACAATACTTTGTATAAGTCCTCTGAGTTGAGTAACTCAAACCATGCGCGTCGTAGGTTGAAAACTGTACTATGGTTAAGAAGAATTACAATGTTGTTTAATGCTGCTTGCCTAACCATCAACTGATATAGATAAATGCCATGGACATAATTTTAAAAAGTTATATCTCACTTTATAAAATAAACATACAGATATATCAGTTTGAAATTGGTCCATAACAACGGATATTCAAAACCAAATATTTGTCGTCCGGCAAAAAACCCAGGCGATTTCCACAAATATCACCAATTACAACGAATTCTGATATAATGAGGAAGGTCGCCTAATTCCCAATAACTTACTCCCACTCATCATCTGTAAAACCATACAGATGTGAGAATCAAACCTGGTAAATACATACCCTGGAGTGAGGATCTAATTGGGAAATCAGTTTTAAATTAACAATGCATAGAGAAACTGAAACATGAAGATGTTTCGAAGGGGTATCCGGGTATTCCTAGTAATGCCTCTTCCATTATCCAGATTCATGACTATAGCCGTATATTTTCTTGCCATCTCTCCAAATCTCTTTATTTGTCTTTACTCATTACCTTCTGTACACCACACTTAGGCTAATTGATTTTCTTCCTTCCCTACCGTTCGGCACCAGCCTATGGTTTGAAAGAAGACTGTCTAATAAGCGTAATAGGTGTACTCTCCTAATCCTAGGAGCCCTCGCAACCTGAGAGAAGGTAAAGATAAAAGACAACTAAATAAACCTTATTCTATTTCTCCTGAACCAAAATCTATTCTCGAACTGGAACAAGTTCCATCGAGTTCGTATATAACCATACGATGGATTATCCAATAAATATGGATCTTCGTAGTGATACGGGGTATTCTGTAGAAATCCAAAGGTGAAGTAGGAGTGGCGATGAAATACGTGGTTTGGTCATGAATGATAGCAGTCACAGTTTACTTTGCCCTCTTTCTGATCTCTTTATTTGTCTTTACTTATTACCTTCTGTACACTACACTTAGGCTAATTAGTTTTCTTCCTTCCCCACCTTTCAGCACCTGCCTATGGTTTGGAAGAAGACTATCCAATAAGCGTAATAGGTGTACCCTCTCCTAATCCTAGGAGCCCTCACAACCTGAGAGAACGTAAAAGAAAAAGACAGCTGAATAGTCCTATTCATTTTCTCCAGAACCAGAAACCATCCCCGAATCTGAAACAAGTTTCTTCGAGTTCGTATGTAACTATACGATGGTCATATCCGAAAAATGGGATCTTCGTAGTGATACGGAATGTTCCGGAGAAAATCAAAGGGTAAAAGTAGGAGTGGCAATGACGTATTCAACTCAGACAATCCAAAAGCCAGTGTTTTAAGAAAGTTCGGTTAACTTGGTCACTGAGTCATAGTCTAGGGTCGGGCCATGGTCGCTGCCAAGAGAGAGAGAGAGAAAAGAAATACTATGCGTGCACTCTAACCTAGATCAGAATAGTTAATCATTTTATCTAATCAGGATGTCTCCCTCTGTATCCTCAAATTCTCCTCCAAACCTGAAAGAAGAATTAGTCGGGATCACCCGAGGAGTAAACCAACCTATCAGTGGGTATCGGAATCCAACTATCATCGCATGATAACCTGATGGAATCCACTCACATTATCACACTCCAGAAGGTATGCGCATGCCTGACAAGTTCCCTATATGTTTGAAACTCCCGATATGGTTTTTACCCCATACTCTTATGACCTTGACGAATGCCAACATATCATAAGTCGCATGTCAAGTTCTACCCGTCATCATCTAGGTTAATTTGAACCCACCCGTAAATACCCTTGACGAAGGACAAAATAGTAGTACGACTGTCCCAAACCAACACATCTATCTATGCAACAGAAAAGTAATAAATAGCTACCATACACTATGCCTTGACGAAGGCCAACATACATAGCATGAATACTAAGTGCTACCCGTCTGAAATGACGGAGGGTTACGAATAGTTTTTGGCGAAAAAACCTTTAACGTAATAAACTTGATATCGTTGAAGGAACCGGATAGCTTTTTACAAATATATAGTGGCAAAAACCTTTGCTAAAGAGGTCACTCCCGATGAAGGAATCTCGGCTCTTTCCTCGTAGAATGAGGTGTTGGATATTCATAACCGACACCGCTGTGCAAAGCAAAAAGTAATCGACTGTAGTGAAGTTATTACCCTGACGAAAAACTTCTGCCCAAGGGGTCACACCCGATGAAGGGATCTCGGCCCTTGCCTCGTAAAATGAGGTGCTGGATATTCATAACCGAATACCTCTGTGCAAAACAAAAGAGAACGTCTTTGCAATAACAGCTTTTTGAAAATTGTTCCGACAATATCGAATAGGTCTGTTTTCCTTGCATTGATCAGAATCAATGCAGTCCCATCAATTAATCACACCACAAAGAACGAAAATATGATGTACGTATATACCATCCACATTCGCCACTTGGTCCCGTCATCACCCGTTAGGTTACTTAACTAACGACAGAGCGGGGATTAGACTAGCGCGGGTGTAAAACATATACAACATCTACTAGTATATATATTAATATATAATAATCGCTCCAGGCGTGATAAATGCAACATTATAGATATGTAATAAGTATCACAGAACAATACAGATAATCTGGGAGCCCCGGGTTTCCTTTGAGCCGCAACTGAAACCCGACGTTCCCCTGGTCGTGTGGATAGCCTGTGCAATGAAACCTATGTTAGTTATATGTATGCCCTAGAGGCCATTACTGTACATTGGACGTATATTGTAGTGGATGCTGGGACATATATAGGGAGGACTTTCTTGCTCGACATGATAGTATGCTATCCGGTTACTCTTTACCTTAACGTGTACACAGATTGTCTCTCTATTACATGTTGGTAAAGCCCTTAGGATGTGTACTTGACTACCTGGACTATGATGCGGATCATACTAGTGGGGACATGGTAGTCCATAAGTACATCCTTCAAAGTCCCTAGTCGTGGGTACATCGAGACGGGGCATCGATATACCAGAGTAGACTAGCGTATACCTTCTCGACCCATACAGATGGGCGATGGATGATCCCATATCCATTGGTGTTTGACATCAGAGATGATATACGGGTGCTCAGTGGAGACTGGGTACACTGGATGGACTCGCCGAGAACTCCCAGATGGTATTATACCTTACGTCAGATGGCAGTTCTCTGGTGACACTGGTACAGAGTAGTCTGTTGACCCGAGATCGTCATAGAGTCTTGTGTGGTTCCCACTGTGCTTTGATTTCCATCTTACCACGTCCAAGAGGGCATGCAAAACGGTGGTTTTTGGGTACAGTCCCGAGTCACATGGAGGTAATGAGCGATAGGAGGGGATTCGTCTCTCCCGGTATAGGGAGTTGATGTTGCGCTGTGTTCGATTGGCTATAACCGGAAATCCCTGGCCAGGGTTGCTGAGATTTACTGGTAAGTGTTACCAGTAGTTTCTCGAATTGTTATAGACCTCATATCGACACGACTTATCGAGCTATTGGGGTCTGACGTTTACCACCCCTAGGCGAGATATGCGACATATCAGACGATCAGACCGGACTGTACGGTAGTGTTACTGGTTGGATTCACTGGAGTGTGAGCGGGCTTGCTCGTCGATCTTCTGATCGCTCAATACCCGGGTGGCCGTTACGTTTAGCAGACCGCTTGTGGCTTGTGGATGTTTGATATGATCATCATCTGTTACCGGCGTATTGACGAGTCTTTAGAGTCCTACACAGAGGTTTTCTGGCTCAAGCGAAACGAAATAGGAGCACATATGAGATATGTGCGGGACCGAGAATGATACCAGTATGTGATACTGTATTCGATTCTCGCGATTTGTGACATTGATCAGTTATATGCGATATAGCCTGGTTATCGGATCAAGTGTTGATTCGATAAGTTGTTACTGTTGATATTAGTCGGTTATATGCGATATGACCGGGTCGTTAAATCAAGTGTTGATTTAATGATTTAATGTATAATTATATATTTGATATATCACTTTACATTAACTAATATAGGTTCACTTAAAAAGGATTTTCTCACTTGATGTGCACATTGTATATATGATATACTTTTGTGCATTTGATTGTATCATGTTTGATGATACATGATTGTTTGGTGTATAGTTTAAACCATGGTTGGTCAATGGTTAGGGTTTCTTTTGCTTCATTTACTTATTCATTTATTCATTTATTTATCCATTTTGTTTATTTTGGCAAAAGAAAAGGATAAATGAGGAAAATGGTGGCTTTCTTTGTTTGTAGTTGAAACTTCATGAAGCTTTGACTACATGACCATTTTGTCTCATGCTTAACCCTAAACCATTAAACCTTACCATGGTCTATTCTCTACACCTAACCAAGGTTAGGATATGATAAGTATTCTTTTTATTATTCACTTTGGATAATACTTATGATATTATTTCTTCTTCTTCTTCATCTTCAACATTGAAGCAAGCTTGCCTCCATCAATGGCAACTTGTCAAAAACAGTGAGAAATCCAATTCTAAAGTGAACCCACTTCCTATTTCTTCATCCTCTACCTCTTGACAAGTAGTATAGGGTGTTTCCTTCATAAGTTTTCTTGACTTGGTGAAGTTGGAGCTTGATCTAGTGATGCCTTGACGTAGATCATCTTCGGCATCGTCGTCGATGACCTAGCCCACTTTTTCTCTGATGAAGCTGACACTAGAGCCCAAGATCCGATTTGTACAGCGAGGAGACTTCATCGCGGAGCCATGGAGGTGGAGAACCGGATCTACAAAGGTTGTATTTCCGTTTACCATTTAGTTAAGTTGTTAACTAGTTTCTTTTTCGCCTAAACTTCTAGCCAACGATCCGTATTAGGGTTTCTCGGCACCGTTAAATTTGAAATTGGCATGGTTGATACCTTGTGAGACCTCTTGAGGATGCCTAGGAACCTTTCATTGGTATCAGAGCCTAGCTAGAGCCTTAGGCGAAGTCTAGATGGGGTTTGAAGTCCGATCGACCCGAAACCCCAACCCTAAAATGCTCTCTGGACAATTTCTGAAATCTGGTCTTTTTCGAAAATAAAAATATGCAGAAAAATCAGCAGGGAATCCTAAGAATTACTGTGCAACACATGTCCATGATTCCACTATAGCGCGGCGGAACCGCGGCACAAGCTGGCTTGTGCGGCGGTTCCGCGGCTGTTTTGTCGCCTTGTTCATTGAAAATTGCACAGTAATGTCACATTAGTACTACTGAGTTTTCTGGGAATTTTTAATATTTATTCTAGAGTTGAATTTTCTGGTGTTGTTTTGGGGATTCGGTGTTTCGATCGGAGTATCAGATTTTGTCTATGTGTCTTTCCGGATAATTTTTAGAATATGTTAAAAAGTTCGACCGGATATAAATACCCAATTTTTCCCCTGTCGGGAAATTTCCAAGTGTTGGATTTTTCCGTGGTTTAAAGACGTTCTAAGTAGTGCAAGTAACTCGATGGACCCTCTAGAAGACAACAAACCTTAACTCGATTATGTGACCGTCTTGAACTGCCCTTTGAACCTTCGGGTTTGGGGCAGTACGGCGTGCCACATGTGAGGCGTTGGCTTGACCCTTCTACGGCTGGACCGTTGGTACTGAGGCATGAACAGAATGTTTTTAGACTTATTTTATGTGTTGATCTGTTATGGGAAAACTTGGGTGTTTGAATGTTTGATCGGAAAGTTTAACATTTTCTATCTTATCCGGAATGTGATACAATAATTGGAATTCACAATAAGTTATGAGATAACTGAATGAATGTTATAAATCTAGCGGTTTAGTCTCACTTGATCAGTTGCCACGGAATTTTGATGTGATCAAAAGTCCGTCGCAATCACGTAGTGTACGCGGATACTCGCCGGGTAAACTTAATAGACAGCCTCACTCCATAGCCCCGACCAAGTGACTGTAGGAGAACCCCGTCGTCGAAAGCATCCGTTCGGGTGCTCCCGGTAGCGGTGTTCCGCCTTGGTGCACTTCGTCGACGGTATCGGGGGTGCGGCCGCCTACTAAAGTTTGCGACGAGCATTCGATCGGGATGTCGGGAATCTTGTTGAATTGCCCGACTTGAAATTGAAAAGAGTTTTCGATAAATGAGACTAAAATGCGGGGTTTATAAATGTTAGGCATGCGATGTCTAAGAAATTCATTTGGTCAGGCATGTGATGTCTGAGGTGGTTGCGGATTCCAACTGTTGTAGTTTTACACTTTCTTTTCTGTGACCGTAAGTGTAATATGTGATATCGCCGATTTCGTTTCTATATGTCAACGACAATTGGGATGCGCATATTTACTTACGTTGATGACATGTGATGTTATGTGTTGCTGGATACGTTATATTGGATCGTCGTGTTTGAATAGCCGGGGGGTTTTTATGTGAGATGAGTGTTTTTCATTTTCATTCATGTAAAAACTTATATGTAATATTCTTTTATTGGGGCACTTCCAGGTTGCGGAAGATGTCACCCTTTGTATATTATTTACTTTTCCGCACGAGGATAGACCCAAGAAGGAGGGCACAAGTAACCGGGTTCTGGAGTCCAGTGGGAGACCAACTCGAGGAGTCGAGTCCGGGTCTCCTAACTCCAGAATTGGTAGGGTTGCTTGCCGCTCTCGTAGGGGTCTTGGGGTGTGGGTTTGGCTATTCATCACGACCGTGGAATCCGTGTTTTATACTGGCTCGTATTGAAAACACGGACGTCCTAGTATATCCAATATTTCATATGTTACTTCTGCTGCGATATCTGTGATGTGATCATGTGATGTTCTGTGATAGATACTATATATAGTATATATGATATATTATATAGGCGTTACTTATGTTTTACACCCGCGCTAGCCCTGCCCCGCTCTGTCGTTAGTTACCTATCCTAACGGTGCACGAGGGGACATCGAGACGAATGCGGATGGCATAAGTGTACGTCGTATTTATCTGTGATGTTTAGGTATTTAAATGATAGGACTTCATTAATGAGATTAATGAAATAAAAGAAACCTAAGATGTTGTAGAATCGAATTTCAAAAATAAAACAGGTAGCTACAGTTCTTGCTTTGCACAGCGGTATATACGATATATCATGTACCTTATTCAATGAGGAAAGGACCGAGATCCCTTCACCGGGAGTGACTCCTTTAGCAATAACTGGCAGATGCTACACACTCGGTTTGTCTTTTGATTTCTTTTAAGTGTTTTTGCTTTGCACAGTGATATATATGATATATCCCGCACCTCATTCGACGAGGAAAGGACCGACGATCCCTTCACCGGGAGTGACTCCTTTAGCAAAACTAGAAAAGCCTCAAAAACACTCCATTTTAAAAAAATCATTTGATTCTACAACGATATCAAGTTCATTACGTAATAGGTTTTCAGAAAAACCTGTCGTAGCCCTCCGTCATTTCAGATAAGTACTAGTTAGTATTCGTGCTGCGGTTGTTTGGCATGCGTCAATGCGTAGTGTACGGTAGCTAACTAGTGCTTATCTGCTAGCATACGATGCAATTGGATTAGGGTATTCGTACGGCATTGTTTGGCATGCGTCAAGGGTCGTCCGGGTGGGTTTAATTCAATCAAGAAATGTACGGGTTGAACTTGACTAGCGGACTATGGGTTGTTTGGCATGCGTCAAGGTCATAGCACGCTAGGGGCAAAATATTATCGGGAATTTCAAGTGTTGAAATTTGCAATGAGATTGCATACCTTCTATGAGATAGTTGGATCCCGATACCCACTGCGAGTAATTGTTACTCCTGGGAGAGTTTTATACATTACAATTAGCCAATCAAGTAGGTGTCTAGAAAGGTGTTAAAGAGGTTACGCCTCTGGGAAAACGAGGTTTACATTAATTAGGTTCGTGCGAAAGCACGGGGGACCTCCCTCAAAGTACCGACACTGGCCTGGCTGAAAGATTGGCGAACTTGTACTGTGTAATTAATCCCGGCTAGTCTTTCCTTTTAGGATTTGAAGGAAGATTTGATAAAAACAGTGGGAGCCATCCTGATTAGATAAAATAATAACCAATCTATTCTTGCAAGAGCACACGCTGAGTGTTTTCTTCTCTCTATCTCCAGGTAGCGACCATATCACGCCTTAATCAAGATAATAATACGGATTATTGACCGAACCCGCTTGTTATACTGAGCTGGGGAACGTTGGTCCCGCTCCAACTTATAATTGTTATAAGAAAGAGCAGGAAATTGGGGATTACCAGAATTCCCGTACCGCCCAAACGAAGAGAGTGCATGCTGATGCATCATCTTCGGGTGTGTTCATTACACAGAACTGTTTCTCAATATCCTTTACGTCCTGGGTATATGATACCGCATCAGGATCCCAGATATGTAATCTGTTACATAGGGCTACAGAAAGGTAGAAAATTGAGAACGGGTGATAAGTTTCATGAGGCAGAAAACGGGGCAAGTGTTGCAGCCAAGTCTGTTGGTCACTGTCACCCTGTATTACATATACATTGATTCTGAATGAATGTTATTAGATACCGAACCTGATAGACAAAATCATATCAGTCTCTTTATTAGTAAAGAAATGATAAAATTTTGTATTGTTGGATAATGTTTTGAACATTTCCTATATCAAAAGTTGATCGGTTCAGGCACGTTATCTAAAAACATTAATGTTCTAAATCAAACTACGGTTCTTAGTATATAGAACACACGCAAGAGGAAGAGTTCAGAAATGAACGGATCCTTCTTGAGGTATTGTAGACTAGGTCATATCAATGCGACCCGACTAGCTAAGTTACATTTAGATGCATATTTAAATCAGTTTGAATTTACATCTTGTGAAACTTGCCAGTCATGTTACAGAGATAAGATGACCATAGCTCCGTTTACAGGAAACAGAGAAAGAGTTAGTGAACTCTTGGGATTGATACATGTTGATGTATGTAAGGTCCCCTGTCTACATATACCAAGACCGGTTCTTTGTACTTCATTATATTCTCTGATAATCTCTCAAGATTCAGACATATGTTCCTGTTGAAACACAAGTCCGAACCTTTTGAGATATTCACAGAATATAAGTTAGAAGTAGAGAACCAAAATACGGGTATAAGTATTATGTCCTTTGATGTGATCAAGGAGGAGAATACTTGAGCACGGAAATCCTGGTCTATTCTAAAGGAGAATAAGATTCTCTCTCAGCATCACTCCTCCGTATACACCATTGCAAGATGGTATATCGGGGCGGAGCAATCACACCCTATATGATAAGGTGTGCTCTATGATGAGTACTACTGAGTTATCTATTTCCTTTAGGGAGTTATGCACTTGAGAAGCTGCATACCTATTGAATAGGGTTCAAATCAAATCAGTTGCCTACCACTCCATATGAGATATGGTATGGGAAGAACCCATGTCTTAAGTTAGTTAAGATTTGGGGTTGTCCGGCCTATGTCTAAAAGCAAAATCCGGACAAGCTCGAGGCAAGGTCTGTTGTGTAGAACTGGAAAGGTTCCAGCTATGCAAACTACAGCAGATGATTTGATAGAACCAAAGGATTCAGTAGATTCCAACGAACCTCAGCCTCTCCGCCGATCTAGTAGGGTTCCTCACCCACCTGAGAGATACTTCTGTTTCTCTATGACAGTGGGAGCGAGGATTGCATCATGAGATGATGACCCAACTAGCTTCGAGCTGGCCATCAGGAGTAAGACTCTGTAAGAATGGCTGGATGCTTAGAAGATCTGAGATGGAATCCTTATGTACACCAACAAAGTATGGACTTTGGTTGCTATATCTGAAGGGTTAAATCCCCATCAGGAGCAAGTATATCTTGAGAAGATTATTTGGTGTAGATGGAAAAGTTGAGACTTTCAAAGCTAGACTAGTTAAAGGTTTTCGTCATCGACCAGGCGTGGATAATGATGAAACCTTTTTCCATTGGCTATGCTTAAGTCCATCCAGATCCTACTTGCCACGGCTACATATCATGACTATGATATCTGGCGGTTGGGTGCCATGACTGCTTTTCTAAATGATATTTTAGAAGAGTGCGTCTATAAGTACACAGCCAGAGGGCTTCGTAAATAGTGGGAGCAGCGGAAACGTGAACAAGATGTTTTATGTGATAAAGCAGGCATCGCGGAGTTGGAACATCTGTTTTGATGAGTTAGTCAAACAGTTTGACATCATCAAAATGGTAGATGAACCTTGTATAAACAAAAAGGTAGTAGGGGGTGTGGTGGTGATCCTCGCAGAGTACGTGGATGACATACTTTTGATAGGGAAGGAGTTTCATATGCTACGCTCGATCAATCTCCGCTTATCACAATGATTCTCCACATAGGATCTGAGTGATACCTACTAAATCCTGGATTTTGGATCTATGAGATAGATCTAAATGGACGTTAGGCCACTCACTAGTTGTAGTGAGATGGTATCAGTTGATCCTGGGGAGAATCACTGGAAGGGTTCCAAGATGATAAAGACGACTGAATGTCAGTCACAGGCATTGTCTTTACCCTCAGTAAAGGGACGGTATGTTGGAAGAGTTCCAAACTAGATACCGTGGCATACTAGACGATAAAGGCTAGATACATCGCTACTAAAGATGCTACCAAAGAGGCTGTTTGGGTGTATATTGGTTCATGAGATGAACTACGTTCCTCCCATTGTGTGACAATGGAGTTGTGGCTTATGCCAAGGAACGTCCGTCCCATCAGTGATCCAAACATATTCTAAGGCAGTATCACCTGATCATGGAGATAGTTGATCTAGTGATGCCTCGACGTAGATCATCTTCGGTATCGTCGTCGATGACCTAGCCCACTTTTTCTCCGATGAAGCCGACGTTAGAGCCCAAGATCCGATTTGTACAGCGAGGAGACTTCATCGCGGAGCCATAGAGGTGGAGAACCGGATCTACAAAGGTTGTATTTCCGTTTACCATTTAGTTAAGTTGTTAACTAGTTTCTTTTTCGCCTAAACTTCTAGCCAACGATCCGTATTAGGGTTTCTCGGCACCGTTAAATTTGAAATTGGCATGGTTGATACCTTGTGAGACCTCTTGAGGATGCCTAGGAACCTTTCAACCTAGACCCCTATGAGTGCGGCAAGTTACCCGCCAAAAACAGAAGCGAAGCAGCCCCTTTCAGCAAAGTGAACGGACTACCCAGCAATTCACGGAATCCGGTAACTTGACCACCCCTCCTTGGGTCAACCTATACCCCTACGAGTGCGGCGAATAGCCCGCCAATTCTAGAGTGAGGCCCCCTCCTTCTCAACGCCATGAGATGCGGACCCGTTGCCCTCCAGATTACGGCTATTCGTGCACTCCATCGCGGGGTAAACCTAGTACAGAAAAGAAAATATGTACAACGGGTACATCGACCTCAACCCGGTCGTGGCCCAAAAGAATAATATACAAACAGGTAGTGACGGCAGTCTACATATCGGATGCTCACCCTGCGATATCAAATGTACAAATAAATCTAAACTATACTAACATTGCAAGCAAGTTATCTACCACGGCGAATCCGCAACATTACAGCTGATTGATCTTTTTTTCTGTTGTCGGTATTTAGAAAATTGTATGAAATCACAACCAAAAATATTTGACCGCAATCAATAACGGTATCGGTTTGAAGCGTGTTAGTAAGTGCGGATCGTCCACAGGGATTGTGCGAATCGTTCGTATTTTGTTTTGTTTGAATCGAAAATTTAATAGAAAAGAAAAGCAAAAACGATTCAAGATTTATATCGATGAATTTCAAGAATCAACTAATCTATTCAGGAATCAAGAAAACGTTAAACATCAAGAATCAAGAAAGATAGAATTCCAATTGATTTAGGTTTCAAGATTTGAAATAAAGCTCGTAGGAATCGATTAGATCGTAGATGTGAAGAAGACTAGAAATTACCGTTTCTTATCCATTAACAACTTGATGCTAAATCGATGTAGATTTATCGAGGATCAAGGATCTTGCGAAGAATTAGGGTTTCTTCATCCTATCCTTTGTCCTTTCGATGAATCACATTCACAAGATAGCTTCTAGAAAATCGAATGATTGATCGTTGATCTCTAGATCGTGCGAAAAGAATCAAGAATGCATTTCGCATCGATCTAGATCATCGATCACTCAATTTCAAGAATTTACAATCGTTATAGGACTTAAAAAAGCGTTTAAAGATTCATCAAAATCATCATTCTACAATCATCTCGATTCCTCCACGAGCGGAGTTTTACTCAAGCATCATCACAAAGAATACATTCAAGAATTGAAGATGAATCATAATGCTCGAATTGAAATATAAGCAAGTTAAAAGAATCTTCACCTTTATTTATTCTACAAATTGTTACACATTTCTCAAGACTACAAGAATTTGAGAAGGAACAAGATTGTCGAATCTAGCGTTGCATCGGCTCCTTGAGTCGTGGATCGACTTGGATCTCGTGCTCCGTTGAAGTCCGGCTTCGCTTCTAAAGGATGGTTGAAGACTTGCTTTGGTAGAAATCAAAGGATCTTGAATTTGGTTTCTTGATTTGGATTAGGGTTAGGGTTTGGAGGTGGCAAGTTTTGTCACTAAACTTGTGGGAAGATGAAGAACTAAAGATTGATTAGCTTTCAACAACCAAAGATTGGCCATTAACCCTAGATCTAGGCTCTCTTTTATAGACTTCCAAAACCCTAGTTCTAGGATTCAAAATTTGAATTTCCCTCCAAAAGTTTGTTAGCTAGAGAGGCTTCTAGAAGTAGTTAGTTAGAGGGAGCTTCTAGAACTAGTTTGTTAGGAGCTTAATCAAGATTAGCTTACTTAATGATCTTCGCTGATCTGGCAGAAGCTTCGAGAGTCATCTGGAATTTGAAGTATATGAAATGAATGTGGGCCCTGAGAGAAGCAATATGCAGTAAAAATCATCTGCTGATGTGTCCCAACCGCCGCGGAACCGCGGCACAAGCCGGCTCCTGCCGCGGTTCCGCGGCTCCTGTGAGGCCTTAGGGCTTGGGCTCTCCTCTGCTGCTTTGTACTGATTTTGTGGTATTTATCTGATGTGTTGAATTTCCAAATGAGTCCCTGATCACTGCCAGATCTCTAGCCTTTGAGTTGGCGTATTTTATCAGTCTTTGTTATGTAAATTTGACCAATCTTCTGTAATTTCCTGCACAGACTTCGAAACATAAGTTGCGCAATATAGGAATGATGCCATGCTATGAAATACAGTCAATTTCCCTAGAAATGCCGGTTTTAAAGTCTAACACATGCAATCTGGTATTTTACGACTGTTTTGCTAGTATGTGCAATATGAATACCGAACACTTTTAGATGAGTGCAAATAATAGGGAAATTGCCGGTTTAAAGATGCAGTATTTTCGACTAGTCAAATTCCCCCAAACTTATTTTCGATCGTCTCGAGCGAACTGTTTTATTAAAAAGAGAAGGAGAAAATAAAGAAAGAGAAAAACTAACTAGCACACTTTTGTAGGCAACACGATTGCACTGAGCACGTGCAACAAGCCTTTAAACCTCTAGGTGTCCCTAGTAGGAGGAGTGTTGTCTCCTGAGGGTTTTCAGCGGATTGCACCCACAAAATCCAATAATAAAATGAAGATCATGAATATTACATTTAAAGACAAGAATTGTAAAAGAAAAGCCTTGAAAAGTTAGGGTTTCCAACTAAGCTAGCTTTTCGGTCGTCATGAGCCCTATCTTAATAGTCATGAAAAGATGTCAGAAATCACATCATCCCTCAATAAAACATCGTCTTTATTCTTCATTCCTATCTTTTTTCCAAACATCGATCATATAACCCTACGTGTGTGTAAAGACATCCTTACACCCGGAGAATTCAATTCAAGCTATCATACTCTTGCCCATCAGCCTCAGTACTTTTTAATTAATGAATATTTAGATGAAGTTGCTCACACACTTTCATGCGACCGTTAATACTTCTTGAGGTACTAACCGACCGATTACTCATGTGCTTGCTTATTTGGTGTATTTTCTTCGTCTTGCACCGCCTAAGGCTTAGCAGTGACTCTCAGACCAGTTGGCCTTAGGGCACTAGGTGAAGAGGCACCCTCGCTATATTTTTTTATTGCTGCCTTAGCGATAACAAAACCAGTGTTCATTTTTCTCACCATTTTAAATTTTATTCATTTTTTTATTTCCTTCATACATCGACTTTTAGACAAGAGCATTTCAAGGTATCCTCTACTATCCCGAGTTTCAAGACGTGTGTAAGTGCAAATAGCAGGGTATCAACGTTCAAAATGTTTGGCTTCCAGAATAGGAACTATTTTTCGGACTTATTTTTATCCTCAGATTAGTGACGTCCTTCATCTTACTAACCCTTGGGACAACGGCTCATAATTACTTATTACTAGTTCGTATAAGAAAACTTCTAATTTTCTTGGTTTTCTTAAATTTTTCCAATCTCATGGATGTAATTTTCACTATCTAAACTTTTATTATCTTATTTATGTACAAAAATATTTTTATTTTTGAAAATTTTTAAATTTTTATAGGTTTTCAAAATGTTTTGTGCTTATGCAAAATATGATGTAAATGATGCGAAAATAAGCACAAACCTCTCCCAAACTTGTTTTCAACAGTGTCCTCACTGTTGCCATCTGCTAAATCTCGAAAAACCTGTAATCTTGGGAGGAAATTTATTAATGGGGGCAAAATATTTAAGAGAAGAACCTCTCCCAAACTTATTTTTGGCTCATCATTTTGTAAAAATTTTCTTTTCAAGAGCCCGATTATACCCCCCCCCCCAAACTTGAGTTAAACAATGTTAAGCTTAAATCACATGAGGGGGTCAAAAATCAGTGGTCGATGCCAAGCTTTGCAAAAACCGAAAGTTAACACCAACCATTCAAAAATTTTATCAATGCAGTGCTCTGGTTGGTGGAAGAAGTGGGGAAAGGGTAAGTGGTGGAATAAAATGTGTGTGCGTCTCATTTTGGAGAGACGATGCAGTGTATGTGATGGATTACTCGTATTCTCTTTACAGTCCAGAAGAGGGGGTGGAGGTTCAATTTCACTGATTGGGACATGATTCATCTCAACACCCGTGTCATTCAAAAATGCGAGTTCGTCAGCGAAGATCTCTTCAAAAGTCTCATCAATACCCCGGAGAATAATGTCGTCACAAAGTGCGGGGTGATCTTCAGACTCTAAAAGCATTTCATAATCAGTGTTAGTTGTTGCCCCGGACAACTCGGTGGAAGAGTCTGTATGTGTATGATACATAGTTGGGTCAAACAATAACGTATGAAAAGAGTCTAGATAAGTATCATGAGGATCATCAAATTCGCTGCTGTCGACATCCATCAAGTCGACAGAACAGACCTGAGCAGTAGGTTCAGAGGGTACACTTCCCAACTTGTAAATGTTCAGTTCAATTGACCTATTCCCGAAAGATAGGGTCATAGAACCATTACGACAGTTGATGATAGCATTGGAAGTGGCCAAAAAGGGGCGACCTAAAATCACCGGAATTTGATTCTGTGGGTTCGCTACAGGCTGTGTATCAAGTACAATAAAGTCCACAGGGAATATAAATTCCCCGATTTTTATTAACACATCCTCCAGTTCACCCCTAGGTTTGGTGATTGATCGATCAGCCATCTGGAGAGTGCAATGGGCTGGTTTCAACTCTCCGATACCTAACTGCTCATAAACTGAGAAAGGAAGCAGGTTAACACTTACGCCAAGATCTAGTAGAGCACGGTTAATGTGTTTTTCCCCAATAGAAATGGAAATAGTAGGATATCCAGGATCCTTACGTTTTCTCGGTAATTGCTGGGGGAAAGCCGTGTCTACAGTCTTTGCTATGAATATCTTCTTGGGCACTTGTTTCTTCCTCTTTCTAGTGCACAAGTCTTTAAGAACTTTCGTATACGCGGGGACTTGTTGGATAGCATCTAGAAGAGGGATGTTGATGTTAACCTGTTTAAATATTTCAGTGATCTTCTCCATTTGTGGACTCAGTGTGTTTCCCCTTAACCGATTCGGGTAAGGAGCTTGGGCAATAAGGTCGGGGTCCAACAATGGAGAAGATCGTGTGGGTGGACCTAATCCCAGAATAGAAGTGGGGATCGTCCGTGGAGAACTAGAAGAGATGGGCTGAGGTGGCGAGCCTTGTGGGAAACGAAGAATAGGCTCGCAAGAAGGTGGTGGGATAGAAGAACTGGGGTCAGAATTAGAAGTAGAAGTGGAAGGAAAGGTCTCAGCCGGGGTATCATTGATAGATTTTTCAGTGTCATCAATCTCTTCCCCAACGTGATTGTCAAGCACTCTTCCAGATCTCAACGTGATTGCATTCACATGATGTGAATAGCCAGGATTGGGAAGGGTTGAGCTGGAAGTTTCCCTCTCTCTCTTGAACTCATTTCGGCTTTTAATCGTGCAATTTCTTCTTCCATAGATCTAATACTCTCGCTTTGGGACACAGAGTTTTTCTCAATTTTATCGACAGAAGACTTCATTTCAGCCGAAACTTGCATGATATTTGTTAATACCAAATTCATGTATTGTGCAAATGAAGAGGATTCATCAATCCCGGTCAACTATTAAGGACTGGACAGTGCAGGTGTGTTGACCGGATATTGGAAGTTTTGTGCTTGGAAGGGGTGCTGACTCAATTGTGGTGGTTGCTGTTGTGGTGGAGGAACCCTTTGGAAATTGTTTTGGTTTGGAACCGTGTTTTGAGTTTGTGATTAGTTCCAAGCAAAGTTAGGATGATTCCTCCAACCCTGATTATATGTGGAAGAAAAAGGATTGTTCCTAGGTCTTTGAAATGCGGCATTGGTATGCTCATGACCTTGAAACGGAGAATTTCGTGGACATTCTTCCGTTAAATGAGAAGGATCAGAACAGCATCCACATACAGTTTTGGAGAGTGACATTTGATTTAGGACGGCAGCTAAAAATTTGTTTTCCATAGCGTCGAATTTCTTGTGTAAAGCTGAAATTTCAGCTCTAACTCCTATGGAAATATCATTGCCATCCCTAGACGATTGACTCACACCCTCCCACTGTAAAGATTTTTCAACGAAATCTTCTAGGAATTTCCAGGCTTCCCCATCATCTTTGGTCATGAAGTTGCCTTGACACATGGATTCAAGGGTCTATCTTGTGTTAGGATTAATGCCCTCATAAATGATTCTGCACAGTTCCCATCTAAGGATTCCGTGATGTGGACATTGGACTAACAGATCCTTGAAGCGTTCAAGACATTTTGAAAATGGTTCATTTGGAAGCTGGGTGAATTGATTTATTTCGCTACGGACTCGAGCTGTCTTATGATGTGGGTAAAATTTCTTAAGGAATGCTTCGACGAATTCTCCCTAGTTTGAGATGGAATGTGCGGTAGTGTTATTCAGCCACTTCTCGGCTATATCGCACAAGGTAAATGGGAGAAGACGTAGACGCATAGCATCCATATAAAGCTGTGAGGTACCCACCATTGCGCATACGTTTTCAAATTTGGTGATGAAGGCATATGCGTCTTCAGACTCGAGACCGTGAAATTTTGGTAGAAGGTTGATGTATTGGGGTTTAATTTCAAAATTTTCCCCGTTGGCTGGTGGAATGGAGAGACAGGTCGAAAGAGGACCTCGTGTAGGATAGCATCTCTCTTGGAGAGAGATGCGGGGTGGATTCTGCGCACCAACGGACGGCGGCAGAGTAGTGGTAAAGAAGTTCGATGGAGACGGATCCATCGATGTGGGTGTGGTGGTGGGTAAAGAAAAGATAAATGTAGAAATACCGACTTTAGGGTCGATCGGGGGATACGCGGACTAAACGGGCACTAGAATCCCATGTCCAGCCTATCTTGCACTAAAAAGGGTTAGTACAAATGGCAGCGTGACTTATAATTAGGGGAATGAATGAAAGTGATTAGTATTTGTTTTGAAAAATATACGGATTTTTTTTTGAAACAATGATGCGATCACAACAAATGCAACAAGCAACCTTAAAATCTAGTAGTCACCTAGGTCAAAGCTCTAGACCTCTCCTAACTGCCAAAAGACAAGTCGCAGGGTAAATCCTCCACTGCCTCTTTGTCTCTCATATGGCCAGGTAAGTGCCAGGTAAGTGGGAGGTTCTCCACTACGTAAGTAATGGGCCTAATTAAGTAACCACTAGCCTTCGACACACTTGCCTTAGACACCACAAAAGAAACGCGGATAAGCAATGAATTACCCACGGCCTTCTTCTGTCCTAAGTGAGCGCGACGGTCCTTAGAGTCATCTCTAGATTTCTTTTAGTTAATGAGGGTCAATGCGGATGCAAATTTTGTGATTTTTGGGGCTTAGGAAGGGTAATGAACTCCCCACCTAATCTGGATTTGGTCTTTGCCCCCTAATTTCCATATTAATATGAAAACAACCAAAAATCAAAAACACGCACAATTTATTTTGCTTTTGCGGCGCTGCGATTTATTTGCAAAGAAACCTGCACAAATTGTTAATTGGAGCAGATTTAGGAGGAGATAAGAAAGTGAGAGACTCACGGAGCAAACTTGGTACAGTGAAGAGCTAGATCCGCCGTGGAATCGCGGTGTAAGGTGCCTAATGCCGCGGAATCGTGGTGGGATTGTTTGATCTCTGCAAAAAAATTTTTACAGCAAGTCCCTGTTTACTTATACAGCTCTCTGAAATTATCTGGAAAAAATTTCCACAACTCCAATGATTCCAGATTTCCTCGCAACAAATCACAACAACTCGTATTAGTGTTTGCGCGAATTTTGATTTAAAAATTATAATGGAATAAATCTTTCAATTCAAATTTCAATATAGAACGAATTAGCGCGCGATCCCCAGCAACGGCGCCATTTGATTGATCATATTTTCCGTTGTCGGTATTTAGAAAATTGTATGAAATCACAACCAAAAATATTTGACCGCAATCAATAACGGTGTCGGTTTGTAGCGCGTTAGTAAGTGAGGATCATCCACAGGGATTGTACGATTCGTTCGTATTTTGTTTTGGTTGAATCGAAAATTTAATAGAAAAGAAAAGCAAAAACGATTCAAGATTTATATCGATGAATTTCAAGAATCAACTAATCTATTCAGGAATCAAGAAAACGTTAAACATCAAGAATCAAGAAAGATAGAATTCCAATTGATTTAGGTTTCAAGATTTGAAGTAAAGCTCGTAGGAATCGATTAGATCGTAGATGTGAAAAAGACTAGAAATTACCGTTTCTTATCCATTAACAACTTGATGCTAAATCGATGTAGATTTATCGAGGATCAAGGATCTTGCGAAGAATTAGGGTTTCTTTATCCTATCCTTTGTCCTTTCGATGAATCACATTCACAAGATAGCTTCTAGGAAATCGAATGATTGATTGTTGATCTCTAGATCGTGTGAAAAGAATCAAGAATGCATTTCGCATCGATCTAGATCATCGATCACTCAATTTCAAGAATTTACAATCGTTATAGGACTTAAGAAAACGTTTAACGATTCATCAACATCATCATTCTACAATCATCTTGATTCCTCCACGAGCGGAGTTTTACTCAAGCATCATCACAAAGAATACATTCAAGAATTAAAGATGAATCATAATGCTCGAATTGAAATATAAGCAAGTTAAAAGAATCTTCACCTTTATTTATTCCACAAATTGTTACACATTGCTCAAGACTACAAGAATTTGAGAAGGAACAAGATTGTCGAAACTAGCGTTGCATCGGCTCCCTGAGTCGTGGATCGACTTGGATCTCGTGCTCCGTTGAAGTCCGGCTTCGCTTCTAAAGGATGGTTGAAGACTTGCTTTGCTAGAACTCAAAGGATCTTGAATTTGGTTTCTTGATTTGGATTAGGGTTAGGGTTTGGAGGTGGCAAGTTTTGTCACTAAACTTGTGGGAAGATGAAGAACTAAAGATTGATTAGCTTTTAACAACCAAAGATTACCCATTAACCCTAGATCTAGGCTCTCTTTTATAGAATTCCATAACCCTAGATCTAGGATTCAAAATTTGAATTTCCCTCCAAAAGTTTGTTAGCTAGAGAGGCTTCTAGAAGTAGTTAGTTAGAGGGAGCTTCTAGAACTAGTTTGTTAGGAGCTTAATCAAGATTAGCTTGCTTAATGATCATCGCTGATCTGGCAGAAGCTTCGAGAGTCATCTGGAATTTGAAGTATATGAAATGAATGTGGGCCCTGAGAGAAGCAATATGCAGTAAAAATCATCTGCTGATGTGTCCCAACCGCCGCGGAACCGCGGCGCAAGCCGGCTCCTGCCGCGGTTCCGCGGCTCCTGTGAGGGCTTGGGGCTTGGGCTCTCTTCTGCTGCTTTGTACTGATTTTGTGGTATTTATCTGATGTGTTGAATTTCCAAATGAGTCCCTGATCACTGCCAGATCTCTAGCCTTTGAGTTGGCGTATTTTATCGGTCTTTGTTATGTAAATTTGACCAATCTTCTGTAATTTCCTGCACAGACTTCGAAACACAAGTTGCGCAATATAGGAATGATGCCATGCTATGAAATACAGTCAATTTCCCTAGAAATGCCGGTTTTAAAGTCTAACACATGCAATCTAATATTTTACGACTGTTTTGCTAATATGTACAATATGAATACCGAACACTTCTAAATGAGTGCAAATGATAGGGAAATTGCCGGTTTAAAGATGCAGTATTTTCGACTGATCAACAGCACAACACAAAACATCAACGTGAATGTCACGTTCGCAAACCAGTCTAAAAGAACTATAGCAATTAGACAAGTTGTACCGCTCGAATGACACTCATGATCGCAGATAGTAATGTAAGTACTGTAAACTTTAAATAATGTTAGAAAATATCAAGTTCGAAATAACCCCGAATAGCCCCAAACAACTAGATAAAACCATATCCAAACTGGGATAAACAAACAATACCACTGAACCAACATTCTAGAGACTAAACCACGCTGCAAATTTCAAATCCCAAAGCCATCATAAAACCGGCCACCTCGGTATTTAGGGGTGTCTGGCTGGCCCAATTTTGTCATCTGGGGTTCGTGTTTGCAGTGTGTTCAATTGGTCACCTGAGTAGTCTTCTGCAGTTGTTAAAATAATTTTTGAAGACACTTAAAAAATCGACAGAAACTGGAATGCTTTGGGCAGTGAATCGGAGTTGTTTCGGTTTCGATAGTTTAACATTGTCTAAACCAACTAGTATGAGGTTAATGGTTTGGCTCTGATACCATGTAAGGCTACTGCAGGGCCCTGGCCATCAATCCGAGGCCAAACGCGGAACAAAAACTTTTGGAAACCGGTGCTAACGTAACCCTAAACTATAGATCGTGCCATTAACCCTATACTAGTAATACTGTAAAGTGGTTTAAGAGATTATACCGATCGATCCGTGTCCTTCGGTCTTCAATCTTTGCGCCAAGCTCCTCGCGGCTTCCCCGATCAAGTTCGATCCCCGGTCTCCCTTCGTCGAAGAAGATCCATATCGAGGGTTCTTTATACTGGCTCCCGCTTCAAAACCGAAGCAACTCAAACAACTAGTTTGCCAACCTAGGTGCCCAAAACGAAGTAGAGATAGTGTGTGATTACTTTGTCTCAATACACTCTAGGTTTCTCAACATATAAGAAGGATAGAGTGGAGGTTGAAGAAGATGCCCATGGTGGAAATTGTGAACTCAAGAAAATAGCAAGTGAGCAAAAAACCAACACCCAAAAGAAAAGAGATGGCTACCCTCTCAAGTGTAAGTGAGTGTTTAGATATTTTGTTGTGAGAAAATGAGCCTCAAACACTCACAAAATATCTCTACACTCACACACTTACTGTTAGTGTATATGCCTTAGAGGCCATTACTGTATCATACTAGTTTGTATATTACTTAATGGAAGCTTGGGATATTCATAGTTGTATAGACAATCTTGCTCAAAATGGTAGAATGCTACTTGGTTTGTTTCTACTTTAATATGTGCATGTGTTTCTTTTAGCATATCGCTTATACATATTAATAGAGCCCTTAGGATCTTTACTTGATTACCAGCGTTGTGATGGCAGTCACACTTATGAGGCTGGGTAATCTACAAGCACATCCTTATACAGGTCCCTAGTCGTAGGATTATCGAGACGGGGCATCGATACTCCGGAGTAGACTAGCGTATGCGCTTCTCATCCCAGCAGGGGAGATGGTCTGTCCCACAGCCATCAGTACGTCGTACTGGAGATAGTATGCGGGTGCTCGTTAGGTTACGAGTACACTGGACAGGACTCGTCAGGAACTGTTGGTTGGTACTATACCTATCGTCAAATAACAGTTCCCAGGTGACAGGAGTACAGCTTAGTCCGTTGACTTGATATTGCTACTTCGCCTCGAGTGTGTTCCCACTGTACTTTGATTACTACCCTACCACGAATCAAAGGAGTCGTGCAAACAAGTAGTAGTTGGGTGCAGTCCCGAAGAACTTTGAGGCAGTAGCGGTTAGATAGGATTCGTCTCTCCCGGTATTGGGGGTTGATATCGCGCTGTTTCTAGGAGAGCCATTACACAAAGTCCCTGGCCAGGGCAAGCGAGAACTACTGGTAGTGTTTCCAGTAGTTTCTCAGGGTGTTCTGGGCTACACTCCAGCACGACTTGTACCGCTATTAGGGGTCTGACATTTACCTCCCCCCTAGGCCAGACATGCGATACTCATAGACAAACAGACCGGACGGTACAGAGATTGTCACATTCAGGCTCAGTGGGAGTTCGGATGGGTAGGCCTTCTTATCGACATCTACCTAGGGACCGTTACGTACAGATTGTGCCACTTGCGGTCTGTGGTTAAACCCACATCCAGCGTAGTGTCGAGTCTTTAGAGTCCCACACAGAGAGTTTCCCTGCACTGGGCAAAAGGTGTAGAGGCCATATGGTTTTACGACAGGGCTACGATCACTTACGTGCACTTGTGCGCGTATGCTGTTCGGGCAGACAATGCTAGTAGGCTTTGGTTTAAGCCGGATCCTAGTATTGTATGGATGTATTAGTTTTGTCTTTTGTGCATTCACATTCTACGGAATGCGGATGCGGGTGTGTATGCACGGTTGTGAGGAGCGAAGAAGAAGGAGGTGCCCCATTAGGGTTTTGACCGTTGGTTCAGTCAAAACCATTATGAGGTGAGGCAAATATTTACTAATATTTTTAATGATAATTGTGTTATGGCTAATTGCTTTGACCATTTGACCATGCTTGACCATTTGACCTAGTTGACCATTGTTGACTTGGACTTTTCTTGAGAGCACTAGATCCTTCTTTTGCTTTTGGATTTAGATTTGATTTGAGATGATAATAGTCAAATCACGTCGAACTTGTTGGATCGTCGTGATGAATAGCCGGGGACATGAGATGAGAATTTTCATTTTTCATTCAATATAAAATTTGTAATTTGTTGTAATATTATTTTATGGTCGCACATCCGGATTGAGGTTGTAGCCGCTATTGTATATTATTTCTTTTACTGTTTTTGCTCCTAAGATAGACTCAAGATAGGGTGCACAAACTACCGGGAACTTTGAAGTGCCGAGTGACCTACTCACGTTGTTGAGGTATTTTTATGGATATGACAAGGCAGGGTAGTCATATAGCGGGCACGCGAGTAGAAAGATAGTCAAGGCAGAGATTGTTTCACTTCGGGTACTTGGCGGGTAGTTTGTCGCACCCGTAGGGGTCTAGGATGGGGTTTGGCTATTCATCATGACCGTGTAATCCGTCTTTCGTTGCAGGCTCGAACGAAACGCGGATTTCTAGCTTATCCAATGTGTTCATCTGTGATCTGGAATGGCTATCATTGCATCTGACGAATGTATATATCTATATATGATATCTAGTAGGCGTTGCTTATGTTTTGCATCCGCGCTAGTCCAGCCCCCGCTCTGTCGTTAGTTAAGTAACCTAACGGGTGATGATGGGGGCCCGTGGCGAATGCGAATGGCATAAGCGTACGTCATATTTTCGTTGTTTTCTGCAATGGTAGGATTAATTGATGGGACGCATTAATTAATGAAAAGAAAACAAATCAAAGCAAAATCGTTTGAACAATTTCAAAACCACTCGGTTTTTTCAAAACAGAAAAACTTTTAAAAACGCGGAGCTTAAACCACTCCTTTTAAAAGTTATCAGGTTCCTTCGATTATATCAAGTTCATTACGTTCACGGTTTCTCCAAAACCATTCGTAGCCCTCCGTCATTTCAGTTAAATCTTCAGTAGTATTCAAAGTATGTGTCACGCCCCGCTTCCCAGAGTACGCTAAGATGAGCACGTGACATAGCCAACCATGCTTCCTGTGGATAGGAAAAATCCCTCCACAGTCACATTACGGCTGTAGAGATATCAAGAACAGGAAAGTAAACTAAACTATCTAGTATATATCCATGAGCCAGAATAAATGAGTCAAGAAATAATAAAATGCGAAAACAAAAGATCCAATAAATAAAACACCTGGAAAGTAAACTGGATACCAACAGGATCCTCACCGCTCGGTCTAACAGCGGCAGTACTCCTGATCAGTCTGCAACAAAGGTAGAGGATCTGGGCCATGCAAAACCCAGACGTCAGCGCGTCATAACATCAAGCAATAATATATAAACATGGTAGCAAGACATGCAGGTAAGTGTATGAACAGAAAAACAGATATAACAGTAATATAAGTGAGGACAGTGGGGTAATGTGTAGTGAGTGATCTAAACTGGTTTATTGGGTTAGATACTCTCAGATCTTTGAAATCAATTTGACGAATCATCGATGTAACTCAATAGTATCCCGTGCATGCCCGGGATCACGGTGAAGATTCTCGGGCTGAAACCGAGACATGCGCTAGGCACTAAAAGGAAAAGGGATAACGATGAATGATGTCCATGGCATCATCCCAAAGCTGGCCTAGCCTCTAAAAAGGTAATGTATAACGATGGATGATGTCAGCAGCATCATCCCAAGGCTGGTCTAGACTCTAAAACTGATCAGTAAAGGTATCGAACTGTCGAGTTACAAGTCAGGTTTCATCATTGATTTCCCCATACCCCCAGGTTGTGTATTCAAATCAGGTATTAAATAATCTGGAGCTAATGCCCTCACAGGATCAGGCAGGTACAGATTTGTCTGGATAGACAACAGCAAATGTCCGTAGGAACAACAGGTAAAGTTTGTTGGCATTAGTACCAGATCAGGTAACAGGTAAAGCTATGGTACATCAGGTCAGGTCAAGTAATGTATATAGGTGTCATGTCATGTCAAGAGTTGCACGGTACCATGTCGTGTCAAGTAGTAGGTGTAACAAGTCGTGTCAGGGGTGCACAAAATGTCACGTGGGTGCTCACAATCAAACTAACATAAGCATGGGTATACAAAAAAAGCATGAAGTACTAATGGAACAATAAAAATGGAACATTGTAATGTGATATGCAATCAGGTACAGATTAAGGTATATAGATGCACGGTTATCAGTTTGGGTTTAAGGGATAGTTTCAACATTACTTAAGTACAATAAAATAATTATGGATGTTAAAATCATATTAATATGTACTAAATAACCTAGAGATGCAATTGAATATAAATTAGGCTAGATGTATGTAAACGGTCGTTCGATAGGGTATAAACTATAAAAGGGGTACTTTGGGCTATGCAAATAATTGTTATTTGATTTAAACACGGATGTGAGTACTACGTATAGTAAATCAAAATGCAACATGATATGTTCCAAGTTATGAATCTAAAATGATAAAATGGACATCGAAATGCAAAATGGAAACTAATAGCCTTAGGTTTAATTTACAGGTTTAATCATGAAATAAATATGTATAAAAATAATATAATAGCATGTAGCAAGTTTCACTTGCCTGACGGATCACGATACGGGTATACAGAACGTCACACGTCAGTGGAAAAAGTCGTGACGCGTGCACGGTACACGGAACGAATCCAAACAACGCACAAAGGGATCACACGGGTCAAAGATGCTTGCTGGGTCGTCGGGATCGTCGACGGCGCGACCGGATTCCGGCGAACAAAAGAACAATGAACATTTAAACAAAGAAAACTATAGAAAGGGAGAAGGAGGAAAGATCTTACTGTGGATAGGTGCTCAGATATACCAGAGGAGTCGGCAAGGGGCGATGACGACTAGGGTTGCCGGTGTGGGGGTATGCCGACGAAGTTTGGATTCTTGTCGTGGGGTTTCGAGTGTGCAGGGTAATGGGTTTTCGGGTTGGACAGAGGGAGAGGAAGAAGGAGTAGTGTTGGTGAAGTCAAGGCCAGGATGGTGAGATGACCGGCGGCGAGGTGCAGGCGTGGGTCGGGTGACGGGTTCTAGTTGGGGTCATGGGTTTGCAGTGTGTCGGGTAATGGGTTTTGGGTTGGAGAAGGAAGGCAAGGAGTTGAGGAGGAGAAGTAGGTGACGATGATGAAGTAAGGTCGACGACGTGAGGGTCGACGGAGAGGAGGTCGGACGTGAGGTGATGGGTTGAAGTGCAGCGGGTGGTTGTTTGGAGCTCGAGGATGGAGAAGAGAAGAAAATGTTGAAATGGTTGAGGAGAAGGGATGTCGATGAAGGTGAAGGTGGCTAGGGTTAGGCGAGGGTGAAGTCTAGGGTTAGGGTTTTCTAGAGTGAGGCGGCGGGTGAAAATTTAAAAAGGAAAAAGAAAAGAGAACTGTGGGGGGGGAGATAAAGAGACGTGGGTGTGAGAGAGAGCCAGGAAAGAGAGAGAGAGAGAGTCTGTTAAATAAAAATTAGATTTAGGAAATATTAGGAATATTTTTACAGAGAGAGAGCGTCAGGAGAGAGAGTGTGTGTCAGGAGAGAGAGAAGAGAAAGTTAATAAATAATATATATATATATATATATAATACTAAATTGTTAGTATAATGATTTAGTAATATATATTTTAGTTAAGAGAACAATAATATTTTATAAATATATAAAGAATATAATATTAGTCCGTTTTGAGATCTTGGCAAATACAAACTTACTCCAAAACATGTCCGGGTCGGGTCTAAAAATTCAGATTTAAAATATGAAAAATATATGCGACTTCCGAATTTCAAAATGTATGCTCAGTTAATGAAAATGCATATCCCCAAGAACGGATCCACGTGCGTGCGCATAGCCATCTAAACACGTCTGTTTCACTGAACGGGACGAGAACAAGATGTGCGGATGCTACCACGGGTTTAGGGGTATCGTGCAGGTTATGAAATGCAATTTTAAATTATTTTCTGTGACCTAAAATGTTATATGATAAAAGGTGTGATACCAGGTAAAATGCTAGCATGTACTAATCATGAGACGCACGTGTCCATGCAACAAGTCAAGGTAATCTATAAATAAGAATCAAATAGGTTCAAGCAAGCGGGTCGGGTCGAATGCAAAGTAAAATGTAAAATACCATTCGCACCCAAACACGCTAAATCAAGAAAATATCATGGATAAGTAAATACGGAAACTGGAATTGGTATAAATGAACTCGGGTGTTACATTATACCCAACTACAAAAGAATTTCGTCCTCGAAATTCCAAAAACAAGAATGGATAAACAAACAAGAAATTTCAAGAATAGATGTGAAAACTTCTGTCGGATCTCATCTTCTCGTTCCCAAGTTGGCTCTCCATGCGAGCGGTTTCCCCAAGAAACAAGTACAAGAGGGATAACCTTGTTCTTAAGAACCTCTTCTCTTCGGTCCACGATCGACATCGGTCGCTTCTCAAAGGCTAAATCTCTACGTACAGTCAGCTCTGAATAATCCAGCATGTGTGCTTCATCTCGAACATACTTACGGAGTTGAGATACATGAGACACGTCATGAATATTCGCCAAAGATTGCGGTAACGCCAAACGATACGCCACTTCTCCATCATGCTCCAAAATCTCAAAAGGTCCAACGAATCGAGGACTAAACCTTCCTCGACTTCCGAAATGAATCACCCCTCTAGTCGGTGATACCTTCAAGAATACCAAATCACCAATGGCGAACTCTAGAAGTCTTCTCAACGTATCTGCCCAACTCTTCGTCGGTCTCGTGCTGCTTTAATATGATTCTAAATAGTATTAACCTTCTCAACTGCCTGCACAACCAAATCTGGTCCCAACAATTTTCGTTCACCGACATCGTCCCAACAAACAGATGAACGACACTTGCGACCATATAAAGTTTCGAATGAAGCCATCTGAATAGTCGCCTGGAAACTGTTATTGTAAGAAAACTCCACCAAATGTAGATGATCCTCCCATGAACCCTTGAAGTCTAACATGCAAGCTCTCAACATGTCTTCAAGAGTTTGGATCGTTCTCTTCGACTGGCCATCTGTTTGAGGATGATAAGCGGTGCTAAACTTCAAACGAGTCCCCAAACTTTCCTGTAAGCTCCTCCAAAAGTGTGATAGGAAACGAGTGTCGCGGTCGGACACGATGCTCACTGGTACACCATGCAATTTTACAATCTCTTGCATGTACCGTTCTGCCAAAGTTTCTGTTGATTGACCGACTCGAAATGGTATGAAATGAGCTGCTTTGGTCAATCGATCAACAATCACCCAAACTGCATTGTTGCCTTTCGGACTCCTCGGTAGAGCCGTCACGAAATCCATGGTTATATGTTCCCACTTCCATTGAGGAATCGGAAGTGGTTGCAATAAACCAGCATCCCTTTGATATTCAGGCTTAACTTGCTGACACACCAAGCACCTTTCTACAAAGCGAGCAATCTCCCGTTTCATGCCTTTCCACCAGAAATGCTGTCGTAAATCTCAGTACATCTTCGTGCCTCCTGAATGTATGGAATATGCTGAACTGTGCGCCTCCTTCATAACTTCTTCGCGAATATCTCCTTTTGGCATGCACAACGGCTACCAAACTGCAACGAACCATCTTCATGAATCAACAATTCCGTTTGAAGCCCAGCTTCAACCTATTCCCGAAACTTTTGCAATCTAGGGTCCTGTAACTGCACTGCTTTAATATTCTCGATCAACGACAACGGTACTTGCAGCTGCCTCAACTGTCCCGAAGAATGCGGTAGTACGATCTCCAACTTGAATCTTCAAAAGTCTTCAATAAGTTCCTTCTATGCAGTCAACATCTGAATTGTTGGCAACCGACTAAGCGCATCCGGTATAACACTAACTTTTTCCTGATGATACTTAAGATCGAGATCGTAGTCAGCCATCAGCTCCAACCATCTATGCTGCCTCATATTAAGCTCCTTCTATGTGAACACGTACTTTAGGCTTTTGTGATCGGTGAAAACCTCGACCCTTTCGCCCAATAAATAGTGTCTCCAAATCTTCAAAGCAAAAATCACAGCTGCTAGCTCCAAGTCATGAGTGGGGTCATTCTTCTCATGGGTCTTCAACTGTCTCGATGCGTAAACTATAACTTTTCCCAGGCTGCATCAAAACACATCCCAAATCTTTCCTAGATGCGTCGCTGTGAATCACCAATCCTCCGGAACTGTCTGGTACGGTCAAAATAGGAGCGATTATCAATCTCTGCTTCAACGCCTCAAAAGCTGACGCACACTTATCCGTTCATACAAACGGTGCTTCTTTGCGCGTAAGCTCGGTCAAAGGCTCCGCCAGTACGAGCAAAGATCTCCACGAACCTTCTGTAATATCGGGCAAGTCCAAGAAAACTTCAGATCTCTGCTACGCTCTTCGGAATCGACCAATCTCGAACTGCTTCCATCTTTCGGGATCAACGGCGATTCCATCTATGGACACGACATGTCCCAAAAAATTCACTTCTTCAAGCCAAAACTCGCACTTGTTCATCTTTGCATACAATTTTTCCTGCCTCAATGGCTGCAGTGCGATCTTAGAGTGTTCTGCATGCTCTTCAATACTCTTCGAGTTTACCAGGATATCATCAATGAACACCACTATGAACTGGTTCAAGAATGGTCAAAAGATTCGGTTCATCAAGTCCATAGATATCGCCAGTGCATTCGTTACTCCGAAGGGCATCAATAAATACTCATAATGTCCATACCGAGTTCGGAACGCGGTCTTGCAAATATCTTCTGGTTTAACTCGGACCTGATGATATCCGGATCGCAAATCCAGCTTCGAGAATACCCTCGCACCACTAAGTTGCTCGAACAATTCGCCAATGCAAGGGATCGGGTACTTATTCTTAATAGTCACCCGGTTTAATTCTCGATAATCGATGCACATCCTCCTTGTGACATCCTTCGTTACTAGAAGAACTGGAGCTCCCCAAGGTGAGTTACTGCTGCGAATCTAACCCTTCTCAAGTAATTCAACAACCTACTTCCTGACTTCTTCCAACTCCACCGGTACCATAGGATAATACGCCTTTGAGATTGGCGCTGCACCAGGAACAAGATCAATCACGAACTCCACAACTCGTTTTGAGGTAAACCCGAGATGTCCTCGAACACGTCCATGAACTCTCGAAATATATCCGGCGCTTCCTCCTCATCAACTTCCATTGATGAAAGAACATTACTTGTCGGCCCAGCCCTAAACTCGACTGGCCCGACAGAACTGCTTCCTCCAGCAAAACAAACTCCGGATGTCCAGGAATCTGGAGAATCATTTTCCTTTCCTTATAATCAATATGAGCATGGAAAGTACCGCGAAAATCCATTCCCAAGACAACAACAAACAAGGGGTGCACCAGAATTGAATAATTCTAATGCGAAAAAAACATGAACAAGTAAGATACCGAAATGACTTCAACCGAAGTCAAGATATTGAAAAGGATTAAGTACGGTAAACATGATTCAAGCTGGCGATAAAACAAGAACTGGTAAGCAATGAAACCGAGAGAAGTAAGGTAATATAACGACCATGAAACAAGGAAGTGAATCAAGACCAGGACTCCAAGTTACTTAAATAAAGTACCGCATTGTAACCATGCTGCAGTTCATGGGTACAGTTACATAACTCCACTCAAGTCGCCCAAATCCTAGTATCGGAATCAAGGAACAGGGAGAAACAATAGTGAACCAAAAAGGTTTCAAGCCAAGATGCGAAATCGTTTACATATCGTCAAGACAAAGATCAAGAGAAAGATATGATTCAAGAATCACGATTACAAGGTGGCAGGACATGCTCCTAATCACGAGTATTCTGATTCGTGTATTGGGTCCAATACCCAACTACAAAAGAATCAAACTCGATTAACCTATATCCTATAGCTCTGATACCAAAAGAACCATGTCACGCCCCGCTTCCCAGAGTACGCTAAGATGGGTACGTGACATAGCCAACCATGCTTCCTGTGGATAGGAAAAATCCCTCCACAGTCACATTACGGCTGTAGAGATATCAAGAACAAGAAGGTAAACTAAACTACCTAGTATATGTCCATGAGCCAGAATAAATGAGTCAAGAAATAATAATATGCGGAAGCAAAAGATCCAATAAATAAAACACCTGGAAAGTAAACTGGATACCAATAGGATCCTCACCGCTCGATCTAACAGTGGCAGTACTCCTGATCAGTCTGCAACAAAGGTAGAGGATCTGGGCCATGCAAAACACAGACGTCAGCACGTCATAACATCAAGCAATAATATATAAACAGGGTAGCAAGACATGCATGTAGGTGTATGAACAGTAAAACAGATATAACAGTAATATAAGTGAGGACAGTGGGGTAATGTGTAGTGAGTGATCTAAACTGGTCTATCGGGTTAGCTACTCTCAGGTCTTTGAAATCAATTTGATGAATCATCGATATAACCCAATAGTATCCCGTGCGTGCCCGGGATCACGGTGAAGATTCTCGGGCTGAAACCGAGACATGCGCTAGGCACTAAAAGGAAAAGGGATAACGATGAATGATGTCCATGGCATCATCCTAAAGCTGGCCTAGCCTCTAAAAAGGTAGTGGATAACAATGGATGATGTCAGCAGCAACATCCCAAGGCTGGCCTAGCCTCTAAAACTGATCAGTAAAGGTATCGAACTGTCGAGTTACAAGTCAGGTTTCATCATTGATTTCCCCATACCCCCAGGTTGTGTATTCAAGTCAGGTATTAAATAATCTGGAGCTAATGCCAACACAGGATCAGGCAGGTACAGGTTTGTCTGGATAGACAACAGGAAATGTCCGTAGGGACAACAGGTAAAGTTTGTTGGCATTAGTAACCAGATCAGGTAACAGGTAAAGCCATGGTACATCAGGTCAAGTCAAGCAATGTATATAGGTGTCATGTCATGTCAAGAGTTGCACGGTACCATGTCGTGTTAAGTAGTAGGTGTAACAAGTCGTGTCAGGGGTGCACAAATTGTCACGTGGGTGCTCACAATCAAACTAACATAAGTATGGGTATACAAAACAAACATGAAGTACTAATGGAACAATAAAAATGGAACATTGTAATGTGATATGCAATCAAGTACAGATTAAGATATATAGATGCGCGGTTATCAGTTTCGGTTTAAGGGATAGTTTCAACATTACTTAAGTACAGTAAAAAAATTATGGATGTTAAAATCATGTTAATATGTACTAAATAATCTAGAGATGCAATTGAATGTAAATTAGGCTAGATGTATGTAAACGGTCGTTCGATGGGGTATAAACTATAAAAGGGGTACTTTGGGCTATGCAAATAATTGTTATTTGATTTAAACACGGATGTGAGTACTACGTATAGTAAATCAAAATGCAACATGATATGTTCCAGGTTATGAATCTAAAATGATAAAATGGACATCGAAATGCAAAATGGAAACTAATAGCCTTAGGTTTAATTTACAGGTTTAATCATGAAATAAATATGTATAAAAATAATATAATAGCATGTAGCAAGTTTCACTTGCCTGACGGATCACGATACGGGTATACGGAACATCACACATCGGCGGGAAAGGTCGCGACGCGCGCACGGTACACGAAACGAATCCAAACAACGCACAAAGGGATCACATGGGTCAAAGATGCTTGCTGGGTCGTCGGGATCGTCGACGGCGCGAACGGATTCCGGCGAACAAAAGAAAAGTGAACATTTAAACAAATAAAACTATAGAAAGGCAGAAGGAGGAAAGATCTTACTGTAGATAGGTGCTCTGATATACCAGGGGAGTCGGCAAGGGGCGATGACGACTAGGGTTGCCGGTGTGGGGGTATGCCGGCGAAGTTTGGATTCTTGTCGTGGGGTTTCGAGTGTGCAAGGTATTGGGTTTTCGGGTTGGAGAGAGGAAGAGGGAGTAGTGTGGGTGAAGTCGAGGCCAGGATGGTGAGATGACCGACGGCGAGGTGCAGGCGTGGTTTAGGTGTCGGGTGACGGGTTCTAGTTGGGGTCGTGGGTTTGCAGTCAGGTAATGGGTTTTAGGTTAGAGAAGGAAGGGAAGGAGTTAGAGGAAAAGGAGGAGGAGAAGTAGGTGACGATGATGAGGTAAGGTCGACGACGTGAGGGTCGACGGAGAGGAGGTCGGACGTGAGGTGATGGGTTGAAGTGCAGCGGGGTGGTTGTCGGGGTTGGAGCTCGAGGATGGAGAAGAGAAGAAGATGATGAAGTGGTTGAGGAGAAGGGAGGTCGATGAAGGTGAAGGCGGCTAGGGTTAGGCGAGGGTGAAGGCTAGAGTTAAGGTTAGGGTTTTCTCGAGTGAGGCGGCGGGTGAAAATTTAAAAAGGAAAAAGAAAAGAGAACTTTGAGGGGGAGAGAGAGATGTGGGCGTGAGAGAGAGCCAGGAGAGAGAGAGAGTCTGTTAAATAAAAATTAGATTTAGAAAATATTAGGAATATTTTTACAGAGAGAGAGCGCATCAGGAGAGAGAGAGTCAGGAGAGAGAGAGAAACGGAGAGAGAGAGAGAAAAGAAAGTTAATAAATAATATATATATATATAATACTAAACTATTAGTATAATGATTTAGTAATATATATTTTAGTTAAGAGAATAATAATATTTTATAAATATATAAAGAATATAACATTAGTCCGTTTTGAGATCTTGGCAAATACAAACTTACTCCAAAACATGTCCGGATCGGGTCTAAAAATTCAGATTTAAAATATGAAAAATATATGCGACTACCAAATTTCAAAATGAATGCTCAGTTAAAAAAAATGCATACCCCGAAGAACGGATGCACGTACCTGTGCGTAGCCATCCAAACACGTCCGTTTCACTGAAGAGGACGAGAACAAGATGTGCGGATGCTACCACGGGTTTAGGGGTATCGTGCAGGTTATGGAATGCAATTTTAAATTATTTTCTGTGACCTAAAATGTTATATGATAAAAGATGTGATACCGGGTAAAATGCTAGCATGTACTAATCATGAGACGCACGTGTCCATTTAACAAGTCAAGGTAATCTATAAATAAGAATCAAACAGGTTCAAGCAAGCGGGTCGGGTCGAATGCAAAATAAAATGTAAAATACCATTTGCACCCAAACACGCTAAATCAAGAAAATACCATGGATAAGTAAATACGGAAACTGGAATTGGTATAAATGAACTCGGGTGTTACACTATGTATTTTGACCTTCGCCAAGGCATAGTGATGGTAGCTGCTGAATGTTTATCTGTAGCATAGATAGATGCGTTGGTTTGGGACAGTTGTACTACTATTTTGGCCTTCGTCAAGGGTATGTACGGGTGGGTTCAAATTAATCTGGATAATGACGGGTAGAACTTGACATGTGACTTATGATATGTTGGCCTTCGTCAAGGTCATAAGAGCATGGGGCAAAAATCCACATCGGGAGTTTCTAAGGAAATTGAAACTTGCTAGTGCTGCATACCATTTGGAGTTTGATAATGTTGGTAGGATTCCTTCAGCATTATCACACAATGATATTTGGATCCCGATCCTACTGTGAGTATCCGCTACTCCTCGGAAAACTTTTCACTTAACGATCAATGCTATAAACCAAGTAGGTGTCTAGAAAGGTGTTAGCGGGGCTACGCCCACAGGGAAAAGAGGTTATTTAATTAAGGAACTTCGCGAAAGCGTCGTAAAACCTCCCTCGAAGTACCGACACCAACCTGGATGAACGGTTAAGCAAGTATTGTACGGTGAGATCAATCTCGACTAATTCTTCTTTTATGGTTTGAGGAAGGATTCGAGAAACAGTGGGAGCCATCCTGTTTAGATAAACTAAAAACCAATCTAAACTTGCAAGAGTATCATGCTAAGTGTTTTCTTCTCTCTCTCTTAATTGCAGCGACCCAGTGACCAGACATAGGTTACATCTAGATAATAAAATGACTGAATCTGACTGTTATGACTGGCAAAGTTCTGTCCAGATGTCCATTACCCATGACAATGAAAGGTTTGGTTAGCACCCTATGAGGAGTTTTGAAGCATCACATGACCCAAAGTTTTAATTTTTATGGTGCTAAACGAACATGCAAAGGGATCGATCCTAGAAAATTAGGGTTTCGAAATATAAAGCGAACTAATTTAGGGTTTCAAGACTACAACCTTTGTATCTCCCTTTCGCTGGACTCCTTGGTCTCTAGGGTGTTGAACGAAGGCCCTCTTGAAGTCCCCTTGTGTCCACGACGATCCACCACGGAGATCTCCGTCCAAGCTCGCAACTTCGTAAAACCGAAGAGAACACTCTAAACAAAACGGCTAAGCTTGTGTAGAATGAAGTTGTGGTTAAGTTTCTCACTTCAAAAACCTTTCTTTAAGTGGTATTTGATCACTAGAAAAAACTAGAGAGCAAAAGAGAAAGAGGAAGAAGATGGTGGCAATTTTTTAACAAGAGGTAAAAAGATAACTCATGAGAAGAAAAAGAAATATATCAATATATATTTTATTCCTTCTTACTATGAACCATGGTTAAAGTGATGGAGTCATTATTTAACTTGAGTTTTGAATGATAAAGAGAAGGATAACCTTAGGTTAGTGGTAGTTGAGCATGGTTAGGTCAAAGGAAGAATGTAGAAGCAAGAATGATTATCCTTTCCTTTTCATTTTCTTTTAAATCCAAAATCAAATAATAATCCATTATATAATCCATGGTGTGAGTCTTATATTGCCACCATTTCCATATGCTAACAACCATGATGGATGGGTGTATGTATGTATGCATGTATGCACATCCTTATGTGCATGAAACTAGCATGAAAGAAAGAAAGAAAAGCACACATGCATGCACACATCCATCATCCAAGAAAAGGTTTTAAGTGAGAAACTAATGGTTAAATGATAAATCAACACTTGATTTATCAATCCGGTCATATCTCATATGACCCCACCAAAAGCAGTTCACCCGATCAATGTTCGGTATCATATACGCACATTTCAATCGGGTGCATGCGCATATCGCATACGCGCACCACAACGTTTCGCCTGGACTGGGTAACTCCTTTGTGGGACTCTAAGACTCGTCAATACGCCGACAGAGGGTGATGATCATATCAGGTACCCTCAAGCCGCAAGCGGTCAGCTAAACGTAACGGCCACCCGGGTATTGAGCGATCAGAAGACAACAAGCGAACCTGCTACAACTCCCGTCGAGCCATCCGGCAACACTACCGTACAGTCCGGTCTCTTCGTCAGCTATGCTGCATATCGAGCCTAGGGATGGTCACGTCGACCCCAATAACTCAATAAGTCGTGCCGGTGAATGGTCTATAACAGATCGAGAAACTACTGATAACACTTATCAGCAAATCTCAGCAGCCCTGGCCAGGGACTTGCTGTTATAACCAGTCGGGCACAGCACAGCATCAACTCCCAATACCGGGAGAGACGAAACCCCTCCTATCGCTCATCGTCTTCGTGTGTCTCGGGACTATACCCAACGGCCACCTGTTTGCACGACTCAGTAGAGCCGTGGTAGGGTGGCAATCAAAGTACAGTGGGAGAACACACAAGACTCCATGACGATCTCGGGTCTACAGACTAACCTATACCAGTGTCACCTGAGAACTGCTATCCGACGATAGATATAATTCTATATAGGAGTTCTCGGTGAGTCCGTCCAGTGTACTCAGTCACCATTGAGCACCCGTATGTGATCTTGATGTCAAGCATCGATGAATGTGGGAACATCCATCGCCCATCGTATGGGTCTAGTATCATACGCTAGTCCACTCTGGTATATCGATGTCCCGTCTCGATACACCTCCGACTAGGGACTTTTCAGGATATGCTTACAGACTACAGATGTCCCACTAGTATGATCTCCATCATAATCAGAGTAGTCAAGCCGATATCCTCAGGGCTTTATCAGCATGTATGAATGAATAAAATCATGATCAAATCAACATGTCAGATAAAGAATAACCAGATAGCATACTATCATGTCGAGCAAGAAAGCAAACTGAATATATATACATGTATAGATACATCCACTATCACATAATGGCCTCTAGGGCATACATATATCCAACAATCTCCCACTTGCACTAAGGCCAGTTATTGGCGTATCTCATACCTAACATCTCAAAAAGTCGCTCATGCTGTGGCTGAGGGAGGGCCTTGGTGAGTGGATCCGCGGCGTTGTTCTTTGTGTCTACTCTCCTAATCTCGATCTCGCGGTGATCTACAATCTCCCGGATCAAATGAAAGCGCCTTAGGATATGTCTGGACCGCTGATGGGATCTGGGCTCCTTGGCTAACGCCATCGCCTCATTATTGTCACAATACAAAGGTATTGGATCAATAATGGTTGGAACTACTCCTAGCTCCGAGACGAACTTCTTCATCCAGACGGCTTCCTTGGCGGCATCATTTGCAGCAATGTACTCAGCTTCCATCGTAGAGTCTGCAACGGTATCTTGTTTGGAACTCTTCCAACTTACCGCCCCTCCATTGAGGGTAAATACAAACCCTGAGATAGATTTGTTGTCATCCTTATCGCTCTGGAAGCTCGAATCGGTAAAGGCCTCCATTTGGAGATCTGTATTACCATACACCAAGAAAAATTCTTTAGCCCTTCGTAAGTACTTAAGAATGTTCTTCACAGCTGTCCAGTGGTTCTCCCCTGGGTTGGATTGATACCTGCTTACAACACTAAGTGCATAAGCTATATCTGGGCGTGTACATAACATCGCATACATTATAGATCCTACTGCCGAAGCATAAGGTATAATGCTCATGCGAGCTCTCTCTTCATCGGTTTTTGGACAAGAATCCTTGGAGAGAGTGACTCCATGGCAAGCGGGTAAGGCACCCCGCTTGGAGTCTTCCATACTAAACCTCTTTAGGATGATGTTGATGTACCTGGTTTGGGACAATCCCAATAACTTTTTGGATCTATCCCTATAGATCCTTATGCCCAGGATGTATGTGGCATCACCCAGGTCCTTCATGGAGAACCATAGTGATAAGAATGATTTGACCGACTGTAGCATAGGAATATCATTTCCTATCAGAAGAATATCATCCACGTACAATACGAGGAATGTGACAGCTCTTCCTACAGCCTTCTTATAAACACAAGGTTCATCTGGATTTTTGATGAAATCAAACTCTTTGATAACATCATCGAAACAGATGTTCCAACTCCGTGATGCCTGCTTTAACCCATATATGGATTTAAGCAATCTACATGCTTTCTCGCTGCTCCCACTGTCAATGAAGCCCTCTGGCTGATCTATATAAACGCATTCTTCTAAATCTCCATTTAGAAATGCTGTTTTAACGTCCATCTGCCAGATTTCATAGTCGTAGTGAGCAGCAATTGCAAGTAGGATCCGAATGGATTTAAGCATGGCTACGGGCGAAAAAGTTTCGTCATAGTCCAAACCTGGTCTTTGACGAAAACCTTTCGCCACAAGTCTTGCCTTATAGGTCTCTACCTGCCCATCCACACCAATCTTTCTTTTAAAGATCCATTTGCACCCTACAGGTTTTACCCCAGGGGGTACAACGTCCAAAGTCCATACTTTGTTGGTGTACATAGACTCCATTTCGGATCTTATGGCATCCAGCCACTTCACAGAGTCACCACTCGTGATAGCTTGCTGAAAACTGGTAGGATCATCATCATCCATGATGCAATCTTCTCCGTTACCATCAATGAGGAAACCGTAGTACCTCTCCGGTGGGCGAGAAGTCCTACCAGATCTACGGAGTGGCCGAGGTTCTTCAGTTTCTGTTGCAACAGCCGGTTCAACCAAATCGTCATTTGTAATTTGTGTCTCTAGAACCTCTTCTAGATCTACCACCTTGCCATCATCTTTATCTGTGAAAAACTCTTTTTCCAAGAATGTGGCATACTGAGAAACAAACACTTTTTGTTCCTCTTTGTGGTAGAACAGATATCCATAAGAATTCTTTGGATATCCCACAAAGTTACACATGACTGACCGTGTCTCGAGTTTGTCCGGATTCTGCTTTTTAACATAGGCCGGGCAACCCCAAATCTTAATTCTTTTAAGAGATGGTCTCTTCCCATTCCATATCTCATATGGCGTGGTAGACACAGCTTTGGTTGGAACCCTGTTTAGCAGAAACGCTGCAGTCTCCAATGCATGCCCCCAAAACGAGACTGGTAACTCAGCGTCACTCATCATGGACCGGACCATATCTAATAGGGTCCTATTCCGTCGTTCTGACACACCGTTGTGCTGTGGTGTGTAAGGAGGAGTGAGCTGAGAGAGAATCCCATTCTCTTTTAGGAAGTTTGCAAATTCTGTACTGAGATACTCTCCACCTCGATCTGATCGAAGTATCTTAATACTCAAGCCGGTTTGTTTTTCTACTTCTTGTTTATATTCAATGAATTTCTCGAAAGCGTCGGACTTGTGCTTTAATAAAAATACATGACCGAATCTTGAGAAATCGTCAGTGAATGTAATGAAGTATGAAAAACCGCCTCTAGCCTGTGTAGACATAGGCCCACATACATCACTATGTATGAGGCCCAGGAGATGAGTAGCTCTTTCTCCGTGTCCGGTAAACGGAGTTTTGGTCATTTTACCCTTGATACAAGACTGGCAAGTCGCATAAGATTTATATTCAAAAGAATTTAAATATCCATCTTTGTGTAACTTGTTTAGTCTTGTTTCGTTAATATGACCAAGTCTACAGTGCCAAAGAAAAGCTTCATTTAATTCTGAAATTTTTCTTTTATTAGTGTGTTGTATACTGAAAACTGTGTGTTGATTTAGGACATATATTCCGTTATTAAGCGTACCATACCCAACCAACATTTGATTCAGGTGAATGTTCATAACATTGTTCTGCAACACAAAATTATATCCTTCATTGTCCAACAAAAAAACGGATATTATATTACATAGCATACTTGGTACAAAATAACATGGATTCAAAATCAAAATACATCCATATGACAACCCCAAGTGATACTCTCCCACTGCGACTGTATGTACATTGGAACCATTTCCAACGCGGAGAGTATGGTCACCTGTCTTCAAAACCTTGCTATTTCTCAGCCCCTGCATAGAATTGCAAATGTGAGAACCTGAACCGGTATCCAATACCCAGGAAGCAGAGTTTATAGAAAAACAGTTTTCAGTCACAAACGCACCTGAAGCAGAAGCATCACCATGCTTCTTCTTGAGACTTAAGTACTCCGTGCAATTGCGCTTCCAATGTCCTGTCTTGTGGCAATGAAAACACTCGCCTTTCCCCGGGTCTCCAGCTGTGGACTTTCCCTTTCCCTTCACCTTTTTGACTCCGCCCTTAGGATTAGTGGGTTTCTTCTTTTTCTTTCCCTTGGCCTTAGCTTTCGGGCGAGAAGAAGAAGACTGTCCAATAGTCATAACGGGAGTCTTTGCTGACTTTATAGTGCTCTCTGCACTCCTTAACATATTAAGGAGTTCAGGGAGTTCCTTCTCCATGCCATGCATGTTAAAGTTCACTATGAACTGAGCAAAGGTGGAGGGGAGGGACTGCAGAATAATATCTATATATTGTTCATTGTCCATTGTCCATCCGAGGCCCTCAAGCTCTTCTATAAGAGCTATCATCTTCAAAACATGGTCTCCTACTGGTGTGCCAGGGGCCATTCGCATCTGAAACAGTTTCTTTGATGCTTCGTATCGTAATACACGGGATTGCTCCCCATACAACTCCTTTGTATGGAGCAATATTCCATGAATGTCCATGTCCTCGTGCTGCTTTTGATGTGTGTTGTCCATCGATGCAAGCGCGAGGCATTTTGCCGTGGCACAGTCAGCGTCCCATGTCTTGCGGACTTCAATGTCCGCAACTGAGGATTTTGGACCTGGGACGGGCGGGGCTGAAGCCGTGAGGACATATGATACTTTATCATAAGTCAAGGCGATCTTCAGATTCCTCAGCCAGTCTTTATAGTTGGTCCCATTCAGTTTGTTTTTATCTAGTAGAAGCTTAAGTCCAGTCATTGGTATCTGCCATTAAGAGAGAGAAAAGAATACACTAAGCGAAAGCTCTTGCACAGATTAGATTGGTTTATTATCTTGTCTAATCGATGTTTCCCACTGCTTTTTATCAAGTTTTTCTTTCAAACCTTAAAAAGAAAAACTAGCCAGGATTAATTACAGTCTACAACTTCGCTAACCGTTCAGCCAGGCCAGTGTCGGTACTTTGAGGGAGGTTCCCCGTGCTTTCGCACCGACCTAATTAGAGTAAACCTCGTTTTCCCAGAGGCGGAGCCCCGTTAACACCTTTCTAGACACCTAATGAGTTAGCTAATTGTAAACTGTAAAACTCTCCTAGGAGCAACTATTGCCCACAGTGGGATCGGGATCCAACCATCACATGGAAGGTATGCAATCTCATTGCAAATTTCAACACTTGAAATTCCCGATGTAATTTTTACCCCTAATAATTATGACCTTAACTATGGTCAACAAATCATAAGTACCAGTCAAGTTCTACCCGTCATTTCTTGATCAATTAGACCCATCCATATGACCCTTAACTATGGTCAACAAAGTCGCATGAATGTCCTAATTAATCTGCATCATATGCAGTGTAGGAAGACATCACTTAGCTACCGTACACTACGCCTTAACTAAAGTCAACAAACGTAGCACGAATACTAAGTACTCTACTTCCTAAAATGACGGAGGGTTGCGAATGATTTTTAAGAAAATCTTTAACGCTTTGAACTTGATATCGTTGTAGAATCAAACAGTTTTCAAAAGGAGTGGCTTAAGCTCCGCGGTTTTGAAATGTAGCTTTTTCATAAATAGCTGAGTAGTTTTCAAATCCGATTCTACAACATCTTTTTAGGTTTATATTCTTTACATTAATCACATTAATGTAATCCCATCATTTAAGTCCTTAAGCCAATTACAGAAAAGAAACGAAAATAACACGTACGCTTATGCCATCCGCATTCGCCACAATGTTCCGTTATGCACCGTTAGGTTACTTAACTAACGGCATACCGGGACGGGACTAGCGCGGGTGTAAAACATAGGCAACGTCTACTATATATCATATATATAATATGTCATTCGTCTCAGATATCACAGAACACAGGCAGCAGAAACATAGATATAACGTGGGATATCCTAGGACGTCCGTATTTAGTATTTAGCCAGAATAGAAAATACGGATTCCACAGTCGCGATGAATAGCCAAGCCCACACCCTGGACCCCTACGAGAGCGGCAAGTGACCCTACCAATTCTGGAGTTTAGGAGACCCGGTCTCGACTCCTCGAGATGGCCTCCCACTGAACCCCAGAACCCGGTCACCTGTGCTCCCCTCCTTGGGTCCATCCTAATGCGGAAAAGTAAATAATATACAACACTGGTGACACAACCTCAACCTGGAAGTGCCCCAAATAAAAGAATATTACATTACATTTGAATTTACATGAATGAAAATATAAAACTCTCATCTCACAAAAAAAACCCCGGCTATTCGATCGCGACAATCCTGCACATCATATCTCAGCAACACATAATATCACATATCATCAACGTAAGTAAGTATGCGTACCCCGATTGTCGTTGATGTATAGCAACGAAACCGGCGATATCGTACATACTACACTTACGGTCACAGAAAAGAAAGTGTAAAACTACAATATTTGACCAGATTCTCTTTAGACATCATAAATGCGAAACATCATATATTTCGTATTTCATGCCTAAACTATATGAATTCCATATATTGTATCACATTCCAGACAAACAGACAGTATTAAAGTTTTCGAACGAACGATCAAGCACCCAAGATTCACTAAAGCTCAACACTTGAGCAGGGTTCAAAAATGGAGTGTGACACAGTAGTAGCGTTCCAGCCGTAGAAGGGTCAAGCCAACGCCTCACATGTGGCACGCCGTACTGCCCCAAACCCTAGGGTTCAAAGGGCAGTTCGAGACGGTCACATAATCGAGTTAAGGTTTGTTGTCTTCTAGAGGGACCACCGCAAAAAGACTTGCACGTATCTCCAAAACATTTAAACCCCGTGAATAGTGAGCAAATGATACTCGTTCAAACACTTCAATACTTTCTTATTTACCCGGAAAAGCTACGAAATGAAAATCCCGATCGAATCGACGAGTCCAAAAACATCTCCAGAATTTTTCAAAACTAAATACAGATTAAAAATACCCAAAAATTATACAAGCAGATTCAAAAATTACAGTAAAAAAATTATCCAATGATTCATACATACGGCCGCGGAACCGCGGTCTAAGCAAGCTTAGGCCGCGTTTCCGCGGCAAGAATCACTGTTCATTGGAAAATTTTTGTACCGTAATCCTTATTTTTTCCTGCTGTATTTTTTACATATTTTTAATTCTGAAAAATGTCAAATTTTAGAAAATTTCCAGAGAGCACCCTAAAATACCGTATTTCGGTTCGATCGGAGTTTTAACTTCGTAAAAAGGTCGCATAATGTTCTAGGTCGGCTCTGATACCACTGTAGGTCAGGCAGCCACCCTATCCAATGGGGTCGCCGTGGCACCAACGGGTCCCTCAGCCGCTACTTTTTACGCATGCCCCCTCCGAGGACTACAACCCGCCAGAACACCTTCCGGTCTCGGGACACCCTGGGGGTAAGAGCCTATGCTTCGCCACACTGTCACACAGTGAGAACCCCCCATAGGTCGACATCCAATGCCTAGTAGCTCTGATACCAATGAAAGGTTTGGTTAGCACCCTATGAGGAGTTTTGAAGCATCACATGACCCAAAGTTTTAATTTTTATGGTGCTAAACGAACATGCAAAGGGATCGATCCTAGAAAATTAGGGTTTCGAAATATAAAGCGAACTGATTTAGGGTTTCGAGACTACAACCTTTATAGCTCCCTTTCGCTGGACTCCTTGGTCTCTAGGGTGTTGAACGAAGGCCCTCTTGAAGTCCCCTTGTGTCCACGACGATCCACCACGGAGATCTCCGTCCAAGCTCGCAACTTCGTAAAACCGAAGAGAACACTCTAAACAAAACGGCTAAGCTTGTGTAGAATGAAGTTGTGGTTAAGTTTCTCACTTCAAAAACCTTTCTTTAAGTGGTATTTGATCACTAGAAAAAACTAGAGAGCAAAAGAGAAAGAGGAGGAAAGGATAATCATTCTTGCTTCTACATTCTTCCTTTGACCTAACCATGCTCAACTACCACTAACCTAAGGTTATCCTTCTCTTTATCATTCAAAACTCAAGTTAAATAATGTCTCCATCAGTTTAACCATGGTTCATAGTAAGAAGGAATAAAATATATATTGATATATTTCTTTTTCTTCTCATGAGTTATCTTTTTACCTCTTGTTAAAAAATTGCCACCAGACAAGCTGGGACACCTCTTAACTAATCAAACCCCTGCCGTCTCAGGACCAGTTTCCCCTGTCACGAATATTGATATCCGTAAGACATCGGAAAAAGACTGTACGAATGCCAAGTGCCTCGTGTTGGCCTCAGTTGATGGTGCATACCAGAGGCAGTACGAGAAGATGGACTCAGTTTCTATCTTCCTCCATAACAAAAATTTATATGGAGAGCAATATCGTATCGCAAGATATGAGACCTCGAATGAATTGCTTCAAGCGAGATTGGCTGTCAGATCATCTGTAGAGGACAACGTCCTTACAGAGACTAGCTATTTTGATGAGCTCACGAACCTGAAGACCACGTTGAAGAACGACTTGATTCTATGGTCTCTACCCTCTACTTGTACCCTGAAGGAAACCAGGGAAGTAGAAGGAAAGGGAAGGGCAAAAGTTTCGGGACTGGATATAGTAAAGGAGGGACGTTCCTATTGTTACGAGAAAGGACATTGGCAGAAAGATTGCAGGGCTAGCGAAGCCAATAGCCAGGATTCGAAGCATGTTGTGGCTTCGGCTTCGGGTGTGTTTGTAATAGAAAACTGTATGTCAATTAACCCTACTTCCTGGGTATTGGATACCGGATCAGGATCTCACATCTGTAATTCATTAAAGGCTCTGAGAAACCGTAGAATTATCAGGATAGGTGTTATGACTCTCAGGGTTGCCAACGGAATGAGCGTGGACGCTGAATCCGTAGGGGAATATCACCTTGGATTGACAAGTGGGCAGATATTGATTCTGCGTAACTGTTTGTATGTACCTAGTATGGCTTGTAATATCATATCTGTATCCATATTTTCTAAGGAAGGATATGATTTTACTTTTGTAAGCGATGTGGTCCACATCCACTTAAATCAAGTTCTGATTGGGTCAGGTGCATTAGAAAACGGAATATACGCACTGAATCAAGCTCGGGTTTTCAGTGTCCAGAACACACTTAAAAGAAAGTCTCCGGAAACAAATCAGGATTTCTTATGGTATTGTAGACTGGGTCACATTAATGAGACACGGTTGACAAAGTTACATAAAGAGGGATACTTGAATTCGTTCGAGTATCAGTCTTATGCTACTTGTGAATCTTGTCTCATGGAAAAGATGACAATGACTCCGTTCGCTGGACACGGAGTAAGAGCGAGCGAGCTCTTGGGACTCATACACAGTAACGTGTGTGGTCCAATGTCTACACATGCGCGAAGTGGTTATTCATACTTCATTACTTTTACGGATGATTTCTTTAGGTATGGACATGTCTTCCTGATGAAACATAAATCCGAGACCTTTGAGAAATTTCAGAAATACAAGAATGAAGTTAAAAAACAAACAGGAAAGAGTACCAAGACACTGAGATCTGATCGAGGTGGTGAATACTTGAGTGCCGAGTTTCTGGACTACTTAAAAGAGAATGGAATTCTCTCTCAGCTTACTCCTCCATACACACCACAACACAACGGTGTATCTGAAAGGCGGAATCGAACCCTATTGGATATGGTTCGTTCCATAATGAGTAAGGCTGAGTTACCGCGATCCTTCTGGGGTTATGCACTAGAATCAGCTGCATATCTTTTGAACAAGGTTCCCTCCAAGACTGTGCCTACCACACCATATCAGATGTGGTGTGGGAAGAAACCCCATCTTCAATATCTGAAGATATGGAGATGTCCAGCTTTTGTTAAAAAGCAGCATGCGGACAAACTCGAGGCACGCTCAGTACTGTGTAATTTTGTGGGATACCCAAAGAACTCCAGGGGGTATCTTTTCTATTACGCGCAGGAACAAAAGGTTTTTGTTTCTCGTCATGCCCACTTTCTGGAACATCAGTTTTTAGAAAAAGAAACAAGTAGGGGTGCAGTAGAACTGGAAGAAATTCTAGAACCAGAACCTATTACTGAAAGCTTGGTAGAACCAGAAGTTTCAGGAGAACCGGATATCCCAGCGCCACTCCGCAGGAGTAGTTGGAAGTCTCATCCGTCCGAGAGATACTACGGTTTTCTCATAGACGGGGATCGAGAGGATTGCGTCATTGAAAATGATGAGCCTACTAGCTTCCAGCAAGCCATGAGCGGTGACTCAGTAAAATGGCTGGATGCAATGCGGACCGAGATGGAGTCCATGTACACCAATAAAGTTTGGACTTTGGACATTACTCTAGAAGGGGTAAAACCCGTAGGCTGCAAATGGATCTTCAGAAAGAAGATTGGTGTAGATGGGCAGGTTGAAACCTATAACGCTAGACTTGTTGCTAAGGGTTTTCGTCAAAGACCTGGTTTGGACTATGACGAAACCTTTTCTCCCGTGGCTATGCTCAAATCCATTCGGATCCTTCTTGCCATTGCTACCTTCCACGATTATGAGATCTGGCAGATGGATGTGAAGACGGCTTTTCTAAATGGAAATTTGGAAGAGTGCGTCTATATGGATCAACCGGAGGGTTTTATTCAGAATGGGAGCAGCGGTAAAGTGTGCAAGTTGCTTAAGTCCATTTATGGACTGAAGCAGGCATCGCGGAGCTAGAACATCTGCTTTGATGATACTGTCAAAGAATTCGACTTTATCAAAAATCTGGATGAACCATGCATTTACAGTAAGATTGTAGGAAGAACTGTGGTATTCCTCCTCTTGTACGTGGATGACATTCTCCTAATAGGAAATGACATTCCTATGCTACAGTCAGTTAAAGGATTCTTTTCACAGAGGTTCTCCATGAAGGACCTGGGCAATGCCAACTACACTGGGGATCCAGATCTATCATGATAGATCTAAGAGGATGTTGGGACTTTCGCAGTCCAGGTACATTGACACCATACTGAAATGATTCAGTATGGAAGATTTAAAGCGCGGTAATCTACCGGCTTGTCACGAAATCACCCTCTCCAAAGAGATGTCTTCCAAGACTGATTTGGAAAGGGCTAGCATGTCATCTATACCCTACGCATCTGCGATAGGCTCTATAATGTATGTGATGTTGTGTACCAGAACAAATGTAGCATACGCATTAAGCGTTGTAAGCCGGTATCAGTCGGACCCATGGGAGAAACACTGGATAGCAGTAAAGAACATTCTCAAGTACCTAAGAAGGACTAAGGAGATGTTCTTAGTGTATGGCGGAAAAGACCTCCAGATCGAAGCCTTTGCTGACTCCAGCTTCCAGAGTGACAAGGATGACTCCAAGTCCATGTCGGGTTATGTCTTTACCCTCAATGGAGGGGCGGTTTGCTGGAAGAGCTCCAAGCAGGAAACTGTTGCTGACTCAACTATGGAAGCGGAGTATATAGCTGCTTGTGATGCCGCAAAGAAAGCTGTCTGGATGAAGAAGTTCCTCACGGAGTTTCAGGTGGTTCCTACCATTGTTGATCCAATACCGTTGTATTGTGACAACAATGGCGCTATAGCTTTAGCGAAGGAACCCAGGTCCCATCAGAAGTCCAGACACATTTTGAGGCGGTACCACCTGATCAGGGAGATCGTAGATCGCAGGGAGATCGAGGTGAAGAGAGTAGATTCAGAGAATAACACTGCAGATCCATTCACGAAGGCCATACCCCAGACTCAGTTCGAGCGGCTGATCGAGATGATAGGTCTTCGATACGCCAGTACATGGCCCTAGTGCAAGTGGGAGATTCTTAGTGTATATGCCCTAGAGGCCATTACTGTATCATACTAGTTTGTATAATACTTAATGAAAGCTTGGGATATTCACAGTTGTATAGACAATCTTGCTCAAAATAGTAGTATGCTACTTGGTTTGTTTCTATTTTAATATGTGCATGTGTTTCTTTTAGCATATCGCTTATACATATTAGTGGAGCCCTTAGGATCTTTACTTGATTACCAGCGTTGTGATGGCAGTCACACTTGTAGGGGCTGGGTAATCTACAAGCGCATCCTTATACAGGTCCCTCATCATAGGATTATCGAAACGAGGCATCGATACTCCGGAGTAGACTAGAGTATGCGCTTCTCATCCCAGCAGGGGAGATGGTCTGTCCTAAAGCCATCAGTACGTCGTACTGGAGATAATATGCGGATGCTCATTAGGTTACGAGTACACTGGACAGGACTCGTGGGGAACTGTTGGTTGGTACTATACCTATCATCAGATAACAGTTCCCAGGTGAAAGGAGTACAGCTTAGTCCGTCGACTTGACACTGCTACTTCGCCTCGAGTGTGTTCCCACTATACTTTTATTACTACCCTACCACGGCTAAAAAGAGTCGTGCAAACAGGTAGTAGTTGGGTGCAGTCCCGAAGCACTTGGAGGCAGTAGCGGTTAGATAGGATTCATTTCTCCCAGTATTGGGGGTTGATATCGCGCTGTGTCTAGGAGAGCCATTACACAAAGTCCCTGGTCAGGGCAAGCGAGAACTACTGGTAGTGTTTCCATTAGTTTCTCACGGTGTTCTGGGCTACACTCTGGCACGACTTGTACCGCTATTAGGGGTCTAACATTTACCGCCCCCCTAGGCCCGACATGCAATACTCATAGACGAACAGACCGGACCGTACAGAGATTGTCATATTCAGGCTCAGTAGGAGTTCGGATGGGTTTACCTCATCGGCCTTCTTATCGACATCTCCCTGGGGACCGTTACGTACAGTTAGTGCCGCTTGCGGTCTGTGGTTAAACCAACTGTCAGCGTAGTGTCAAGTCTTTAGAGTCCCACACAGAGAGTTTCCCTGCACTGGGCGAAAGGTGTAGAGGTCGTATGGTTTTACGGCAGGGCTACGATCACTTACGTGCACTTGTGCGCATAGCTGTTCGGGCAGACAATGCTAGTGGGCTTTGGTTTAAGCCAGATCCTAGTATTGTATGGATGGATTAGTTTTGTCTTCTGTGCATTCGCATTCTACGGAATGCGGATGCGGGTGTGTATGCACGGTTGTGAGGAGCGAAGAAGAAGGAGGTGCCTCATTAGGGTTTTGACCGTTGGTTCGGTCGAAACCATTATGAAGTGAGACAAATATTTACTAATCTTTTTAATGATAATTGTGTTATGGCTAATTGCTTTGACCATTTGACCATGCTTGACCATTTGACCTAGTTGACCATTGTTGACTTGGACTTTTCTTGAGAGCACTAGATCTTTCTTTTGCTTTTGGCTTTGGATTTGATTTGAGATGATAATGGTCAAATTAATGTAACCATCACACTTTATCATGATAAGAGATTAGTAATTATTTGGCATATGGATCATTATCTCTTGCTCATTCTCTCTCTTCAAGTGAGAGCTCCCATGGTTCCTCCTTCTTCTTCCTCTCTTGATTTTTTATAGCTCTCATGTGTTGAGAAAAATAGAAACAAAATAGACAAACAAATCCACCATCATCTTCTACACCACCTAGGACTTCAAGAATAGCAAACTTGTTGCCCTAGTTACCTCGGCTTGAGGTGGAGCTCGGACTACAAACTCTCGGGTGGATCGTCTTCGACTCTAGGAGGCCGCGGAGATGACCAAGATCCGGATCGATTCTCGGAGCTTGCATGGAAGAGGAGGACAGCGGAAAGAAGACCCGAAGGACTTGTTGCATGAGGTATAATCTCCTAAGCATAGTAGATAGAATCTCTTGTTGTTTGTTAGCAATGGTTTGGCAAAGATCCTCAAGTTTTAGTCCGTGTTATCTTGTGTTAAAATTTTGTTTTTTACCTATTCCGCATCCCCGTAAGCACCGGGGTGGGTAACGTGGACTTACAGACTTACAAAATATCTCAAAGCTCATAAAAAATATCTTAGCCATGACAAAAAGCAAGCCATGCCAAGAATGGGTCACAATTTCCACATTAAACATTTAAACATAAATGTTTAATCAAGAAAAAGAAAACGGCATCAACTAAAGTAATCTTGTAACAAATTACAAGAATACCCTTCATCCGTATATACATACCCACATCTGTATTTCGACTGACTAAAAATACTACGAGACGAAAGTAATCCAACAATCTAATACTAGGATCCGGCTTAAACCAAAGCCCACTCGTATGATCCGTCCGATCATGATTCGTGCACAAGTGCACGTATATGATCGAACCCTGCCATAAAACCATACGGCCTCTGCAATGTTTCGCCCGAACTAGGGAAACCCTCTATGTGGGGCTCTAAAGACTCGTCAATACGCTGGCAGTGGATTTAACCACAAGCACGTCAGTGGCACTAGCTGTACGTAACGGCTACCCAGGTATTGAACGAAAGGGAGGCCGACGAGCAAACTCATCTTGAAACCCTACTGAGACTGACAGTGACAATATCCATACAGTCTGGTCCGTTCGTCTATGAGTATCGCATATCGAGCCTAGGGGGTGGTAAACGTCAGACCCTCAATAGCGGTATAAGTCGTGTCGGGGTATAGCCCAGAACAGCTTGAGAAACTACTGGAATACCTACCAGTAAATCTCACTTGCCTTGGCCAAGGACTTTGTGTAATGGATCTCCTAAACACAGCGCGATATCACTCCCAATATCAGGAGAAATGAATCCCCTACCGATCCGCTCACTGCCTCCATGTGGCTTGGGACTGTACCCAACTAAAACCTGTTTGCACGACTCTTTTGAGCCGTGGTAGGGTAGTAGTCAAAGCACGGTGGGAACTCATACGAGACAAATGACGATCTCAGATCGATAGACTAACCTGTACACATGTCACCATGGAACTGCTATCTAACGACAGGTATAATACCAACTAGCATGTTCCCGGCGAGTCCGTCCGGTGTACTCATAACCCAATGAGCACCTATATACATCTTAGGTGAACCAACTGACACCAATAGCTTGTGAGACCGGCCATTGCCCCTCGTCGGGGTCTCGATCTGTATACACTTGTCTACTCTGGAGTATCGATGCCCTGTCTCGAAACTCCCTCAACTAGGGACCCTTTAAGGATGTGCTAATAGACTACCCAACTCTCACGTATATGATCTCCATCATACTGCTGGTAGTCAAGCAAGAATCCTATGGGCTCTATCAACATGTAATAGCGATCTGTAATGTCACCTGAAGCATGTACACGATGATAAAGACAAACCAGATAGCATACTATCATCTCGAGTAAGACTGTCCTACCGGTATAGGTCCTCCCTCAATCATTGCAATCACGTGCCTGCGATCTAATAATTGACTTTGAGGGCACTATAGCAAATAGGTGGTGCCATTTTTTGTGACTTGGACGATCGGTGCTGCTATTTTTTGTGACTTGGGCGGTCGATGCTTCCTTTTTGGTGACTTGGACGGTCGGTGTTGCTATTTTGTGCGACTTGGACGGTCGATGTTTGATTTGACTTGCTCTGCTTCTTGCGGTGTCGAGGGTGAAATTGACTTGCTCCGCTTCTTACGGTGTTGGGATTTGATTTGACTTGTTCCGCTTTCTGCGGTGTCGGGATTGAAGTTGACTTGCTCCGCTTTGTGCGATGTCAGGATTGAATTGTTTTTGAGGTGGAGCTTGGTTCCACCGATGAGGTGATTGGTTGACTTGTTTGATTTGGTTTGTTTTGGGAGTTCCCTACCCGTCCTGCAGGACTTTTGAGCTTAGAAGTGCTGCCGAGTGGTACGTTGTTTTGATCTGCTTGATTTATGCCTTATTTGGCGGGACTTTTGAATTTGAGAGGAACTTGGACTTTGGGTTTTGTTTAGCATCAGCATTGCTGCACTGGAATAATGCAAGGAGCAACTCATCATTTGCTCCGAGAGGACTTGGAATTTGGTTTTTGGGTCGGTATTATCACCACTAACATTGAAGCGTAATGCCAGAAGTGACTCATCATTTGCTCTGGGAAGACTTAGGATTTGGGTTTTGGTTCGGCATCAGCACCGCTAACACTGAAGCATAATGCCATGAGCGACTCATCATTTGTCATTACCCGTTAGGGAGCGATGGCTTAGAAGACAAGTTTAAATCTCTATCACCTAAGACTTTTTAATTTTATGAGCCGTAAGGGTCTCATAAAAGCATTTTCTCCCTACGAGTCGAGAGGATCTCGCAGATGTATGTTCTCCTTAGGAATCGTGAGGATTCTTAAGTGTGTTGCTCCTTTGTGAGTCATAAGGATCTCATGCGGGGATTTTCTCCTCATAAGGTCGAGAGAACTATGCGAGTATACTTCACCTCTTTTCATGAGTTTGCGCCCTTTCGGGTTTTCATAAACTTGCCGACAGTCCTGCTTTTTTTACTCATGAAGCCCTTTCAGGTTTTCATCCATGCCTATTTTGTTTATGGACATACCTTTTTTTAATGATTCATCACCGGTAGGACCTCAGATGTAGTCTTGCCAGTAGGACTTGAGAAAGATTGGGGTCATTTGCGCCCGTGGATTGTATACGGTTTTATAAGATATATGATCCAAACCGTAGGGCCGGTATGCTCAATTCGTCTACGACTTGAAGCATGCATGCGTAGTATTTCTTAAGATATCGGCCATTTATGGATGGCATTGGACTTTCTCTCTCGGCACTTATTAGTTGGTAGGATTCTCCGTCGAACACTTTCTCGACGACATATGGCCCTTCTCAATTTAGCTCGAATTTTCCCTTGGCATGTCGATTGGGGATGATTGGTCTTTTAAGGACCAAAACCAATTTACCTTTCTTGAAAGCATGAAGACGGGTCATCTTGTCATAGGCCCATGACATTTGGGCTTGGTACAGCTCTAGATTTTACAGTACTGCGAGCCTCTTTTCTTCGAGGGCATCGAGCTCTTCGAGCCAAAGGAAGACGTTTTCCTTCTTCGTCAACTCGTGCTGAACGGTCATTCTTAGACTTGGAACTTCGATTTTGAGGGGGAGGATTGCCTCCACTCCGAATAGTAATGAGTATGGAGTGGACTGAGTTGGAGTGCGGTGTGTGGTATGATATGCTCACAATGTCTCATGGAGCTTGAGATTTCGGTCTTTCTTGTTGGCTGAAACATTTTTCCTCGGGATCTTGCATAGATTTTTATTGTAGGTTTCAGCTAGCCCATTGGCTCTTGGATTATAGATGGAGAAATATCTCCAGTCTATCTTGTGCTGAGTACCAAACCTTGAGATTTTGAAGCTCTTGAAAGAAGGCCCGTTGTCAGATATGATTCTTCTCGGTGTACCGAAGCAGTATAGAATATTATGCCGCAAGAATATCAAAATATCTTCTGCCTTGACTTCTTTTAATGGGACAGTTTCAGCCCATCTGGAGAAGTAATCAGTTGCGGCCAATATGAACCTGTGGCCTTTGGACGACAGAGGATCAATTAGACCTACTATATCGGTGCCCCAAATTTCGAAAGGCCGTGATGCCACCGTAGGATTCAGCGGATTGGGATGCTTGTGAATGAAGTCACCATGAATTTGGTAGAGATGACACATTTTCGCATGCTCTTCGCAATCCCTTATCATAGTAGGCCAGTAATACCCAAGCCATTTGATTTGAAGCCACATTTTGAGGCCGGACTGGTGAGCTCCGTAGACGCCTGAGTGAACTTCTTTCATGACTTTTTGGGCTTCGGTCGATAACAGACACCTGAGCCAGAGTTGGTCATACGATCTATGGTATAGCGTATTATTTACAAACACATATCGGAGAACTCTCTTCTTCAGCTGAACCCACGCAGATTTTTCTTCGAGCAGCTTGTCGTATCGGAGGTACTCTATAAAGGGTTCTCTCCAATCGGGCTCGTCTTGAATGATCAGACCTTCTTCGGCAGGATTGTTCTTTTGTTCCACGCTTCCTTCTTCACGCAAAGAGACTGGAAGCAGAATTTGCTGGCTTTTGACTGTTATCAAAATTTCATCCACATTGGGATCAGCCAGCTCCTTAGCTAAGCGCCTTAGCTAAGCGAGCAAGTACGTCGGATTTTCCGTTCAACGCCCTAGAAACTCTTATCAGTTCAATGTGGATGAACTGTTTCATGAGCTCCACCACCCGGCTTCTATACCAAGCTAACTCGGGTTTGTAAATCTTATAGTCGCCGCTTACTTGGTTGACGACAAGCTGGGAATCACCGTAAACTCGTAGCCGAAGGATTTCCATTTCTATGGCGAGCTCCAGACCAGCTAACAGAGCTTCGTACTCAGCCTCGTTATTTGTGCGAGATTCGGTGAGAGCAAAAGAACGTCATAGGGTTCCTCCCGATAGCGTGATGAACACCAATCTTATCCCCGCTTTTGTCTCCGGGATGCTTGATTTGCTGGAGGTCCTTATTGATGAGGCTCCATCGAAATAGAGCTCCCAACATGGCTCGTTATTCTCGAGATGCAGCACTTGTTCGTCGAGTAACTCGCAATTTAGCGGTGACCTTTCTGATATGGGATGAACAGCGAGATAGTCGACAAGGGCTTTCCCTTTTACTGCTTTCTGAGGAGTATAGATTATGTCGAACTCAAGCAGTATGATATCCCATCTTGCCATTCTGACAGCGAGGTTTGCCTTGGTCACTAAGTGTTTAAGCGGGTCGACCTTGGAGATCAACATAACCCGATGAGCGAGAAGATAGTATCTTAGCTTCTTCACGGCAAATATCAAGGCCAGGCACTGCTTTTCGATCGGGGAATAGTTATGTTCCGCCCCGACTAATGTTCGACTGAGGTAGTAGAAGCATTCTCTTTTCCCTCCTCATTGTTCTGGGCGATGAGTGCACCGAGCGACTCATATAGCACGGAAGTATAGAGAATCAATAGTTTATTTGGAATGGGAGCAATAAGCACTAGAGGCAACATGTATTGTTTGATATTTTCAAAGCTTCTTGACATTCGGCATCCCAGACGAAAGGAGCTCCTTTCTTCATGAGCTTTAAGAAGGGCATGCATCTTCCCGATAAGTTCGAGATGAACTTTCGTATGTAAGCGAGCTTGCCTTGAAAGGATCTTAGCTGCGCTAGATTCTTTGGAAGAGGCATCTTCATGATGACATTTATCTTTGATGGGTCAACTTCGATCCCCCGATGTCGGACTATGAAGCCCAAGAATTTTCCCGATGACACGCGAAAAGCGCATTTTAGAGGATTCATCTTCAGATCGTGTTTCCTTAGTCTGGTGAAAATGGTCCTGAGATCTTGATGTGATCGGTCTTGGTTTTACTCTTGATGACCAAGTCATCGACAAAACATTCGACAACTTTATGAATTAAGTCGTCAAAGATCTTAGTCATTGCCCTTTGATATGTGGCGCCTGCGTTCTTCAGTCCAAACGGCATCACTTTGTAATAGTATATGCCGATCGGGGTTCAAAATGATGTATGCTTCCCATCCTCAGGAAACATTTTTATCTGATTGTACACAGAAGAGCCATCCATGAAAGTGAACAACTCATAATTTAAGGTATCGTCGACCATCATTTCCATGACCGGTAACGGGAAGTCGTCTTTACGGCATGCTTTGTTCAGATCCTATCGACACATACTCGGATCTGCCCATTCTTCTTTATCACCGGGACGATGCATGCGATCCAATCCGCATATTTCTCTTCTCTGATGAAGCCGGCATCAATGAATTTCTTGGTTTCCTCGATGACCTTTTCTGTAAGTCCATGTCACGCACCCCACGAACTTGCGGGGAGGCGGAATATATGAAAAACGATTATCAAAGCTTCGTAACACGGACTTGAGCGCATAAATCGTTTCTAAACCGTTACTAGCAAACTACGAAAGGTTTAACTACTCGGATTCGAAGTTATACCTCACGTTACTTGTCCTTCGGGTCTTCATCGCGATCCTCCACTCTTCGTAGGCTCCTTGGAACATCGGCACCTCAACGGCCTCCTCGAGTCAAAGACGATCCACCCGAGAGCTCCTACGCCAAGCTTGATCTCTAACTTGAGATAACTAGGTTGCTCAAAGTGTTAATCTAAGCTACCTAGGGGATATAGAGTGAGCTTATGGATGTATTAATCTAGCTAACCCTTGATCTCAACACATGAGAGGTTAGGGTTAGGGTTTCAAGAATGAGAGCTTGAGGAGAGAGAGGTGAGAAAGTGAATTCCTTTGGATGAATGAAATCATTTGAGTATATATGAAACATATGATATTATTAAGTAAATAATAAATAAAGTATTATCATCATGTTTCATTAATACCCTAAGTGATTCATCATATGAGTCATATAAATCATTAAATGAATCATTAACTCATTGCATGAATCACTACATGACTCACTAATCCAATTAATGCAAATGCCACCTTAGCCCCCAAGTCACCATGCTTCTAGAAGTTTCCCGGAAAATTACGAGAACGCCCCTCCAATCCGTGAAAACACGGAAAAACTTTAGACTGTATAAATCCAATAAAGTGATACTAGAATTTGGCTTAAACCAAAACCGACTAGTAAAAACTGTCCGAACGCCGTACGTGCGTTTAAACACGTATGCGTCCGAACCCTTGTCGTAAAACTATACGACCTCTATATCGTTTCTCCTGGAGCAGGGAAACTCTCTGTGTGGGACTCTAAAGACTCGACACTACGCTGGCAGTGGGTTTAACCACAGACCGCAAGTGGCACTAGCTGTACGTAATGGTCCCCAGCTAGATATCGATAAGAAGGCCGATGAGGAAAACCATCTGAACTCCTACTGAGCCTGATGTGACAATCTTCGTACAGTCCGGTTTGTTCGTCTAAGACTTATCGCATATCGAGCCTAGGGGGCGGCAAGCATCAGTCCCCTAATAGCTGTATAAGTCGTGTCGGAGCGTAGCCCATTACACCCTGAGAAACTACTGGAACCTATCAGTAAATCTCGCTTGCCCTGGCCAGGGACTTTGCGTAATGGCTCTCTGACACAGCGCGATATCAACTCCCAATACCGGGAGAGACGAATCCTGTCTAACCGCCACTACCTCTAAGTGCTCGGGACTGCACTCAACTGCTACCTGTTTGCACGACTCCTTTGAGCCGTGGTAGGATAGCAATCTAAGAACAGTGGGACACACTCGAGGCGAAGTAGCAGTGTCAAGTCTGCGGACTATGCTGTACTCATGTCACCTGGGAACTGTTAACTGACGATGGGTATAATACCAACCAATCAGTTCCCCTACGAGTCCTGTCCGGTGTACCGGTAACCTAACGAGCACCTGTATTTTATCTCCAGTACGACGTACTGATGGCTGTGGGACAGACCATCTCCCCAACTGGGATGAGAAGCGTACACACTAGTCTACGCTGGAGTATCGATGCCCTGTCTCGATAATCCTACGACTAGGGACAAGTATAGGATGTTGCTTATAGACTACCCAGCCCCCACTAGTGTGACTGCCATCACAACGCTGGTAATCAAGCAAACATCCTATGGGCTCTACTAATATGTATAAGTGATACGTTACAAGAAACATATGCACATATTAAAGTAGACACAAACCAAGTAGCATACTACCAGTTTTAGCAACACTGTATGTAAGTCCATGCTACCTCTCCCGGTACTTTCGGGCATGCGGAATTTGGTGAAAAACAATTTTTCTAGAGGTGGTAACATGGACTCAAAACTGGATCTTTGTTAAACATCTAACTAACAACCTATCTAGGAGTTGTTAACTACTCGGTTATGGGGTTATACCTTTCTTTCTCGAACTCCTTCGTCTTCAAGCCTCGATGGTTGTCCGGATCGGCTTCACTCCGTCGTCTCCTTGCGCCGAAGATAGATCCACCTCGAAAGCGTCTACCTTTGGCTTCTTCTTCGGTCTTTGAAGAAACTAGTTCACTTGGTTTGCTAAACCTTGTGAACTAGAGTGAGTAGAGAAGAGTGTGTTGGGATTTTCTCTATGGTTCTTGGTTCTCAACACATGAGACAAGTGAACCATAGACAAAGAGAGGGAGAGCAAGAGGAAGGAGATGAGAGCTCAAGAACACAAGAGAGAGAATGAGAATGATAGAATGAGAAAGACTTTTCTCTCTTGGCTCTCATAATCCAAAGCCATCATCACAATAATAGTAATCAAGTATTGTGTAAAATGGTTTAAGCTACAATAGCCATATCATTTCATGCACTCATTTCTCATAAGTGAAACAAGCAAGCAAAAAGTCTTTGCCATGAAATGATAGCCATTGTCATCATGATGGTCAACTAGTCAAACCTAGTCAACCGGTCAACAAAGTCAACAAAGTCAACCCCTCAACAACCATGTCACCATAATACTTAATTAATATTATTGTTAATCATATATCATATTCTCATTAGGGTTGAGCAAAAAGTCAAAAGTCAACAGTCAACGGTCAACAACCCTAATGAGAATCCTCTGCCTCTGTCTCTCCGACAACTGTGCATACACACCCGCATTCACGTTCCGAGGAACACGAATACAAACTGGATAAATCCAATCCCAAAACGTACACTAGGATCTGGATTAAACCAAAGGCCGCTAGTGTTAACTGTCCGGACACTGTACGTGCACAAGTGCACGGATGTGACCGAACCCTGTTGCAAAACCATGCGACCTGTCGCAAAACCATGCGACCTCTACTCTTTTGCCTAAAGGCGAATAGCTTTCTGTGTGGGACTCTAAAGACTCGACACTACGGTGGCAGTGGGTTTAACCACAAACCGCAAGCGGCACTAGCTGTGCGTAACGGTCCCCAGGTAGATGCCGACAAGAAGACTGACAAGGTGAAACCCATCTGAACTCCTACTGAGCCTGAATGTGACAGTCTCCGTACAGTCCGGTCTGTTCGTCTGATACATCGCATGGCGAGCCTAAGGGGTGGTAAACGTCAGTCCCCTAATAGCGGTACAAGTCGTGTCGGAGTGAAACCCAAAACACCCTGAGATAATACTGGAAGCCTACCAGTATATCTCGATTGCCCTGGCCAGGGACTACTCGTGTAGTGGCTCTCCTAGACACAGCGCGATGTCAACCCCCAATACCGGGAGAGACGAATCCTGTCTAACCGTCACTGCCTCCAAGTGCTTCGGGACTGTACCCAACTACTACCTGTTTGCACGACTCCTTTGAGCCGTGGTAGGGTAGTAATCAAAGTACAGTGGGAACACACTCGAGGCGAAGTGACAGTGTCAAGTCAGCGGACTAAGCTGTACTCATGTCACCTGGGAACTGATAACTGACGACAGGTATAATACCAACCGGTCAGTTCCCGACGAGTCCTGTCCAGTGTACTCGTAACCCAACGAGCACCCGTATACTATCTCCAGTACGACGTACTGATGGCTGTGGGACAGACCACCTCCCACTCTGGGATGAGAAGCGCATACGCTAGTCTACTCCGGAGTATCGATGCCCTGTCTCGATAGTCCTGCGACTAGGGACCTACATAAGGATGTGCTTATAGATTACCCAGCCCCCACTAGTGTGACTGCCATCACAACGCTGGTAATCAAGCAAAGATCCTAAGGGCTCCACTAATGTGTATGGGTGATATACTAAAATAAACACATGTACGCATTGAAGTAGAAACAAACCAAGTAGCATACTACTATTTTGAGCAAGATTGTACAAACAAGGTGAATATCCCAAGCTTCCATTAAGTAATATACAAACTAGTATGATACAGTAATGGCCTCTAGGGCATATACACTAACAATCTCCCACTTGCACTAAGGCCATGTACTGGCGTATCGAAGACCTATCATCTCGATCAGCCGCTCAAACTGAGTCTGGGGCAAGGCCTTGGTGAATGGATCTGCAGTGTTATCTTCTGAAGCGACCCTCCGAACCTCGATCTCCTGGCGATCCACGATCTCCCTGATCAGGTGATACCGCCTCAAGATGTGTCTGGATCTCTGATGGGACCTGGGTTCCTTCGCTAAAGCTATAGCCCCGTTGTTGTCGCAATACAGAGGTATTGGATCAACAATGGACGGAACCACCTGAAGTTCTTTCAAGAACTTCCTCATCCAGACAGCCTCTTTTGCGGCATCAGATGCAGCGATGTATTCCGCTTCCATCGTCGAGTCTGCAACGGTTTCCTGTTTGGAACTCTTCCAACACACCGCCCCTCCATTGAGGGTAAAGACAAAACCCGACATGGACTTGGAATCATCCTTGTCACTCTGGAAGCTGGAGTCAGCAAAGGCCTCGATCTGGAGGTCTTTTCCGCCATACACCAAGAACATCTCCTTAGTCCTTCTCAGGTACTTGAGAATGTTCTTTACCGCTATCCAGTGTTTCTCCCCAGGGTTTGACTGATACCGGCTTACCACACTCAGTGCATAAGCTACATCCGGTCCGGTACACAACATCGCATACATTATAGAGCCTACCGCAGAAGCGTAGGGTATAATAGACATGCGATCCCTCTCCAAATCAGTCTTGGAAGACATCTCTTTAGAGAGGGTGATCCCGTGACAAGCTGGTAGGTTACCACGCTTGGAATCTTCCATACTGAATCTTTTCAGTATGGTGTCGATGTACCTGGACTGTGAAAGTCCTAATATCCTCTTGGATCTATCACGATGGATCCGGATCCCCAGGATGTATGAGGCATCACCCAGGTCTTTTATGGAGAACCTGTGTGATAAGAACCCCTTGACAAATTGTAGCATAGGAATGTCATTTCCTATTAAGAGAATGTCATCCACGTATAAAACGAGGAATACTACAGTTCTCGCTACAAATCTACTATAGATGCATGGTTCATCTGGATTTTTGATAAAGCCAAATTCCTTGACCGTCTCATCAAAACAGATGTTCCAACTCCGCGATGCCTGCTTTAGTCCGTAGATGGACTTAAGCAACTTGCACACCTTTCCACTGCTCCCACTCTGAATGAAACCCTCTGGCTGGTCCATATAGACACACTCCTCTAAATTTCCATTTAGAAAAGCGGTCTTTACGTCCATCTGCCAAATCTCATAATCGTGGAAGGCAGCAATGGCAAGAAGGATCCGAATGGATTTCAGCATAGCTACCGGAGAAAAGGTCTCGTCATAGTCCAAACCAGGTCTTTGACGAAAACCCTTTGCAACCAGTCTAGCTTTATAGGTCTCAACCTGTCCATCTACACCAATCTTCCTTTTGAAGATCCACTTGCATCCTACGGGTTTTATCCCGTCTGGAGCAATGTCCAACGTCCATACTTTGTTGGTGTACATGGGCTCCATTTCGGTCTGCATTGCATCCAGCCATTTTACCGAGTCGACGCTCTGAACGGCTTGCTGGAAGCTAGTAGGCTCATCATAATCCATGATGCAATCCTCTCTATCCCCGTCTATGAGAAAACCGTAGTATCTCTCGGGCGGATGAGACTGCCTACTACTTCTGCGGAGCGGCGTAGGAATGTCCTGTTCTTTTGAACCCTCTGGTTCCACTAAGCTTTCAGTAATAGCTCGTGGTTCTGGAATTTCTTCCAGTTCTACTGTGCTCCCACTTATCTGGGTTTCCAAAAACTCAGTTTCCAAGAAGTAGGCATGACGAGAAACAAGAACTTTTTGTTCCTCTTCGCAGTAGAAGAAATATCCCTTGGAGTTCTTTGGATATCCCACGAACTTACACTGTACTGAGCGTGCCTCGAGCTTGTCCGCATGCTGCTTTTTAACAAAAGCCGGACATCCCCATGTCTTAATATGCTTAAGATAGGGTCTCTTCCCACACCACATCTCATATGGTGTAGTAGGCACAGTCTTAGTTGGAACTCGGTTCAAAAGGTATGCAGCTGATTTTAGCGCATACCCCCAGAATGATCGCGGTAACTCAGCGTTACTCATCATGGACCGTACCATATCCAATAGGGTTCGGTTCCGTCTCTCCGATACACCGTTATGTTGTGGAGTGTATGGAGGAGTAAGCTGAGAGAGAATTCCATTCTCTTTTAAATAATCCAGGAACTCGGCACTTAAGTATTCTCCACCTCGATCCGATCTTAGAATCTTAATACTTTTGTCGGTTTGTTTTTCTACTTCATTCTTATATTCCTGGAATTTTCCAAAGGCTTCAGACTTATGTTTCATTAAGAAGACATAACCGTACCTCGAGAAGTCATCCGTAAAAGTAATGAAGTAAGAATAACCGCTTCGCACATGTGTAGACATTGGACCGCACACGTCGCTGTGTACGAGTCCCAAGAGCTCGCTCGCTCTTACTCCGTGTCCAGTGAACGGAGTCTTTGTCATCTTTCCTTTGAGACATGATTGACAAGTGGCATATGATTGATATTCGAACGGATTCAAATATCCTTCTCTATGTAACTTTGTCAACCTTCTCTCATTGATGTGACCTAGTCTACAATGCCATAAGAAAGTCTGATATATTTCCGGAGACTTTCTTTTGTGTGTATTCTGGACATTGAAAATCTGTGGTTGGTTTAATACGTATATCCCATGTAAGTCGATGTAGTACACCCCAGTACTTATGGGGAGGCGGAATTTACAAAAACTTATCAAGTTTAAACAACAAACATCGACTAACCGCTTGAATCGAAGCTAAACTCTAAATAACCGTATTCTAAAGTTTCATCTCACAAGTGATTAGGGATTATACCTAATGAAACCGGTCCTTCTTCTTTACGTCCTCCTTTGTTCTCCTCGGCCTTCTCTAGGTAGTAGACGATCCACCCGAGAGCGAAACTCCAAGCTAAACCTCTAACTTGAGGTAACTAATCAACTTTGATTGCTAATCAAAGATGAGAGGATGATATAGAGTGAAGGTTATGGATTGTTTAGTCTAACTAAACCTTTGATCTCAACACATGAGGATTAAGGATTAGTATCTTGAAGATGAGAGCTTGAGGAGAGAGAATGTGATATATGATAATGAGAGAAGAGAGAGAGTGTATCATAATATTATGAAGCATTCTTATTATCAAATAATCAATAAAGGAAATGAATAAGCATGCTTCACAAAATATCTTGTGATGATTCATTAACATGAGTCATTAAGCAATAAATGTGCATTAATAAAGTGAATGAATCACCACTATGACTCACTCTCTCATCCAAAAGAAACCTCCTTAGTCACATCTTCTAGAAGCTTCTCGAGTAATTACGAGAACGCCCCTCCGATCCGTAAAAATACGGAAAAACTTTAGACTGTATAAATCCAATAACCGGATACCAGTAACTGGCTTAAACCAAAGCCGACTGGTAAAAACTGTCCGAAAGTCGTACGCGCGTAAACGCACGTATGCGTCCGAACCCTTTGTCGCAAAACCATGCAACCTCTATATCGTTTCGCCTGGAGTAGGAAACTCTCTGTGTGGGACTCTAGAGACTCGACTACTACGCTGGCAGTGGGTTTAACCACAGACCGCAAGCGGCACTAGCTGTACGTAACGGTCCCCAGGTAGTTGTCGATAAGAAGGCCGATGAGTAAACCCATCCGAACTCCTACTGAGTCTGATGTGACAATCTCCATACAGTCCGGTCCGTTCGTCCAAGACTATCGCATATCGGGCCTAGGGGGGCGGCAAGCGTCAGTCCCCTAATAGCGGTATAAGTCGTGTCGGAGTGAAGCCCATTACACCCTGAGAAACTGCTGGAACCTACCAGCAAATCTCGCTTGCCCTGGCCAGGGACTTTGCGTAATGGCTCTCTGACACAGCACGATATCTACTCCCAATACCGGGAGGGACGAATCCTGTCTAACCGCCACTGCCTCCAAGTGCTCGGGACTGCACCCAACTGCTACCTGTTTGCACGACTCCTTTGAGCCGTGGTAGGGTAGCAATCTAAGAACAGTGGGATACACTCGAGGCGAAGTAGCAGTGTCAAGTCTGCGGACTACGCTGTACTCATGTCACCTGGGAACTGTTCACTGACGACTGGTATCAAACCAACCAACAGTTCCCTGTGAGTCCTGTCCGGTGTACCCGTAACCTAACGAGCACCTGTATACTATCTCCAGTACGACGTACTGATGGCTGTGGGACAGACCATCTCCCCAACTGGGATGAGAAGCGTACACACTAGTCTACTCCGGAGTATCGATGCTCTGTCTCGATAATCCAACGACCAGGGACCTGAATAAGGATGTGCTTGTAGACTACCCAGCCCCCACTAGTGTGACTGCCATCACAACGCTGGTAGACAAGCAAGATCCTAAGAGCTCTATCAATACGTATACTCACATATTAAGATAGAAAAACCAAGTAGCATACTACCATGTTTAGCAAGACTGTTATATACATGTGAATATCCCAAGCTTCCATTAAGTAATATACAAGCTAGTATGATACAGTAATGGCCTTCTAGGGCATAAACACTAACAATCTCCCACTTGCACTAGGGCCATGTACTGGCATATCATAGACCAATGATCTCGAGTAGCCTCTCGAACTGAATCTGAGGAAGGGCCTTCGTGAATGGATCAGCAATGTTCTCTTCTGAAGCAACTCTCCGAACCTCGATCTCCTGACGATCAATGATCTCCCTGATCAGGTGATACCGCCTCAAGATGTGTCTGGACTTCTGATGGGACCTTGGTTCCTTCGCTAAAGCTATAGCTCCGTTGTTGTCGCAATACAGAGGTATTGGATCAACTATGGTAGGAACCACCTGAAGTTCTGTTAGGAACTTCTTCATCCAGACTGCTTCTTTTGCGGCATCGCAAGCAGCTATATACTCCGCTTCCATCGTCGAGTCAGCAACGGTGTCCTGCTTGGAGCTCTTCCAGCACACCGCCCCTCCATTGAGGGTAAAGACATAACCCGACATGGACTTGGAATCGTCCTTATCACTCTGGAAGCCGGAATCAGCAAAGGCCTCTAACCTGAGGTCTTTTCCGCCGTAAACCAAGAACATCTCCTTAGTCCTCCTCAGGTACTTGAGAATGTTCTTTACTGCTATCCAGTGTTTCTCCCCTGGGTCTGACTGATACCGGCTTACCACGCTCAGTGCGTAAGCTACATCTGGTCTGGTACACAACATCGCATACATTATAGAGCCTACCGCAGAAGCGTAGGGTATAATAGACATGCGTTCCCTTTCCAAATCAGTCTTGGGAGACATCTCTTTGGAGAGGGTGATTCCGTGACAAGCCGGTAGATTACCACGCTTAGAATCTTCCATACTGAATCTTTTCAGTACAGTGTCGATATACCTGGACTGCAAAAGTCCCAACATCCTCTTGGATCTATCACGATAGATCCGGATCCCCAGAATGTAAGAGGCATCACCCAGGTCTTTCATGGAGAACCTGTGTGACAAGAATCCTTTGACAGATTGTAGCATAGGAATGTCATTTCCTATCAATAGAATGTCATCCACGTACAAGACGAGGAATACGACACTTCTGGCCACAACTTTACTATATATGCACGGTTCATCTGGATTTTTGATAAAGTCATATTCTTTGACTGTCTCATCAAAACAGATGTTCCAACTCCGCGATGCCTGCTTTAGTCCATAAATAGACTTAAGCAGCTTGCATACTTTCCCGCTGCTCCCACTCTGATTGAAACCCTCTGGCTGATCCATATAGACGCTCTCTTCTAAATTTCCATTCAGAAAAGCCGTCTTTACGTCCATCTGCCAGATTTCATAATCATGGAAGGCAGCAATAGCAAGAAGGACCCGAATGGATTTGAGCATAGCCACTGGAGAAAAGGTTTCGTCATAGTCCAAACCAGGTCTTTGACGAAAACCCTTTGCAACAAGTCTAGCCTTATAGGTTTCCACCTGTCCATCTACACCAATCTTTTTCTTGAAGATCCATTTGCATCCTATGGGTTTTACCCCATCTGGAGCAAAGTCCAAAGTCCATACTTTGTTGGTGTACATGGACTCCATTTCGGTCCGCATTGCATCTAGCCATCGTACCGAGTCGCCGCTCTGGATGGCCTGCCTGAAGTCAGTAGGTTCATCATCATCTATGATGCAATCCTCTCTATCCCCATCTATGAGAAAACCGTAGTATCTCTCAGGCGGACGAGACGGCCTACTACTCCTGCGGAGGGGTGCGGGAATGTTCTGTTCTTCTTGAACCTCTGGTTCTACCAAACTTTCAGTAACAGCTTGTGGTTCTGGAATTTCTTCCAGTTCTACTTCGCTCCCACTCTTCTGATTTTCTAAAAATTCAGTTTCTAAGAAGTGGGCATGACGAGAAACAAAAACCTTTTGTTCCTCTGCGTAATAGAAATAATATCCCTTGGAGTTCTTTGGATATCCCACAAGCTTACACAGTACTGAGCGTGCCTCGAGCTTGTCCACATGCTGCTTTTTTACAAAAGCTGGACACCCCCATGTCCTAAAATGTTTTAGACAGGGTTTCTTCCCACTCCACATCTGATATGGTGTGGTAGGCACAGTCTTGGTTGGAACCTGGCTCAAAAGATATGCCGCTGATTCTAGCGCATAACCCCAGAAAGATCGCGGTAACTCAGTATTACTCATCATGGATCGTACCATATCCAATAGGGTTCGATTCCGTCTCTCCGATACACCGTTGTGCTGTGGAGTGTATGGAGGAGTAAGCTGAGAGAGAATTCCTTTCTCTTTTAGGTAACCTAGGAACTCGGCACTTAAGTATTCTCCACCTCGATCAGATCTCAGTGTCTTAATACTTTTGCCTGTTTGGTTTTCCGCTTCACTCTTGAATTCCAGGAATTTCTCAAAGGCCTCTGATTTATGCTTCATTAAGAAAACATATCCATACCTAGAGAAATCATCTGTAAAAGTAATGAAGTAGGAATAACCACCTCTCGCATGTGTAGACATTGGACCACATACATCACTGTGTATGAGTCCTAAGAGCTCGCTCGCTCTTACTCCTTGTCTAGTAAATGGAGTCTTTGTCATCTTTCCTTTGAGACAAGATTGACAAGTGTCATAAGTTTGATATTCGAACGTGTCCAAATATCCTTCTCTATGCAACTTAGTCAACCTTCTCTCATTGATGTGACCCAGTCTACAATGCCATAAGAAAGCTTTATTTAAATCTGGAGACTTTCTTTTTAGTGTGTTCTGGACATTGAAAATTTGGAGTTGGTTTAACACATATATGCCGTTATTTAGAGTACCGGACCCAATCAAACCATGATTAAGGTGGATGTTGACAACATCTCTTACAAACGTGAAATCATAACCTTTATTTGATAACAAGGAAACTGATATGATATTACACGTTAAGCTGGGTACAAAATAACAGTTATGTAAAACCAAAATGTGTCCACTCGTCAATCCTAGGTGATAATCCCCGACGGACGCAGCTCCCACGCTAGCTCCGTTAGCAACCCTGAGGATCATATCACCTTCCTTCAGCACTCTACGGTTTCTCAGTGCCTGCAATGAATTGCAAATATGAGATCCTGACCCGGTATCCAATACCCAGGAAGTAGAGTTGATCGACAGACAATTCTCAATTACAAACACACCTGAAGTCGAAGCCACAGCTTGCTTCGGTTCCTGGTTCTTGGCGTTCCACGCCTTGCAATCCTTCTTCCAGTGCCCTTTCCTGTGACAATGGAAGCACTCATCCAGGCCAACTACCGGTGCTGTAAACTTTTTCTTTCCCTTCTTTCCCACCTTACTAACACCTCCTCTAGGTCTGGGTGCGGCCTTCTTCTTCCTTCCTTTGGCCCTAGCCTTGGACCCGGAAGAAGATGTACCGCCAACAAACATAGCGGGTGTTTCCCTTGCCTTCTGCAAGGTGCCCTCTGCACTCCTTAACATGTTTAGGAGTTCCGCAAGTTCAACTTCTTTTCCTTGAAGATTGAAGTTGAGGATAAACTGGGCGTAGGTGGGAGGAAGGGACTGGAGAACAAGGTCTGTATAGAGCTCATTATCCAAAGTCGTTCCAAGGTCCGCGAGCTCTTCAATATAGCCGATCATCTGTAGGACATGTTCACCTACCGATGACCCGACAGCCAACCTCGCTCGAAATAATTTCTTAGAGGTCTCGTATCTTGCTATACGAGATTGCTCTCCATAAAGTTCCTTTGTATGGAGAAATATGCCATCTAAGGACATATCCTCGTGCCTCCTCTGATGTTCATTGTTCATCGAGGCAAGCACGATGCACTTGGCTCTCGCGCAATCTAAATCCCAGGTTTTGCGGATTTCCTTATCCGCATTGCTGGATTTGGGACCAAGGACAGCAGGTGCTGTAGCGGTGAGGACGTACCCCAGTTTGTCATAGGTCAAAGCCATCTTGACATTCCGCAGCCAATCTTTATAGTTTGGCCCTGTCAGTATATTTTTCTCTAAAAGTAACTTAAGTCCAGTCATTTTCAGGGTCGCTGCAATTAGGAGAGAGAGAAGAAAACTCTTTAGCATGATGCTCTTGCAAGTTTAGAGTGGTTTTTAGTTTATCTAAACTGGATGGCTCCCACTGTTTCTCGAATCCTTCCTCAAACCATAAAAGAAGAATTAGCCAAGACTATTCTCACCGTACAATACTTGCTTAACCGTTCAGCCAGGCCGGTGTCGATACTTCGAGAGAGGTTTTCCAACGCTTTCGCGAAGTTCCTTAATTAAATAACCTCTTTTCTCTGGGGGCGTAACCCCGCTGACACTTTTCTGGACACCTACTAGGTTTATAGCATTGATCGTTAAGCGACGAATATCCTGATAAGTAGCATATACTCACAGTAGGATCGGGATCCAAATATCATCGTATGATAATGTTGAAGGAATCCTACCAACATTCATCAAACTCCAAATGGTATGCATCTCTTTGCAAATTTCAGTTTCTTTAGAAATTCCCGATATAAGTTTTTGCCCCATGCTCTTATGATCTTGACTAAGGGCCAACAAATCATAAGTCACATGTCAAGTTCTGCCCATCATTATCCTGTTGATTTGAACCCATCCGTATACTCTTGACTAAGGGCCAAACAAAGTAATACGACTGTCCCAAACCAACTCATCTATCTATGCAACAAATGAATACCCCAGCAGCTACCAAACACTATGTCTTGACTAAGGGCCAAACAAACATAGCTTGAATACTACTGACCATTCATAAGAAATGACGGAGGGCTACGACTGGTTTTGGCGAAACCGTGAACGTAGTGAACTTGATATAACCGAAGGAACCTGATAGCTTTTAAAAGGAGTGGTTAAATCTCCGCATTTAAAATTATCTGTTTTAAAAATAACCGAGTGGTTTCTTTTAAATTGTTCCAACGATTTAAACTTTGGTTTTTTTTACTTTGCATTATAGATAATGCGTCCCATCATTAACCTATCATTGCAGAAAACAACGAAAATATAACGTCCTCTTATGCCATCCGCATTCGCCACGGGGTCCCGTCATCACCCGTTAGGTTACTTAACTAACGACAGAGCGGGGGCTGGGCTAGCGCGGGTGTAAAACATAAGTGACGTCTAAATAGCTATAATAAATATAGATATTTTACATTCGTCTGACGCAATGATATTCATTCCAGAACACAGATAAACAATATTGGATTTGCAAGCAATCTGTATTTCTTTTGAGCCTGCAAGAAAAGACAGATTACACAGTTGTGATGAATAGCCGTTTACCCCACCCTCGACCCCTACGGGTACGGCAAACTACCCACCCGGCAGTCTGTGTACCCCACCTTGGGTCAGTCCTAGGAGCAAAAACAGTAAAATGAAATAATACAACGGTGGCTACGACCGCAACCTGGAAGTGCCCCGCGAAAATAATATTACAACAAATTACATTTACAACAAATGAATTAACCAATAACCCATTGCAAACCCCGGCTATACACCACAACAGTCCAATACAGTTTATATGCACAAACAGATATAACCATTTCAGAAATGTGCAACCCCCTGCCAACCGACATACTAGCAGTTAGGGGAGGTTTACGAACACATTAAACAATCACAGATATAATCCAATACGCAAATACTGTATTTTTCGATCGAATAAACAACTTCAATATTGCTCCAAAATCTGCTCTGTTAAACAGTAACCTGAGCAATAATTAAATATTCCAGAAAACCCCAAATGTCACAGGGGACCCACACAAGAAAGACGAGTCCATGACTCGGCCAAAGCGCCGCGGATGCGCGGCAGATCCCACCGATCCGCCGCGCTTCCGCGGCCGAGTTGCCGATTCATGGGCTCGAATTTCTTGGGTGTTCTCCTGGACTCCTTTCTAGCTCTCTGAACACTCCAGAAAAATTTTAGGACTTCATTTTAAGTTCGACAGAAACTAAACAGAATTAGGGTTTTCCGGCTTCGTTTTTTCGTTCGAAATTCGTACAAATTTGCGATTAAGTTATTTAGTGTTTAGCGAGGCTCTGATACCACTGTAAGTCGATGTAGTACACCCCAGTACTTATGGGGAGGCGGAATTTACAAAAACTTATCAAGTTTAAACAACAAACATCGACTAACCGCTTGAATCGAAGCTAAACTCTAAATAACCGTATTCTAAAGTTTCATCTCACAAGTGATTAGGGATTATACCTAATGAAACCGGTCCTTCTTCTTTACGTCCTCCTTTGTTCTCCTCGGCCTTCTCTAGGTAGTAGACGATCCACCCGAGAGCGAAACTCCAAGCTAAACCTCTAACTTGAGGTAACTAATCAACTTTGATTGCTAATCAAAGATGAGAGGATGATATAGAGTGAAGGTTATGGATTGTTTAGTCTAACTAAACCTTTGATCTCAACACATGAGGATTAAGGATTAGTATCTTGAAGATGAGAGCTTGAGGAGAGAGAATGTGATATATGATAATGAGAGAAGAGAGAGAGTGTATCATAATATTATGAAGCATTCTTATTATCAAATAATCAATAAAGGAAATGAATAAGCATGCTTCACAAAATATCTTGTGATGATTCATTAACATGAGTCATTAAGCAATAAATGTGCATTAATGAAGTGAATGAATCACCACTATGACTCACTCTCTCATCCAAAAGAAACCTCCTTAGTCACATCTTCTAGAAGCTTCTCGAGTAATTACGAGAACGCCCCTCCGATCCGTAAAAATACGGAAAAACTTTAGACTGTATAAATCCAATAACCGGATACCAGTAACTGGCTTAAACCAAAGCCGACTGGTAAAAACTGTCCGAAAGTCGTACGCGCGTAAACGCACGTATGCGTCCGAACCCTTTGTCGCAAAACCATGCAACCTCTATATCGTTTCGCCTGGAGTAGGAAACTCTCTGTGTGGGACTCTAGAGACTCGACTACTACGCTGGCAGTGGGTTTAACCACAGACCGCAAGCGGCACTAGCTGTACGTAACGGTCCCCAGGTAGTTGTCGATAAGAAGGCCGATGAGTAAACCCATCCGAACTCCTACTGAGTCTGATGTGACAATCTCCATACAGTCCGGTCCGTTCGTCCAAGACTATCGCATATCGGGCCTAGGGGGGCGGCAAGCGTCAGTCCCCTAATAGCGGTATAAGTCGTGTCGGAGTGAAGCCCATTACACCCTGAGAAACTGCTGGAACCTACCAGCAAATCTCGCTTGCCCTGGCCAGGGACTTTGCGTAATGGCTCTCTGACACAGCACGATATCTACTCCCAATACCGGGAGGGACGAATCCTGTCTAACCGCCACTGCCTCCAAGTGCTCGGGACTGCACCCAACTGCTACCTGTTTGCACGACTCCTTTGAGCCGTGGTAGGGTAGCAATCTAAGAACAGTGGGATACACTCGAGGCGAAGTAGCAGTGTCAAGTCTGCGGACTACGCTGTACTCATGTCACCTGGGAACTGTTCACTGACGACTAGTATCAAACCAACCAACAGTTCCCTGTGAGTCCTGTCCGGTGTACCCGTAACCTAACGAGCACCTGTATACTATCTCCAGTACGACGTACTGATGGCTATGGGACAGACCATCTCCCCAACTGGGATGAGAAGCGTACACACTAGTCTACTCCGGAGTATCGATGCTCTGTCTCGATAATCCAACGACCAGGGACCTGAATAAGGATGTGCTTGTAGACTACCCAGCCCCCACTAGTGTGACTGCCATCACAACGCTGGTAGACAAGCAAGATCCTAAGAGCTCTATCAATACGTATACTCACATATTAAGATAGAAAAACCAAGTAGCATACTACCATGTTTAGCAAGACTGTTATATACATGTGAATATCCCAAGCTTCCATTAAGTAATATACAAGCTAGTATGATACAGTAATGGCCTTCTAGGGCATAAACACTAACATCCCATTGCTCAATGTACCTGACCCAATCAAAACTTGATTAAGGTGAATGTTTACAACATTACTTACAAACGCAAATTCATAACCTTCTTTAGAAACTAAAGATACAGAAATGATATTACAAGTTGCGTTGGGTACAAAAAAGCAATTACGCAAAACCAAAACATGTCCATCTGACATTCGCAGGTGATAGTCCCCCACGGCCTTAGCATCCATGCTAGCTCCGTTTGCAACTCTGAGGGTCATGTCACCTGCTTTCAAAACCCTACGGTTTCTCAACGCCTGCAAAGAATTACAGATATGAGATCCTGATCCGGTATCCAATACCCAGGAAGTAGAGTTTATTGAAAGACAGTTTTCAATAACATACACACCTGAAGCTGAAGCCGCAACCTGCTTCAATTCCTGTGTCCTGGCTTTCCAAGCCCTGCAATCATTCTTCCAGTGTCCCTTCTTATGACGATAGAAGCATTCTTCCTTATCCATAAGCTTTCCCACTTTCTTTGTTGCTTTTGCTTTTCCTTTCGTATCCACTTTACTAACACCGCCCCTTGGTTTGGCGGGGGCTTTCCTCTTCTTTCCCTTGGCTTTCGCCTTGGACCTAGAAGAAGAAGATCCTCCTACAAACAAAGTGGATGTTTTCCCTACCTTTCTGTAGGGTGCCCTCTGCGCTCCTCAGCATGTTGAGGAGTTCTGAAAGTTCAACTTCTTTTTCTTGTAAGTTGAAGTTCATTATAAACTGGACGTAAGTGGAAGGAAGGGACTGGAGAATCAAGTCCGTATAGAGCTCACTCTCCAACGTGGTCCCAAGTTCTGCGAGCTCCTCAATGTAGCCAATCATCTTAAGCACGTGTTCCGCTACCGATGATCCGACGGCCAATCTTGCCGAAAATAACTTCTTCGACACTTCGTACCTTGCGATACGAGACTGCTCTCCATACAGTTCTTTTGTATGGAGAAATATGGATTCCAGGTCCATATTCTCGTGCCTCCTCTGATGTTCGTTGTCCATAGAGGCAAGCACGAGGCACTTGGCCTTCGCGCAATCAATCTCCCAAGTCTTACGGATTTCCTTATCCGCGACGCTGGAGGTGGGACCTGGGACGGGGGGAGCTTTGGTGGTAAAAAGATACCCCAGCTTGTCGTAAGTTATTGCCATTTTGACATTCCTGAGCCAATCTTTGTAGTTTGGCCCTGTCAGTATGTTTTTATCTAGAAGTAACTTAAGTCCAGTCATGTCGATTGGTCGCTGCAATTAGGAGAGAGAAGAAGAAACACTCAGCATGATGCTCTTGCAAGTTTAGAGTGGTTTTTAGTTTGTCTAAACAGGATGGCTCCCACTGTTTCTCGAATCCCTCCTCAAACCAAAAAGGAAGAATTAGTCAGGATCAATCTCACCGTACAATACTTGCTTAACTGTTCAGCCAGTCCAGTGTCGGTACTTCGAGGCAGGTTTTCCAACGCTTTCGCGAAGTTCCTTAATTTAAGAACCTCTTTTCCCTGGGAGCGTAGCCCCGCTAACACCTTTCTAGACATCTACTTGGTTTATAGCATTGATCGCTAAGTGAGAAATTTCCCGAGGAATAACATATACTCACAGTAGGATCGGGATCCAGATATCATCGCGTGACGAAACTGAAGGAATCCTACCAGAATCATCACACTCCAAATGGTATGCAACGCTAGCAAGTTTCAGTACTTATGAAACTCCCGATATGGATTTTTGCCCCATGCTCTTATGACCTTGACTTTGGCCAACAAATCATAAGTCACATGTCAAGTTCTACCCGTCGTTCTCCAGGTTAATTTGAATCCACCCGCACCTACCCTTGACTTTGGCCAACAAGGCAGTACGACTGTTCCAAACCAACGCATCTATCTATGCTGCACATGAATACCCAATAGCTACCAATCACTATGCCTTGACTTTAGCTAACAAACACAGCTTGAATACTATTGACTATTCATGTGAAACGACGGAGGGCTGTGAATGGTTTTGGCGAAACCGTGAACGTAGAGAACTTGATATAATCGATGGAACGAGATAGCTTTTAAAAGGAGTGGCTCAAACTCCGCATTTAAAAGTTAATTTTGAAAAGAACCGAGTGGTTTTTCGAAAGTGTTCCAACGACTTTTACTTAGTTTATTTTCTTGCATTAGTTCTTTTAATGCGTGATATTCTTGCATTAGTTCTTTTAATGCGTCCCATCATTTAATCCTACCATTGCAGAAAACAACCAAAATATGACGTACGCTTATGCCATTCGCATTCGCCACGGGCTCCGTCATTACCCGTTAGGTTACTTAACTAACGACAGAGCGGGGGCTAGGCTAGCGCGGCTGTAAAACATAAGCAACGCCTAAATAGTATCATATATAGATATATTGCAATGATAGACATTTCAGATCACAGATGAACACATTGGATATACTAGGAACCTGCAATTCGCACGAGCCTGTAACGAAAAGCAGATTACACGGTCGCGGTGAATAGCCAATACCCCACCCAAGACCCCTACGGGTGCGGCAAACTACCCGCCAAGTACCCGAAGCGAAGCAACCTCCCTCAACCCCGTGAGTAGGCCACTCGGCACTTCGGCATACCTGGTAGTTTGTGCACCCCCTCCATGGGTCTATCCTAGGAGCAAAAACAGTAAAAAGAAATTATACAATGACGGCTACAACCCCGACCCAGTTGTGCGGCCATACAAATAATTATTACATCAATTTACAAATTTACATGAATTGAAAGAAAAGAAAACTCGCGTCTCACAACCCCCGGCTATTCACCCGCGACAATCCAATGAATTCATATACACATTCCAGCAACATTACAGATCACAGATTTGTATAACCCCCACTAATCGACATATAGCGATTAGCAGACGTTCAATATAAATAACACATCACAGAAAAACCCGTCAGCTTAAGTCTTTTAGAAGTTCGATAAAAAAAACGGATTTTCAGGCCCCAAACACAAAATTTTCGTTCTGGAAAATCTGGGCTAAAAGGACATATTCCAAAAATCCCAAAATACCCCTATGATCAAACTGCAACCAAAATTTCCCACTGCCGAGTCAACTCGGCCGCGGAACCGCGGCTGGAGCACGCTCCCGCTGCGTTTCCGCGGCTCTTTGATCGGTTCAGTGGACGAAATTTTGGCAGTTTGTTATAAAAACCCTGAGCCGAATTTTAGAGTATGATTTATCATTTTTGGAACAGAGGAAAAATTCGACAGCAAGCATGATATCGGGGTTCATTTCGGGACTTTTTCTTTGATCGATCTTCTAGCTACTTTGCTAACATGTTAGATCGAGTTTAACTAGGCTCTGATACCACTGTAAGTCCATGCTACCTCTCCCGGTACTTTCGGGCATGCGGAATTTGGTGAAAAACAATTTTTCTAGAGGTGGTAACATGGACTCAAAACCGGATCTTTGTTAAACATCTAACTAACAACCTATCTAGGAGTTGTTAACTACTCGGTTAGGGGGTTATACCTTTCTTTCTCGAACTCCTTCGTCTTCAAGCCTCGATGGTTGTCCGGATCGGCTTCACTCCGTCGTCTCCTTGCGCCGAAGATAGATCCACCTCGAAAGCTTCTACCTTTGGCTTCTTCTTCGGTCTTTGAAGAAACTAGTTCACTTGGTTTGCTAAACCTTGTGAACTAGAGTGAGTAGAGAAGAGTGTGTTGGGATTTTCTCTATGGTTCTTGGTTCTCAACACATGAGACAAGTGAACCATAGACAAAGAGAGGGAGAGCAAGAGGAAGGAGATGAGAGCTCAAGAACACAAGAGAGAGAATGAGAATGATAGAATGAGAAAGACTTTTCTCTCTTGGCTCTCATAATCCAAAACCATCATCACAATAATAGTAATCAAGTATTGTGTAAAATGGTTTAAGCTACAATAGCCATATCATTTCATGCACTCATTTCTCATAAAAGAAACAAGCAAGCAAAAAGTCTTTGCCATGAAATGATAGCCATTGTCATCATGATGGTCAACTAGTCAAACCTAGTCAACCGGTCAACAAAGTCAACAAAGTCAACCCCTCAACAACCATGTCACCATAATACTTGATTAATATTATTGTTAATCATATATCATATTCTCATTAGGGTTGAGCAAAATGTGAAAAGTCAACGGTCAACGGTCAACAACCCTAATGAGAATCCTCTGCCTCTGTCTCTCCGACAACTGTGCATACACACCCGCATTCACGTTCCGAGGAACACGAATACAAACTGGATAAATCCAATCCCAAAACGTACACTAGGATCTGGCTTAAACCAAAGCCCGCTAGTGTTAACTGTCCGGACACTGTACGTGCACAAGTGCACGGATGTGACCGAACCCTGTCGCAAAACCATGCGACCTGTCGCAAAACCATGCGACCTCTACTCTTTTGCCTAAAGGCGAATAGCTTTCTGTGTGGGACTCTAAAGACTCGACACTACGCTGGCAGTGGGTTTAACCACAGACCGCAAGCGGCACTAGCTGTGCGTAACGGTCCCCAGGTAGATGCCGACAAGAAGACTGACGAGGTGAAACCCATCTGAACTCCTACTGAGTCTGAATGTGACAGTCTCCGTACAGTCTGGTCTGTTCGTCTGATACATCGCATGGCGGGCCTAGGCGGGCGGTAAACGTCAGTCCCCTAATAACGGTACAAGTCGTGTCGGAGTGAAGCCCAAAACACCCTGAGATAATACTGGAAGCCTACCAGTATATCTCGATTGCCCTGGCCAGGGACTACTCGTGTAGTGGCTCTCCTAGACAAAGCGCTATGTCAACTCCCAATACCGGGAGAGACGAATCCTGTCTAACCGTCACTGCCTCCAAGTGCTTCGGGACTGTACCCAACTACTACCTGTTTGCACGACTCCTTTGAGCCGTGGTAGGGTAGTAATCAAAGTACAGTGGGAGCACACTCGAGGCGAAGTGACAGTGTCAAGTCAGTGGACTAAGCTGTACTCATGTCACCTGGGAACTGATAACTGACGACAGGTATAATACCAACCGGTCAGTTCCCGACGAGTCCTGTCCAGTGTACTCGTAACCCAACGAGCACCCGTATACTATCTCCAGTACGACGTACTGATGGCTGTGGGACAGACCACCTCCCACTCTGGGATGAGAAGCGCATACGCTAGTCTACTCCAGAGTATCGATGCCCTGTCTCGATAGTCCTGCGACTAGGGACCTGCATAAGGATGTGCTTATAGATTACCCAGCCCCCACTAGTGTGACTGCCATCACAACGCTGGTAATCAAGCAAAGATCCTAAGGGCTCCACTAATGTGTATGGGTGATATACTAAAATAAACACATGTACGCATTGAAGTAGAAACAAACCAAGTAGCATACTACTATTTTGAGCAAGATTGTACAAACAAGGTGAATATCCCAAGCTTCCATTAAGTAATATACAAACTAGTATGATACAGTAATGGCCTCTAGGGCATATACACTAACACTGTATATACAACTGTGAATATCCCAAGCTTCCATTAAGTAATATACATACAAGTATGATACAATAATGGCCCCTAGGGCATATACACTAACAATCTCCCACTTGCACTAGGGCCATGAGCTGGCATATCGTAGACCTATCATCTCGAATAGCCTCTCGAACTGCGTCTGAGGAAGGGCCTTTGTGAATAGATCAGCAATGTTATTCTCCGTCTCTACTCACTTTACCTCGATCTCCCGGCGATCTACGATCTCCCTGATCAGGTGATACCGCCTTAAGATCTGTCTGGACTTCTGATGGGACCTGGGTTCCTTCGCTAAAGTTATAGCGCCGTTGTTGTCACAATACAGAGGTATTGAATCAAGACTGGTAGGAACCACCTGAAGTTCTGTGAGGAACTTCTTCATCCAGACAGATTCTTTTGCAGCATCGCAAGCAGTTATGTACTCTGCTTCCATTGTCGAGTCAGTAACGGTCTCCTGCTTGGAACTCTTCCGACAGACTGCCCCTCCATTGAGGGTAAAGACATAACCCGACATGGATTTGGAGTCATCTTTGTCACTCTGGAAGCCGGAGTCGGCAAAGGCCTCCATCTGGAGGTCTTTTCCGCCATACACCAAGAATATTTCCTTATTCCTCCTCAGGTACTTGAGAATGTTCTTTACTACTATCCAGTGCTTCTCCCCTGGGTTTGCCTGATACCGGCTTACAACGCTCAATGCGTATGCTACATCTGGTCTGGTACATAACATCGCATACATTATAGAGCCTACCGCAGAAGCGTAGGGTATAATCGACATGCGATCCCTTTCCAAATCAGTCTTGGGAGACATCTCTTTGGAGAGGGTGATTCCGTGACAAGCCGGTAGATTACCGCGTTTAGAATCATCCATACTGAATCTCTTCACTATGGTGTCTATGTACCTTGACTGCGAAAGTCCCAACACCCTCTTTGATCTATCACGATAGATCCGGATCCCCAGAATGTAGGTGGCATCACCCAGGTCTTTCATGGAGAATTTATGTGACAAGAATCTTTTGACTGACTGTAACATAGGAATATCATTTCCTATTAGGAGAATGTCATCCACGTACAAGACGAGGAATACTACAGCTCTCCCTACAATCTTACAGTATATGCAAGGTTCATCTGGATTTTTGATAAAGTCGAATTCTTTGACAGCATCATCAAAACAGATGTTCCAACTCCGTGATGCCTGCTTTAGTCCATAAATGGACTTAAGCAGCTTGCATACTTTACCGCTGCTCCCACTCTGAATGAATCCCTCTGGCTGATCCATATAGACGCTCTCTTCCAAATTACCATTTAGAAAGGCCGTCTTTACGTCCATCTGCCAGATTTCATAATCGTGGAAGGCAGCAATAGCAAGAAGGACCCGAATATATTTAAGCATAGCCACTGGAGAAAAGGATTCGTCATAGTCCAAACCAGGTCTTTGACAGAAACCCTTTACAACAAGTCTAGCCTTATATGTTTCAACCTGTCTATCTACACCAATCTTCTTTTTGAAGATCCATTTGCATCCAACGGGTTTTACCCCATCTGGAGCAATGTCCAAAGTCCATACTTTGTTAGTGTACATGGACTCCATTTCGGTCCGTATTGCATCCAGCCATTTTACTGAGTCACCGCTCTGAATGGCTTGTTGGAAGGTAGTAGGCTCATCATAGTCAATAGTGCAATCCTCTTTATCCCCGTCTATGAGAAAACCGTAGTATCTCTCGGGCGGATGAAATTGCCTACTACTCCTGCGGAGTGGCATCGGGATGTCCTGTTCTCCTGAACCTTCTGGTTCTTCCAAGGTTTCAGTAATAGCTTGTGGTTCTTGAATTTCTTCCAGTTCTATTGCGTCCCCACTCTTCTGATTTTCTAAAAACTCAGTTTTCAAGAAGCAGGCATGAAGAGAAACAAAAACCTTTTGTTCCTCTGCGTAATAGAAATAATATCCCTTAGAGTTCTTTGGATATCCCACAAATTTGCATTTTACTTAGCGTGCCTCGAGCTTGTCCGCATGCTGCTTCTTTACAAAAGCTGGACATCCCCATGTCTTAAGATACTTAAGACAAGGTTTCTTCCCCCTCCATATCTGATATGGTGTGGTAGGCACAGTCTTGGTTGGAACTCGGTTCAAAAGATATGCAGCTGATTCTAGTGCATATCCCCAGAATGATCGCGGCAACTCAGTGTTACTTATCATGGAACGAACCATATCCAATAGGGTTCGGTTCCGACTCTCCGATACACCGTTATGTTGTGGTGTGTATGGAGGAGTAAGTTGAGAGAGAATTCCATTCTCTTTTAAGTAACCCAGGAACTCGGCACTTAAGTATTCACTACCTCAATCAGATCTCAGTGTCTTGATACTTTTGCCAGTTTGGTTTTCCACTTCATTCTTGTATTCTTGGAATTTCTCAAAGGTCTCGGATTTGTGGTTCATTATGAAGACATATCCATACCTAGAGAAATCATCTGTAAAAGTAATGAAGTAGGAATAACCACCTCGCGCATGTGTAGACATTGGACCGCACACGTCATTGTGTACGAGTCCTAAGAGCTCGCTTGCTCTTACTCCGTGTTCAGTAAACGGAGTTTTTGTCATCTTTTCTTTGAGACAAGATTCACAAGTAGCATAAGATTGATATTCGAACGGATTTAAATATCCTTCTCTATGTAACTTAGTCAACCTTCTCTCATTGATGTGACCAAGTCTACAATACCATAAGAAAGCCTGATTTATTTCCGGAGACTTTCTTTTAAGTGTGTTCTGGATACTGAAAATCTGAGCTTGATTTAATACGTATATCTCGTTTCTTAATGTACCTGACCCAATCATAACTTGATTTAGGTGGATGTGAACTACATCACTTACGAATGTAAAATCATATCCTTCTTTAGAAAGTAAGGATACAGATATGATATTACAAATCGTACCTGGTACATAAAAACAGTTACGCAGAATCAATATCTGTCCAGTTGTCAGTCCAAGATGATATTCCCCTACGGATTCAGCATTCATGCTCATTCCGTTAGCAACCGTGAGGGTCATGTCACCTATCCTGATAACCCTACGGTTTCTCAGAGCCTGTAAAGAATTACAGATGTGAGTTCCTGACCCGGTATCCAATACCCAGGAAGTAGGGTTAACTGACATACAGTTCTCTATTACAAACACACCCGAAAGTCGAAGCCACAACATGCTTCGTATCCTGGCTACTGGCTCCAAAAGCCCTGCAATCTTTCTGCCTATGCCCAATCCCATAACAATAGGAATGTTCCTCTTTTACTATATCCAGTCCCGAAACTTTTGCCATTCTCTTTCCTTCTACTTCCCTGGTTTCCTTCAGGGTAGAAGGTAGAGACAGTAGAATCAGGTCACTATCTGACCTGTTCTCTGACGTGGTCTTCAGGTCCGTGAGTTTATCAATATAGCTAGTCATTGTAAGGACGTTGTCCCCTACAGATGACCCGTCAGCTAACCTCGCTTGAATTAAATCGTTCGAGGTTTCATATCTTGTGATATGAGATTTCTCTCCATATAAATCTTTGTTATGGAGAAAGATGGAAACTAAGTCCATCTTCTCATGCTGCTTCTGGTATACACCATCAACTGAAGCTAACATGAGGCACTTAGCTTTCGCTTTATCTTTTTCCCTTGTCTGACGGATATCCATATTCGCGACAGTGGAAACTGGACCTGGGACGGCGGGATCTTGAGTAGTAATAGGGTGGTCCAGCTTGTCATAGGCAATGGACATCTGAACAGACCTTTGCCAGTCATATAAGTCAGATTCAGTCAATTTATTATCTAAATGTAACCTATGTGTGGTCACAAGGTTGCTGCAATTTAAGAGAGAGAAGAAAATACTATTAGCATGATGCTCTTGCAAGTTTAGAGTGGTTTAATTTATCTAAACAGGATGGCTCCCACTGTTTCTCAAATCCCTCCTCAAACCATAAAAGAAGAATTAGCCAGGACTATTCTCACCGTACAATTCTTGCTTAACCGTTCAGCCGGGTCAGTGTCGATACTTCGAGGGTGGTTTTCCAATGCTTTCGCGAAGTTCCTTAATTAAATAACCTCTTTTTTCTGGGGGCGTAGCCCCGCTGACATCTTTCTAGGCACCTACTTAGTTTATAGCATTGATCGTTAAGTGACGAATCTCCTGATAAGTAGATATACTCACAGTAGGATCGGGATCCAAAATATCATCGTATGATAATGTTGAAGGAATCCTACCAACATTCATCAAACTCCAAAATGGTATGCTATCTCTGCAAATTTCAGTTTCTTTAGAAATTCCCGATATGGATTTTTGCCCCATGCTCTTATGACCTTAACTTTGGCCAACAAATCATAAGTCACATGTCAAGTTCTACCCGTCAATATCCAGGTTAATTTGAACCCATCCGTACATACCCTTGACTTTAGCCAACAAAGCAGTACGACTGTCCCAAACCAACGCATCTATCTATACTGCATACGAATATTCAATAGCTACCAAACACTGTGCCTTGACTTTGGCCAACAAACACGGCTTGAATACTATTGACTATCCATATGAAATGACGGAGGGCTATGACTGGTTTTGGCAAAACCGTGAACGTAGTGAACTTGATATAATCGAAGTCACCCGATACTTTTTAAAAGGAGTGGTTAAAGCTCCGCAATTTAAAAAATTCTGATCTTTTAAAATAACCGAGTGGTTTCTTTTAAATTTGTTCCAACGATTAAACTTTGGTTTATTTTCTTTGCATTATAATAATGCGTCCCATCATTAAACCTATCATTGCAGAAAACAACGAAAATACCACGTCCTCTTATGCCATCCGCATTCGCTACGGGGTCCCGTCATCACCCGTTAGATTACTTAACTAACGACAGAGCGGGGGCTGGGCTAGCGCGGGTGTAAAACATAAGTGACGTCTAATAGCTATCACATATATATATATATATATATATATATATATATATATTGTACATTCGTCAGACGCAATTGTTGGGGTAAAAATTTACACCCCTGTTGACCGAATCAAAGTCAAGGTCAACCCCCAAGCTAGGTGGGCCCAAGCCCTGGTCAAGCGGGCCCATGCCCAACTCGAACCCGCGGCCAGCCTCCCCATGCCAACAACAAAATCATGTAATAAGTAATTTTTATATAATTGTTTATGCATGAATGTAAACAAAATGGGCATAAAGCCAATATTTTGTAAGCCCGTGGCTTATGTGCAAAAAATGAAATGGAACATGAGCCATGGGATGGCACAAATGTCATTTATGAAAATCCCAAGGGGCTATGTGTAAATATGTAAGCCTATATAAGGCAACATGACGATGAATAAAGCAATACACTTTTCATTCTCTCTACAAAAATTTTAGATCTGAGATCTTTTGTGCCTCCTTCTCCTTCTCCAAGGTTCTAAACCTTCTCATTTCTTTTGAATTAAATCAAGAGTTTTACTCTTTCTCTTCAAAAACTAAGAAGTCTTCCACCACAAAACCCACAAAGGGGAACTTGGATCTACCATTAGATCTCAGAAAGGAGAGATTTTTAGATCTCACATCTCTTGATCATCAAGATCCAGCCAACAGACGAGGAAGAGGAAGAACCCCTTTCTTCAACCAAAACATTTTAGGAGTTTAACTCCATATATTTACATAGATATATATATATATATATATATATATATATATATATATATATATAATATTTCCTTTTCTTTTGAAGCATAGCTTCTGGTTCTGGGACTAAAAGTCCCTTTGTCTCACCAGCGCTCGAGCGCAAAAACGTCCACGTGCCGACACGTAGCGCGCTTGCGCTCAGGCGCACTGCGCTCGAGCGCAAAGCGCCCACGTGCCGACACGTGGCGCGCTTGCGCTCAGGCGCACTGCGCTCGAGCGCAAAGCGCCCACGTGCCGACACGTGGCGCGCTTGCGCTCAGGCGCACTGCGCTCGAGCGCAAAGCGCCCATATGCCGACACGTGGCGCGCTTGCGCTCAGGTGCACTGCGCTCGAGCGCAAAGCGCTTACGTACCGACACGTGGCGCACTTGCGTTCAGGCGCACTGCGCTCGAGCGCAAAGCGCCCACATGCCGACACGTGGCGTGCTGCGCTCAGGCGCACTGCGCTCGAGCGCAAAGCGCCCACGTGCCGACACGTGGCGCGCTTGCACTCAAGCGCAGAATGCCCACGTGGCGCGCTTGCGCCTGAGCGTACAGCACCTAAGCGCACAGCGCTCAAGGCGCTGGCCCCACGCATCCTTTGGATGCCTTTTCCCCCTCTTTCTTTTATATATATATATATATATATATATATATATATATATATATATATATATATATATATATACATACATATATACATATATATATACACACATATGTATACATATTTACACACACACATACTCAGCGACACTCTCCCTATTAGAAAAAAAAATTCTAACGGGGCGCTGCCCCGCCCCCCGCAAGGGGACTGCTAGCCCCCTTGACCCCCAGCCCGCTATCCGGGTAGCGGGACCCCCGTAAAAACTCTGCGTGGATCCCGATATATCCAAACCCCCCTTTCAAAACACAACACACGTACACTGCACATTGAGTTCGCCTGACCATTTTAACCCGTTAATCGGAGGTTCCCTCGTCCCAAAGGCGAGGGGTAATTAACGACAGCTTAGTCCGCGGCTGCCGGAGATTTGGATCCCCACAATCAATAAACCCCGGCCTATCCTAGGCAGGGAGGATCTGTAGTATACGCCTGACAAGCGCGCGCGTATTCCCATCTCAATGGGGTGACGAAAAACACCCTACAGATTCTGGCACGCCCGGTGCGACCAATCTCTCCTCCCATATTTCGGGTTAAGCATTCATGCGAACTCAATCAATATACATACCTGTATTTATACTAAAAATAATGATTTTTCATGCAGATTTCAAGCAATCACCTTCCGACGATGAACTCAACTCCCGTCTCCTACACGATGAGGATAGACTCTAGGACAGTCCTTCCGGCCAGTCTCGGGCGACAATGGGAGGAGCCGCTTCTACCATTTGGCTCTATTATGTTCATGCCAGTTGGCTCCATCCCAGCTCCTCAAGCCCTGGTGGCAGACAAACCGGTCTCGAAAGGCAGGAGACCAAATGTGGTGATCTCAAGGGTGCCCCAACCCAAACGCAAGTCGGTGTCTGAACGACTTTCCTTGGCCCCAGATGGGGGCAAGGCCATCAACACCAACAAAGCAACAACGCATCCCGAGCAAGCTCCAGCGGTGCCCTTGACCACTGCTCGATCAGGTGTCTTCTCTAAGATCCCCTTTGATCAACTCACAATGGCTTCCCGGGTAGCGGATGCCCGCCAAGCCTTCAAAATCGAGAAGCTGAGGGAGAAAAGGCTCAAATATAGACCCAACAAAAGGGCTAGGGCTACTGCCAGGCTAAACCTCATGAGGTTCGAAGAACAGGGTTACCCCGCCAAAGATGAGGGGATGGCTGAATGTGTTATCCACACTGTCTACGTGGTGGGCACGCGCAGCAAGAGCAAGGACGGGGCCACCACATCTCAAATCCAATCTGGCTTGAATGTGGTTGCCACTTCCCAAGAACAGCCGCCTCCGCTGGATGATGAAAACCTTCTCGATGAGGCTGATAGGCAGAGAGAGCCCTCAATTCATGAGGAGTCAGGCTCGGAAATCGAAGATGAGCCAACTTTCCGTCCTAAGACCGCAGAGCAGCAACTTCTCCAAGAGCTCCGAAAACAGCTCAGAAGAAAAGATAAGGAGATGGCCAAGCTCTACTCAAAGATCAACGACTTGACAAATGTCGTCTTACGGCTTATGGCCCAACTTGCCTCTCAGCCGCCCAATCAAGCGGAGGGCTCTGCTCTTGAACCGGAAATGGTGTCCCAAAGCAGCCGGCGCCTACTCCCTCAAATCCAAAAGTGGGCGAACTACATGAAAACCAGTCGCATCCTATCTCGGGAAATGTCTTGGCTACCGATGACAGTAGCCCGCTAACTCAAGAGCAAATCATGGATTTGGTTGCCAGCAAAGTCAAAACCTTGGTAGCCGAAGCCGAAGCGCAAAAAGATGTCAGCGGTAGTGGGAGACCATATCCTGCTCAGTATGATCTGGTAGAATTTCCTAGCGGCTATGTCATCCCCAAATTCGGAAGATTCTATGGGACGGGAAATGCGAATCAACACATCGCCCACTTCAAAGCCTCATGCGGGAATACTGGGGGCAATGATGCACTTCTCCTCCACCAGTTCATTAATAGCTTGACCGATGTTGCTTTCGACTGGTACGTGAGCATACCGGATGGCTCCGTTACTACTTTCGTCCAAATGGAATCTTTGTTTCGACAAAGATTCATGAGCGTCAGCGATAATATCACCTTTGCCGAGCTCGTAAGGACCAAGCCCAAGAACAACAAAAACAGCACGGATTTTATAACCCGATGGCGCAATCTCTCCGTCAAATGCGAACCGCCGATAGAGCAGGTTCAATCTGTCAGTCTCCTCATCGGAAATCTCAACAATTGGATGGCCCCGTTTCTATGCACCGCGGGTCTCAAAACATTCCAAGAGCTAACCAGGAAAGTTCAGATGCTGGAGCGCTCAAAACAGGAGTCCTCCTCGGATTCCCAAAATAACAATAGGTCCTGGAGAAACCGAAAGGACGATAATCGCAAAGGCGGAAACTCCGATGATTCCGAATCTTTCAACCTTCGGTTAACCGAAATAAGCAAGGGATGAGCGGGCCTAGCGCCAACCAGCCTCGGAAGCCAGTGTTCGGAGAGAGAGGAGAATCTCCACTGAAAGAGAAGCTGGATAAGTTCTATTCCTTCTGAAGGGACAAAATCCGTAAAATATTCAAAGACGCCCTGAAGAATGGTCTACAACTGCCAGAGTCAAAAAGACCGCAGGAAGCGAATAGGACCGACGACCCCAAATACTGCCCCTATCACAGAATGATAGGTCATGCCATTGAGGACTGCTTCGTCTTCAAAGATTGGGTCGAAAAGCAATACAAGGCAGGAGAGATAGAACTGTCCAAAGGCATGTTAACAAACAGTCAAGATGCAACCGCCAATTTCATACAAACGGAGGCCGAAGTTCTTCATGAAACCGATTCTCTCAGACATCAGCCTTTCTCTGAAAAGAATTGACCACCATGTCACTAAACTGGGAACAATCGACCTCTAAGTCGTTAAACTGGGAATGTAAAAAGAAATATGTGAATAAACAAAAAAAAATTGTAAATAAAAGAAAAATAAATAAATAAATAAAGCCGAAATGATTAGGCAACTCGCAATAAAAATCAGCGAGTGAAAACAAAAATGAGAATAAAGCCGAAATGATGGGGCAACCGCGAATAAATAGCCGAAATGATAGGGCAATCATGATCTTCGCGATAAGAAAAGCTGAAATGATAGAGCAATCGCGGTAAAACAAAAACGAAAATAAAAAAATCCAGTTTCCTAAAATTCTTTCGGCCTTACGGCTAGTCCCCAAATTGACTGCCGTATACAATCCATAGGCTCAAATAATTCTCAGCATACCCATGCCCCACCGCAACCACCAGTTACGCGGCTGGTCTCCGTCTTTGGAATTATGCTTCATTGGAAAGACCCACTAATGTGTCCTCACGATGCATGAGGAGAACAAACCTTCATGAGATCCTTATGACTCACCAAGGAAAAACACACTTAGGAGTCCTCACGACTCTTAAGGAGAAAATACACCTGCGGGATCCTTACGACTCGTAGGGAGAAAATGCTTTTATGGGACCCTCACGGCCCATAAAATTGAAAAGTCTTAGGTGATAGGGATCTAAACCTGTCTCCTAAGCCATCGCTCCCTAATCCCCAAGCGGCGAATGATGAGTCGCTCCTGATACCATATTCCAGTGCAGCGATGCAGACGCTAACCAAATTCCAAATCCCATACCCCAACGGCGAATGATGAGTCGCTCCTGGTACCATATTCCAGTGCAGCGATGCAGACGCCAACCAAATTCCAATACCATACCCCAAGTGGCGAATGATGAGTCGCTCCTGGTACCATATTCCAGTGCAGCGATGCAGACGCCAACCAAATTCCAATACCATACCCTAAGTGGCAAATGATGAGTCGCTCCTGGTACCATATTCCAGTGCAGCGATGCAGACGCCAACCAAATTCCAAATCCCATACCCCAACGGCGAATGATGAGTCGCTCCTGGTACCATATTCCAGTGCAGCGATGCAGACGCCAACAAAATTCCAAATCCCATACCCCCAACGGCGAATGATGAGTCGCTCCTGGTACCATATTCTAGTGCAGCGATGTAGATGCCAACAAAGTCCCAAAAATTTTTATGGCCCTACGATCTGGATCATACATCCTGCAAAACCGTATACAATCCACGGGCGTAAAACAATCCCAATCTCTCAAAAAAAATATATAATAAAATAAAAATAAAAAAAGGTATGTCCACAAGCAAAATGGGCACGGATGAAAACCCGAAAGGGCTCGGTGAGTAAAAACAGCAGGACTGCCGGCGAGTTTGTGAAAACCCGAAAGGGCGCAAACTCATGAGAAAGAGATGAAATGCATTCACAAAGTCCTCTCGACTTTGTGAGGAGAAAATTCCCGCGTGAGATCCTTACGAATCACTAAGGAGCAACACACTTGGGAGTCCCCACGACTCCCAAGGAGAAAATACACTTACGGGATCCTTACGACCCGTAAGGAGAAAATGCTTTGTGAGACCCTTACGGCTCACAAAATTGAAAAGACTTAGGTGATAGGGATTTAAACCTATCTCCTAAGCCATCGTTTCCTAATAAGCAAACGCAAATGATGATTCGCTCTTGGTACCATATTCCAGTGTAGCAATACTGATGCCAAGCAAAAAACCCAATTCCCAAATCCTTCCGGGGCAAATGATAAGTTGCTCCTGGCATTATTCCAGTGCAGTAATACAGATGCCAAACAAAAAAAAACAATTCCCAAATCCTCTTAGGGCAAATGATGAGTTGCTCCTGGCATTATTCCAGTGCAGCAATAGAGATGCCAAACCAAAAAAAAACAATTCCCAAATCCTCTCGGGGAAAATGATGAGTTGCTCTTGGCATTATTCCAGTGCGGCAATGCAGATGCCAAACAAAAACCCCAATTCCCAAATCCTCTCGGGACAAATGATGATTCGCTCCTGGTACCATATTCCAGTGTAGCGATGCTGATGTCAACCCAAATCAAATCAACCAACAAGCTCTGCGTCGGAATTATGCTTCGTCTCAGAATGCACCCCGTGTCGAAATGATGCTTCGCCTAGGTGTACCTGCCTTCCCTGTTAAAATTATGCTTCGTCTCGGAATCAAGTCAACCCGCGACACTCCACGCCGGGGAAAAGTCGATCAGCGACACTCCGTGCCGGGAAAAAGTCAACCCGACACTCCGCGCCGGGGAAAAGTCGATCAGCGACACTCCGTGCCGGGGAAAAGTCAACCGGACACTCCGCACCGGGGAAAAGTCGAGCGACACTCCGCGCCGGGGAAAAGTCGATCAGCGACACTCCATGCCGGGGAAAAGTCAACCCGACACTCCGCGCCGGGGAAAAGTCGATCAGCGACACTCCGTGCCGGGGAAAAGTCAACCCGACACTCCGCGCCGGGGAAAAGTCGATCAGCGACACTCCGTGCCGGGGAAAAGTCAACCCGACACTCTGTGCCGGGGAAAAGTCGATCAGCGACACTCCGTGCCGGGGAAAAGTCAACCGGACACTCCGCGCCGGGGAAAAGTCGATCAGCGACACTCCGTGCCGGGGAAAAGTCAACCCGACACTCCGCGCCGGGGAAAAGTCGATCAGCGACACTCCATGCCGGGGAAAAGTCGACCAGCGACACTCCGCGCCGGGAAAAAGTCGATCAGCGACACTCCGTGCCGGGGAAAAGTCAACCGGACACTCCGCGCCGGGGAAAAGTCGATCAGCGACACTCCGTGCCGGGGAAAAGTCAACCCGACACTCCGCGCCGGGGAAAAGTCGATCAGCGACACTCTGTGCCGGGGAAAAATCAACCCGACACTCCGCGCCGGGAAAAAGTCGATCAGCGACACTCCGTGCCGGGGAAACATCAAGTAGACACTCCGTGCCGGGGATACGTCAACTAGAGACACTCTGCATCAGGGAAACGTCCAACAGCGACACTCCACATCAGGGAAACGTCCAACACAGACACTCCGTAACGGGGATACGTCAACGAGCCGATACTCCGCCTCGGGGAAACGTCAAGCAGACACTCCGTGCCGGGGGTACATCGACAACAGACACTCTGTCTCGGGGACACGTCAACCAGCCGATACTCCGCCTCGGGGAAACGTCAAGCAGACACTCCATGCCGGGGGCACATCGACAACAGACACTCTGCCTCGGGGAAATGTCGACCAGCGACACTCCGTGCCAGGGACACGTCTACCAAATCGCATCGGATCAGAGCGTCAACCGTCCATGTCGTAAAAAGGGCAGTGCATCCCAAAAAGTGGGAACCAAAGCAAGTCGCCTCCACGTGAAAGAAGATCCATCAATTTCATGCACACGACCTACATATGCTGTGTGCATATTGATGGGGGGCAATTTGTTGGGCTAAAAATTTACACCCCTGTTGACCGAGTCAAAGTCAAGGTCAACCCCCAAGCTAGGTGGGCCTAAGCCCAGGTCAAGCGGCCCCATGCCCAAGTCGAGCCCGCGGCCAGCCTCCCCATGCCAACAACAAAATCATGTAATAAGTAATTTTTATGTAATTGTTTATGCATGAATGTAAACAAAATGGGCATAAAGCCAATATTTTGTAAGCCCGTGGCTTATGTGCAAAAAATGAAATGGCACATGAGCCATGGGATGGCTAAAATGTCATTTTTGAAAAGCCCAAGGGGCTGTGTATAAATATGTAAGCCTATATAAGGCAACATGATGATGAATAAAGCAATACACTTTTCATTCTCTCCACAAAAATTTTAGATCTGAGATCTTTTGTGCCTCCTTCTCCTTCTCCAAGGTTCTAAACCTTCTCATTTCTTTTGAATTAAATCAAGAGTTTTACTCTTTCTCTTCAAAAACTAAGAAGTCTTCCACCACAAAACCCACAAAGGGGAACTTGGATCTACCATTAGATCTCAGAAAGGAGAGATTTTTAGATCTCACATCTCTTGATCATCAAGATCCAGCCAACAGACGAGGAAGAGGAAGAACCCATTTCTTCAACCAAAACATTTTAGGAGTTTAACTCCATATATTTACATAGATATATATATATATATAATAAATATTTCCTTTTCTTTTGAAGCATAGCTTCTGGTTCTGGGACTAAAAGTCCCTTTGTCTCGCCAGCGCCCAGCGCTCGAGCGCAAAAACATCCACGTGCCGACACGTGGCGCGCTTGCTCTCAGGCGCACTGCGCTCGAGCGCAAAGCGCCCACGTGCTGACACGTGGCGCGCTTACGCTCAGGCGCACTGCGCTCGAGCGCAAAGCTCCCATATGCCGACACGTGGCGCGCTTGTGCTCAGGTGCACTGCGCTCGAGTGCAAAGCGCCCACGTACCGATACGTGGCGCACTTGCGTTCAGGCGCACTGTGCTCGAGCGCAAAGCGCCCACATGCCGACACGTGGCGTGCTGCGCTCAGGCGCACTGCGCTCGAGCGTAAAGCGCCCACGTGCCGACACGTGGCGCGCTTGCGCTCAAGCGCAGAATGCCCACATGCCGACACGTGGCGCGCTTGCGCCTGAGCACACAACGCTCAAGGCGCTGGCCCCACGCATCCTTTGGATGCCTTTTCCCCCTCTTTCTTTTATATATATATATATATATATATATATATATATATATATATATACATATACACATATATACATATACACATATGTATACATATTTACACACACACATACTCCGCGACGCTGTCCCTATTAGAAAAAAAAATTCTAACGGGGCGCTGCGTGTTAACAAAGTTACATAAAGAGGGATACTTGAATCCGTTCGAGTATCAGTCTTATGCCATTTGTGAATCTTGTCTCACGGGAAAGATGACAAAGACTCCGTTCACTAGACACGGAGAAAGAGCGAGCGAGCTCTTGGGACTCATACACAGTGATGTGTGTGGTCCAATGTCTACACATGCGCGAAGTGGTTATTCATACTTCATTACTTTCACAGATGATTTCTCTAAGTTTGGGCATGTCTTCTTGATGAAGCACAAATCCGAGGCCTTTGAGAAATTTCAGGAATACAAGAATGAAGTTGAAAAACAAACAGGCAAAAGTATCAAGACACTAAGATCTGGTCGAGGTGGTGAATACTTGAGTGCCGAGTTTCTGGACTACTTAAAAGAGAATGGAATTCTCTCTCAGCGTACTCCTCCATACACTCCACAACACAACGGTATATCAGAAAGGCGGAATCGAACCCTATTGGATATGGTTCGTTCCATGATGAGTAAGGCTGAGTTGCCGCGATCTTTCTGGGGTTATGCACTAGAAACAGCTGCATATCTCTTAAACAAGGCTCCAACCAAGACTGTGCCTACCACCCCATATCAGATGTGGAGTGGGAAGAAACCCTGTCTTAAGTATCTTAAGACATGGGGATGTCCAGCTTTTGTAAAAAAGCAGCATGCGGACAAGCTCGAGGCACGCTCAGTACTGAGTAAGTTTGTGGGATACCCAAAGAACTCCATGGGGTATTTTTTCTATTCCGCAGAAGAACAAAAGGATTTTGTTTCTCAGCATGCCCACTTCTTGGAAACTGAATTTTTAGAAAATCAGATAAGTGGGAGCGCAATAGAACTGGAAGAAATTCCAGAACCACAGGCTATTACTGAAAGCTTGGAAGAACCAGAAGTTTCAAGAGAACCGGACATCCCAGCGCCACTCCGCAGGAGTAGTAGGCAGTCTCATCCGCCCGAGAGATACTACGGTTTTCTCATAGACGGGGATAGAGAGGATTGCACTATGGATTATGGTGAGCCTACTAGCTTCCAGCAAGCCATTCAGAGCGGTGACTCGGTAAAATGGCTGGATGCAATGCGGACCGAGATGGAGTCCATGTACACCAACAAAGTTTGGACTTTAGACTTTGCTCCAGAAGGGGTAAAACCCGTAGGCTGCAAATAGATCTTCAGAAAGAAGATTGGTGTAGATGGGCAGGTTGAAACCTATAAAGCTAGACTTGTAGCAAAAGGTTTTCGTCAGAGACCTGGTTTGGACTATAACGAGACCTTTTCTCCAGTGGCTATGCTCAAATCCATTCGGATCCCCCTTGCCATTGCCGCCTTCCACGATTATGAGATCTGGCAGATGAACGTAAAGACGGCTTTCCTAAATGGAAATTTGGAAGAGTGCGTCTTTATGGATCAACCGGAGGGATTCATTCAGAGTGGGAGCAGCGGTAAAGTGTGCAAGTTGCTCAAGTCCATCTATGGACTGAAGCAGGCATCGCGGAGTTGGAACATCTGCTTTGATGATACTGTCAAGGAATTCGACTTTATCAAGAACCCAGATGAACCATGCATTTACAGTAAGATTGTAGGGAGAACTGTGGTATTCCTCGTCTTGTACGTGGATGACATTCTCCTAATAGAAAATGATATTCATATGCTACAGTCAATCAAAGGATTCTTGTCGCAGAGCTTCTCCATGAAGGACCTGGGCGATGCCAACTACATTCTGGGGATCCAGATCTATCGTGATAGATCTAAAAGAATGTTGGGACTTTCACAGTCAAGGTACATCGATACTATACTGAAAAGGTTCGGTATGGAAGATTCCAAGCGCGGTAATCTACCGGCTTGTCACGGAATCACCCTCTCCAAAGAGATGTCTCCCAAGACTGATTTGGAAAGGACTCGCATGTCATCTATACCCTACGCTTCTGCGGTAGGCTCTATAATGTATGTGATGTTATGTACCAGACCAGATGTAGCATACGCATTGAGCGTTGTAAGCCGGTATGAGTCAAACCCAGGGGAGAAACACTGGATAGCGGTAAAGAACATTCTCAAGTACCTGAGAAGGACTAAGGAGATGTTCTTGGTGTATGGCGGAAAAGACCTCCTGATCGAGGCCTTTGCTGACTCCAGCTTCCAGAGTGACAAGGATGACTCCAAGTCCATATCGGGTTATGTCTTTACCCTCAATGGAGGGGCGGTTTGCTGGAAGAGTTCCAAGCAGGAGATCGTTGCTGACTCAACTATGGAAGCGGAGTACATAGCTGCTTGCGATGCCGCAAAGGAAGCTATCTGGATGAAGAAGTTCCTCACGGAGTTTCAGGTGGTTCCTACCAGTGTTGATCCAATACCGCTGTATTGTGACAACATTGGCGCTATAGCTTTAGCGAAGGAACCCATGTCCCATCAGAAGTCCAGGCACATTTTGAGACGGTATCACCTGATCAGGGAGATCGTAGATCGCCGGGAGATCGAGGTGAAGAGAGTAAATACGGAAGATAACACTGCAGATCCACTCACGAAGGCCTTACCCCAGACTCAGTTCGAGCGGCTGATCGAGATGATAGGTCTTCGATACGCCAGTACATGGCCTTAGTGCAAGTGGGAGATTGTTAGTGTATATGCCCTAGAGGCCATTACTGTATCATACTAGCTTGTACATTACTTAATGGAAGCTTGGGATATTCACAGTTGTATAGACAATCTTGCTCAATACGGTAGTATGCTACTTGGTTTGTTTCTACTTTAATATGTGCATGTGTTTCTTTTAGCATATCGCTTATACATATTAGTAGAGCCCTTAGGATCTTTGCTTGATTACCAGCGTTGTGATGGCAGTCATACTAGTGGGGGCTGGGTAATCTACAAGCACATCCTTATACAGGTCCCTAGTCGTAGGACTATCGAGACAGGGCATCGATACTCCGGAGTAGACTAGCGTATACGCTTCTCATCCCATCTCGGGAGGTGGTCTGTCCCACAGCCATCAGTACGTCGTACTGGAGATAGTATGCGGGTGCTCGTTAGGTTACGAGTACACTGGACAGGACTCATCGGGAACTGTTGGATGGTATTATACCTATCGTCAGTTATCAGTTCCCATGTGACATGAGTACAGCTTAGTCCGCTGACTTGACACTGTCACTTCGCCTCGAGTGTGTTCCCACTGTACTTAGATCACTACCCTACCACGGCTCAAAGGAGTCTTGCAAACAGGTAGTAGTTGGGTGCAGTCCCGAAGCACTTGGAGGCAGTGACGGTTAGACAGGATTCGTCTCTCCCAGTATTGGGGGTTGACATCGCGCTGTGTCTAGGAGAGCCATTACATGAGTAGTCCCTGTCCAGGGCAAGCGAGATATACTGGTAGGTTTCCAGTATTATCTCAGGGTGTTCTGGGCTTCACTCCGACATGACTTATACCGCTATTGGGGACTGACGTTCACCACCCCCTAGGCCCGCCATGCGATGTATCAGACGAACAGACCGGACTGTACGGAGATTGTCACATACAGGCTCAGTAGGAGTTCGGATGGGTTTATCTCATCGGCCTTCTTATCGAGATCTACCTGGGGACCGTTACGTACAGCTAGTGCCACTTGCGGTCTGTGGTTAAACCCACTGCCAGCGTAGTGTCGAGTCTTTAGAGTCCCACACAGAGAGTTTCCCTGCACTGAGCGAAACGTGTAGAGGCCGTATGGTTTTACGGCAGAGCTGCGATCACTTACGTGTACTTGTGTGCGTATGCTGTTCGGGCAGGCAATACTAGTGGGCTTTGGTTTAAGCCGGATCCTAGTATTGCAATGATGGATTTGTTTTGTCTTCTGTGCATTCGCATTCTACGGAATGCGGATGCAGGTGTGTATGCACAGTTTTGAGGAGCGATAAAGGAGGAGGTGCCCCATTAGTGTTTTGGCAGTTGGTTCGGCCAAAACCATTATGTGGCAGGCTCATTAGGGTTTTGACAGTTGATTCGGTCAAAACCATTTTGAGGCGGACTCATTAGGGTTTTGGCAATTCGTTTGGTCAAAACCATTATGAGCCGGAGGCATTATTTTACTAATCCTTTTTGTGATAATTTTGTGATGGCTAATTGCATTGACTATTTGACCACCATGACCTCTCTTGATTTTGTTGACCCGTTGACCGGTGTTGACCATTGACCTTCATGAGAGGTCTACACTCTTCTTTGGATTATGAAAATGGTCAATTCAATGTAGCATCAACTTTATCATGATAGGATTGGTAATGATGTTGTTTTATTATTATTGCAACCATGGTGCCTTTTTTCTTTAGTGAAGAATTTCATTTTCTTTTTTCTCATTCTCTCTCTTGCATATGAGAAGAAAGAAAGAGAGCTCCATGGTTGCTTGATCTCCTTCATCTTCTTCCTCTTGAAATATTCTTTTGATCTCATGTGTTGAGAGAGAAAGAATCCACATAGACAAATACTTCCATCAACCTCCTCTACATAACCTAGGACTTCAAGACTAGCGATCTTGTTGCCCTAGTTTCCTCGGCTCAAGGTGGAGCTCGGTGTACATCTCTCGGGTGGATCGTCTTCGACTCAAGAAGGTCGCGGAGGTGACCAAGATCTGGATCGACCCTCGGAGCGTGGATGGACGAGCCGGACAGTGGAGAGAAGACCCAAAGGACCGGTTTCGTGAGGTATATTTTCTACGGCATAGTAGTTAAAGCCTTTTGTTGTTTGCTAGTTTCTAGTTTAGCAAAGATCCGGCTTTTAGTCCATGTTGCCTTGCGCCAAAATAATTGTTTTTCGCCGTTTCCGCCTCCCCGTAAGAACCGGGGTGGGCAACGTGGACTTACAGGGTGCTCAGTGGAGACTGGGTACACTGAACGGACTCGCCGAGAACTCCTAGATGGATTTATACCAATCGTCAGATAGCAGTTCTCCGGTGACACTGGTACAGATTAGTCTGTAGACCCGAGATCGTCATAGAGTCTTGTGTGATTCCCACCGTTCTTTGATTTTCACCTTACCAGGTCTAAGAGGGCGTGCAAAACGGTGGCTTTTGAGTACAGTCCCGAATCACATGGAGGCAATGAGCGATAGGAGGGGTTTCGTCTCTCCCGATATAGGGAGCTGATGTTGTGTTGTGTTCGATTGGCTATAACTGGAAGTCCCTGGCCAAGGCTGATATGGAGTGCTACTGGTAAGTGTTATCAGTAGTTTCTTGACTTGTTATGAACCTCATATCAACACGACTTATCGGTTACTGGGGTCTGACGTTTACCACCCCTAGACTAGATATGCGACATATCAGACGAAGAGACCGGACTGTATGGTAGTGTTACTTATTGGATTCACAGGAGAATGTACAGACTTGCTTGTTGATCTTCTAATCGCTCAATACCTGGGTGGCTGTTACGTTTAGCTGACCGCTTGCAGCTTGTGGGTGTTTGATATGATCATCACCTACTGCTGGAGTATTGACGATTCTTTAGAGTCCTACACAGAGGTTTCCTGGCTCAGGAAAAACGGAGTAGGTGCACATATGTGATATGTGCGGGACCGAGAATATTACAATATGAGATACCGTATTCTATTCTCGCGATATATGATACCGGCCGGGTATATATGATATAGCCGGGTCATCGGATCAAGTGTTGATTCGATGAATCGTTACATGTTATATTAGTCAGTTATATGCTATATAGCCGGATTTTCGGATCAAGTGTTGATTCAATAATTTAATGTATAATTATATATGTGATATATTACATTACGTTAACTAATATAAGCTCGCTTTATTGATTCATTTTCTCACCGGATAATACATTGATATATATGCGATATATGTTAATTGTATTATTTTCTTTTGTTACAAAAATATATTATACATGTGATATATAATATTGTAACAAGTTAGGGTTACAAATGCAACATGTTTTATGGAGTTTAAACAGGTTAGGGTTTGGATTTGGGTTAGCTTTTGGGTTAGCTTTTTCATGAAGCTTTCTTTTGTCTTTAGCTTGATATTTTGTGTAGATATTTGTTAACCCAACCCAAACCCTTTACCTATGGTTTATTCTCTACAATGGTTAAACCTTTCATTCTTAATCAAGGGTTGCAATTGCAACCACAACAATAATTCATTATTCATCACAAAAGATTTCATCTTCTTCTTCTTCCTTGAAAAGCTTACTAGCTTTTATGTTTGTGATGATATAGTGTGAGAAATTGAAAACAAAAGAGAGCTAAATTCCTACTTCATCATCCTCATCTATTCTAGCCACTCAGATTAGGGTGTTCACTTCTCTAATAAGTTGTTTAGTGAAGTGTAAGCTTGGGTTAGAGATTCTTCAAGGTAGATCATCTTAGATCATGAAGACTACAAGCAAGGTGTCGCATTTACCTCATGGAGCCACTCGAGAGTCGGATCTCATGATGATCGCAGCGAAGGGACCTCAACACGGAGCTTATGAAGCGAAGGAACGGACTATAAAGGTTGTAATCCCTATCTCTTAGAAGTAAAGTTGTTTACTTGCTCATTGTTTTGCCTAATCTCTAGTTTAAGATCTTGCTGGGTTGTTCGGCACTTGAAAATTTTAATTTTGGCATGGTTGATGCCTTATAGAACCTTTTCTAGTGCCTAATAACCCTACAGTGGTATCAGAGCCTAGCTAGAGCATTAGGCGACGTGTAGGCGAAGTTAAAAGTCCGATCGAACCCCGAAACGTCATATTTGATCCCTTCTATGGAAATTTTTTTAAAAGATGGTTTTTTTCTTATTAAAAATACTCAAAAAATTAAGCAGGTGATTCTATGGATAACTGTGAAATACGAACTCCTAATTCCATCAAGTCGCTGCGGAACCGCGGCAATACCAGGATTTTCGCGGCGGTTCCGTGGCCGTACTTGGGTATCAGGGATAGATATTTCTAGGTAACATCCGTAGGTATTACTACATGCTTCTGGGAATTTTTAATATTACTCTAGTGTTGAGTTTTCTGGAGATCTTATGTATCCGTTGATTCGATCGGAAAGTTTAACATTGTTTATTTTTCCGGATAATTTAGAACATGTTAAAATGTTCGAACGGATATCAATAACTCACTTTTTCCCGACACGAAAAACTTTTAAGTGTTAGATATTTTCTAGAGTTTAAAACTTTCAAAAAATCATGCAAACGAATCTGTGGACCCTCTAGAAGAACGTAAGCTTAACTCGATTATGTGACCGTCAAAACCGCCACTGAACCATATGGTTTGTGGTAGTTTAGCGTTGCCACATGTGAGGCGTTGGTTTGACCCTTCTACGGCTGGTTCATAAGCGGCTGTGACATGTTCTGGGACTTTTTGAACTCTGCTCAAGTGTTGAGCTATTTGGGAAATCTTGGGTGTTTGTTTATTCGATCAAAAGTTTAACATTGTCTATTTATCTGGAATGTGATACAATATCTGGAATTCATATAGTTAGGTATGAAATGTGAAGTATGTGATATTTCGGATTTAAGATGTCTAAAGTGATTGTGGATTCCAAATGTTGTAGTTTTACACCTTCTTTTCTGTGACCATAAGCGTAGTATGTGGTGTATCACCTGCTTCGTTGCTATACATCAACGACAATCGGGATACGCATACTTGCTTACGTTAATGATATGAGATATTATGTATTGCTGTGATATGTTATATTGGATCGTCGTGTTCTGAATAGCCGGGGGTTTTATGTGAGATGAGGGTGTTTATTTTCATTCATGTAAAATTCAATGTATGTAATATTCTTTTATTGGGCCACTTCCGGGTTGAGGATGATGTCACCATTGTATATTATTTACTTTTTCGCATTAGGATAAACCCGAGGAGGGGAGCACAAGTAACCGGGTTCTAGGGTCCAGTGGGAGGCTATCTCGAGGAGTCGAGACCGGGTCTCTTAACCCTAAAATTGGCGGTGTTGCTTGCCGCTCTCGTAGGGGTCTAGGGATATGGGTTTGGCTATTCATCGCGACCGTGGAATCCGTGTTTTATACAGGCTCGATATAAAACACGAAAATCCTAGTATATCCAATATTTCATATGTTATCTTCTGCTGCAATATTCTGTGATGAGATCATATTACTGCCTGAGACGAATGCTTATACTATCTATATATGATGATATATAAATATTACTGCTTTCGTTTCTTCTATGATGCTTAGGAAGCTGATGGGATTTATTAATGAGATAAATAAAAGAAAACAAACCTAAAAGATGGTGTAGAATCAAATTTTCAAAAAGGGTAGCTACAGTTTTAGCTTTGCATAGTGGTATATATGATATACCCTTGTTCATATCAGATTTTTGCATTTTCATACCGCCCAATTTTTATCATATTGCATATCGATAGATACTCTTGAGCCGTGTTTGCTAGTCAATTGCAGGATACAGGTTCTTGGCTCTAAACGGTGAAATCCATGGAAAAACACGACAAAATCCGGGTTCCTGCCAACCACAGATAAAACACGGGTCTCCGCTCTTTATCCGTCTGTTGCCACACACCAGTTAGGAGACAAAATGGCAAATCGATTGTCACCTTCATGCACAAGGCTCAATGGCAACACAAGTTCCAAGAAATCTACGCAGAGCTCAAGAAAATCTTGACAAAAAGTCCACCTTTCCCTCAACAGAAATTCTGGAAAATTCGTGAAGAAATTATGAGAAAACACATATACCAGATTGAAGGGTACATCAAACCAGGGTACCACCAAAAAGCCCTAGGCCCAACTCCTCCAAACAACCGCGGAACCGCGGCCAAAGGAGGGTCTAGGCCGCGGTTCCACGGCCATTTAGACTCGTCAGCAGAAGATTTTTCAGGGGCTTTTTGGTCTTTTCATTTTAGTTCTGAATGTTGCCCTAGGTTTTCATTTTCCAGCCTATAAATATCCCAGAACTTTGTGAAGGAAAGGGTCCATAATCTTGTATTTTCTTTTCTAGGTTTAGTGTTGTTTCTTCTTCCTCTTCTCATCTCTTCTCCATTAAAACTTGTAGTGAGCTTGTGAGTGAAGAATGATGAATAAAGAAGAACCGTTTATTATTTTGCTTGTCTTATTATCTTGTTAATTGTTGTAATTTTCATTTGTTAACTAGTTGTTGTTATTTCTTGTTGTTTCTTTCTTCTCTCTTTTTCTTTATCCTTAACACAACCATGATGCTTACGCTTGATCCTTGCCGAGGTGAGGTCGCAAATAGCTAGTTGTTATCTTCTAATCTCTTTCTTTCTATCTTCCTCTTTTGTTTTGTTTTATTTTTCCGTATCATGATGTGTGAGTAGTTTCATACTTGTTAGGGTAGGATAAGGGAAGTTTGAGAGAAGGAAATCTCTCTCACTCTTTCCTTGCCCAACAGCTTAATTCGACTCCCGTTAATTGAACCACAATCCGCTCCTTACGGCACCCTATCCTACATGATAGCGGTGATTCCATAGTGAGACCGGTTGTGGTTGAATTAACCGGAGGTTATGGCTAAGAGCCAAGAACGGACGGACAAGCACCAAAAGGAAGAACTTATGCGTTGGAAAGCCTAGCTTATACTCGCAAGTTCCTTCCTAGTCGTGCTAATCCCCGTTGTTGCCGATTACCGTAACACCGATATTAAGAGGGGCAACGAAAGATGTAGAGACTCCTAACTCAAACTAACCTAATCCTAACCCTAACAAGCTCTCTTTACATATCATTTTACCACTTAATTAATCACACCAAAATCTGAAAAACTGGACTTAACTAGTTAAAGCACATAGAAAAAGATTCCCATCTCCCTGCAGACGACCCGTACTCAACCGGCTAGCTACAAGCGAAACCGTCTTGATTGCGGTATTTAACTAAAACTTGAACACGCAGAATCTCTAACAATCAACCCTGCACCTTATTCGATGAGGAAAGAGCCGAGATCTCTTCACCGGGAGTGACCTCTTTAGAAAAACTGGCAGATGCTACAAACTTACGGTTTAGTTTTTGATTGCTTCTATAGTTCTTGCTTTGCATAGTGGTATTTATGAAATATCTTGCACCTTATTCGATAAGGAAAAAGCCGAGATCCCTTCACCGGGAGTGACCTCTTTAGCGAAACTACAAAAGCCTAAAAAACACTCCTTTTCAAAATCACTTATTTCTACAACGATATCGAGTTCATTACGCTCATGGTTTTCTGAAAAACCTGCATAGCCCTCCGTCATTTCAGATAAAGACTATTTAATATTCGTGCTGCATTTGTTGGCATTTGTCAAGGCGTAGTGTGCGGTAGCTGACTAGTACTTATCTGCTTAAGCATGTGATGCGATTGGATTAAGGTAGTCGTACGACCTTGTTGGCCTTTGTCAAGGGTCATGCGGGTGGGTTTATTTCAATCAAGAAATGACGAGTTGAACTTGACTAGCTTCCTATGGTTTGTTGGCCTTTGTCAAGGTCATAGGGGGTTAGGGGTAAAAGCATTATCGGGAATTTCAAGTGTTGAAATTTGCAATGAGATTGCATACCTCCTATGAGATAGTTGGATCCCGATACCCACTGCGAGTAAGAGTTACTCCTGGGAGAATTTTACACAGGAAAATTAGCCGATCAAGTATGTGTCTAGAAAGGTGTTAACGGGGTTATGCCTATGGGAAAACGAGGTTTACTTTAATTAGGTCCGTGCGAAAGCACGGGGAACCTCCCTCAAAGTACCAACACTGACCTGGCTGAAAGATTGGCGAACTTGTAAGGTGTAATTAATCCCGGCTAATCTTACCTTTTAGGGTTTTAAGGAAGATTTGATAAAAAGCAGTGGGAGCCATCCTGATTAGATAAGATAAATAACCAATCTAATCTTGCAAGAGCATACGCTAAAGTGTTTTCTTCTCTCTCTCTCCAGGTAGCGACCATGTCAGGCCTTAATCAAGATAATAATATGGATGTATTGACTGAACCCACTTATTATACTGAGCAGGGGAACGTTGGTCCCGTTCTTTCTTATAAGTGTTATAAGACTGAGCAGGAAATAGGAGAATATCTGGATTCTCAAGCCGCCCAAACGAAGAACAAGCATGCCGATGCATCTTCTTCGGGTGTGTTAGTTATCGAGAACTGTTTCTCAGTTCACTCTACGTCCTGGGTATTAGATACCGGATCTGGATCCCATATATGTAATATGTTATATGGGCTATGTAAAGGTAGGGAACTGGGAGAGGATGATCATTCCGTAAGAGTAGGAATGGTGCAAATGTTGCAGCCAAGGCAGTTGGTGAATATCACCTTGTATTACCAAATAGTAATACATTGGTTCTGAACGAATGCTATTACATTCCGACCCTGATATGCAACATTATATCAGTTTCTTTATTAAGCAAAGAAGGATATAATTTTGTAGTACATGATAATATTATGAACATATTCCTTGATCAAAAGTTGATTGGATCAGGATCGTTAAATAATGGCATATACGTTCTCAACCAAACTACAGTACTTAATATACAAAACACACACAAGAGGAAAAGTTCAGAAATGAACGAATCATTCTTGTGGCATTGTAGACTAGGTTACATCAATGCGACACGGCTAGCTAAGTTACATAAGGATGGATGTTTGAATCCGTTCGAATTTTCATCTTATGATACTTTCCAGTCATATCTTAAAGGTAAGATGACCAAAACTCCGTTCAGTGGACACGGAGAAAGAGTTAAAGAACTCTTAGGGTTGATACATGGTGATGTATATGGTCCAATGTCTACATATGCCAGGAACGGTTCTTCCTATTTCATTACATTCATTGACGATCTCTCAAGATACGGACATGTGTTCCTAATGAAACACAAGTCTGAAGCTTTTGAGAAGTTCAGAGAATATAAGAACGAAGTAGAGAACTAAACGGGCAAAAGTATTAAGATCCTTCAATCTGATCGAGGAGGAGAATACTTGAGCAATGAGTTCCTGGAATATCTAAAAGAGAATGGGATTCTTTCTCAGCTTACTCCTCTATATACACCATAGCACAACGGTGTATCGGAGTGGAGAAATCGCACCCTATTAGATATGGTGTGCTCTATGATGAGCACTGCTGAGTTGCCTATTTCCTTTTGGGGACATGCACTGAAGACAGCTGCATACCTATTGAATCAAGTTCCATCTAAATCTGTACCTACCACACCATATGAGATATGGAGTGGGAAGAGACCATGTCTTAAATGAGTTAACATATGGGGTTGTCCGGCCTATGTCAAAAAGCAAAATCTGGACAAACTCGAGGCACGGTCAGTTCTTTGTAAGTTTGTAGGGTATCCTAAACATTCACATGGATATCTTTTCTACCACGGCGAGGAACAAAAGGTGTTTGTTTCTCGACATGCCACCTTTTTAGAAAAGGAATTTCTTGCAAAAGAAATTAGTAGCGAAGTGGTAGAGCTGGAAGAAGTTCCGGCAGAACAAATTACAACTGATGATTTACTGGAACCAGAGGATTCAGTAGTACCCGACGAACCCCAGCCTCTCCGCCGATCTAGTAGGGTTCCTCATCCACCTGAGAGATACTACGGTTTTCTCGTTGATGGTGGGAGCGGGGATTGCATCATGGAAGATGATGATCCAACTAGCTTCGAGCAGGCCATCACGAGTAGGGACTCTGTGAAATGGCTGGATGCAATGCGATTTGAGATGGAATCCATGTACACCAACAAAGTATGGACTTTGGAAGTTGCTCCTAAAAGGGTAAAATCCATTGGGAGAAAGTGGATCTTTAAGAAGAAACTTGGTGTAGATGGAAAAGTGGAGACTTTCAAAGCTAGACTTGTTACAAAGGGTTTTCGTCAACGACCAGATGTGGATTATGACGAAACCTTTTCTCCAATGGCTATGCTTAAGTCCATCCGGATCCTACTTGCTATTTCTGCATACCATGACTACGAAATCTGGCAGATGGATGTTAAGACCACCTTTCTAAATGGTGATTTAGAAGAGTGCGTGTACATGATTCGGCCAAAGGGCTTTGTAGATAGTGGGAGCAGCGGAAAGGTGTGCAAGCTGCTTAAATATATCTATGGGTTAAAGCAAGCATCGCGGAGTTGGAACATCTGCTTTGATGTTATAGTCAAAGAGTTTGACTTCATCAAAAACGTAGATGAACCTTGTATCTATAAGAAGGTTGCAGAGAGTAAGGTTGTCTTCCTCGTATTGTACATGGATGACATACTCTTGATAGGAAATGATGTTTCTATGCTGCACTCGGTCAAGCTCTTCTTATCACAAAGATTCTCAATGAAAGATCTAGGTGATGCCTCCTGCATTTTGGGAATTAAGATCTATATAGATAGATCTAAACTGATACTGGGATTGTCCCAATCCAAGTACATTGACACCATACTAAAGAGGTTTAGTATGGAAGAATCCAAGTGTGGGAACCAACGCACGATCTCTGGACTCGCTCTCTCCAAAGAGATGTCTCCCAAGACTAATTTGGAAAGAGCTCGCATGCAAGGGATACCCTATGCTTCGGCGGTAGGCTCTATCATGTATGCAATGCTATGTAGCATACTCACTAAGTGTAGTGAGTCGGTATCAAGCAGATCCTGGAGAGAGTCACTGGACAGCTGTGAAGAACATTCTCAAGTACTTGAGAAGGACTAAAGAGATGTTCTTGGTGTATGGTAACGGTGAACTCCAGGTGGATTCCTTTACCTATTCGAGCTTCCAGAGTGATAAGGACGACTCTAAGTCGTGCTCGGGATTTGTCTTTACCCTCAATGGAGAGGCGGTGTGTTAGAAGAGTTCCAAATAGGAAACCGTTGCAGACTCAACGATGGAGGCTGAATACATCGCTTCCAACGATGCTGCCAAAGAGGCTGTCTTGATGAAGAAGTTCATCACTGAACTTGGTGTGGTTCCGTCCATTGAGCATCCAATACCTTTGTATTGTGATAACAATGGAGCTGTGGCTTTGGCCAAGGAACCCAAGTCCCATCAGATGTCCATACATATTCTGAAGTGGTATCACCTGATCCGGGAGATAGTTGATCGCCGGGAGATCGAGGTCAGGAGAGTTGATACGAAGGACAACACTGCGGATCCACTCACGAAGGACATTCCCCAAATACAGTTTGAGAGACTCTTCGGGATGTTGGGTATGAGATACTACAACAGCTGGCCTTAGTGCAAGTGGGAGATTGTTAGTTATATATATGCCCTATAGGCCATTGTTGTACATATGATGTATAGTATAGTGGATGCTTGGATATATATAGAGAGGACTTTCTTGCTTGACATGATAGTATGCTATTTGGTTTCACTTTGTCTTAACATGTTGACTTGTATTAGTTTACTGTCTTGCTCTCACATGTTGATAAAGCCCTTAGGATATGTACTCGACTACTGGGACTATGATGAGATCATACTAGTGGGGCCAGGGTAGTCAATGAGTACATCCTATAACTGTTCCTAGTCGAGGGTGTATCGAGACAGGGCATCGATACACCAGAGTAGACTAACGTATACGCATCTTGACCCATATGATGGGCGATGGATGATCCCATATCCATTGATGTTTTGACATCAAAGATGGTGTACGGGTGCTCAGTGGAGACTGGGTACACTAAACAGACTCGCCGAGAACTCCTAGATGGATTTATACCAATCGTCAGATAGCAGTTCTCCAGTGACCCTGGTACAGGTTAGTCTGTAGACCCGAGATCGTCATAGAGTCTTTTATGATTCCCACTGTGCTTTGATTTTCACCTTACCACGTCCAAGAGGGCATGCAAAATGGTGGCTTTTGGGTACAGTCCCGAATCACATGGAGTCAATGAGCGATAGGAGGGGTTTCGTCTCTCCCGGTATAGGGAGTTGATGTTGTGCTGTGTTCGATTGGCTATAACTGGAAGTCCCTGGCCAGGGGTGATATGGAGTGCTATTGGTAAGTGTTATCAGTAGTTTCTCGACCTGTTATGAGCCTCACATCGACACGACTTATCGGTTACTGGGGTCTGACGTTTACCACCCCTAGACTAGATATGCGACATATCAGACGAAGAGAACGGACTGTACGGTAGTGTTACTGATTGGATTCACAGAAGAGTGTACAGGCTTGCTTGTTGATCTTCTGATCACTCAATACCTGGGTGGCTGTTACGTGTAGCTGACCGCTTGCAGCTTGTGAGTGTTTGATATGATCATCGCCTACTGTGGGAGTATTGACGATTCTTTAGAGTCCTGCACAGAGGTTTCCTGGCTCAGGCAAAACGGAGTAGGTGCACATATGTGATATGTGCGGGACTGAGAATATTACGATATGAGATACCGTATTCTATTCTCGCGATATATGATATCGGCCGGGTATATGTGATATAGCCGGGTGATCGGATCAAGTGTTGATTCGATGAATCGGTACATGTTATATTAGTCGGTTATATGCTATATAGCCGGATTGTCGGATCAAGTGTTAATTCGATAATTTAATGTATAATTATATATGTGATATATTACATTACGTTAACTAATATAAGCTCTCTTTATTGATTCATTTTATCACCGGATAATACATTGATATATATGCGATATATGTTAATTGTATTATTTTCTTTTGTTACAAAAATATATAATATATGTGATATATAATATTGTAACAAGTTAGGGTTACAAATGCAACATGTTTTGTGGAGTTTAAACAAGTTAGGTTTTGGATTTGGGTTAGCTTTTGGGTTAACTTTTTCATGAAGCTTCATGAAGCTTTCTTTTGTCTTTAGCTTGATATTTTGTGTAGATATTTGTTAACCCAACCCAAACCCTTTACCTATGGTTTATTCTCTATAATGGTTAAGCCTTTCATTCTTAACCAAGGGTTGCAATTGTAACCACAACAATAATTCATTATTCATCACAAAAGGTTTCATCTTCTTCTTCCTTCTTGAAAAGCTTACTAGCTTTTGCGTTTGTGATGATATAGTGTGAGAAATTGAAAACAAAAGAGATCTAAATTCCTACTTCATCATCCTCATCTATTCTAGCCACTTAGATTAGGGTGTTCATTTCTCTAATAAGTTGTTTAGTGAAGTGTAAGTTTGGGTTAGAGATTCTTCAAGGTAGATCATCTTAGATCATAAAGACTACAAGTAAGGTGTCTCATTTACCTCATGGAGCCACTCGAGAGTCGGAGTTCATGATGATCGTAGCGAATGGACCTCAACACGGAGCTTATGAAGCGAAGGAACAGACTACAAAGGTTGTAATCCCTATCTCTTAGAAGTAAAGTTGTTTACTTGCTCATTGTTTTGCCTAATCTCTAGTTTAAGATCTTGCTTAGGTTGTTTGGCACTTGAAAAATTTAATTTTGGTATGGTTGATGCCTTGTAGAACCTTGTTCTAGTGCTCAATAACCCTACAATGTGGCTCAGTGGGAGGGTAGCCACTCTGAGTCGCTTCATGTCAAGGTCCGGAGAAAAGTGCCTCCCATTCTTCAAAGCCCTGAGAAAGATCCCAAGGTTCGAATGGTCGGAGGAGTGTCAGATTGCTTTCGAGCAATTGAAAATGCACCTGGCGACTCCTCCACTACTCACCCGGCCAATTGAGGGAGATGAGCTATCACTGTACCTAGCGGTGTCCGATCAGGCTGCAGGCTCGGTGCTCGTCCGAGAAGTCGAAGGAGTCCAGAGGTCGGTCTACTACGTAAGCCACATCTTTAAGGACGCGGAAACAAGGTACCCGGCCATAGAAAAGATTGTCTTGGCACTTATCGTGGCCTCAAGAAAACTACAGCACTTCTTCCAGGCACACACCATCTTCGTTCTCACCGAGCATCCTTTAGGGGTTATTCTTGCCTCCCCCGAGTCTTCTGGTCGTTTGGAGAAGTGGAGGTAGGAGTTATCTCAATTCGACATCAAATACAGCTCAAGGCAGGCTATCAAGGCACAAGTCCTAGCCGATTTTATTGTCGAATGCACTATCCCCAACAAAGAGGCAGTGTCCGTGCCGGCCCCCGGATTTCAACCCTCGATCGAAGAGAGGCCCGACTCCGTCCCCGGTTGGGTCCTTTACGTCGATAGATCATCAACCGAGGATGGCTATGGTGCCGGCCTCATCATTCGAGGCCCAAACGAAGCAGAGATGGAGTATTCTTTGAAGTTCGGGTTCAAAGCGTCAAACAACACCGTGGAGTACGAGGCCTTGCTAGCTGGACTACGAATCGCCTCCGGAGTGGAGCTGAAGACGATCTGAATCCGCAGTGACTCCGCCCTAGTCGTAAGCCAGGTGACTGGCCATTTCGAGGCACGGGAGCCTCTGATGGTGAAATATTTAGCCGAGATAAGAAGACTATGAAAGAACTTCGATGAAGTTCAAGTAGAGCAGATCCCCCGGCACCTAAACGCCCAGGCCGACGCCCTGAGAAATCTAGCTTCCTCCTATACGGCCAACAACAAGAGAAATATCCTCTTCGAGATCTTGCCATGGCCCAGCGTGGAAGACAGAGCGACATCACTTCAAGTTTACGCTGCCCGAGAAGAAGACCGAGATTGGAGGAAGCCCCTCATAGAATTCCTAAAGAAGGGTATGCTCCCAGAAGATCGAGGGGAAGCCCGTCGCCTCCGAGCCAAAGCTCGCCATTTCGTTTGGAGTAGTGGAAACCTCTATAAGAAATCCTTCACTCAACCTCTGCTTCGGTGCGTCGACCCCCACGAGGCCGACTACGTCGTCCGTGAGGTTCACGAAGGAGTCGGCGGAGCACATCAAGGGGCCCGTACCTTAGTCCAGAAGATGCTACTCCAAGGATACTATTGGCCGACCATCCATCAGGACGCTCAGAATCTCGTTAGAAGGTGCAAGAGCTGCCAACTCCATGGCAGCATTCTCCACCTTCCGGCTACTGAGATAATGGCCCTGGCCTCCCCCTGGCCGTTTTCCCAGTGGGGAATGGACATGATAGGCTAACTCCCTACTGGTACGGGCGGGCAAAAATACATCCTCGTCGCGGTGGACTACTTTATGAAGTGGATCAAGGCCGTCCCCATCAGAAAACCGGACGCCACTACGACCATCAAGTTCCTGCATAACATAATATTCCGGTTCGATATCCCGAGGTGTATCATTACCGACCATGGGACGAATTTTGAAAACGACAAAGTTACAGGATTCTGCAACGAATACCATATACTGATAAAGTTTGACGCGGCCGCGCATCCCCAATGCAACGGGCAGGCCGAAGTCGCTAACCGAGATGTCATTCGAGGTCTTTGAACTCACCTGGAAGGACGGCAGGGCAGTTGGGTTGACGAATTACCCCAGGTTTTATGGGCCTTGCGCACATCGAAGAAGATCCCCACTGGAGAGACCCCCTTCAGCCTTTTCTATGGCACTGAGGCGATGGTCCCAGTAGAGATCGGGCTGCCCAGTTACAGGGTCGAACACTTCGACGACGAAGCAAACAACTCGGCCCTCTGGACTAATTTGGACATCTTGTTAGAGAAACAGGACCAGGCACAGATCAAAGCTGTCGCTTATCAACGGCAAACTGCCCGCTACTATAACGCACGGGTCAAGCAACGCGCCTTCAAGACCGGAGATTTGGTCCTAAGGCGGAACGAGTTCATTGACCAGGGAAAGTTAAACAAGTTTTCCCTAAAGTGGGACAGCCCATTCCTCGTCTCCGAAGTATTGCCTGGCGGGGCCTATCGCTTGCAAGATGCTGCGGGTCGCAAATTTTGGCCCTACAACGCCGAGAAACTCAAGTTATACCTTTGAAAATTGTATCTATGAATATATGTTTCTTCTTTGCCAAAGCAATATAAATTTTTTTGAGTCTTTTGAATTAGAAGAAACTCCTTATATGTGTTTCCCTCTTCCTCGGTTCAAAGGTCACAGATTTCGTTTCGTAAAAATACTCAAACGCACCTAGAAGACAAAAAGGAAACAATAGTACGTCGTAAGAAGATAACTTTATTTATCAAAGGTATTATGGGATCCTCGGCCTTACATGAAAATTAAAATTACAACAGAGGGGGTACAGGGTCGAGGAAGCACTGCTGATGGTACTACGTGAAGATCTCCGCCAGCCGAGCCCTGGCTTCTTCAGCCCACTCCCGGCGATGCTGCCCTCGTACCCGGGACACCACAGAAGCACTGGGCCCCCCATCTACCGAGCAGGGGCCCGCGATCTTCCTTTTTTGGAAGCACTCCAAAATAAGGGCCACAGATCGGTCGTGTCTGTTCTTTGAGATGAGGCCGAGGACATAGAGCGTACGCATCTTGTCGAGCGCCTCATCCAGCAGCTCCTCGGAGAGGGGGTTGTACAGCCCTGGGGACCTCCTCCAAATTGCGTACATCAGCAATTAGAGGAGGGATGACTGACGAGGAAGTAGAAGGCCGAAGTGGTCCTCGATGTGCTGGACCACACCCCGGTACATCTCCTCAAAGAGGGACTGGTCGTACAAGTAGACGTCATCGGAAGTGACGATATCTTCAATCGTGTAGATGCGCCCCGCCATCTCAGAAAAGCTATGTTGAAAGAAACCCATCTCCTTCTCTATTTATAGCCTAAAAAGAATCCCTAAGAGCCCAAATTTGAGCGCGTGTGGGCACGAATCCTGGGATTTTCTCAACTCTTCCAATACCGAACCGCCACGTGGCGGGCATCCTGTATTTCTCGGCCAACCGAAGTCGGAACGACGCGGATCTTGGAATGCCTCGCCTCACCTATGTGTTTCTGCCACGTGTCTTCCGCGGTGGTCACTCTTCCAGATTTTCACATGTCGAGGGAGGTTGGGAGACGCCTTGCAAAACCGAGCAGCTTGCCTGCTCGGTCAATCCATGGCTGGTAGTCTACTACCCACCGAAGCCAAGGATCTAAAGCCCTCCTCAAGAGGCTACCGAGCAGCTTCCCTGCTCGGTCAATCCATGGCTGGTAGTCTACTACCCACCGAAGCCAAGGATCCAAAGCCCTCCTCAAGAGGCCAACGAGCAGCTTCCCTGCTCTGTCAATCCATGGATGGTAGTCTACAACCCACCGACGCCAAGGATCCAAAGCCCTCCTCAAGAGGCCACCGAGAAGCTTCCCTGCTCGGTCAATCCATGGATGGTAGTTTACTACCCACCGAAGCCAAGGATCCAAAGCCCTCCTCAAGAGGCCACCGAGCAGCTTCCCTGTCCGGTCAATCCATGGATGGTAATTAACTACCCACCGACACCAAGGATCCAAAGCCCTTCTCAAGAGTCCACCGAGCAGCTTCCCTGCTCGGTCCATCCATGGCTGGTAGTTTACTACCTGCCGACGCCAAGGATCAGAGCCTTCATCAAGAGGCTACCGAGCAGCTTCCCTGCTCGGTCCATCCTTAGTGGGAAACTTCCTACCCATCTGTACTAAGGATCAGAATCCCTCGACCTCGGCAAACGCCGACCAATCCGGACTAAATTCTTGTCTAATTCATTCTAAGAGAAGTGGTCACCGGTCCAACTAGAGGGAATGGGAAAATCTATACCTTTCTACTCGAAAGAGCCAACCGACATACCTTAAATGAGCGATCGCCACCTCAACTCTGAGGCCATAAGGACGCCGACCTTACACCGTCCTTTGTACACTTGATAAATAATTAGATTTCTCTCGACACGCGATCGCCAACTAAAGGACCGGTCGCCGACCTAGCGTCTGGCTCGTCAAGCGAGGAAAACGCTAACAGGCTCACACAAGAAAACATTGCCACACAAAAATTTGCAAAACGGCTTTATTCACAACTCGGAAGTCTTTACAAAGGTATTATAGGCTCCTCAGCCTTACAAAATTGCCCGAAGGCTTACAAAATTCCAAAAAAACAACATTCCAAAACACAAAAAGAAGAAAGAAGAAAGGCTCAGACCTCGGGACCGGGGAGGACCTCGATGTGCTCCGCGCCAGCATCGGTAGACGGGGTGGTGGCTTTATAGTCGGTGCCACCAACAGGAGCTTCGGCACTGGGAGCCGGGGTGATCGCCTTATCCCCAACGTTCCCACCGGGAGCCTCCCCCCCCCCCGGCGGCACTTCCGGCGGCATCCCCCTGCGTCTCATCCTCGAGGGGGTACTCGAGCCGGAGCCCGCCGTCGGGAAACTCCGGCATCAACACCTTGATGGCATCGAGAGCCTGACGAGGGCCTAGGCGTCAACAAGATCGGTATAGAATTGATCTGACGTCTTATAACTCTCCACCGCCTTTGCAACCTGGAAGTCGGCGCGCTTCATCCCTTCCTCTGCCGCCTCGTTTTCCCTCATAAGGGTGCCTCACGTCTTCTTCAGAGTGGCGTTGAGCACCCTGGCCTCCTCCAACTTAGCCTCGATGTCCTTGTTGGACTCCTTCAAAATTCGGATGGACTCCCTGCAGTTGGAGTTCACCCCCTCCTCGGCGGCCACCCGATCTTCGAGGGCGGCGGTCCTCTCCCTCGCCTGACGCAACTTCCGGCTCAGGCCCTCCTCCCGCGAGGAAGACTCGCCCGCTATCTACATCGCTGGGGCAATTTTCTCGTGCACCATTGTAACAACCCTAAATTTCCTATACAACTTTTTGTACAAATGTTTTCAAAATCCATAAAGGGGTATTTTAGCCTGAGCACAAGATATAAATAATTATTTTGCTTTTTAATTACAAGTTAAAAGAATGTAACAACTCCATTTTTAGTGTACAAAAATTTGCTTTAAAATTAATGTATACTTAGAGTATTTACTTTTGTTGTTATTACTTTAAGTAATTAAATAGCTCCATAATTACAAGAAGGAGCTTGTAGCTCATTGGTAATACCTTGCACTGCTGAACCAAGCCACCAGAATTCAAATCCAATACCCCACATTATTTTTAATATTGATTTTTTTTAAACCTTTAGAATACCAAGAGTTTACACGTGCATATCTCACAAAAACCCCACTACACCCAAAGATGTAACATTGCCAGAGATTAGATGAACCTTCGGGGGGATCCCGAACGCCTGACTCGGCCGGGAATCGGCCGACTCAGTCCTCCGACCAAGTCACGGCAGAGTCGGCCGATTCCGGCGAAGACCCCAATATGAAAATTGTGTATTTTCACATTCCCTATACACCTGCAAAATTTTAGCCTCAGACCATTTCCATAGCACTTTTAAAACCCTAATTACTCCACTTTTAATATATTTTTAATACATTTTATCACATTTTTTATTTTAACCCTTCACCTACCCTAACCCTAACCTAACCCTATAAATACCACCCCTACCCTCTAACCTCCCACCCTAAACTCTGAGCCAACTCTATAAAATTCTCAAGAAATCTTGTGTGCAATCGAATTGAGTGAAAGGAGAAGCTCCGGCGAATTCTTCGGCGGAATTTCCGGCAACGACCGTAGGAACTCCCGGCGACGAAACGACGCACCGGCAACTCCTCCCGATCCACCTTCCTCTTATCTTTGATCGAAACCCATAAGTCCCATTTTCTATCTCTCTTTTCTATTCTAAAAATACGGATTTACAAAACCCGACGGAATCGGAACAAATCCGATTTTCGATTCAGTTTTCTTATAAAACTTCACTTCTCGTTAATACAATTATGCTTAAACTCTCTCATGTTGACTATTAAACACTAATCAACCAAATTGATCAAGTGTCATTTCATAAAATGATGGCTATTTCACTTTATTGTATTTTTCATTTAAATACCACATTGTTTCAATTATACATTTAAACCATTAAACTTGTTATACCTTTAAGTAGATCACGAGGTAATGACCTACCTCCTCACACACTCATATGCAACATAACACGATACCCTCGAGAACTTAGAATACGAGAAAACAAACATTTTCATTTAAATGCCCTTTACTTAATAAAACCATTTCTAAAAGATTTAGTATTGATACATCTTTACAAATAAATAACCCTTGAGCTAATAAAAAAAGAAAATATCTAGACTCAGCCAATTAGGGACTGTCGCGCTCATTAGGATAGAGGAAGGTTGTGGACATTCAGTCGTTTATCTAAACTTGACTTTGTGGTGCCTAGGCTAGATAAGTGAGAAAGGTAACTTTAAAAGGTTCGTCTCACGGTGATTCGTGAGCGGATCCCTCCTTTCTTAACTTGTACTTACCTGGCCACAATTGGCGGTGAAGAGGCAATTTGAGGGATATCTTACAACTTGTCGCTTTAGACTAGTTAGGAGCAGTCTAGTTGACTTAGAAGACCCTAGAACATAGAATACGGGAAATCAACATCTTTACAAATAAATACCATAATTAATAAAACCGTTTTTCCTTAATGATTAGTATTTATACAAATCTTTGCAAAGCGCCGCTACAACCCATTTGGGAAACCCGTTCGGGATGGTGCGGATTATCGCACATCCTCGGCCTTAGTAGTGCGAGATGCAGACCTCCGCAAGGAGCATTCGGTCTCGAAAGATTTAAAATACGACTTCTTAAGAAAACGAGATTTTTAGAATATTATATATATAATAAAATTATTTTCATATAAATATATGTATATGTAACCTTAAAAAATATCTATTTTGAATTATTACAAATATTCCACTTTTTCTAAAAATATCACTAGAATCATTTTACACTAAAATACCATGAATTCCATACAAATCAATATTACAAATAAATACCTTTTATTATGAAACTAGGATATTTTCACTAGAAATATCATAATATAAAATCTACATTTATTACAACTCCAAAGACGATTAATAAATACTTGGGGTGTATTTGAAAACTATACAAGAGTATTTTTATATAAAACCCCCCCAAGTTCTATAAATTACCCTAAGAACCCTAGTACACATAGGTTTAAGCGGGACCAATCTCTTGAGCCTCAGGGAGCCGGAGAAGTGGGTGCTTGCCTATCTAAGGTAGACAACTTAACAACGGTGTTATCAATAAGGTAATCGTCTTTGGAAAAGACACAAATCCTGTCGCCCATGTGCAGCGGTTACCGATAACATCAAAACAATCAGGACTTCAATTTATTTTTCTAATTGTCTGACTCAGGTTTGAGTCTCATTATAATCTAACTTGAATATAATTCAAGTACAATCTACAATCTACAATTTACAATATTACAATCCAACATGAATCCATGAATCCATGAATCCAATTATCAATCTATACAACTTGACTGAACCGAACCATGGATATACATTCCATTTACATGATCTCCAGTTTACATCCATTTACATGATTCTATGGTTACATCCGTTACAGATATCATGGTTTCGGTCAGTCATCCAATTATACAATCTATACAGTTTACAATACAATACAATCAAAACACTACGGGGTTTAAGAGGTAGACTGGTACGGAAGGTGTTAAAAGTGGCACGAGACTGCAAGATTTAAGACACCTAACATGAATCCAATTGCCGTTGTTCCGGGCCTTCTAACGGATCCTTGTACTACATTTGGCTTTAGTCTCTGGCATATAGAGACTCCTCTAGTATACACTGGCATCCTTCTGTACCAAGCTACAAACAACGGCGTTAACACAATATTACAATAATATAATATAACTTTAAAATATACCTTCTTATTCTGTCTATTCTATTTCTCCCTTGTCTTTGGGACTTACCGAGCGACCTGTTCGCTGACGACATTCTCTTTCTTTCTTCTTTGAATGTCGTCAGGTGATCTGGACTTACCTAAGACCGAGCCCACTGCTGAAGACTTGGACCAGTTCAGTAAAGATCTCGAGCTCTATTTATTGTACACTTTACATTCAGTACTTTCATTTCTGTTATGCCATTGTTTAGGCATTGCTTTTTATTCAGTTGTATTTCCTTTTCATGTATTGTACAAAAGAATGTTAATAAATAAAGTTGTTGTTCAGTTTATATCTCTTGTCTCTTGTGCTTACTTTTATATTGCTTAGATACGCTTAGCGTATTTACTTCAGAGTAAATACGCAGCGGCCCCGTCGTGTCCTCTTCCCCACACACCGGGAAGCGGGGCGTGACATCCATGTTGGCGATGAGGGCGCAGTGTTGTAGGACCTGAGGAAAACAAAAGGAAGGGTTAAGAAGTATCCGATCCGACAAACAAAAGATGCTTAATGAAAACCAAACGGGAGGCGGATACTGACCTGTACAGCCTCCTGAGCTATGGCGGCAACTTGGGCCTTGAGGGTCCCCCGGGAGATTTTGCCCCCGGCCAATCGTTCCATCTCCGAGAGCAAGCTATCGGGGACAAAAAGCCCCGAGGGCACCTCGAAGCAAACGTCCCCCTCCTGCACGAAGATCGGGGAAGACGGAGATCGGGATACCGTCCTTTTGTGCAGCTTGAAGGGGGCCTCGGGGGCTCGGCCTCATCCACCACCTCCAAAACCCGGGGCTCCGGATCCCGAGCATGTTTGCGGCTCTCCCCGCGACTGGTCTCCAGAGCCCGGGTCATGGTGGAACGCCTAGACGAAGCGACCGCCGATGGGGCCGGGCTCGGAGTGGGGCGGGACGAGCCGGCGCCTCCTGCCTTCCTCCCCTTCTTCTCGGCCAGGGCAGCCAGAAATTTAGATCAGTCCATCGGTTCTGCAAAAAAGGGAAAATACAAAAGGGGAGTTAGTGACGCCAGAAAGTGTTAAGAATATGTATGCCCTATAGGCCATTATTGTACATGTGATGTATATTATAGTGGATGCTTGGACATATATATAGAGGAATTTCTTGCTCGACATGATATTATGCTATCTGGTTACTTTTTATCTTAACATGTTGACCGGTATTCTTTATTGTCTTGCTCTCACATGTTGATAAAACCCTTAGGATATGTACTTGACTGCCAGGATTATGATGAGATCATACTAGTGGGGCCAGGGTGGTCCATAAGTACATCCTTTAATCAGTTCCTAGTCGTGGGAATATTGAGACCAGGGCATCGATATTCCAATGTAGACTAGTGTGTACGTTTCTTGTCCCTTAGAGGGCGATGGTTGATCCCACAACCATTGGTGTGTGACATCAAATATTGTACACATGTGCTTATTAGAGAATGGGTACACCGAACAGGACTCGCCGAGGACTCCCAGGTGGTAGTATACCTATCGTCAGATAGCAGTCCTCTGATGATACTGTACAAGTTAGTCTGTAGACCCGTGTAACAACCCTAAATTTCCTATACAACTTTTTATACAAAAATTTTCAAAATTCATAAAGGGGTATTTATTGCCTGAGCACAAGATAAGTAATTAATTAGCAATTTAATTACAAGAAGGAGCTTGCGGCTCATTAATAATAACTTGCACTGTTGAACCAAGACACTAGAGTTCAAATCTTATACCCCACATTATTTTTAATAGTATTTTATTTTGAAATTTTTAGAATACCAACAATCAACACGTGATAACTTCCAAAAATCCCACTACACATAGAAAAGTAAATGTTCTAGAGGCTACACCAGAAGACTCCCCACCTCCCGACCCATCGACTCGGCCCGAATCGGCCGGACGGCCGAGTCCCCAACTGAAAAGTTGGGGCTCTTGGCCTCCCCTACCCCCCTTGTAACGTTTTGAAAATCGTTTCGGTGAAATTTCGGAAAATCGGTAAAATAAGGGGGGTTTCCGTAAAAAGTCAAAATATAAATATCTTTTAATATAAAATTAAATATATATATTCTAGCTATATAATTGCTAGTATTTGATGTTTATTGAGCCACTAGTAAAATTTCTAATTTTCTGAAAAATTTTCCGAAATTAATTATTTTAATATTATTTTAAGCCGTCACTAATACATTTAATTAGGGAAAATTTCAAATTGGAATGAGTTGAAACAAATTTTGTTCATCATAACACATTAAACAAAATTTTAACATGTTGTTTTTGAAATTAAATGAAGCTATCAAACGGTTTTAGAAAATATCGAAGAAAAATGCTTAAATAGTGAAATTAGTGTAAATAGATATTGGGGTATAACATTTATCATTTTTCCCTCACCCACACTCACCCACACCCTCTCTCCTCTCCCCAAATCAGTAGCCCCAAGTTGTCCCCCCTCAATATTCCCCACTTGAATTGTCAAAAGAAAAATCAAGAGAAAAGAAAAGGAAATGAAAGAAAATAGATAATGAGGTATGGGTTTAGTTGACTTTGACCATTCCGTACACCCACACAACATATTCTCTCTCTCCCCCTCCCCATTCCAGCTGAGCCTTCCTCCATCTGTAGCAGCCCCCTTTTCCCCCAAAATCCCACTTCATTTTGGCTTCAAAAATCTCCAAAATTCCATCTAAAATCAAGCTAAAACTCATATCCAAATCTTACCCATTTTTCCTTTATCTATACTAGTATGGATCATGGAGCAAGATGCAAGTTGTGAGACTAGATTCATGTTAGATCTCAAGCTAATTTTGGAGGTATAATCCTAACCATGTAGTTAAATTGTTGATTAGTGCTTTAAGCTAAGCTAGTTAGGTGTTTAATTAGGTTTTATTGCAAGTTTGGAAAATTCAAGAGTATGGTTTGAATTAAAAAGTTAGGATTTGGATTCAATTAAGGTGGTGGTCACTTGCTTAAGGTTACAATGAGGAGATTAACATATAATTGAAGCAACATCGTCTGTTCAAATGTCGCAATTTGTGTAATTTGGTTAGTAGTTACTAATTTGTTAGTTTAAAATTTTGATAATTATGCTAAATTGCTAACAAAGTTTTAGAAATTAAATTAAATTGTGAGATTAAAATCTTGTTAGGGTTTTTAGCATATCATTAAGGTTTTCATGAGTGGTTTAACAAATTAAAATACGAAAAAATCTAGCTTAATTGTTGAATTGTGAATTTTGCTTTCAAAAGTGTTAAAAGTTCATATTTTGCAAACTAGAATTTTCAATTCAATACAAATCGATGAGGATAAAATATAGAAAGGGTTTATATAACCTAGTTATGATATTTAGTAAATATTATGGCCATTAGTTTCATTTAAACATCAAGTTTTGTATTAAAACGGTTAACGGCCGCTAACTAGATTTTTGGGAAATAAAACGATTTGTTTACTTTTATGGTTTTGATGAATTAAAACCTATTTCTTATATAATTAGTGAGTTTTGAAACCACGATTGGTGCATTTGAGTTTTTCGCGATCACTCGGCGTTTGTACGCCGATATCGAGGGTTTTGGGTTGATTTGAGAAAGCAAACCATAGGTTTTAAGCTATGTGAGATTCGTGTGTCGTTTTGGTCATGAGTCGGATCTTAATACGAGATGGTGCGTTATGATATGTAGCTACCCTCACGAAGGTTTCGAGACGACAAGAAAGTGCATGGCGACGTCGGCATCGGCGAGCGAAGATCAAGTGAGTAGATTATATCTACGGGGGAAGTCGGGTGGATGGCGTATAGCACCCCTGCAAAATTGTAAGAAATGAGGTGATGTGATCTTGATATACATTTATATATTATTGTGAGATATGGACCTTAGCAAATGAAAGACTTTAGGAGATTATGGGTTTAGGGTTAGCGAGAATTGAAGAAAGGACTTTAGCGGATTTCTTAGTCGCGAAACCCTAGAGTAAGGATTTGCATACACGCACCCCCACACACTTGCATGCATTTTAGTACTTGTGCGTAAATGGGATATGTATATATTTATATACACATAGGTATGGGACTATATATATATATACATGGATGATGAGGATAGTGGATGATAGTTGGGGATGAGTCGATGTGTTTGGGCTTGATGCCACGAGATCGGTGATATGATTTGGATCGTATTATGAAATGCGAAATCTGATGATAGTGGATCGGTAGGCGATGTGTTTCATACACACGCATTTATATATATGTTGATGATATTAGTAGTGTACTAGACTTAGATCAGTACCCCCTACCCACGATATGTGATGATGTGGATACCAGATGAATAATAAGATAAATGTGATATTGATCCGTACCCAGTTTGGGATGCCGTACGATGGATTTACCGTACGAGCTATATATTGATAATAGATCCGTACTCTTGACTCGAGAATGTCATATCATATGGTGTATCATACTGGATACTATTGAGGCGGGATCACCGACTATTATATAGATAGATATATATCGACTCAGATTTATGTAGTTTCCATACCTCTTCCGATTGGTTGTTAGTTAGACCTGTGGTTTACTTGTAAATGATAGACTGGACCCGAGTCATACTTATTTCCAAAACTAACGAATCGTGAGGATTTTAAAAACATGTCAAAAGATACTACGGATATTTCAAAAGACGTACATTTTCTTAAAAACACTGTAGCCCTTATTTTCAAAACGTTACAATTCGTACTATTTCGAAACGGTCAAACAGTATAACACGGGTGTAGCAACGTAGATTCCTTATTATTACGTTATTATTCATGTTCCGCATATTATTGTTGCAATTACTATTCATTGCCATTTACCATGTTGTTATCGTATCATTGCATATTTATTGTGTACTTAGTGATTATGAACCATGCTGTCAGGACACCAGCACCATTACCGATGATGCGTATGTTCCATAAATACTTACTTGCCGGCTCACACACATCATCATTGGTAATTGCCATGTCACGCACACTTTAGAAAATACTATTTCAGTGACATAGCTTGCTAACTGGTAATTGCTACATGTTATAACCTTCATATGCTAGTTTAATTATTGCATGATATCAGATGCATCCATATATTCATTGGTTATGTGGTATTATGGAGATTTATGCCGGTTTTCATTGTTATTGACATGGTGACTTGATGATTTCGGATTCTTCTTGATATTTTCTGGATTTGGAAACCGCATGTGAAAGTTTTGTTAAACTGATGAACCATTTTAAAGATAAAAAAATAAGGTTTTTCTTGATATGATGAGTAGTGTCCACCATGATGTTTTCTCGGTTCGAGGAGTTGGATGAACAGTCTGCAGGTACATGGTGGACCCGGTATGGTACTGTAACATTTCAAAAAATAAAGTATTATTTTGGGAATTTTCATAATTTAATATGATTTTTAATGAATATTTTAATAGTCGGTATAATTAAATACCGATAAACGGTGAAAATTCCGGAGATAATTTGGAAACTCTAAAATAGGGTATTTTGTGGGAATATATCATTTTTAAGCTTTTATGATTACGTAAATGCTATTTTGGTGTTAACAGCGATTAAAAATCGCTAATTGGATTTTTGGCTTTTGTGCAAAAATGTGCACATGACATTTTCTACACTTGTTACACTTGTTTCATGTTTTGGTCATGGTAGCCTAGGTTCTAGGTTAACCATGTCTATTTGGGCTTGATGGTTCAAACCTTTTGGTTATGTTGATTTGGTTTGACTAAGAGATTTGGCCCTGTCTAAGGGTGATTAGGGTTAGTTGACCTTGTGTAGAGAGAGAGGTGGCTCTAGGATGGGTCATGTCCATCTCATTTCAAATCTCATGCTTCCCTCACATCTCTCCCTCTCACCCTCACACAACAACACACCCCTTAATGATAACCAGCAGCAGGAGACATTGCATCAGCCAACCCTACACAGCCACATGACATCATAGCACACACACCAGCCCTAACACCATAGCCCAACACCTACACACTCACATCAGCACAACTTCAGCCCCCATATCAACACTTCAGCCCCCAATATCAACATTTCAGCCCCATTGCATCAGCATCTGCAGCAACAGCTGTAACTTCATTCAAAACCACACCACACCCTCATCATACCACAACTTCAACCCCTAACACTTCTATTGCTGCACACAGCCACAACAAAAACCCTCAGCAATAGCAACAAACTGCTGTCAAAAACAGCTTCAGCCCCAATTTCTTCACATCAGCCGCTACATTAGCCACCACAACACCATAACTCCTGCAGCAGCCACAAAAGCAACCCAACACCATAAACACACCAACACAACACAGCAGCTTCAACAACCCAAACACTACCACAACACCCAAAAACAGCAGCATCAACTGCAGTGGAAACAGCAGCAGCAGCAGCAACCATACACTTGAGGCTGCTACAGGGCACTTAAGCAGCAACACCCCTCCTTCATCCTCTTTTCTCCTGCATTCTAGGAGTTTCTTGAGGTATAATCTCACAACCAACTCCTATCTTGTTAAGTTTTGGGTTATTAGCTGATAATTTACTGTTATATCCATGATCTAGTGCTAGTTTTAGTGAAATTGAGTGAGGTTTGGCCAAGAGATGGTTTCGATTGTCAGGGTAACCTTATTAGGTGTATTTGAGACTAGTTTAACCCAGAAAATCCCAGATCTCTAGTTAGTTACCAGAGTTGTTCGACTTGGTGTAAATTAGCGTTTTCGTCGATTTTGTGACCTTTCTGAGACCTGCTTTCACCCGGGACCTCCTAGAGTAAAATTGACTTGGCAGTGAGCTGTGCAGGCACCCTGGAACCACTACCCAAAGCCCTAGCCACCATCTCAAAGTCCCGGCCGCAAATTTAATCCCCCTGGCCGCAATTTGCGGCCAGATCAGGGTAAAACTGCCTCGTTTTGCGTGCACAGACCCTTTTTCATGTAAAATTGACACCCGGTATGTCTAGTTTTGACTGTTTCCAGTTAGGGTAAAATCTGGGTTGAATTTCATGAGTAGGCGTATAATTTACGACTCGTTTTCGTATGGATTTTGACATTCGATGATTCGTATCTGTCGGGTGGCGTTTGGACGTCAACGATAGTGGTGATTGGCTGTTTTTGCACACAAGGTCACAGGTTTTTACCTATGGGCGTAGTGTGCACCATTTTGGTTTCCGACATGGTTTTCATGAGTTTTAGCGTGTGATGTCCTTATAGGTACCCCACGTGGCGTCGAGGCGTTGGAGATGCAAACGGCGACATCGGCACCGGCACACATAACTAGGTGAGTAGATTTATATCTACGGGGAGAAGTCGGGTGGATGGCATATAGCACCCCCGCAGTCCGTGGTGATGTATACGGATGCGTATACACACCAACAAATCAGTATATGTTGTTGGGATTAATTATTGATGTTTAAATGGATATTGGTATGTTGGATTGGTGAAAGATTACGAACCCTAGGTAGTGGGTACACTACACATACATATACACACATACATGTACACACATACATACTTGCATACATCCTTACTTCATATGTGCATAGATGGGATTCTATAGATATGTGTTCACATAGGTATGGGACTATGTGTTCGCATACGGTTTTGAGGATGATACTTGGGAGTGAGATGAGTCGATGATATTTAATCCAAGATTATGATATCGGTGATATGGTAAAATTCGTATTTGGGATGCGTCTTGATGCTTTAGCGGACTTTGGGATTATGAAGCCATAGGAATAGTGACAGGTATATGTAAATGATCGACATGTGATTATGATATGATATGATAAGATATTTGTGATAGACCGCCTTGGGCGATGTATACTCCTTGACATGATTTGGGCTGATGATATCGTTTTTGCTAGAGGCTGTAAATCAGAAGCTGGATTATGATTATATTGACAATATATGATGATGATATTGATGTATACGAGACTGTCGATCAGTGATCAGATCTTGATTATAGTGACGATATTAGCATTGTACTAGACATAGGTCAGTACTCAGATAATGATATTTTATAAGAGAATACTTGATGAATAATGTGACAAATATGATATTGACCCGTACCCAGATTGGGGATGCCGTACGACGGATTTACGTACGAGATATAATTTGATGTTTTGATCCGCACTCTTGATTTGGGAATAACTGATTATAGAGATATGCTATCGGATGTGATATTATCGAGGCGGGATCACCGACTATATGTATATATTTATATGTATCGACTCAGAGGTAAGGCGGTTTCCCTTACCTACTACTAGCTTTAGCTCAGCCTTTAGTTGGCGTAGCTGTATGACTCTTATGACATTAGATGCAGTTTAGCTATCTTTGTGTTTAGCATTCAGCTCCCGCATATTATTGTTATTACTCTGCATCGCATACTTATTATGATTCATATTCCATTATTGATATCATGTTGTTAGGACACCAGCACTATTACCGATGATGCGTATGTTCCACATACACTTACTTGCCAGCTCACACACATCTTCATCGGTAATTGCCATGTCACTACACAGTAGTATTATTGCATCAGGATATAACCCTTTTATGTGCATACTATTATTCCATGTTGCATGATATACTGTTATACTTGCATTTCATTTTTATGTCCCATACATCATGCTTCCTGATTATACGCATTGAGATATGCTGTTTCTATGATATTTCTGGATTTGGGAACCGTGGATATTTCAAAGAGATTATGTAAATGTTTTTAAAAACCCGGTTACCCTTGATATGATATTTCAGTGCGTCCACCATGTGTTTTCCTCGGTGCTGAGAGCGACATGTGGAACCCGAATCGAGGAGGCGGATGAGACCGATTGCGGGTATATGGTGGGCCCGGTACGGTACCCCAGAGCAAGAAGATCGCAGGAGATGGCGTTGAGCCTGGCAGGGGAGCACTACCGACCGGTGATTTTACCCAACACGCCGGATATCCGGAGGATACCGTCGTAGTCATGAGATGGATGGTAGGGGTCGATCTGGACTGACGGCGCCCCGGATTTTATGATTGAGACATTGAGATTTCGAGATATTGAGGTACAGAGATTGTGATACAGAGATATCGAGATATTGAGATTATGTTTTGTGCCGATGCTAGGCACTGTTTTATGCTGATTTCTTTATAATACCTCATTTTAAAAATACAGAAATCTCACAAATTTATGAAAGCAGTTTTCTTCAGTACATGCATTCTGGTTCATGCATTCATACATCATTCATATGATACATTGCTACCCGAGCACTGACACGGGTACATGGGATTATACTTGGGTTAGATATTTACCCTAGCCATTGTTATAGGTTGCTGGTTATATATATATTTGAGGATTATATATTATGATCGTATAACCTAGGATTGCGTCATACATGCGATTTCTGTTCGTAGATCTTTTTCTACGCACGAGTTGGCAACTCACCCCCGTTGTGCCCCAGTTTCTAGCAGGTGTTGCCGTACGGATTTCATTACGGCTTTGCGGGCACAGCTTCTTTCAGGTGACTTGCTAGTAGGTGGGGTTATTTGTATCGTACCCACCATTATACTTTGTATATTATATTTCAGTTGTATCTAGAAGTTCCATCAACCAAACTTGTATTTATTTGAGATAGAGACTAGTGATGTTTATTCTTTTGACCTTAGAGTCGCACGTTATATTTCTGTGGATTTCTTGCTGTTGGAGTTTCCTTTCTGTTGTGATCCTCGCCTTTAGGCGTTGTATATTATGTTGTATACAGGTTGTTTTGATATGGTTCTTCCTACTCTCTACTTCATTTCTTGGTTTGGATTTCTGGGTTCGGCTTATTTAGAGTACGTACGCCTCGAGACGTTCATAGTCTAAGTGTAGATCATGTTCCGTAGTTTCGAGTCGTGACAAAGTTGGTATCAGAGCGTTAGGTTTTACCTTCGGAGTATAGGATGACCCTTGGTTGATGGAATAGGTGACTAAAGAAGAGTGACGTACCGTAGTATGTCAGCGGCCTATTTACGATACGCCACTCCACTTAAAGAGCCTTAGGATGTACATTTCCTTGTCCAGTATCATATTCCCTCCTGATCTAGCTTCATCGGTACCAGTTATGGTTTTGCTGCCATAATTACGGGCAGGGAAAGCTACAGCTAGAATTGCGGTCAGCACGAGCTCGTTACGAACGAGGACTGACCAGGGCATGATACCGGCGACACACGATTGCAGAGATGTGTCTTGATTGTGTTTCCGCACCATGAGCGTTGGATGGATCGCTGTATGAGATTGCTCGGACGTGCAGATCAGCACCAGAGGATTGAGCCACTGACAGAGGCCGGCTAGATCTTGATGACTGTTGGTGTATTGTTTACTCATGATGATTGAGGCACTGTTCAGCGTGCAGAAGAGTGAGCCAGTTCTTGCTGCGAACAACGAGATATTGCCCCAGATGATTGGAGCTATTACAGTACTAGATTGTGCTAAGAGATGATAGAAGGTCGCTAGTCACCGAGGATGAATGACTAGGACATGTGGATCGTTCACTACCCCGATGCGAGATCATCAGATAGATTGATTCTAGCTAAAGACGACTTCACGCAGAGATGTTGAGAGTCGACAGAGACGATCAAATGTCAGAAACTTACTATTCCAAGTTTAAAGTACTCGGAAAGACATGCAGGCAATTCTATGGTCCCTCTAGAAGAATGAAACCCTAACTCGACTTAATGACCGTATGAAAGCCTTTGAACCTTAGGGTTTGCGGCAGTTCCTCGGCACCATTAGTGAGGCTTGGGTTTGCCCTTCTACGGCTGGACCACCGATGCTGAGATATGTACTCGATACTATTATACTGTACCCAAGATGTTGAGCTCTTGGGGGATTATAAGGTTTTGACGAATCGATCGGATGGCTCGACTTAATTCGAATGCTAGATGGTGAGATGCATTTCTTGGGAGACTCCAGATACGAGGATAGCCGTTGGAGCTCAGCCCATATAGCCACGACGAGACGAGTCCGGAACAGTCGACATTAGAGAAAAAGTGGAGTAAGAGGTTCGTACAAGATCTGGATATGACGACGTTCCACTCCGCTGACATTAGAGATGCGATGCGCATGCCAAGGCATTGTACTGGGATATACCTTCCAGAAGAAGTCGCGATGAGCATGCAGCCGTTCCGGAACAAGAAGAAGATATAGTAAAGGACGATGACTCCCGGACAGTTGGCAGAGATGAGACTTGGAAGAGACCTTGAGCAGGATTCCTTCCAGGACACTGCTGCAATGAGATTTGCACCCAGGATCAGATGTGTCACGTGCATTCAGAAAGTCAGAGGCCGACGCCGGTGACGTACTTCTTACGAGTAGCCGTGATGATTGACCGAGAGTTGACCAGAGAAGTGCCAAAACGGAATCGTCCCCGTTAGCACACCTGACAGGGCCGATGAGCCGATGGATCGTGAGATTGATAACCTACAGGGAAGACGAAGACCTTTCTGGAATGAATTACGGGAAGACTTGGACCCAGGAGTAGTCATGTTACACACACCAGCAGGCCAGAGTTCAGGATCGTCGACGAGATATGCTATGAGTAATCACGACAGTTGGCCAGAGATTCTTGGAGGACGTGCTTGAGCGGAACTATTCCGCCATACTTGATTTCGATGTTTTGGGAGATTTATTCGCATGACTGATTTTGATGATTGGGTTTCAAGATATGTGTTTTCGTGCACCATGGTTGTACTTACTGAGTATTTACGATTTTTGTACAATGTTGCACTGATATTGTTTTCGTGCCTTGGTTTCACATGTTTATGATTTTATGGGTTTTGGACAGTGGAGTTGATTTTGTGCATATGTACGCACACGATTTGGTTTTTGCACTCGATATAGTTCACATATGCTTGCAGTGCAGTGTTTCGTATTTTGTGCACTTGGATGCACTGGACTTTGATTTCGGTGGTGATGCTCGATATTTGTTTGTGCACTTTATACACCTGATTGGATTTTGCGCGTGTTCGACGCTTGATATTGGATTTCATGATTTCGTGCATGATGGATGCACCGGATTTGGACATTTAGCGCATGTTGGGCGTCTGTTATGAGATGTGATTTGGTGCACACCAGATGCACTAAATCGGGATTTTCATGCATGTCAGATGCACCTGATTTTGCGGTCAGGCACGCACGTTGTCTATGACCGATGTTGTGTGCACAACCGTTGCACTTTGATATTGTTTCTGTGCACCTGCTTGGTACATGTATGGATTTTGATTTCCGTGCGCACCGGACGCACAGGGTTTTCATATGCGCTTTTTGGGACTGATTTCTTATGGAGCAGTACATTTTTTTGTGTTGATGTGATTTGTTTTCGTACTGAGCAGGACTGGTCAGATGACAGTGCCTGGATATATTTTGCATGCACTAATAGATTTCAAAGGGATTTCTAAAGGCGAGCTATAGTCTCATTATTTACATACGTGTCCGATATGACACGAAACATTTAAAACAGGGAACCCTTCTAAATTGTTTTCAAAACGGCGGAACGTACATGTTAAACAAAAAGATATATACGTATATGGCTATTTTCTTATAGAGACGTCCGCCACTGTGCAGTGTTATGCGCATTGCACATCGACTTTAAAGAAATTTGGCATGCATTCCCTTCAGATATTTACATGTACGGATTTGGTATTTACATGTATAGTTCCGATTTCTAGCATATCGGTTTTGCTTGGATTTAGCATTTGTGTTTTCACCTTGACTCCAATGATTGCGAGATGCTTGACAGAGTTTTGATTCGAGTTATCTGCTCGTTACTCAAGCGCATGTATTGCGCTATGATGCCTTCTATCTATTGATGATTTCGAAGCCCCGTTGGTTTGGACATTTTATTGAAATGTTTTAGAATTTGGGGGGATTAAATTTAAATTCGGGGACCGAATTTCTTTAAGGGAGGAAGACTGTAACATTTCAAAAAATAAAGTATTATTTTTGGGAATTTTCATAATTTAATATTGATTTTTAATGAATATTTTAATAGTCGGTATAATTAAATACCGATAAACGGTGAAAATTCCGGAGATAATTTTGGAAACTCTAAAATAGGGTATTTTGTGGGAATATATCATTTTTAAGCTTTTATGATTACGTAAATGCTATTTTGGTGTTAACCGCGATTAAAAATCGCTAATTGGATATTTGACTTTTGTGCAAAAATGTGCACATGACATTTTCTACACTTGTTACACTTGTTTTATGTTTTGGTCATGGTAGCCTAGGGTTAACCATGTCTATTTGGGCTTAATGGTTCAAACCTTTTGGTTATGTTGATTTGGTTTGACTAAGAGATTTGGCCCTGTCTAAGGGTGATTAGGGTTAGTTGACCTTGTGTAGAGAGAGAGAGGTGGCTCTAGGATGGGTCATGTTCCATCTCATTTCAAATCTCATGCTTCCCTCACATCTCTCCCTCTCACCCTCACACAACAACACACCCCTTAATGATAACCAGCAGCAGGAGACATTGCATCAGCCAACCCTACACAGCCACATGACATCATAGCACACACACCAGCCCTAACACCATAGCCCAACACCTACACACTCACATCAGCACAACTTCAGCCCCCATATCAACACTCCAGCCCCCAATATCAACATTTCAGCCCCATTGCATCAGCATCTGCAGCAACAGCTGTAACTTCATTCAAAACCACACCACACCCTCATCATACCACAACTTCAACCCCCAACACTTCTACTGCTGCACACAGCCATAACAAAAACCCTCAGCAACAGCAACAAACTGCTGTCAAAAACAGCTTCAGCCCCAATTTCTTCACATCAGCCGCTACATTAGCCACCACAACACCATAACTCCTGCAGCAGCCACAAAACCAACCCAACATCATAAACACACCAACACAACACAGCAGCTTCAACAACCCATACACTACCACAACACCCAAAAACAGTAGCATCAACTGCAGTGGAAACAGCAGCAGCAGCAACCATACACTTGAGGCTGCTACAGGGCACTTAAGCAGCAACACCCCTCCTTCATCCTCTTTTCTCCTGCATTCTAAGAGTTTCTTGAGGTATAATCTCACAACCAACTCCTATCTTGTTAAGTTTTGGGTTATTAGCTGATAATTTACTGTTATATCCATGATCTAGTGCTAGTTTTAGTGAAATTGAGTGAGGTTTGGCCAAGAGATGGTTTCGATTGTCAGGGTAACCTTATTAGGTGTATTTGAGACTAGTTTAACCCAGAAAATCCCAGATCTCTAGTTAGTTACCAGAGTTGTTCGACTTGGTGTAAATTAGCGTTTTCGTCGATTTTGTGACCTTTCTGAGACCTGCTTTCACCCGGGACCTCCTAGAGTAAAATTGACTTGGCAGTGAGCTGTGCAGGCACCCTGGAACCACTACCCAAAGCCCTAGCCACCATCTCAAAGTCCCGGCCGCAAATTTAATCCCCCTGGCCGCAATTTGCGGCCAGAGCAGGGTAAAACTGCCTCGTTTTGCGTGCACAGCCCCTTTTTCATGTAAAATTAACCCCCGGTATGTCTAGTTTTGACTGTTTCCTGTTAGGGTAAAATCTGGGTTGAATTTCATGAGTGGGCGTATAATTTACGACTCATTTTCGTATGGATTTTGACATTCGATGATTCGTATCTGTCGGGTGGTGTTTGGACGTCAACGATAGTGGTGATTGGCTGTTTTTGCAAACAAGGTCACAGGTTTTTACCTATGGGCGTAGTGTGCACCATTTTAGTTTCCGACATGGTTTTCATGAGTTTTAGCGTGTGATGTCCTTGTAGGTACCCCACGTGGCGTCGAGGCATTGGAGATGCAAACGGCGACATCGGCACCGGCACACATAACTAGGTGAGTAGATTTATATCTACGGGGAGAAGTCGGGTGGATGGCGTATAGCACCCCTGCAGTCCGTGGTGATGTATACGGATGCGTATACACACCAACAAATCAGTATATGTTGTTAGGATTAATTATTGATGTTTAAATGGATATTGGTATGTTGGATTGGTGAAAGATTACGAACCCTAGGTAGTGGGTACACTACACATACATATACACACATACATGTACACACATACATACTTGCATACATCCTTACTTCATATGTGCATAGATGGGATTCTATAGATATGTGTTCACATAGGTATGGGACTATGTGTTCGCATACGGTTTTGAGGATGATACTTGGGAGTGAGATGAGTCGATGATATTTAATCCAAGATTATGATATCGGTGATATGGCAAAATTCGTATTTGGGATGCGTCTTGATGCTTTAGCGGACTTTGGGATTATGAAGCCATAGGAATAGTAACATGTATATGTAAATGATCGACATGTGATTATGATATGATATGATAAGATATTTGTGATAGGCCGCCTTGGGCGATGTATACTCCTTGAGCGATGTATACTCCTTGAGATGATTTGGGCTGATGATATCGTTTTTGCTAGAGGTTGTAAATCAGAAGCTGGATTATGATTATATTGACAATATATGATGAAGATATTGATGTATACGAGACTGTCGATCAGTGATCAGATCTTGATTATAGTGACGATGTTAGTATTGTACTAGACATAGGTCAGTACTCAGATAATGATATTTTATAAGAGAATACTTGATGAATAATGTGACAAATATGATATTGACCCGTACCCAGATTGGGGATGCCGTACGACGGATTTACGTACGAGTTATAATTTGATGTTTTGATCCGCACTCTTGATTTGGGAATAACTGATTATAGAGATATGCTATCGTATGTGATATTATCGAGGCAGGATCACCGACTATATGTATATATTTATATGTATCGACTCAGAGGTAAGGCGGTTTCCCTTACCTACTACTAGCTTTAGCTCAGCCTTTAGTTGGCGTAGCTGTATGACTCTTATGACATTAGATGCAGTTTAGCTATCTTTGTGTTTAGCATTCAGCTCCCGCATATTATTGTTATTACTCTGCATCGCATACTTATTATGATTCATATTCCATTATTGATATCATGCTGTTAGGACACCAGCACTATTACCGATGATGCGTATGTTCCACATACACTTACTTGCCAGCTCACACACATCTTCATCGGTAATTGTCATGTCACTACACAGTAGTATTATTGCATCAGGATATAACCCTTTTATGTGCATACTATTATTCCATGTTGCATGATATACTGTTATACTTGCATTTCATTTTTATGTCCCATACATCATGCTTCCTGATTATACGCATTGAGATATGCTGTTTCTATGATATTTCTGGATTTGGGAACCGTGGATATTTCAAAGAGATTATGTAAATATTTTTAAAAACCCGGTTACCCTTGATATGATATTTCAGTGCGTCCACCATGTGTTTTCTCGGTGCTGAGAGCGACATGTGGAACCCGAATCGAGGAGGCGGATGAGACCGATTGCGGGTACATGGTGGGCCCGGTGCGGTACCCCGGGGCAAGAAGATCGCAGGAGATGGCGTTGAGCCTGGCAGGGGAGCACTACCGACCGGTGATTTTACCCGACACGCCGGATATCCGGAGGATACCGTCGTAGTCATGAGATGGATGGTAGGGGTCGATCTGGACTGACGGCGCCCTGGATTTTATGATTGAGACATTAAGATTTCGAGATATTGAGGTACAGAGATTGTGATACATAGATATCGAGATATTGAGATTATGTTTTGTGCCGATGCTAGGCACTGTTTTATGCTGATTTCATTATGATACCTCATTTTAAAAATACAGAAATCTCACAGATTTATGAAAGCAGTTTTCTTCAGTACATGCATTCTGGTTCATGCATTCATACATCATTCATATGATACATTGCTACCCGAGCACTGACACGGGTACATGAGATTATACTTGGGTTAGATATTTACCCTAGCCATTGTTATAGGTTGCTGGTTATATATATATTTGAGGATTATATATTATGATCGTATGACCTAGGATTGCGTCATACATGCGATTTCTGTTCGTAGATCTTTTTCTACTCACGAGTTGGCAACTCACCCCCGTTGTGCCCCAGTTTCTTGCAGGTGTTGCCGTACGGATTTCATTACGGCTTTGCGGGCACAGCTTCTTTCAGGTGACTTGCTAGTAGGTGGGTTATTTGTATCGTACCCACCATTATACTTTGTATATTATATTTCAATTATATCTAGAAGTTCCATCAACCAAACTTGTATTTATTTGAGATAGAGACCAGTGATGTTTATTCTTTTGACCTTAGAGTCGCACGTTATATTTCTGTGGATTTCTTGCTGTTGGAGTTTCCTTTCTGTTGTGATCCTCGCCTTTAGGCGTTGTATTTTATGTTGTATACAGGTTGTTTTGATATGGTTCTTCCTACTCTCTACTCCATTTCTTGGTTTGGATTTCTGGGTTCGGCTTACTTAGAGTGCGTACGCCTCGAGACGTTCGTAGTCTAAGTGCCGGTCATGTTCCATAGTTTCGGGTCGTGACAGGTACCCCGGGGCAAGAAGTTTGAGTAGTAGACGATTTGTCCGGCAGGAGCAGACTAACTACCGGTGATTTTACCTGGCGCGGCGGATATCCGGAGGATACCGTTCGTGGCCGTGAGATTGATGATATGGGCTGATCCGTTCTGCTGGAGCCCATGGGCCGATCACGCAGATGATACGGATGCCTGAGGTATCGATATTTGAGACTTGATTTGAGATTTGAGACATTGAGATTTGATACTGAGATACTGAGACTTATGTTTTTGTCGATGCTTGACACTAATTTCTTTATTGCATTCATTGATGATACGTGATTGACATACATATAGAAAGCTCATTGATTAAAGAAAACAGTTGTCTCACTCATGATATATTCTGTTTCCATTCATAATGCATCCATACATCATATATTTGATATGTTGCTATCTGAGGCACTGACACGAGCATGTAGTATTGCACTATACATAGCTGGACCAGGATTTTTATTTGAGGATATTACCTGATATGACCTAGGATAGCGTGATGCATGCGATTTCTACTCGTAGATGTTTTCTACTCACGAGTTGGCAACTCACCCCCCTTGTGCCACAGTTCCTTGCAGGTTTTGCCGTACATGTTTCATTGTGGCTTTGCTGGCACACTGTTCCTTCCGGGTGATTGCTTTGGTAGGTAGATTCTTTGCATCAGGACCACCATTGTTTATTTATTATTTCTATTGTATCTAAAAACTCCATCAACCAGATTGTATAATTGAGAGAGATAGAAGAACAGATTTGTTATTATTTCGACCTTAGAGTTGCGCGTTATGATATTCTTGGGTTTTCTTGATGTTTTGAGTTTCTTTTGAGTTTTGATCCTCGCCCTTCGGTGTTGTATATTATTGCTTGCGTGGTTGTGACCGTCGATTGACGAAGAGCTAGCTCCCGCTTGGGAATGCCTTTTGTTTCACTTCGTATACTATTCATGTTGTATCCCGTTTGGGGTAGTTTTTTTACAAAGGAAACTCTGCCGAAATTTTCAGAAAATACTTGAGATTTTAAAAATTCATACTTCGGCCTATGTTGATTAAAACTACTTGCTTTAAATTGGTTTTTCCTTCACTCTACTCTTCTTTGGTTTTGATTTCTGGGTTTTGGGTTACTTAGATTACGTACGCCTCAAAACGTTTCGTAATTTAAGTGTCGGTCATGTTCTGTACTTTTCGGGTCGTGACACCCCTGCACACTCCATTTATTTAGATCGGTTCCAGAGAAGCCATAAAGTCCCTTTTACTCCATTTTTAATGCATTTTAACATATTTTTACATTTTTTATTTAAAACCCTTCATCTACCATAACCCTACCCTAACCCTATAAATACCAATCCTACACACTACCCCCTCACCCCAAAACTCTGAGCCAACTCTTAAGAAATCACTAGAAACCCTTGTGTGCAATCGAAGTGAGCGAAAAGCGAAGCTTCGGCGAATTCTCCGGCGGAAAATTCCGACGACGACTCTAAGAGCTCCTGGTGACGAATCGATGCACCAGCGACTCCTCCCGATCCTTCTCCCTCTCCTGGTTGTCCTAAACCTGTAAGTCCCCATTCTATCTTCTCTATTCTATTCTAGAAATATGGAATTACAAAACCCGACGGAATCGGAATAAATCCGATTTCCGATTCGGTTTCTTTATAAAACTTCACTTTTCTTTAATACAATTATGCTTGAACTTTTTCATGTTGACTATTAAACACTAATCAACCATATTGATCAAGTTTCATAATCAAAAGTAATTGCTATTTCATTTTACCGTATTTTCATTTAAATACCACATAGTTTCAATTCTACATATAACATCACAAAACTTGCTATCCCTTTAAGTAGATCACGAGATAATGCCTACCTCCTCACACACTCATATACAATATAGCACAATACCCTTGGGAACATAGAATACGGGAAAATGACACAATTTCATTTTAATATCATTTACTTAACAAAACCGTTTCCTAATGGATTTAGTATTTATACAAATCTTTGCAAAGCACCGCTACAACCCATTTAGGGAACCTGTTCGGGATGGTGCGGATTATCACACATCCTTGGGCTTAGTAGTGCGAGATTCAGACCTCCGCAAGAAGCATTCGGTCTCGAAAGATTTAAAATACGACATCTTAAGAAAATGAGATTTCTAGAATATAAAATATATATTAAAATTAATTTTGTATAAATATATGTATATTTATCAATAAAATACCTATTTTGTTATGATATAAATATTCCATCTTTTTCTAAAAATCACAAGATTCATTTTACATTAAAATACCATGAATTCCATACAAATTTAATATTACACTTTAATACCATATATTATGAAAGTTAGGTTATTCTCATTAGAATTGTCACAAGTATAAAATCTACAATTATTACAACTTTAAAGATGATTAATAAATACTTGGGGTGTATTTTGAAAACTATACAAAAGTATTTTACATAAAACCCCCTCAAGTTCTATAAATTACAATAAGGACCCTAATAAACATAGGTTTAAGCAGGACCAATCTCTTGAGCCTCAGGGAGCCGGAAAAGTGGGTGCTTGCCTATCTAAGGTAGACAATCAACAAACGGTGTTATCAACACAGTAATCGTCTTTGGAAAAGACACAAATCCTGACGTCCATGTGCAGCGGTTACCGATAACATCAAAACAATCAAGACTTCAATTTACTTTTCTAATTGTCTGACTCAGATTGAGTCTCATTATAATCTGACTTGAATATGATTCAAGTACAATCTACAATCTACAATCTACAATCTATAATTTACAATTCAACATGAATCCATTATTCCAGATATTCAATCTATCAACTTGACTGAATCGAACCATAGATAGACATTCCATTTACATAATTATACAGTTACATCCATGATTCTACAGTTACATACATGATTCTCCAATTACATCCGTTTACTGATATCATGGTTTCGGTCAGTCATCCAATTATACAATCTATTCAGTTTATAATACAAGACAACAATACAATCAAGATAACACTACGGAGTTTAAGCGGTAGACTGGTACGGAATATGTTAAAGGTGGAAAGAGATGATCACTTAAGACGTAATTACATCGATACCGTTGTTCCGTGGTATTATCGACGAAGCCTTGTACTACGGGCTACCAAAGTCTCCGGTGTAAGTGGGACTCCTCTTGTATACACTGGTATCTTCTGTACCAAGTTACAAACAACAGCGTTAACACTAAAATAATATAATACAACTTTAAAAGTTATCTTCTTATTCTGTCTATTCTATTTCTCCCTTATTTTTGGGACTTACCGAGCGATTTGTTCGCTGACGACATTCTCTTTCTTTCTTCTTTGAATGTCGTCAGGTGTTTCGGATCTTCCAAAAATCGAGCCCAGCGCTGAAGACTTGGATCAGTTTGTTGAAGACCCAGAGCTTTAGTTTCATTGTACACATTTCCTTTCAGTACTTTACATTTCTGTTATGCCACTGTTTAGTCATCGCTTTATTCCATGTATTTACTTTTCCATGTATTGTAAAAAGAATGTGAATAAATAAAGTTACTGTTTTATTATATCTTGTCTCTTGTGCTTTACTTTTATATTGCTTAGATACGCTTAGCGTATTTACTTCACAGTAAATTCGTAGCGGCCTCATCCCGTCCCCTTCCCCGCACACCGGGAAGCGGGGCGTGACAGGTTTTGTTGGTGGCCTATGTAGGTCAAAGCTGTATGGAACCCTAAGCAATATAAAACACAAGAACCAGCAACTAAAACATTCTTTACAATTCATACCTCTTGAATCTTATCATTTCATAAACTTTGAATCTGTCCTAACCCAAAATTCACTCACTTCCTTTGACAATCTTACCAAAACCTTCGCATCCTTTCATTCGTTCACACATTTTTCATACACTATCAAGTACTTCTAACACCTTGTAACACCTTAGCAGCCATAGAAGACAAGACAGTTGACCAAGGTAACACTAGTAAGACTCTTTCACATTTAAAAAAAAACCTTGCATCACATAGTTATTTTTCATACACTGTCAGTACTTCAGTCACTAAACTTTCTTGAATCTGTTACACTTTTCTTTTACAAATTTCGAGGACGAAATTTTTATAAGGAGGGTAGAATGTAACAACCCTAAATTTTCTATACAACTTTTTGTACAAAATTTTTCAAAATTCATAAAGGGGTATTTATTGCCTGAGCACAAGATAAGTAATTAATTAGCAATTTAATTACAAGAAAGAACTTGTGGCTCATTGGTAATACATTGCACTGCTGAACCAAGCCACCAGAGTTCAAATTCCATACCCCACATTATTTTTAATATTATTTTGTTTTGAAATTTTTAGAATACCAACAGTCAACACGTGATAACTTCTAAAAATCTCACTACACATAGAAAAGTAAATGTTCCAGAGGCTACACCAGAAGACTCCCCACCTCCCGACCCATCGACTCGGCCCGAGTCGGCCGAGTCGGCCGTCGGACCGGCCGAGTCCCCAACTGAAAAGTTGGGGCTCTTGGCCTCCCCTACCCCCTGCACACTCCATTTATTTAGATCGGTTCCAGAGAAGACATAAAGTCCCTTTTACTCCATTTTAATGCATTTTAACATACTTTTACATTTTTTTATTTAAAACCCTTCATCTACCCTAACCCTAGCCTAACCCTATAAATACCAACCCTACACACTACCCCCTCACGCCAAAACTCTGAGCCAACTCTCAAGAAATCACTAGAAACCCTTGTGTGCAATCGAAGTGAGCGAAAGGCGAAGCTCCGGCGAATTCTCCGGCGGAAAATTCCGACGACGACTCTAGGAGCTCCCGGCGACGAAACGACGCACCAGTGAATCCTCCCGATCCTCCTCCCTCTTCTGGTTGTCCTAAACCCGTAAGTCCACATTCTATCTTCTATATTCTATTCTAGAAATACGGAATTACAAAACCAGACGGAATCGGAACAAATTCGATTTCCGATTCGGTTTCTTTATAAAACTTTACTTTTCTTTAATACAATTATGCTTGAACTTTTTCATGTTGAATATTAAACACTAATCAACCATATTGATCAAGTTTCATAATCAAAAGTAATTGCTATTTCATTTTACCGTATTTTCATTTAAGTACCACATGGTTTCAATACTACATATAACCTCACAAAACTTGCTATACCTTTAAGTAGATCATGAGGTAATGACCTACCTCCTCACACACTCATATACAACATAGCACAATACCCTTGGGAACATAGAATACGGGAAAACGACACAATTTCATTTTAATACCATTTACTTAACAAAACCGTTTTCTTAAGGATTTAGTATTTATACAAATCTTTGCAAAGCGCCGATACAACCCATTTGGGGAACCCGTTCGGGATGGTGCGGATTATCGCACATCCTCGGGCTTAGTAGTGCGAGATTCAGACCTCCGCAAGAAGCATTCGGTCTCAAAAGATTTAAAATACGACATCTTAAGAAAATGAGATTTTTAGAATATAAAATATATATTAAAATTATTTTTGTATAAATATATGTATATTTATCAATAAAATACCTATTTTGTTATGATATAAATATTCCATCTTTTTCTAAAAATCACAAGATTCATTTTACATTAAAATACCATGAATTCCATACAAGTTTAATATTACACTTTAATACCATATATTATGAAAGTTAGGTTATTCTCATTAGAATTGTCACAAGTATAAAATCTATAATTATTACAACTTTAAAGATAATTAATAAATACTTGGGGTGTATTTTGAAAACTATACAAAATTATTTTACATAAAACCCCCTCAAGTTCTATAAATTACAATAAGGACCCTAGTAAACATAGGTTTAAGTGGGACCAATCTCTTGAGCCTCAGGGAGCCAGAGAAGTGGGTGCTTGCCTATCTAAGATAGGCAATCAACAAACGGTATTATCAACACGGTAATCGTCTTTGAAAAAGACACAAATCCTGCCGTTCATGTGCAGCAGTTACCGATAACATCAAAACAATCAGGGCTTCAATTTACTTTTCTAATTGTCTGACTCAGATTGAGTCTCATTATAATCTGACTTGAATATGATTCAAGTATAATCTATAATCTACAGTTTACAATATTACAATTCAACATGAATTCATGAATCCATTATTCCAGATATTCAATCTATCAACTTGACTGAACCGAACCATGGATATACATTCTATTTACATGATTATACAGTTACATCAATGATTCTACAGTTACATACATGATTCTCCAGTTACATTCGTTTACTGATATCATGGTTTCGGTCAGTCATCCAATTATACAATTTATACAGTTTACAAGACAAGACAATACAATACAACAATACAATCAAGATAACACTACGGGGTTTAAAGGGTAGACTGGTACGGAATATATTAAAAGTGGCACGAGGTGGTCACTTAAGACTTAATTACATCCATACCGTTGTTCAGTGGTATTATCGACGGAACCTTGAACTACGGGTTACCAAAGTCTCCGGTGTAAATGGGACTCGTCTCGTATACACTGGCATCTTCTGTACCAAGCTACAAACAACAGCGTTAACACTAAAATAATATAATACAACTTTAAAAGCTACCTTCTTATTCTGTCTATTCTATTTCTCCCTTATCTTTGGGACTTACCGAGCGATTTGTTCGCTAACGACATTCTCATTCTTTCTTCTTTGAATGTCGTCGGGTGTTTCGGATCTTCCAAAGATCGAGCCCAGCGCTAAAGACTTGGATCAGTTTGCTGAAAACCCAGAGCTTTAGTTTCATTGTACACATTTCCTTTCAGTACTTTACATTTCTATTATGCCACTGTTTAGGCGTCGCTTTATTCCATGTATTTACTTTTCCATGTATTGTACAACGAATGTGAATAAATAAAGTTATTGTTTTATTATATCTTGTCTCTCGTGCTTTACTTTTATATTGCTTAGATATGCTTAGCGTATTTACTTCACAGTAAATACATAGCGGCCTCGTCCCGTCCCCTTTGCCGTACACCGGGAAGCGAGGCGTGACAACCCGAGATCGTCATAGAGTCTTGTGTGGCTAGCACTGTGCTTTGATTTTCTCCCTACCACGGCTCAAAGAAATCGTGCAAACAGGTGGATTTTGGGTACAATCCCGAGTCACATGGAGGCAATGAGCGATAGAAGGGGTTTCGTCTCTCCCGGTATTGGGGGTTGATATTGCGCTATGCTCGATTGGCTATAACTGGAAGTCCCTGGCCAGAGCTGCTACTGAGATTTACTGATAAGAGTTATCAGTAGTTTCTCGAACCGTTATGAGCCAGACATCGGCATGACTTATCACGTTACTGGGGGCTGATGTTTACCAACCCTATACATGATATGTGACATATCAGATGAAGAGATCGGACTGTACGGTAGTGTTACTGATAGGCTTTATGGAGAGTATGGATGAGCTTGCTTGTTGATCTTCATATCGCTTAATACCCGGGTAGCCGTTACGTCCAGCTAGTACCGCTGACGGCTTGTATGTGATTGATGTGATCATCACCTACTGCTGGTGTATTGACGAGTCTTTAGAGTCCCACACAGAAGTTTCCTGGTTCGAGCGAAATGAAGTAGGGCACATATGTTGATGTGTGTGTGGGCCTGATTAAATATGGGTATGTGATACCTATTATAATCTGGCAGTTATCTGATGTCGGTCAGGTTATATGTGATATAACCGGATTATCGAATCAAGTTTTGGTTTGATAATGTGATATTCAGATTAATGATATTAGTAGGTTATATGTGATATAACCGGATTATTAGATCAAGTGTTGATTTAATAATGTGCTATAAATTATATGTGATATAATTATATCTAAACTAATATTATTAGCTCATTAATTATGTTTCTTAATATATATATTAATATATGTATATTTGATATATGTATGTGTGTGTGTGTGTATTATAAGAAGCATGGCATCTATTTTCTATCTTTTTAGAAAATGGAAAAAATTTGGGTATGGTTAAAGCATGGGTTTATATAATATAATATTGATCTTGACTCACTATTCAAGCATGGTTGTAATTTAGAATTGCAATTTAATCCATGCTTGAATAAGTGAGGATGGATATTATTCATTTTTCATTCTACACTTGCTCTTGGTTCTTGAGTTCATGCCTTAGCCATTTCTTGAGCTCTGGCTCTCTCTTGCTCTCTACAATTTTCTTCACCTCACTTCCAAGTTCAAACTCTCACATGTGATGTGAATCATTGAACTTGAGAAAACTCTAGTGAGAAAATGAAACCCTTACTTCACCATCAAATATTAGATTAGCGATTGATGTGGAGTGTTGCCTTCACTAATGAGATTAGTGAAGGGTTAGCTTGAGCTTGTGGACTTCGGGTGGATCGTCTTTGGCGTGAAGATCACGAAGGAGGTTCTTTTATCTGAAGAGGGGTCTAGTGGAGTCGCGTGGACCATAACCCGGAGCTATTGAAGAGAAGGACTCAAACTACAAATGTTGTATGCTCTTTTCTTCTCTTTAGTTCATCACATCACAAAGGCAAACCGTAATAATCTAGTAATGATCTTGTTAGTCTAGATTAGCACCTAATAAAATTTAAATTGTGGCATGCTTGATGCCTCTAGAACCTCATGGTGGTGCTAAGGTCGACTTTCAAAAAGAACAGAAAAAGAATATGCAAGTCTAGACAGGTCGCCTAGGCTCCTAACTTACCCATGAATTGAGCGGGGCTAAGCCCGGCCCAACTGAGGGCCTGCTCAGAAAGCAAAACATTGGCCCGTTGGATAGGCACCCATGCCGACACCGCCTTCGCTTCGGGAGAGGATGACCGCTTTACCCGCGGGCAGTCGGCCATGTGCCACTGTACGGGCACAGGTTAATCATCACCCTCGGATGGCCCGACAAATATGAACTTCTCCTTCCATTCATGGATAGAAGAAGGAACTGCTATGACCCCCGACCCGGCCGCCCCTCCCTTATGTTTTCTAAAGGAAACATACACCCAACTCGGCTCGTCCTTATGGGTGCCGGGATGATTTTTATAGCAAAGGGAGGAAAGGAGCAAGGTCAAGCTGAAGGGGGTTTCTTCAAGTCTCAACCGGACCAGGAACCCGAGGAGAATCCTCCACGAGTTCGGTACTAGCTGGCCCGGAGCTAGTAGAAAACAACGCAGTGCCTCGCATACCTCGGGGGAGAAGAGCAGACGCATTCCAGCGCAAAATGCATCCAGGTACAAGGCGATCTCCTTGCCCTGCACCTGATCCGCCCTCTCTCCCTCCCTAGCCAGGCAAAGCGAATAGCTCGGGGGAATGTGGAAGCGAGCCCGGATTGTGGTGAGCTCGTCCACATTCCTCAAGAGGGAGGCGCATCACGAGCATTCCTGATGCGTAGTTTGGGGACCCTCCCCGTCGTACGACCACGGTAAGCACGAGTAACCCTAACTCTACAGGAGGAATCCGACTCGGATAGGGCAGAGGAAGAAGCAGCGGAAGACTCCCTAGACTCTATCCGAACTATCTCAACAGATTCCCCAGAGGAAGACATCTAAATTGAGTCAAAGAATGAGTCCTCCGAGGAAAGAGCGCGAGAGATCCGACCTAAAGGAAAGAGCGCCGAGCTAACTCTCGCAGCGATGGAGAAATGATAGCGAAGTGTGGACCTTGGGGGGATCCCACCTCTATTTATAGCGTATCGACAAACATATCTGATGGCTCTGATCTTTTCCCGCCAAAGCAACACTTCGTATTTGACGGACATCGACGTTCCACGTATCGCACGACCATTGAACGCGCCCCTTCAAGCGCAGAGGACAGTTGCGGTCCGTCATGTCAGCCAACCGCCGCCGGACACATGGCCCGGCACCTCAACGAACGTACGATCAAATCGGCGCTCCCTCTTTAATACACGATCTCCTCTCTGATCCGCTGACGTCATCCCCGGGTACGCCTAAATGCGTCGAGAATCCGGGCCGACGAGGTCTTCAACTAAGAACTTTGCCTGGGTGACCGAACGGACCACTCTCGACCCGACCCATAAATAGGTCGAGATGAGAGTGGGGGGCTAATGATGATTACCAATATTGGGAACTCCCCAGATCATGACACGTGGCGGATGACGCGTCCCGGGGCTTACGGGACAGGAGCAAGCACGATACATTGAAGGCATTCCCCGGGCCTTCGCCCCGAGGATTGTCCCAACCCTCGAGAATTCCCTGAACAGTCATGTGGTCGGTGGGTAAACAACCATTGGCTCACTTCTGAGCCCTTCTATACGCACTGAGCTTCCTCAGCCCTCCATGCTCGCTTCCGTGCTATCACAGAACCGAGCTTCCTCGGCCTCCCGCTCGCCTCCGAGCCTCCCGCTGAGCTAAGCCTCCCCGGTTCTACCGAGCAACCAAGAACGCAGAGCCCAAGGGCTTCCGCCATGGCTTCGCGTATCTCGCCAGAGGCGGGATATCCGCCACCTAACATCCCGCATTCCACGCCGTCGTATCCCCCCATTAACGAGCGTATCTCGTCATTAATGGGGGGATCCCGTCATTCACGCAGGCGTAACGTCAAGGGCATAACCAACGGCGAAGATCTCGCACCAGCTCGCTCCAAGCGACCACTATATAAACCGCTCTCTCAGACGACTCAGGTAAGGCAATTCTTATCCAATAGGCCGCTACTCTGCCCAAATACCTCGACTAACTTGATCGTCAGAGGGTCCACGGTGGTATAACCACCACGGGACTTCTTTGCAGGTAGCTCAGCTTCGCACCAAACCAAACCCATTGAGATCCGCATGCCTCGGGCGACAATCCTCAAACCCAATCCCAGCCGTTCGCCTACGCCATCAGCAGATCGTCGGAAGACAACATCTGAAGGAGATCCATAGCTCCATTATAGTCCTTCCGGAATCCCAGCTGGTTCTATGGGAAAGAACTTTTTTAATTGAATTAGAGTTTTTTCCTTTTGCTTGTAGTTTTCGAGAGAATCGATATGCCTTTGAATGGTCTATTTCCTCACTGACTCCCTTCGTTTCGATCCGTACCTTTCCTTTTCTTCTTATTTAGCTTTTTGGATTTTGAGCCCGATTGAGCCGAATTGGTAGCTGGAATGGTAGGCTCCTTCTGCCTCTTCCATTCTGTTCTGGGCTCTTTTTGAACTAGCTTTAGCATCTTCTTCGTCTTATTAGATGTATGCATAATCCACGGAGGCTGCGGCGAGTCGGGTTCATTTCTTAGGGCAGCGGATTCAACCGTCTGCTCCCAAAAGGCTTAGGCTTTTGTCTGTATAAAGTTGGTGGTTGCAGCTTGATTGTTCACCAACACACTGTTGGACAGCTCGATCTCTCCAGTCTTGTATTGCTTTTCGACCCGGTCTTTGAAAATGTAGCAATCCTCGATCGCATGGCTCACTACTCTATGGTACGGGCAATACTAGGGATTGTCGGTCATTTTTGCTTCGTGGGGTCTCTTCGACTCCGACAATTGTAGACCGTTGTTCAGAACATCCTTGAATATCTTGCGGACCTTGTCTCTCCTGAAAAAGTAGATTTTGTTCTTTTTCTCCTATAATGAAGGCCCTTCTCCTCCTAGCACTGGCTTTTGAGCCCAGTCTATTTTTAATCCGCCCACCTTTCTCTTATCTTCATTGTCAGACTATTGAAGGCGTTGGTCTTGTTGGAGCTCCCGCTTTTATGGTTGTCGTCTTTTCTGCTCTTCCAAGACTTGTCACTCTGAGAGTCTGGGGTTGACTCTTGCTTCGAGCGTTCCAATATTTGAAATCTCTTGGTCAGCTCTTGAAATGTCTTGAGGCCTGCTGTATATAAGAATGGGACCATCCAATTGCTGAGGTTTCCAATGAGAAGGCTGACAGACCGGTCCTATTCCAGCGGCAGTTCCCACTTGACCGTAAGATTACACCATCGGGCGATAAAATCCATGTTGCTTTCGTTCTTCCCCGGCTTGGTCCTCACAAGGTCAGCAATGGAGATTTTATTACTGACACTCATAAACCTTTACCGAAACAAAGGCTCCATTTGGGCAAAAGTAGTGATGGACTCGTCTAGTATTCTCGCGTACCAATCAAAAGCGACAAGGTTGTTGACAAACTTTTGAAGTAGTGTATCATTGCCTCCTGTATTTCTGCAAGACGCTTTAAAGTGGGCAACGTGCTGATTTTTCTATCCCGTCAAATCTTCCAAACTTAGGAATGACGTAGCCAATGGGGAACTCGATTAGATCGTACTTGTTGGGGTAAAAATTTACACCCCGGTTGACCGAGTCAAAGTCAAGGTCAACCCCCAAGCTAGGTGGGCCGAAGCCCAGGTCAAGCGGGCCCATGCCCAAGTCAAGCCCACGGCCAGCCTCCCCATGGCAACGACAAAATCATGTAATAAATAATTATTATGTAATTTTTTATACATGAATGTATGTAAAATAGGCATAAAGCCAAATTTTTGTAAAGCCCATGGCTTATGTGCAAAAAGAAATGGCACATGAGCCATGGGCTAGGCAAAATGCCATTTTGTGAAGCCCAAGGGGCTATGTGTAAAATGTATGGCCTATAAAGGCAAGGATAATGAAATATCCCAACAACTTTTTCTCTCTCTAAAAAAAAGTTTCCAGATCTGAGATCTATTCTTCTTCTTCAAGGTTCCAAAACCTTCTTCTTTCTCTTGAATTAAATCAAGAGTTTTACTCTTCTTTTTATAAAACAAATTAGTTTTTCACCACAAAACCCACAAAGGGGAACTTGGATATGTCATCAGATCTTAAAAAGGAGAGATTTTGAGATTTCACATCTCTTGATCTTCAAGATCCAGCAAGCAACAGGAGAAAGAAGAAGAACCACTTCCATTAAACCCAAAACACATTCAGGAGCCCGACTCCTCTCTGATTTCTCTTTTGAGAAATCTTTTTTCAGGCTAAAAGCCTCTTGTCCACTCCAGCGCGCAGCGCAAGTGCGCAAAGCGCCCACGTGCCGACACGTGGCACGCGCGCTTGCGCACCTGCGCGCTTGCGCAAGTGCGCAAAGCGCCCGCGTGCCGACACGTGGTGCGCGCGCGCATGCGCTCCAACGCGCATTGCGCAAAGCGCCCACGTGCCGACACGTGGCGCGCGCGCGCTTGCGCACCTGCGCGCAGCGCTCATGCGCAAAGCGCCCACGTGCCGACACGTGGCACGCTTGCGCCTGAGCGCACAGCACCTAAGCGCACAGCGCTCAAGGCGCTGGCCCCCACGCATCCCTTAGATGCCTTTTCCCCCTCTTTTTATGTACATACATATACATATACATATGTATACAAATTCACACATATACATACTCCGCCACATTCTCCCCCTCCAAAAAATTTTCGGGCCGGGGCGCTGCCCCGAACCCCGCAAGGGGGCTGCTAGCCCCCTTGACCCCCAGCCCGCTATCCGGGTAGCGGGACCCCCGTAAAAACTCTGCGTGGCTCCCGATATATCCAAAACCCCCTTTCAAAACAAAACACACGCATCCTGCACATTGAGTTCGCATGACCAATTTAACCCGTTAATCGGAGGTTCCCTCGCCCCAAAGGCGAGGGGTAATTAACGGCAGCTTAGTCCGCGGCTGCCGGAGATTCAGATCCCCACAATCATTAAACCCCGGCCTACCCTAGGCAGGGGGAATCTATAGTACGCCTGACAAGCGCTCGCGTATTCCCATCTCACTGGGGTGACGAAAAACACCCTACAGACTCTGGCACGCCCGGTGGGACCAATCTCTCCTCCCATATTTCGGGTTAAACGTTCATGCGAACTTAATCAATTTACATGTCTATATTTATACTAAAATAATGCTTTTTCATGCAGATTTTCAAGCAATCACCTTCCGACGATGTCTTCGATGATGAACTCAGCTCCTGTCTCCTACACGATGAAGATAGACTCCAGGACGGTCCTTCCGGCCAGTCTCGGGCGACAATGGGAGGAGCCGCTGCTACCATTCGGCTCTATTATGTTCATACCAATTGGCACCATCCCAGCTCCTCAAGCCCCGGTGGCAGACAAACCGGTCTCGAAAGGCAGGAGACCAAATGTGGTGGTCGCGAGGGTACCTCAGCCCAAGCGCAAGTCCGTTTCCGAACGACTCTCCATGGCCCCAGCTGGGGGCAAGGCCACCAACACCAACAAAGCTACAATGCGTCCCGAGCAAGCTCTAGCGGTGCCCTCGACCACTGCTCGATCGGGTGTCTTCTCTAAGCCCCCCTCTGATCAACTCACAATGGCTCCCCGAGTAGTGGATGCCCGCCAAGCCTTCAAAATCGAGAAGCTGAGGGAGAAAAGGCTCAGATATAGAGCCAACAAAAGGGATAGGGCTCCTGCCAGGCTAAACTTCATGAGGTTCGAAGAACAGGGTTACCCCGCCAAAGATGAGGGGATGGCTGAATGTGTTATCCACACTGTCTACGTGGTGGGCACGCGCAGCAAGAGCAAGGACGGGGCCACCACATCTCAAACCCAATCTGGCTTGAATGTGGTGGCCGCTTCCCAAGAACAGCCGCTTCCGCTGGATGATGAAAACCCTCTTGATGAGGCTGATAGGCAAAGAGAGCCCTCAATTCATGAGGAGTCAGGCTCGGAAAGCGAAGATGAGCCAACTTTCCGTCCTAAGACCGCAGAGCAACAACTTCTCCAAGAGCTCCGAAAGCAGCTCAGAAGCAAAGACAAGGAGATGGCCAAACTCTACTCAAAGATCGACGACTTAACAAATGTCGTCTTACGGCTTACGGCCCAACTTGCCTCTCAGCCGCCCAATCAGGCGCAGGGCTCTCATGAACCGGGAAATGGTGTCCCAAAGCAGCCGACGCCTATTCCCTCAAATCCAAAAGTGGCCGGACCACATGAAAGTCAATCGCATCCTATCTCAGGAAATGTCTTGGCTACCGATGACAGTAGCCCGCTAACTCAAGATCAAATCATGGATTTGGTTGCCAGCAAAGTCAAAACATTGGTGGCCGAAGCCGAAGCGCGAAAAGATATCAGCAGTAGTGGGAGACCATATCCTGCTCAGTATGATCTGGTAGAATTTCCTAGCGGCTATGTCATCCCCAAATTCGGAAGATTCGATGGGACGGGAAATGCGAATCAGCATATCGCCCACTTCAAAGCCTCATGCGGAAATACTGGGGGCAATGATGCGCTTCTCCTCCGCCAGTTCGTTAATAGCTTGACCGATGTTGCTTTCGACTGGTACGCGAGCATACCGGATGGCTCCGTCACAACTTTTGTCCAAATAGAGTCTCTGTTTCGGCAGAGGTTCATGAGCGTCAGCGATAAGATTACCATTGCCGAGCTCGTAAGGACCAAGCCCAAGAGCGACGAAAGCAGCACGGATTTTATAACCCGATGGCGCAATCTCTCCGTCAAATGCGAACCGCCGATAGAGCAGGACCAATCTGTCAGTCTCCTCGTCGGAAATATCAACAATTGGATGGCCCCATTTTTATGCACCGCGGGTCTCAAAACATTCCAAGAGCTGACCAGGAAAGTCCAGATGCTGGAGCGCTCGAAACAGGAGTCCTCCTCTGATTCTCAAAATAACAATAAGTCCTGGAGAAACCGGAAGGACGATAATCGCAAAGGCGGAAACTCCGATGATTCTGAATCTTTCAACACTTCGGCTAACCGAAATAAGCAAGGGATGAGCGGACCTAGCGCCAACCAGCCTCGGAAGCCAATGTTCGGAGAGGGAGGAGAATCTCCACTGAAAGACAAGCTGGATAAGGTCTATTCCTTCAGAAGGGACAAAATCCGTAAAATATTCAAAGACGCTCTGAAGAACGGTCTACAACTGCCAGAGTCAAAAAGACCGCAGGAAGCGAATAGGACCGACGACCCCAAATACTGCCCCTATCACAGAGTGATAGGTCATGCCATAGAGGACTGCTCCGTCTTCAAAGATTGGGTCGAAAAGCAATATAAGGCAGGAGAGATAGAACTGTCCAAAGGCGTGTTAGTAAACAGTCAAGATGCGACCGCCAATTTCATACAAACGGAGACTGAAGTTCTTCGCGAAATGGATTCTCTCAGATATCCACCTCTCTCTGAAAACAATCGACCACCACGTCATTAAACTGGAACAGTCGACCTCTAAGTCGTTAAACTGGGAATGTAAAAAAAATGTGTGTATATAAAAAAAAATGTGTAAATAAAAGAAAAATAAAGAAAAGCCGAAATGATGGGGCAACTCGTAATAAAAATCAGCGAGTAAAAATAAAAATGAAAATAAAGCCGAAATGATGGGGCAACCGCGAATAAAAGCCGAAATGATGGGGCAATCGCGACCTTCGCGATAAGAAAAGCTGAAATGATAGAGCAATCGCGGTAAAACAAAAACAAAAACAAAACGCAAAAAAAAAAAAAGGCGAATGATGAGTCGCTCCTGGTACCATATTCCAGTGCAGCGATGCAGACGCCAACCAAAATCCAATTTCCCAAAATTCTCCCAGCCCTACGGCCAGTCCCCAATTTGACTACCGTATACAATCCATGGGCTCAAATAATTCTCAGCATACCCATGCCCCACCGCGACCACCAGTTACGCGGCCGGTCTCCGCCTTTGGAATTATGCTTCATTGGAAAGACCCACTCATGTGTCCTCACGATGCATGAGGAGAACAAACCTTCGTGAGATCCTTACGACTCACCAAGGAAAAACACACTTAGGAGTCCTCATGACTCTTAAGGAGAAAATACACTTGCGGGATCCTTACGACTCGTAGGGAGAAAATGCTTTTATGGGACCCTCACGGCCCATAAAATTGAAAAGTCTTAGGTGATAGGGATCTAAACCTGTCTCCTAAGCCAGCGCTCCCCAATCCCCAAGTGGCGAATGATGGGTCGCTCCTGGTACCATATTCCAGTGCAGCGATGCAGACGCCAACCAAATTCCAAATCCCATACCCCAATGGCGAATGATGAGTCGCTCCTGGTACCATATTCCAGTGCAGCGATGCAGACGCCAACAAAGTCCCGAAATTTTTATGGCCCTACGGTCTGGATCATACATCCTGCAAAACCGTATACAATCCACGGGCGTAAAACTATCCCAATCTCTCCCAAGTCCTCCCGGGACAAATGATGAGTTGCTCCTGGCATTATTCCAGTGCAGCAATGCAGATGCCAAACAAAAAAAAAACCAAATCCAAATCCTCTCGGTGCACATGATGAGTTGCTCCTGGCATTATTCCAGTGCAGCAATGCAGATGCCAAACAAACCAAATCCAAATCCTCTCGGGGCACATGATGAGTTGCTCCTGGCATTATTCCAGTGCAGCAATGCAGATGCCAAACAAAAACCAATCCCCAAATCCTCTCATGACAAATGATGATTCGCTCCTGGTACCATATCCCAGTGTAGCAATGCTGATGTCAACCCAAATCAAATCAAACCAACAACCTTTACGGCGGAATCATGCTCCGTCCCAGAATTTACCCCGTGTCGAAATCATGCTTCGCCTCGGGATATCTACCTTCCTTGCCGGAATTATGCTCCGCCTCGGAATCAAATCAACCAACCAGCTCTGCGTCGGAATCAAGCTTCGTCTCAAAATGTGCACCCCGTGTCGAAATGATGCTTCGCCTCGGTGTATCTTCCTTCCCTGTCGAAATTATGCTTCGTCTCGGAATCAAGTCAGCCAACAAGCTCTGTGCCGGAATCATGCTCCGTCTCAAAATGTATCCCGTGTCGAAATCAATGTTTCGCCTCGGAATATCTGCCTTCCTTGTCGGAATTATACTTCGCCTAGGAATCTACCTCTGCATCGAAATCATGCTTCGGTCAGAATGTTTGCCGCTCACCGGAATGATGCTCCGATCCTTAGAATCATGCTCCGCTCTTCGGAAAGATGCTCCGAACTCTGGAATCATGCTCCGCTCTTCGGAAAGATGCTCCGAACTCCGGAATGATGCTCCGATCCCCTGGAATTATGTTCCGCTCATCGGAACGATGCTCCGATCCTTGGAATTATGCTCCGCAAATTGGAATGATGCTCCGCCCTTCGGAACGATGCTCCGAATCCTGGAATCATGCTCCGCTCTTCGGAAAGATGTTCCGAACTCTGGAATCATGTTCCGCCCTTCGGAATGATGCTCCGAATCCTGGAATTATGCTCCGCTCTTCGGAAAGATGTTCCGAACTCTGGAATCATGTTCCGCCCTTCGGAATGATGATCCGAACTCCGGAATGATGCTCCGATCCCCTGGAATTATGTTCCGCTCATCGGAATGATGCTCCGATCCTTGGAATTATGCTCCGCAAATTGAAATGATGCTCCGCCCTTCGGAACGATGCTCCGAATCCTGGAATCATGCTCCGCTCTTCGGAAAGATGTTCCGAACTCTGGAATCATGTTCCGCCCTTCGGAATGATGCTCCGAATCCTGGAATTATGCTCCGCTCTTCGGAAAGATGCTCCGAACCCTGGAATTATGCTCCGGTCATCGGAATAATGCTCCGATCTCCGGAATGATGCTCCGACCCTGGAATTATGCTCCGCGCTTCGGAATGATGGTCCGATCCTTGGAATTATGCTCCGCAAATTGGAATGATGCTCCGCCCTTCGGAACGATGCTCCGAATCCTGGAATCATGCTCCGCTCTTCGGAAAGATGTTCCGAACTCTGGAATCATGTTCCGCCCTTCGGAATGATGCTCCGAATCCTGGAATTATGCTCCGCTCTTCGGAAAGATGTTCCGAACTCTGGAATCATGTTCCGCCCTTCGGAATGATGCTCCGAACTCCGGAATGATGCTCCGATCCCCTGGAATTATGTTCCGCTCATCGGAATGATGCTCCGATCCTTGGAATTATGCTCCGCAAATTGGAATGATGCTCCGCCCTTCGGAACGATGCTCCGAATCCTGGAATCATGCTCCGCTCTTCGGAAAGATGTTCCGAACTCTGGAATCATGTTCCGCCCTTCGGAATGATGCTCCGAATCCTGGAATTATGCTCCGCTCTTCGGAAAGATGCTACGAACCCTGGAATTATGCTCCGATCATCGGAATAATGCTCCGATCTCCGGAATGATGCTCCGACCCTGGAATTATGCTCCGCGCTTCGGAATGATGCTCTGACGTTGGAATTATGCTCCGCGAATCGGAATGATGCTCCGATCCTCGGGAATCATGCTCCCCGGGATGATGCTTCGCCTCCGGAATGATGTTCCACCTCGAAGTTCAGCTTCAAGATCCATCAATTTCATGCACACAACTCAAATGTGCGGTGTGCATTTATTGATGGGGGGCACTTTGTTGGGGTAAAAATTTACACCCCGGTTGACCGAGTCAAAGTCAAGGTCAACCCCCAAGCTAGGTGGGCCGATGCCCAGGTCAAGCGGGCCCATGCCCAAGTCAAGCCCACGGCCAGCCTCCCCATGGCAACGACAAAATCATGTAATAAATAATTATTATGTAATTTTTTATACATGAATGTATGTAAAATAGGCATAAAGCCAAATTTTTGTAAAGCCCATGGCTTATGTGCAAAAAGAAATGGCACATGAGCCATGGGCTAGACAAAATGCCATTTTGTGAAGCCCAAGGGGCTATGTGTAAAATGTATGGCCTATAAAGGCAAGGATAATGAAATATCCCAACAACTTTTTCTCTCTCTAAAAAAAAGTTTCCAGATCTGAGATCTATTCTTCTTCTTCAAGGTTCCAAAACCTTCTTCTTTCTCTTGAATTAAATCAAGAGTTTTACTCTTCTTTTTATAAAACAAATTAGTTTTTCACCACAAAACCCACAAAGGGGAACTTGGATCTGTCATCAGATCTTAAAAAGGAGAGATTTTGAGATTTCACATCTCTTGATCTTCAAGATCCAGCAAGCAACAGGAGGAAGAAGAAGAACCACTTCCATTAAACCCAAAACACATTCAGGAGCCCGACTCCTCTCTGATTTCTCTTTTGAGAAATCTTTTTTCAGGCTAAAAGCCTCTTGTCCACTCCAGCGCGCAGCGCAAGTGCGCAAAGCGCCCGCGTGCCGACACGTGGCTCGCGCGCTTGCGCACCTGCGCGCTTGCGCAAGTGCGCAAAGCGCCCGCGTGCCGACACGTGGCGCGCGCGCGCTTGCGCTCCAACGCGCATTGCGCAAAGCGCCCACGTGCCGACACGTGGCGCGCGCGCGCTTGCGCACCTGCGCGCAGCGCTCATGCGCAAAGCGCCCACGTGCCGACACGTGGCGCGCGCGCTTGCACACCTGCGCGCAGCGCTCATGCGCAAAGCGCCCACTTGCCGACACGTGGCGCGCTTGCTCCTGAGCGCACAGCACCTAAGCGCACAGCGCTCAAGGCGCTGGCCCCCACGCATCCCTTGGATGCCTTTCCCTCTCTTTTTATGTACATACATATATATATACATATGTATACAAATTCACACATATACATACTCCGCCACATTCTCCCCCTCCAAAAAATTTTCGGGCCGGGGCGCTGCCCCGAACCCCGCAAGGGGGCTGCTAGCCCCCTTGACCCCCAGCCCGCTATCCGGGTAGCGGGACCCCCGTAAAAACTCTGCGTGGCTCCCGATATATCCAAAACCCCCTTTCAAAACAAAACACACGCATCCTGCACATTGAGTTCGCATGACCAATTTAACCCGTTAATCGGAGGTTCCCTCACCCCAAAGGCGAGGGGTAATTAACGGCAGCTTAGTCCGCTGCTGCCGGAGATTCAGATCCCCACAATCATTAAACCCCGGCCTACCCTAGGCAGGGGGAATCTGTAGTACGCCTGACAAGCGCTCGCGTATTCCCATCTCACTGGGGTGACGAAAAACACCCTACAGTACTGTGCAGGATATGGTCGTCCACTGCTACCAATTTCATTCTGAGCTTCGGTTTCAGCCACCAATGTTTAACCTTGCTGGTGACCAAATTCATTATTCGATCTTATGTTAGCGGGATGGTGCTATCTTAGGCCAAGGCATCCCAAGAAATGGAATGTGGCCGGCTTTCGCGTGGCTCGCCTATACTCGAACCTATAGGGACAGGCATTGGTTGCTTCAGGTCATTATCACCCGGCTCATGAGTGGAAACTTGTGCTTGATTGATTGGCGTCTGGCAATTTGAGCCGTAAGCTGCATCACGACATTCGTCAAGTCGTCGATTTTGGAGTAAATCTTGGAAATCTCTTTATCTTCGCTCCTGATCCGTTTTCGGAGCTCTTGAAATAGCTCTTGCTCTGCGGTCCTGGGCGGAAAGTCGGCTCTTCTTCGCTATCCGAGCTTGACTTCATATGAACCGAGGGGTCTTTCTACCTATCGGCCTCATCAAGAGGGTTTTCATCGTCATGCGGAAGCTGATCTTGGGAAGTGGCGGCCACATTCAAGCCAGGTTGGGCTTAAGATGTGGTGGTCCTGTCCTTGATTTTGCTGTGAAGATTGTCGATGGGATGAGTGCCCGCAATGTAGACCGTATGGATAACATATCCGGCCGTCTTTTCATTATTGGCAGCTGATTTCGCGGATCGCTGTCCTGGCCCTTCTATTTCGGTAACGGACAATCGATTGAAGACGGCTGGCCTAACTGGGTTCTTAAGTGGTGCTGGCACTGCTTTTCTGGATTTGCCCTGCTGCTTTCGTGCTACTTTCGTGCGGCACAGAGCGCCTGATAGACTCTTGAAGAAATAGTGTTATGCTTTCTCTGTTGGGGCTGGAAAACATCTCTCTGTAGCATCGTTCGGACTGATGTCTTCTTAATTCTGGTGATCATGGCGTTTTTCTGAACCCACTTCAGGAGTTCGAAGGAGTTGCTAAATTTTATGGCCGACTCAACTATCGATGCGGGGTAACCCTGCTCTTAGAACCTCATAAGATCCACTTGGCTGGAGTCTTGGCCCTCTTGTTGGCTAGATACCTGAGCCACTTCTGTCTCAAACTTTCTGTTTTGAGCACTTAAAAGGCTTCGACTCTTTGGGAAAATGCCGTAGACTGATTGACAAAGTGTCCAGAGAAGACACCCGCTCGCGCGATTGTCAAGGGCACCGTCTGAGCTTGCTGGAGATGCTTTATAGCTTCATTGGTGTTGATGGCCTTGCCCCCGGTCGGAACAGTGGAAAGCCGTTCGAATACGGATTTGTATTTGGTGTGGGATGCTTTGGCGATCACAACGTTCGGCCTCCTGCCCCTTGAGGTCGGTTAGGCTGCTTGGTTTGCCGGGGTCTCCGCTAGATGAGCACTTCTGGCAGGGTAGATGATGACAAAACCAAATTAACGGGAAGGCTTTACCTATTGTTGGTTGAGACTTGCAGGGAGAACCATGCGAATATTAATCTTGACAACGTAAGGGATCGAAGTTGCTTCAGAGATCGAACTGGTCCATAGAGACATTCTCGTTGAATTTGAAGATTGTGATTGGAAAGCTGTTATCTTGTACAAAAAAGCATGATTTCAGTACAAGAAATTGATATATATATGGATTGAGCTCGCATGAACCTTTATTCCGAAATACGGGAGGAGAGAAAACGTCCTACCGGGTGTGCTAGAATCTGTAGAGTATTTTTCGTCACCCTATTGAGATAGGAATATACATCGCTTGTCAGGCGCATTACAAATGCCTCCTGCTTAGGGTAGGCCAGGGTTTATTGATTGTGGTGATCCGAATCTCCGGCAACCGCGGACTAAGCTGCCGTTAATTACCTCTCGATTTTGGACCGAGAGAACCTCCGATTGATGAGTAAAACCAGTCATGCAAACTCAATGTGCGGTGTGCGTATGTTGTGTTTTGGACGTATCGAAGGTCTCGCGGAGTTTACAGAGGTCCCACTATCTGGATAGAGGGCTGGGGATGAAAGGGGCTAGCAGCCTCCTTGCGGGGTACGGGACAGCGCCCCGTTAGAAATTTTTTCTAACGGGTGATGTGTTTTGAGTGTGGAACGTGAGGGGAAAAAGGGGTGAGGAGCGTCCTAAGGACGCATGAGTGGCGCATGGACGCTGAGCGCTAGCGGGTCACGTGCGCGGCACTCGGACGCTGGGCGCCAGTTGGTCACGTGCACGGCACGCGACCGCTGGAAACAGCAGCGTAAAAAGGGGCTTAGCCCCTAGGCTGGAAGTTGAAGTCCCAAGGGGCTTTGGAGTTGAACTCCTGAATAGGAATTGGGTATAGATTTGGAGTTAAACTCCCAAAAAATCTGGATTTGAAGTTAAACTCCTTTGAGAATTTGAATCTTGGAGTTGAACTCTTCAAAGATGTTTAGGGATGATCAAAGGGGACCCCTTTCTTCTCTCTCGAGCCTTGGATTCTCCCAAAGTGGGATTTTTGGATATGGGTCTTCTTTCTTCTCCTCTCTTTTTTGCTGGATCTTGGAGAAAAAAGGATGTGAGATTAAAAATATCCATTTTTGGGATTTGATGGGAGATCTGAACTCCTCTTCAAGGGTTTTATGGTGAAACTTTATTTAGATTTGAAAAGAAGAGAGCTAAGCTCTTGATTTAATTGGAAATGAAGAGGAAAAAAAACTTGAGAGGAAGAAGATGGAGGCACGAACCCTAGAATTTTTAAGAGAATGAAAGTTGTTGATTGTTTCATCATATTTGCCTTTTATAGGCTACACACTTTACATATAGTCCCTTGAGCTTTTCCATATGGCATTTGTGTCACCCCATGCCTTATATGTTTATTTATTTTTGCACATAAATCATGGGGCTAATAAAATTTTGGCTTTTTGCCCATATTATATACATTTATTTCTAAAAAATTATATTAAACTAATTTATGACTTCATTCCTTTTGTCATGGGGCCGGTCCTCTCCATTCTCGGTCTTGACCTGGGCTCGGGCCCACTTGGCTTAGCCCGGGCCCACTTGACTTGGGTTGACTTTGGATTTGAGTAATTTTTTACCCCAACGTGGCTATGCTCTGTTCTTTTGACTTCGACTTGACCAGACGTCTGCATTCTCTCTATCAAACGTCCGGCATTGCTCTAGATTTCTGACATAGCTCTCTTGCATGTCGAGACGTCTGTACTTCTCACATAAGACGTCTGCACTTGGAAGTTTCTCCACAATTTTAACAGAGAGTCCTCACCCAAAGGAGGTGAGACGTCAATTGTTCCAAGTGATGTTGTGGAGAAGATGGAACCTTGTCTCCATAAACTCATGACCAAAATGTCGGAAGTAGGGATTATACTATGAATTAAGACTGTCTGCAAGGATGTCCGTAAACAATAACTTTGGTGACGGAAGCGTTCTTCCAATGGAAGCCATGAGAACTTAATGAGAGATTTTGGAGGAGAACTGTGTTGATTTGAAGTGGCAAGTGGGTGATATCTTGTTGGTTGATAACCTCAGTGTTAGCTATGTGCAAGTAGTTTGATTGAAAATATGAAGGTTGGCTTATTTGCATTGAACATTTTGTTGTTATGGAGCAATGTGTTGGGTTTATGTCTCGTATTTGTTTATGTATCTATGAGCTATTTGGACCAGACCATTTAAAGTTATAAATATCTCTCTTTCTATATAGGCTTGAAAGATATAACTTTTAGCGTGAGGGTTGTTGTGTCCCCTCTCTTATGGGGTGAGAGCACGAGAGGGAAGATAGAGACGTGAGAGACAGCTGTGTTGTGTAAGAGTTTTGTAATTTTCTTCTGTCAACAGAATATTCATGTTTATGTTTTCCTCCATGAATATAGGCCCCAACAGTTGAACCACGTTAAATCCATTGTGTTGTTCTTTTTCTATGGATTGTGTGGCTGCTATCTTATGTTCTTGGTGATGGTGTGGGGAACAGAATCCCCAACTCAATTAGGAATATAATACCCTTATTGTATTATATTTATTTTGTATTGGATCCCGCAAAGCCAGCGCCGAGCATAACTTGAAACTATTTGCGGTGAAAATTCTGAAAATTTATGATATTTAGGTCCTTCCTCTAAACTCTTCAAAGGTCAATCATTTATTTTCTTACTCCTTCATTAACATCCGCTTTGAAAGGGGTTTCACATTTCAGGTATCTTTGGTGCAAAATCTTTTGAAACCCGACATGATGCTTCCAAGTTCCAAACAACAAACTAACTGAATATTTTATCTCTGTTCTAAAGTTCAAATTTTGAAAGGGGAAAAAAGAAAGAAAGAAAGATCAGGTAAATTGCTTGTTACTAAAAAAATTGATATTCTGGCAGTTTGAATGAACGGAAAATTTAAACTGCGGATTTGTGGGTTCTAACTCACATCGTGCGCTACTCCATTATTTTTATGGGTTTGAGGGTGATGTAGTGGCCTTACCTAGGCCATAACAGGCTTCAGGGCTGTTTTTTTGTGTTAGGAGGGCCTTAGTGGCCTTACCCATGCCGCTACGAACCCCAGGGTTTTTTCGGCCCGTAGTGCTCTAGGTCAGGCCACTGCAGCTTTTGGCCTATTTTTATAGCTCCTTATCGTAAATTTATAGACATCATGTTCTTTCTTTTCATTTTCTTTATAATAATTTAAAATTTTATTTTGAAAAAGGTTTTCAAGTGCTCTTTCTTGAAGCATAAACAAAATCGCTCAGGTCTAAACTTCAAATAGTTTCATATTTTTAGCATTTCCGATGCAAAATGTTTTGAAACTTGACATAATGCTTCCAAATAACAAACTACTTTAGAACTATTTAATTTTTTTCTTAAACCCACTGCTATTTTATTGAAATTTATTTTTAAGAGAAACGGGGAAAAGAAAAGATCAAGTAAATTAAGGACTTAAATCCAACAAATAAAAAGGGAACGCGAAAAGGTTTCGTGAGTAAAAAAAGAAAGACTGTCCGTGAGCTTGTAAATTTCCAAAAGGGCGCAAACTCATTAAAAAAAACGCCAATAGCATAATTTGTAGAGTATTTTTCGTCACTCATTTAGATAGATGCGCTAGCTTGTCAGGCGTTGTACAGATCTCCCGCCCGCCCGACCGATAGTAGACAAGGGTTTATTGATTGTGGAGATCCTAACCTCCGGCAGCCGCGAATAATACTGCCTTTAATTACACCCTCGCTTTAAGGCGAGAGAATCTCCGATTAACAGGTCATGCGAATCATACGAAGTTAGTATGAAATGTGTGCTTGTTTGAACAGGAAAGTTTGTTTTATTTATGGATGTTTTATTTATTCCATTATTTTTATTTTTATTTCTATTTCTTGTCTACCTATCTATTTATTTATTTTGTAAAGAAAGAACCGAGTGCTCCCTAAAGGGGCACTCGGGTCCCCCATTAGGGGTCCGCGGGGTCCGGGTCCCCCTAGGGGCACCTGAGGGTTGGGGGCCCTTGGGGGCACCCGAGTCCGGGTGCCTCCTCCTGGGTCCTGCCGGAGTTTGGGTCCCCCCTATGGGGCACCTGAATCCGGGTGCCTCCCTTACGGACACCCGGGGTCGGGTGCCCCCTCGGGAGGCATTGGCGGCGGCTCTTGTGGGGGGTGCCTGGGTCGGGCACTCCCTGGCAGATTTGTTGTTTTGTTCAACCTTTTTACTTTAGTTTGTTTTCTAAAAAGGACTTAGTATAGGGATTTTGACGAAATTTCTGCAGTATAACCGTTAGATTTCGTCGTTTTCGTTTAGTGATACATAGATCGAAACATATGTTTCCGTATTTGTGAAGTACGAATGGAAATCCACAATTAAGAATGGAGTACGGATCGAAATCCGTATCCCAGAAGGTTTCCCTGAAAGAGAAGCCATGGGCTTTCCCTCTTATGGGGTCATTCTCAACCTTCTTCTTATTTTAATGTTAAAAGGGCTCTCTTTTATTCTTGGATCGTGAACTTGAGTTTTGGATGAGAGAAAAGGAAGTCTCTTTCCTCTTACTTATGCTTTGGATCTTGAAGTAAAGTTATTTTAAGAGATGGATTCTCTTTTTTCTTCCGCTTCTTTTATTTGGATTTTTTAAGAGAAAAATGAAAGAGATCCAAAGAAATTGTTTTATATGGGTTTGATGGAGAAAAGAGGACCCTTTAATTGGTTTGACGGATTATTTCTCTTTTCTTTGAGAAAAAAGAACTCTTTCATTTGATTTTTGAAGAAGAAGATGAACCTTTAAGAGAAAGAGAGGATGGAGGAAAAAAACCTAGTATTTTTGTAGGGATAGAAAAATTATCATTTCATCATATGGCTAGCCTTTTATAGGCTCACAACTTTACATTTAGCCTCTTCGGCATTACATAATTGGCTTTTTACCTTTTCATAACCATGTGCGCACTTATTTGAACATTAGTCATTGGCTTTACAAAAATTTAGCTTTTTGTTTATATCCTTTACATTTTCACACCTATTTACATATAAAATCTATTTATTACAGATTTCTTTCTCTTTCTCTTCCATGGCCAGCCGGTTTCGCTCGGGCTTGAGGCGGTTTAGGCATGGGCTCTGATCGGTTGGACTTGGGTCCACTTATTTGTGCGTTGAATTTGACTTTAACATTTTCATTTTCGGCAGTGGGGTTTAAATTTTAACCCCAACATCCAGAACACTGAAAAAATTTCTAAAAAGAAGAAGCAGGGGAAGCTCGAGATGGAGGTCGGAGATGAAGGAGGAGCCACGAGGGGAGGTTTGTGACGGGTGGGTGCTAAGGACAGATAAGAAGAAGAAGATGACAACGACGATGATGACGGGGGCGGCGGCTGTGGCGGCGGCAATTTTACGGATGGAGTGGGAGGATCTCGAGAGGAGGTTGGAGAAGGAGGGAGGAGGTCGGTGATGGGTGGGGGCCAAAGAAGAAGAAGAAGAAGATAATGATGGAGGTGGTGGCTGTAGTAGTGTCGATTTTGGGGAGGGGATGGGAGGATCTTGAGGAAAGGGATGGTGGAGGGACGGGAAAGGTCGGGAGGAGGTGGGGGAAAAGCGGGACGAAGAGGGAGGAGATCGGGGAAGGGGTAGGGGATGCGGTTGGAGGTCGGTGAGGCGTAGGGGACGGCGATGCGACGGTTGTAATCTTTTGTGTTTGCTTTTCCACTGTTTCAAATTTTGTTCCTCGGTAATCTTCAATGTTTACTTTTTCATTGTTTCAAATTTCCCTCTACTATTATAACTAGCACAAGAAAGAGTCACATGTTCTTTTCTCATTTTTTTCAAAAGAAAACTTCGACAATCCAATCAACCGTTAATCCCAATGATGTTCACGAATGAGTCTCTTCACATGATTATTTGTCGCTTCTTCCCCTCCCCCCTCCCCCCCAAATCTCTTTCTCTCTCCTCCATTCCCCAACCTCATCCTTTCCCCCTCAAAAAAAATATATATCTATACTTCTATATAATGCAAATGGATTTGGTTAGAAACCACCCTTTTCTTTTTTAAAAAAACAAAGAAGAAAGGAGAAAAATTCTCTATTCTTAAAGCCTTCACATTATCATACAAAGAGACAAAAATAATTAATTGTTATGTTAAAAATAAATCTTAGAGCCTCCACATCATCAAAGAAAAGGACAAAAGTAATTAAAGTTCTCCATTTTTTGAAAAACAAAGAAAAAAATGAACTTTCTAGAACTTTGTAGAAATTAGTTTAAATTCCAAATTCAATCTACATTATACTCAAATTTAAGAAGAAAAAAAAGAACTTTCTAAAGATTATTTTAATCGTATCATTTTTCAAATTTTACTTTCATTTACTTATAATTACCTTCTTTTACTTAAATATGGTAAATAACATATATTATAATATTTTCTAGAATACTCTTGATCCAAATTACTAAAATGACTATTTTATTCACTTATTAACATTCAAATTAATTTTACACCAAAGGCCCCCCATTTTATATTTATCCACGGACTCAATATTTTTTTTTGTACTCTAAATAGGATGAAACTACAAACATGCATCGTACGTGCAAAATGCTGGTATACATAAAGCTAGCTTTGAATTTTCAAGCAAAATTCTGTCCTCTTGTGGAAATTGATGGTAAAGCCCCTCATCTTCCTTATAATTATAACCTATATATATCTACATATACATATATTTATCTATCTATCTATCTTTTTGTCATCTAGCGGAAAATTGTACGTAAACCCCTCGGTTTCAAAATTTAGTTATGATTGCAAAATTTTGCAAATAAACTCCAGGAATACACTTTGAAAAAAATGCTTTAAAATTCCGTCAAAATATCAGACCATTTGGATGTATTCTGATTATTTTGGTGTTTATGGAAAAATTTAAATTTATGATTTAATACAGCTATATTGGGAAATCATTGGTTAATGCAATTTTCAAGTTCCTTTTTGTCATCTAGCGGAAATTCTTGGTAAACCCCTCAATTTCAAAATTTTGCCATGGTTGCAAAATTTTGCACATATAAATTCAGTAAATACACTTTGAAAAAAATCCCTTAAAATTTCGTCAAGAGGCTCTTTGGATGAACTCTGATTATTTTGGTGTTCGTAGAAGATTTTTAATTTGCGATTTACTTCGGCTATATGGGAAATCGTTGGTTAATGCATTGTCCATTTTTCTGTCAAATTCAATTTTCAATCTTTTTTTTTTGTCATCTAACGGAAAATTATAGGCAAGACACTTTGGGAAAAAAAACCTTTGAAATTCCGTCAAGATATTAGACCGCTTGGATGTATTTTGATTATTTTGGTGTTCGTGAAATTTTTTTAGTTTTCTACTTAATATGGTTATATTGGGAAAATGTTGCTTAATACATTGTTCATTTCGCTTTCAAATATACAAATGAAAAATTGGATGTATATGGGTTACACAGGGATCCTGCCAGTAAGTATTCAAATATACACCTTAAAACCAAGTAAAAAATGATGAGTATGATAATCCTTAGATTTGTATAGCTTGTAAACGGATTAATATTCTTCAAGTCTACTATTATATTAGTACATACTGTGGGCATGTCACAAATGTATTTGAGGCTTAATTTCAAACTTGATACCATGAACACTTAAAAGACTATCATGAACTTCTAAAATGATGCGAAGCCGTCATTAACTTTTCTTTGTACCAGAAAATTCCCTAACGGAGCTAATATGTGATTAACAAAAAATATAAAATGACAAAAATACCTAATATATATCAATTTAAAAAACCAATCTATTTATAGTACTCTGCTAAATGAAAATAAACAATCTTTAGGATTGCTCAATTTTGATAGTCCCCTCTTACTATCACCCTCAATTTTATTTGTTCCACTCTCTGTATTAATTATATTATTATGGTTACAATAGCAGAATTTAATAAAAGAGAATGGTATTAGTAAAGTAGCAATGTAGATGGTTACATTATAAAATATTATAAGATAAGTTTTAAATAATTTATCATCATCATTATCATCTCCATTGTTTATAGTTCACCCTCTCATCTATGATCTATGATACTATTCAAAGTGAAATAAGACCGATTTTTCCTTTTTCTAAGTAAAAGCAAGACCAATTTTTGTTACCCAATTTGTAGAATTACTCTGTTATCTACACACATATATATACTATCTTACTAAAAGTATATTTGACTATAAAGAGGGAAAGTAATTCTAAAAACTGGAGGGGTGGTATTTAATCAAATAAAAACTGAAATCAATTAGCCTGATAGAGTCACCAATTCTTCCAAAGTAGGGGTTGTTAATCAAATTTTTATAAATAACCGAGATTAATGTATTTTCAATTCTTTGTTTTTTATTTTTTATTTTTGGGTTTACAGATTCCATACTAGCCCAAAATTTGTGGGAAGACTCGTGCTTGCTTTGACGCTCAAATTTTTGCTGCCCAAAATTTGTGGGAAGAACTTTCCTGGACCGCTGAGCATTGCTAATGTCGTCTTTGTCTAAATCCTAGACATCGTAATCTTTCTTACATAAAACTTAAGCCGATGAATAAATTATAAGAATGTGACAGAGCCATTTTTTGATTTCTCGAAACTTCAACCATACGTGTAAAGACTAATGAATATGAGGCTCGGTGTAGTTCTACAGTTATATACTTTCATTTATCTATATATTTCTCTGTTGCTTTTATTATTTTCTAATAATTTAGATATATAATAAGATGCATTTCCTTGTAGTACATAACTTTCCTTTGAACCATGCGTTTTCTTGAATAACGGTTTGTTGGAAGAATGATACCAAGCTTAATTATGACTAATTTTAACAAGAGCCGAAAGTTTGAGCATTCCCAAATCCCGTGCTTAGGAACTTTGCATTTTTAATACATGTCTTTATCTAAGATCTGAATCCATAACTTTAGGCTTTAACTATTGAAAAATAAAAAGTACCATCAATGAGAATTCTAGATCTTTTGAACAATGGAGTATTTTACTTTCTCGAATACCAACGGTCCGTATTTCCCATTTTGAGCTCTTCACATTTCGTCTTTTATCCAAGGTAAGTAACTAGACGTTTGTTCTCATTTACCACGTTACCTTCTTTTCTTTCTTCCTTCCTCTTCGGATCCATGTAACTATACGAGTGTGCAGGAGGAAAATGAGATCCTGAAATGATAAGTAGAATAAATTAGCCATCCCCTTTCCATTAATGGAGTTACCCGAACTCTAACCCGGGTCTTTTCCATAGGCTACTCCAAATCCCTCTGACTATACGAGTGTAGTGCTTTAAAGGAGCTTGTTTGCAATTGAAACCCTTTAAGATAGTCAGAAAAATGCTAATCGGTTGCTAGGGATTGTTTAGAGATGTTTAGCAAATAATCAAATTATAAACATCAAGTAAATAACAACTTACCCTTATTTTATTTCTTTTCTTAATTTCTTGTATGTTCCATAAATGCGTGTGAAGAAAAGAAATCCATGTTTGGCACTTATCTCTTCTATATGAATCCAGCTTTCGACATATGTTTTTCTAATTACTTATTATATGGTCTTCTTGTATAATTCCAAAAGACTATAATCTAACTAAAATTACTTATTTTAATGTGCATATATTTCTTAATTTTAATTCCAAATTTATTTTTACTTATCTTCAACTTTCAACTGTATTCTTATTGGAGTTGTCCATATAAGAACTTCCGGAGAGCAAATTTTATGGTGAGACCTATACTCCTTTGGTAAATTAATAATCACATTATTAAGTGACAAGCTCTCCACGTACGTGGCACATGCAAATACCTAGTTTTTTCTAATATAAATTGGTAATTCTGTCATTTTCTCTGTTTTATTAATCAAATGTTAACTCCATTATGGAGTTTTCTAGTACAAGAAAAGTCCGTGGTAGCTTTTGTTCATTTCAAAAGTCTGTGGTAGTTCAAAATTCCACGGACTTTTCTTGTACTAGAAGACTCCCTGTTAACACTTTGATTAACAAAACAGAGAAAATGACAGAAGGGTCTTGCTAACAGGTGCATCCAGGGCATCTGTTAGACCCCCTATTAAAGGACAACTTTTTGAAGACTGGTGTATAGTACAAAGAGCCTTAGCCTCTCTTTTGGAAAGAGAGCATTAAATATGCTGCATGACCTATTTTTTAATCAAATACCAAGTTTGCCCTCTGCATCACCTCCTTCCTCCTTAAGACCCCAACAGCCCTCACCACCTTTGACCATCACCGGCGACTCCTTCTCCTTTCTTCTGCTCCGCCTTCTCCTTTCTTCTGCTCAAACACTGTCGACCCCTTGCCGAGACCTCACCGTTGCCGACGCCACCATCTTCCTCATCTCGAGATCCCATCTCCAGCCCACAGTCGTACCCATCCTTCTCCTTCAAACAACCGAGCACCCTAGCCTGCAACCCTTCTCACTGTCGCCTTCATCATCTTCGATTCCATCGTCTCCACCCTCTACAAACCGAGATACATCAACCCATGACCCCATCGCCATCGCCTTGCCTCCACAACTGCCTGTTGGGCTCAAAAATTACAACCCGGTTGACCAAGTCATAGTCAAAATCAAAGTCAACCCCAAGCCAAGTGAGCCCAAGCCCAGGTCAAGTGGGTCCATACCCAAGTCGAGCCCAAACATGAAGAGGTCGGTCTCCTCCATGCCAAGAAGAAATTTATGTAATAAATAAGTTTGATATAATTTTCATGCTTGAATGTAAAATAAATGGACAAAAAGCCAAATTTTTGTGAAGCCCGTGGCTCATGTGCAAAAAGAAGTAAGCACATGAGATATGGGATGAGCAAAATGCCATTTTGTAAAGCCCAAGAGGTTACGTGTAAATTTGTAAAGCTACAAAAGGCAACATAATGATGAAATGAGAATGATTCATTTCCCCTCAAAATCTAGGGTTTCTGTGCCCCCTTCTTTCTCAAGATTCTAAACCTTCTTTTCCTTTTTTAAATTAAATCAAGAATTTAACTGTTCTTTTCCAAAAAGAAACCGTTTTTCACCATAAAACCCTTCAAGGGGAACTCAGATCTCCCATCAAATCCCCAAAAGGGGTGACTTTTAAGCCTCGCCCCCTTTCCTCCAAGATCCAGCCAACAGAGAGGATGAAAAAGGAGACCTGTCCAAAAATGCCACTTTGGGAAAGATCCAAGGCTCAAGAGAAAACCCAGGGCTCAAATGAGAAGAAAGGGGTCCCATTTCATCATCTCGGAAAATCTCTTAGGAGTTCAACTCCAAAAGTTAACCGAGAGTACAACTCTCAGTGCAGAAGCTAAGCCCTTTTGTCCTTTTTTTAGGAGTTTAACCCCAAAAGTCAATTGGGAGTACAACTCCCAGAATAGGGGCTAAGCCCCTTTTTCCCGCTGAAGCCCGGCGGCCGCGTATCAAGCACGTGGGGCGCCCAGTGCCCGCGTGCCAAGCATGTGAGGCACCCACGCGTTCTTTGGACGCTATTTCCCTTTTTTATATATATATATATATACACACTCCACAACACTTTTCTCATGTCGGGGTCAAAAGTTTCACCCCGATCGACCAAGTCAAAACTAAGGTCAACCCCAAGTCAAGTGGGTCCGAGCCTAAGCTAAATAGGCCTAAGCCCAAGTCAAGACCAAGCATGATGCAATAAATTAGTCTAAATGTAATTTTTAGAAATATATGTATGTAAAATGAGCAGAAAGCCGAAATTTTGTAAACCCCATGGCTTATGTGCAAAAAGAAATAAATACATAAGGTATGGGGCGGCACAAGTGCCATTTGGTAAAGCCCAAGGGGCTATATGTAAAGTGTGTAGCCTATAAAGGCAACATGATGAAAAAAATCAAAGGATAACTTTTTCTCTCTCTAAAAAAATTAGGGTTCTGTGCCTCCTTCTCCTTCCTCAAGGTTCTAAACCTTCTTCCTTTTTCTTAAATTAAATCAAAAGTTTCACTATTCTTTTCCCAAAAAGAAATAGTTTTTCACCATGAAGTCCACAAAGCGGAGCTCAGATCTCCCATCAGATCTCTAAAATGAGAGATTTTTAAGTCTCACCCCCACTTTCCCCCCAAAATCCAGCCAACAGAAAGGAGGAGAAGGAGACCCATCTCCAAGAATCCCACTTTGGGAAAATCCAGGACTCAAGAGAAAAGAAAAAGATCCTCTATAATCAGCTCCAAAAATCTCTTAGGAGTTTAACTCCACAAAAAAAATAATAATAATAATAATAAATCCTTTTTTTTGGGAGTTTAACTCCAAAAGTCAATTGATAGTACAACTCCCAGTGCAGGGGCTAAGTCCCTTTGTCCCTTTTTTAGGAGTTTAACTCCAAAGATTAGTTGGGAGTACAACTCTCAGTATAAGGGGCTAATTCCCCACGTTTTTCTTGCTAGCGCCCAGCGTCCGCGTGCCAAGCACGTGATGCGTTGGCGCTCAGGCGTTCTTGTTGGATATAGTGCCCTCAAAGTCAATTATTGGATCACAGGCACGTGATTGCAATGATTGAGGGAGGACCTATACCGGTAGGACAGTCTTACTCAAGATGATAGTATGCTATCTGTTTTATCTTTATCATCGTGTACTGCTTTAAGTGACCTTACAGGTCGCTATTACACGTTGATAAAGCCCCTAGGATTCTTGCTTGACTGCCAGCGGTATGATAGCGATCATATACGTGGGAGCTGGGGTCTATAAGCACATCCTTAAAGTGGTCCCTAGTCGTGGGAGTTTTCGAGACAGGGCATCGATACTCCAGAGTAGACTAGTGTATACAGTCGAGACCCCGACGAGGGGCGGTGGTCGGTCTCACAAGCCACTGGTGTCAGTTGGTTCACCTAAGATGTATACAGGTGCTCATTGGGTTATGAGTACACCAGACATGATTCGCCGGGAACATACTAGTTGGTATTATACCCGACATCAGATAGCAGGTTCCTGGTGACATGTGTACAGGTTAGTTCATCGACCTGAGATCGTCATTTGTCTGGTGTGAGTTCCCACTGTACTTTGATTACTACCCTACCACGGCTCAAAGGAGTCGTGCAAACAGGTTTTAGTTGGGTACAGTCCCGAGCCACATGGAGGCAGTGAGCAAATCGGCAGGGGTTCGTCTCTCTCGGTATTGGGGGTGAGATCACGCTGTGTCTAGGAGGGCCATTACACGAAGTCCTTGGCCAAGGCAGGAGATCTACTGGTAGGTATTCCAGTGGTATGGGCTACACTCCGACACGACTTGTACCGCTTTTGGGGATCTGACTTTTACCAACCCCCTAGGCCCGCCATGCGATGCTCATAGACGAGCGGACCAGACTGTATGGATATTGTCACTGACAGGCTCAGTAGGGTGTCAGGATGAGTTCGCTCATCGACGTCCCTTTTGGTCAATACCTGGTAGCCCGTTACGTACGGCTAATACCTCTGACGTGCTAGTGGTTAAATCCACAGCCAAAGTATTGACGAGTCTTTAGAGTCCCCTATAGATAGTTTCTCAAGTTTCAGGCGAAACGTTGTAGAGGCCATATGGATTTATGGCAGGGTTCGAACATACGCGTGCACTTGTGCACGTGTCATGGTTCGGACGGATAATACTAGCGGGCTTTGGTTTAAGCCAGATCCTAGTATAGTACAGTGTAGATTTTGTCTCATTGCATTTGTATTCGGTCGGAATACAAATGTGGGTATGTATATACAGTCGCGGGGTTTTCCTGTAATTTATTACGGGATCGTCTTTTTTGAAGTTGCCAGTTTGCATTCCGTTTCGGCCATTTTCTTTTATTTTTTCTTGGCTGAAATTCCTTTGATTGGGGGGGCGGGGGGAGGGTTTCTTTTTGCAAATGTGCAATTAGTAATGGATAGGGTTTTGTGGCACATGGTTGCTTTATATGGTTCTAGCATCTTTTGCTTTTTCATGCTCATTGCTTGCATTTAATGTGAGGGGATTGATTAGGAAATGGTGTGACCTTTATTCCTCATTATCAACACCTTTTTCCTTATGCTCACCCATTCTCTTCTTATGCTCACCCCTTGCCTTTTTCCCTCCTCCATATACATGGCCGGCCACATTTTTGAGAGGTAGAGGATTCTTTTGGTGTGGAAAAATGTTGATTTCATTTTTGGCTTGCAATAAAAATTCCTTAGCTCATTTCCATAGTTCATTCCTCCATCCAAAAGTGGCAACTTCATAAACCCTCGAGACATAGCGTTCTGCACTCAGTCTACAGCAATCTTGGACACGTCGGCTAGCCAACTTCGTGTCCAAGTTGCCTCGGTTCAGAGGTGGGAGCCCGTAAAAGGACTTCTCGATGCGGTGCTTTTCCGACAAGGAGACCGGAGATCAGTGATGCCGCGAGGAGCTTGGGATGGTGGCCGAAGACCGAAGGACACGGATCGCTCGGTATAGCTCTCTACCCTTTCTCGAGTTAGCTAGTATTAGATTAATGGTCCGAACCGGGTTTATAGTCCGTGGTAGCACCGGTTTCTAGTTAAAGAAAAGTTTTTGTTTCCGCATTTTGGCCTCGGACAGACGTCCAGGACGCTACCGTAGACTTACATGGTATCAGAGACACGCCATTAACCTTTTCTAGCTTACTTTAACGTGTTTAGAACTCGATCGAACGAAATTTCCAAAAACCACAATTTCAAAAGCATCAGTTTATGTCGATTCTGTTTTGTTGTCAAAAAATTATTTGGTGTATTGCAGAAATTCGTGTTTCCTGATTTAAAATCAGGAAAGCTTATGGAAAAAGCTTCAGAAAAGGGTCACATGCTTACACGTGACCAGCAGTCACGTGTTGGCACGTGACATCTAAAAGCATCATCAAGGCAGATTCGGCTTCCTGACTACATCAAAGAAAAGGGCTTCAGAAAGGGTCACGTGCTCCCACGTGACCAGGGTCACGTGTTGGCACGTGACATTTTAAAGCGGATTCAGAGGCACATCGGTTCCCTGATCAAATCAAGGAAAAAGCTTCAAGAGAGGTCACGTGCTCCCACGTGACCAGGGGTCACGTGTTGGCACGTGACGCTCAAAACATCAGAATTGTTCTCCAGTTAAATCAAGAAAAAGAATCCAAACAAGGGTCACGTGCTCACACGTGACCAGGGGTCACGTGGTGGCACGTGACGGTTAAGCAACAACCAGAAGACAACGCAAAAAGAAAGAGGAGGGCTCATTCCAAAGAAGGTCACGTGTCCACACGTGACCATGGGTCACGTGGTCACACGTGACCGGCTTTCAAAGCCTATTTTGTCAACAGAATTAAATTCTGAAAGAGATTCAAATCTTTCCAAAGGAGAGCGATTATCTGGGACCAATCGAATTAAAGATTCAGAGGTGATTAAATATCATCTATCTATGGGAAAATCTCGGGTTTGGAAAGATTTCCCCTTTAAATCTAACCGAAATAACGAAGGAGAATCCCTGGATTTGAAATCCAATGGTGAATAAAATTCACCTAATAATCCAAAGGTCAAAAAACGAATAATGGATGCAAATCAAATCTCTCAATGAAGATTCGTCAAAAACTAATTGACTCGGCTGCTTCTCCTATAAATAGGAGCCAAGAGATACAAAAGAGATATATACGCAGAGGGAGGAAAAAGGAGAGAGCCTTGATACTTTGAGGAATTTGGAGCTTCTGCAAAGGAAAACCCTAGGTAAGAAAGGGAAGGCTTTTTGAAAGAAGGAGAATTTAATTCTCAAAAGAGTTTAACTCTGATATATAAAACAGAAGAACATATTTCTTCTCTCTTTGATAGAGGATCTGCAAAGTGCACATCTCCCCTTTAGGTTGAGAATTTAATTCTCAATGGGTTGAGATCCTGCCATGCAGATCCGAAACATAGAGAGGGAATGGAAACATGAGAATTTAATTCTCACAGAACTATAGGAATTTAATTCCTTTAAGATAAAAGTAGGGCTTGACCCTGTGTTATGGGAAGATAAAAGTAGGGCTTGACCCTGTGTTATAGGAATTTAATTCCTTTAAGATAAAAGTAGGGCTTGACCCTGTGTTATGGGAATTTAATTCCTTCAGAACAAAAAGAAACAGGGTTTAACCCTAATTAAAAACCTAGTTCTGTTGAAACAGCGGGAATTTAATTCCCTTAATCATAACTTAACAGAGAATGGGAGTCCAATTCCTTAAAAGTTTTTATTAGGGTTTAACCCTATTCAGTTCTTCACATTTATGAGGAATTTAATTCCTACAGAAAATTCAGAGTTCAACTCTATTCCAGAATATAAGTCTTCGAAAGGAAGTAGGAATTTAATTCCTCGGAAATTTAAAGCTCGAGGAATTTAATTCCTGAGAAAAAGATTAACAGATCCTCTAAAAACAACATACATAGAGGCAGGGTCACGTGTCACCACGTGACCTCTCAAAAGATCTACAGAAAGCCCTTTGAGGCAGTGCCTCACGTGACCCACGTGACCCCTGGCAGAAGCTTTAACATATCTCATTTAGATACCCGTCACGTGATGACACGTGATACTCCAAAAAAGAGAATGCGATCTCCTCAGAAGAACAAATGAAGGGAGGGCGCTCTCACGTGTCGCCACGTGACCCCTCTCGCTTTAGTGTTTAACACTAAGTTGGAACTCCCGAATCCAGTGTTAAAACACTGTTGGGCCTTAGTGTTCAAACACTAACCAAAGAATTTTATTTGCAGTGTTCAACACTGACTTCCTTAGTGTTTAACACTAATTTGAGAGCTCTGTTGCCGATGCTTGATACTGGTCTGTTTTAGTGTTTAACACTAATTTGAAAGCCTTGTTGCTGGTGTTTAACACCAATTATCTTTTAGTGTTAAACACTAACTTGTCAACCTCATTCCCAGTGTTCAACACTGATTGCTCCGTAGTGTTTAACACTAGGCTTTGGCCCAACTGGCTAAATGGATAGAGGCAAAGCCTCTCCTTCAATGGACCAACAAGAAGCCAATATCCCAGACATGATCGGACTTAGCCCAAGCTAGGCCATGAGTCTTCAATTCGTAATTAACTGGGCTAATGGGCTCATAACATAATTAATCGGTCTTGATCCCAAATTGGGCCAAGGACTACTTAAGCCATTCCGGTTCTAGGGTACATCTCTTCACTCCTTTGATACTTGGCATTGTAATCCCTCAATGTCTTCAAAGAGGTGACGGGTCCCGACGACCACACATTGATATGGACTGTGGGGTCCTTAAACCCGTGTCTAATGCAAAATTCCTGGTTACGTGGAACGTGGATAATGTCACTCTTTGACCCCGCGGAAAACGCCCAGAGCGGAGCCTAGTCCTCGCCGAGCACGGCGGTGAACCCGTGTGAAGCATCTAGTGCAAAATTCCTGGTTACGTGGAACGCGGATAATGTCACTCTTTGACCCCGTGGAAAACGTCCAGAGCGGAGCCTGGTCCTCGCCTAGCACGGCAGTGAACCCGTGTGAAGCATCCAGAGCACACACCGGACTGTGGAGTCCTTAAACCCATGGACTACGACGTCCTTAACCTCGACCGAGATGTCTTAAAACTAACAATGGACCGCAACGTCCTTAAACTACCCATGGACCGCAACGTCCTTAAACTACCCATGGACCGCAACGTCCTTAAACTACCCATGGACCGTAATGTCCTTAAACTACTCATGGACCGCAATGTCCTTAAACTAGAACAATAGAGCCCCGTATGCTCTTTTGTCGGATCTAAAGGTCCCGTTTAAGTTGATCTTAGCATCAAAGATGGCTAACGTATCCTTAAACTTTCAAACAGACTGGACTATGAATCCCCCCAATTAACTCTGGCTCGAGGGTACATCTCTGAACTCCTCTGACACCCGTCGTTGTAATCCTTCAACGTCGTCAGAGAGGTGACGGGTCCCGACGGCCACATATACGATGGATCACTATGTCCCTAAACTGGAACAATGGAGCCTAAAACACTCCTTTGTCGGATCTAAACGATCCCGTTAAGTTGATCTTAGTCTCAACGTTAGACTAACGTATCCTTAACAAACGTTTGAGTTGATTTTAGCCTCAAGTATGGCTGACATATCCTCAAACCAAACCCCCAAACCCAAATCTAAGATAAACACGGATTTGGACTAGTCCACGCCCTACGGGCGACGACATAACTCAGTCTCCGTAAACAATCCACGGGCAATAAAACACGAAATAAACACCCACGACACGAGGTGACCAGCTGGAGAAGGAGAAAGTTGTTACCGCGATGCGGTAGCGTAATTAACTGCAGGGGCTTGCGCCTGCAGGGAAGAGCGTCCCCACAATCAAAAACCCCTCCACGAGGGGGAATCTGACGAAGTCTGCTACATCGTCCGCATCCGTCTAAGCCTCCGATGCACGGCGCCATGGATCAACTTGGCATCTTCGGAGAGGTGGACGGATAGCACCAATTAGCATCTGCCCCGAATATCAGGCACGGACGCATAAGCCCAGGCCGCCGTTCGGAGGGGAACAGATTCTGGCACGCCCGGTGGGACCTTTTCCTCTTTCCACTCCGCACTTCGTGTGTCGTGATTCGCGAACCAATCGCGGTTCGCTAATAGTTGCCCTTGGGTTTCAAGATACTAAGAATTGGCGTCTTGCTTATTGCAGAAAGCAAAGGATCGATGGCTTCTACTTCTGCGAAATTCTCCAACTGCTCAAACTGCAATTGCGACCAACGCTTTGCCTCGCCAGGAGGTATAGCCTACGGACCCCAAGCTGCTTCGTTATTCACAATGCCGGTGGACCAGGTGACTCAGGCCACTACCGGATTGTTCTTTGGGACTATATTCCCACCAACAAGCTTCGCAGCGCCGGTGCTGACAAAGGAAGCTCTCAAGAAATCGGTCTTTGATCGTCTTACCCCTGCCGTGGCTCCTCTCAACGGGTCGCCCAACATCAGCGCCTCGGTCTTCTCTAGATTGGGCCAGAAATCCTGTGGACCCATCATGGCACCTACAATCCCAGAGAAGGCTGCTTCTAAGAAAGTGACCGGTCCTGCTCCTGAAGTCATCAAAGCGACTTCCCCTGCCACAAAGTCGGTCTTTACAAGATTGACGGCTCCAGCCCCCGCTCCTGCTATCCAAAGGACGTCGGTCTTTGACAGGCTAACACCAGCAACGACCCCCCATCTACGCAGGGGGCAAGACGAAGCTATTCTCACCGCTGAACCAACGCCGTCCGCTCGGCACGCTCGACGTCGCCACTGGCGCTGAGTAAGGAGGGCTGGGGGCAACTCCCCCTCGGGGCTAACTCCACCAGCCCCGATGGCAGAAGTTAATGCTGCTGTTCCAACGGGGAACAGCTTCGAGATGCTAAATAAGGTGCGAAGGAATTCTCCTACTGCAGTGCTGAAGAGGTCTCCGCCCCCATTAAAAAAGGTTGTGGAAATAAAATCAGAACAGCCCCGATCCCCTCAACGGCTGTCTTCCAAAATCTATAAGGTTTGGCGGCAGGCCTGAGACTCGATCATCGATCCAAACTTCTCCCACCAGCACAAGAACCTGAAAATCCAACCGGAAGCTGGTCACCAGGCTAGACCCCGAAAGGCTGTCTGGACGCCCACCTCAACGGCCCCCTCAACCTCCATGGCTCATAAAAGGAGGAAGCCAGAGAAGATCCCCCAGCCTGCAACGACAGCTAATAGCACTAAGCCCAGACGCCCTAAGTCTGGGGGCATGATGGTCCACACCGTATACATGGCGTCAGGAAAAGAAGACAGCCGTGCGTCCACGGGTCATAGACCGCTTACACGGTCGGTGACCAAAGCCCAGGAGCAACAGCAAAAGCTCCAAGAAATGATGAATGCTATGGCCGCACTTACCGGGCCAAAAGAAAGCCCAGAAACGTCCTCAGACGCACGCCAGGAGGAAGAAACCGACGCTGAATTCCTTCGCCGGATACTGGAGAAAAAGGACAAAGAGGCTGCTGAACAAGCGGCCAACATACAACGTATGGGCCTGCTCTTCCAAGATATGATAGGCATGATGATCCAGCAAGACTTACCAGCCGAGGATCCCCCAATCGTTCTTGAAGACGACCGAGGAGAAACGTCAAATCCACCACCAGCCCTCTCAACGGCCAAGGAGGAGGCAATCTCTAAGGCTGACCTGGTTGACTACATAGCCCAGCAAATCCGGGTTCATCATGCGACTGAGGCAGCTGGTCAAGTCGTAAAAACGGGGCGGCCGTATCCGAGCTGGTACGACCAAATCAAATACCCGCAAGGCTATACGATACCAAAATTCCACGTGTATAAGGGGACCGGCAACCCCCATCAACATGTCGCCCAGTTCCGGGCCCTCTGCGGTAACACCGGTGGTGATGATAAACTGTTGCTCCTCCAGTTCGTAGGCAGCTTATCAGAAACAGCGTTCGAATGGTATTCGGAACTCCCGAACGATTCTATCAAAACGTTCGCTGAAATGGAGCTGTTGTTCACTCAGCGATTCGCAAGTGCCAGCGAACGCACTCCAATAACTGCATTGATTAACGCCAGGGTAAAACCAGGCGAAACCTGGGTCCAGTATGCTATACGCTGGCGGAATTTGTGGTCGAGATGCGAGCAACGCGTCAAGGAAGCACCCGCAGTGGGCATGTTCGTGGGAACCCTAGACCCCCACGCAACTATCTCCCAGTTTATGATGTTCTTTAAGCCAACCACATTCCAGGCTTTAATCGACAAGTTGGCTCAGATGGACCAGATGGGTCATAGACCACCTCCCCCGAAGTCAGAACCTCGGAATGACAAGGGTAAAGGAAGGGCAACCTTCGTCGCGAATGCCCAGCAGCAACCTAACGCCCCGAAACCGGCAGATCAACTGGAAGAAAGACGCCGGTATTATAATGAGAAGATGAAACGTCCCTACTCATTCCCACAGGACAAGACGAAACGGTTATTCGAGCTGACAGTACGCAACAGACTTATAAACTTGCCAAATCCAAGGCGACCGCCACAACCCATTGAGGTGAATAACCCCAACTATTGCCCTTACCATCAAACGGTAAGCCATCCGATTGAGGATTGCTTCGTTTTCAAAAGATGGATTGAAGATCAATACCTCCAGGGGAAATTTGTACTATCCGAAAAGTGGAAGGTGAACCCACCACAGCCGCATACTCCTAAGAAAGCAAATACACCGGGGCAACCTGCTCCTTTATTGAAGAAGCTCCATGGGAGGTCGTGCTATCAACTAAAACCAAAAGAATGCTGAAAGACCTTCATGCGTGCCCTGCGATCGGATGGGAGGACCCTCTTGAACCTCAAATTATCGAAGGGACGTTGAAGCCCCGCCCAACTACGAAGACTCGCGATGAGGACCCAAATACTCACGCCCAGCCGTCAAAATCTTCAAAGAAAAAGAAGAAATCCAAGAAGCCCGTGAAGCTTGGAAACGAGCACACGAACTTGCAGAAGCAAATCGACGCGCTGGAAGAATACAATCAAAAGGCGCGAACTCCTGTCACACTGCGAGAGTTCCTCAACCACATCTTTCAAGAGGGAGATGATGAAAAGAGCTCATCGGATGAATCCGAAGAGTATGTGGCGAGTTGTAACATAATCTCCCACTCGTTTACCGATGATGAGAAAACTCCTGGCACTAAGAAACTGGAAACAGAGCTTGAACCAGAGCGTGCGTGGCTGACAAATGAAGTGATCAATGCTTTTCTAGACGAAATTCGTCTAAAAAGTAAAGCGGATCAGGAGCGTGAGATGGCAACGTCAGAAGGAACCAAATGCAGGCGACTGAACGGAAGAGTTGAACTACCCCTACCAGAGTGAAAGGCATCCGAAGTAGACAAGAAGATATTCAAGATGAGGAAAAGGTTTGCCAAAGCCATGTCGATGGGAATGAAGCTACCACCCTCTGAAGGAAACACACACGATGGGGTGGAGAGGCACCCTGATTATTGCGCATATCATCGGAGAATCTCACACCCCACGGAGGAGTGCGACGCCTTTAAAATATGGTGGCAAGGATATGTTGCTCGTCGGCAACATGTTAAGCACATGAAACGCAAGATCCGTCGGGAGCGAAGAAGTACTGTCGATGGGCACAACAGAACTACTAGCAACTGTTATATGGCTCACACCGGGGGGTCACAAGTTCTCACCTTTGGGAGCGACTCTGATGAAGAAATGGCTCTGGGCCCTCTCTTTAAAGAATCCGTTTTAGGGAAAGAGGAGAAATCGGAAGCCTGCGAAAACATTCAGCTGCGCAATCGCACACTCCCAGAAAAGAATCTCGGGCCCGCGAATAGAAAAGATAAGGGAAAGGAAAAGGTCACTGAGGATATCACTTTAGATGACCAAGTCATGAAAGAACTAACTACCAAAGACCCTCCCAGAAAGGGTAGGGTGGACTATAACATCCTCGCGCACCTAAGGAAGCTACCTTCTCAGCTTAGCATTCTCGATGCCCTCCTATTATCAAAAGAAGCACGAGACTCACTAATTAAGGCGTTACAAGAACCTGAGCAATTCCAAGCCTTCCTCGCCACTGAAAAGATGAAGGATGAACTGGAGGAAGTGCATACGGCCGATATCACTTTCGGTGATGAAGACCTCCTTCTCGGGACGTGCGACCACAACCGTCCCCTATATGTCTCCAGATACTGCCATGATATCAAGATAGGCAAGATCCTGGTGGATAATGGATTCTCCGTCAATCTCCTTAATGTTCGGGTGTTGAAGGAAATCTATATGAGTGTGCAACACCTTGCTCGTGACAAAATTACTATCTCCGGTTTCGATTCACAATCGTCACGGACTCTCGGATCTGTGATACTAACATTACGCTTTGGACTTCTCGTCACAAGACATCAAATTCCATGTCATTGACGCCAAGACCTGCTACAACGCCTTGCTCGGCCGTCCTTGGCTACACGAGTACAACATCATCCCTTCTACACAACATCAGTGTATGAAGTACTTTAAGGATGGTTTCGAGTATACCGTGACAGGAGAGTTAAACCCATTTTCCGTGAACGAAGTCCGCAAATACGAAGATGCGAAGTACTTTTTGCCAGATTTCGAGGATACAGAAAGGTGTCGCAATCCGGAGAACAAAACCGCCGCCACCATCCCTGTTTTCGGGAGCGATACCGAAGAAGAGGAAGAGATAGTTTATGCAGGGCCATCTCAACGCAACAACCTGGGGACGCCCACCCCCATGTTGGTCTTCGAAAGTGATTCAGAGGATGAAGTTAATGCCGTGTTCTCCAATCGGCTGTCAATACAAGCACCCCCTGGCGATGACCATAGTTTGCAAATCACTATGGTACCGCGAGAACACTACAAGGATCTCAACACGCTTCAAGCTCACAACGTGCAGGACCTGCAAACATTTTACGTCCCTCCCAGGCAAAGGGGTGAGAAGGTGATCCTATTCTACCGATCCTCAGAGTCGAAGATAGAGAAAGAGATCTGGCATGGCGCGGATGCTACACTCGACAGGCTCCAACCCATCCGTCTGCCTAGATACTATACAAATGGATTAAAGAAGCTATTGAAGCGCCAAGGAGTACCTTTAAAACAGACTGTTCGGCAGGCTCGGTTCTACAACAGGATTTGGGATGTCCCCGGGACTCAACGCAAATTGCCCAATGGGAAAATGGAAACTCTTGGGCTTGGATACGCGAGAGCCGGAAAACGGGAACGGGCTCACAGCAGCTACACTATATATACCTTTGATGAAGAAGAGGACGCCCTGTCAGGAGGTGCCAACCCCTCATCAAGACTAGACCCCGCGATTGAAGCGCCGAGTCCGTCGTTTGAAGAACGAATGGACAAGCCTATCAGGAAAATGGGTCAGAAAGCTCAGGAAGACCACAACCGCGAGATGGCCATCTACGAGAAGGCCAGGACGCAACGTCTATTTCAACAGGCTGCAAAAGACAAAGATGCTCATCGTTGTCAACCCGTTGTACGAAAGGCCCGATGCGGAGACGGAAATAAATTAAGAAGCGGAAAGAGGAGCTGACAACAACGACGCAGGATTAGAGGGTTACGTGATCGGGTACTGCACGGCTCGGATTCGTCCTTCATGGAGAAGATGAGTCGAGCGTACTCCTTCCCCCGAGACAAGACGGAGAGGTTACTCAAGCTCGCCTTAAAACATCAAATGATCGCGCTTCCAGAGTCTAGACACCCTGAGCAAGCTAACAAGGCTTCTCGTTTGAGCTATTGCTCTTATCACCGAGCCATAGGACATCCTACCGAAGACTGCTTCACCTTCAAGAACTGGGTCGAGGACCAGTACCAACGGGGCAGATTCGCTTTATCCAACGGCTGGAGGGTAACGCCGCCACAAAAGCATGAACCCAAGACCGCAAGAGCAGAACCGGATCCACCTCAGTCCTGGGAGCGGATTCGCACCTGTTATACGATTACGATATTAAAAGAAGAGCGCGAGAACATGGATGACCTTCCCCAGTGCTTTGAGAACGGCGATGATGAGGTGATCTCAGAATTTCCGCCAGCTCCGAAAGAATTGAAAGATGGTATACATACTACTGCCGATAACCTCAGGAAGATTGAGTTGGGATCGGCAGATGACCCGCGACCGACATTTGTCAGCGAGCTACTCTCTGAAGAAAGGATGGCCGCGTTAAAGAACGTGCTTCTACGGCATAAAGACTGCTTCGCGTGGAACTACTCCGAGATGCCAGGATTAGATCCGGAGGTTGCTGTGCATAAATTAGCAATATCCCCAGATATCAAGCCAGTCAAGCAAGCGCCAAGAAGGATGCGACTCGAGCTTGAAATGAGCATCAACGCCGAAGTTAAGAAGCTGATCGATTCTGGATTTATCGAAGAAGTCCAATATCCCGACTGGATCGCCAATATCGTCCCGGTAATGAAGAAGAATGGGACGGTACGCATATGCGTGGATTTCAGGGATCTCAATAAAGCCTGTACAAAGGATGATTTCCCAGTACCGGTAACCGAGCTAATGATAGATAACACGTCCACTCACGAGGTTTCCTCCTTTATGGACGGTTCGTCAGGATACAATCAGATAAAGATGCATCCCGAAGACCAGAAGCACACCGCTTTCCGGACCCCTTTGGGTATATTCTGCTACAGGGTTATGCCCTTTGGTCTAAAGAACGCTGGCGCTACCTATCAAAGGGCCATGACAAAGATCTTCGACGACCTCATACATGACATCGTCGAGTGCTATATTGATGACCTCGTAATAAAGAGCATGTCATACGAAGAGCATTTAAACCATCTGGAGACTGTATTTCAACGCCTTCGGCAATATAATTTGAAAATGAATCCCCTCAAATGCGCGTTTGGAGTCTCCTCGGGCAAATTCCTGGGATTCATCGTTCGACACCGAGGTATTGAAATAGATCCGTCAAAGATTAAAGCGATCATAGAAATGCCTCCGCCAAGAACCCTCAAACAGTTGTAGTCTCTCCAAGGGAAGCTCGCATACATCCGGCGATTTATCGCAAATCTTTCAGGCAAATGCCGTCCTTACAGCCACCTGATGAAAAAGGGAACTCCATTCGTTTGGGATCACAAATGCCAAGGTGCACTAGACGAGATCAAGCAGTAGCTGCAGAACCCTCCGGTGTTAGCCGCGCCGGTTAAGGGAAAACCCCTCATTCTTTATACAACCGCCCTCGAAGGTTCCTTGGGCGCATTATGGGCGCAAGAGAACGATCAGGGAAAAGAGAGAGCACTCTACTACTTAAGTCGAGTTCTACTGGGGGCAGAAAGCAACTACTCTCCCATTGAAAAACATTGCTTGGCCTTAATCTTTGCGATAACAAAGCTTAGGCACTATGCGTTGGCGCATGAAGTCCGTCTCATTTCAAAGGTGGATCCCCTTAAATACTTGATGTCAAAAGCCATATTGACGGGACGACTCGCTAAATGGGCCCTGCTCTTGATGGAGTTCTCGATAACATATCAACCCCTCAAGGCAGTAAAAGGCCAGGCCATTGCCGATTTCCTCGCTGAGCACCCGATACCGGCCGATTCTCCTCTGAACTGTGATTTGCCGGACGAGCATGCATTTGATGCGATTGGCGGCGGTAGCACCCGATGGGAACTCTATTTCGATGGAGCGTCCTCCGTAAAGAAACAGAAACAAGGTATCCCAATGATCAAATCGGGGATAGGCCTCGTCTTTGCAACTCCACAAGGAGGGATAATGCACTTCGCCTTCTCCTTAACAGAGCCGAGGACAAACAATGAAGCTGAATACGAAGCTCTGATAGCAGGCCTCGAAATCGCCATCGACCTGGGAATTGAAGACCTCCTTATATACGGGGATTCTCAACTGGTTGTTAGTCAAGTAAATGGTGATTACCAAACGTGCAAACCGGAGTTGGTGAAGTACGACGAAAAGGTACAGCAACTACTGATCCAAATTCCCTCCTATATTCTGGAGAACATACCGCGCGCGGAAAACAGCAAAGCAGACGCGTTGGCCAAACTTGCTAAAGAACTGGCTGACGAGAACCTCGATGATGTCAGAATCGTGGTACAAAGCCGTCGAGTGCTCGCCCCGGCAGAAATACCTCCGGAATTATATAAAGAAAAGGGAGCGACTGAGCAGACGACCCTACAAATAAAAGACCGTGAGAAGGCTGAGGACTGGAGGGAAGTCTTCATAGACAACTTTAAGTCCCACCAAATGCCCAAAGATACATCCTCAAGGCATCAGCTCATGAAACGAGCTCTATCTTTCGCCTTCGTCAACGATACTCTATACAAGAGATCGTTTGATTCTCTATGGCTGAGATGCTTAGGACCTAACGAAGCGGAAAGAGTCATTCGGGAAGTTCACGACGGACTTTGCGGCTCTCACCAAGCAGGCCTAAAGATGAAGTTAAAAATTAAACGGATGGGTTACTACTGGCCCACAATGATCCAGGACTGCCTCGAGTATGCGAAGCAATGCCACTCGTGCCAGATTCATGGAGACTTCATCCACCAACATCCGAATCCACTACATCCAACGGTGGCTAGTTGGCCATTCGAAATGTGGGGGACTGACATAGTCGGCCCCATCTAGCCAGCATCATCCCGGGGACATCGTTTTATCCTGGCGACAACTGATTACTTCTCCAAATGGGCAGAAGCAGTACCACTGAGGGAAGTGAAGACGGAGAATATCCTCCATTTCTTCAAGACGCACGTCATCTATCGGTTTGGAACCCCACGGCGGATTATCTCCGATAACGGGCCAGCCTACAGAAGCCATAAGATTAGCCGCTTCGCGCAGCAGCACAATATAGACTGGAGATATTCTTCAGTTTACAACCCGCGAGCTAACGGTCTGGCCGAGGCCTTCAATAAGACCTTGACGAAGATCATAAAAAAGACCGTTTCCCGGAATAAGAGAGACTGGCATGAGAGGCTGCAAGAAGCCCTTTGGGCTTATCGAACTACATTCAAGACGGCCACGAACACAACGCCGTACGCGTTGGTATTTGGGACGGAAGCAGTACTCCCCCTCGAGATAGAGTTACCCTCTCTACGAGTGGCAGTCCACCACGAGCTGACAGACGAAGAAAATGCTCACCTTCGGCTTGAGGAGCTTGATGCCCTCGACGAAACCCGGCTCATAGCGCAACAACATCTAGAAGCCTACAAAGCAAAGATGACACGCTCGTACGAAAGATTGACCAGGCCGAGGACATTCCGCCAAGGCGAACTCGTACTAGTGGTCAAAAGACCTATGATCCTCAATCGTGCCAAGCGGGGGAAATTTGAGCCAAACTACGAAGGCCCTTACATCATAGACAATGTCTACCAGGGTGGAGCCTATCTACTCATGGACATGCACGGTGAAAGGCCTTTCAGGCCAATAAACGGCCGCTTCTTAAAGAAATACTATGCTTAATGAGCCATAGCCTGGGTCAATGATAGATGAAGACGACTATGTCCGCTCGCTATCTTCCTAGGCTCAGACTTTACAAGCAGCAGCTGGCCTTCCCATAACGACGGACCGAAACGTCCTTAAACTAACGACGGACCGAAACGTCCTTAAACTAGCGACGGACCGAAACGTCCCTAAACTACTACCGCAGCATCCTTAGGCTGACGAGATAAAAAAAGAAAAAAGAAAAAAAAGTATATAAAATAAAAAACGGTATGTCCATAAGCAAAATGGGCACGGATGAAAACCCGAAAGGGCTCCGTGAGTAAAAACAGCAGGACTACCGGCGAGTGTTTGTGAAAACCCGAAAGGGCGCAACCTCGTTAAAAGACACTTATAGGGTCCTCTCGACCTTGTAAGGAGAAACCACCTGCGTGAGATCCTTACGACTCACAAAGGAGCAACACACTTAGGGATCCTCACGATTCCTAAGAAGAAAATACACTTACGAGATCCTCACGACTCGTAAGGAGAACTCTCTCATAGGACCCTTACGGCTCATAAGACTTGAAAGTCTTAAGTTACAGAGACCTAAACCTGTGCTTAAGCAATCCTCCACAACCTTCGATATTGCCCTACAAAGGACTCAATACTGACCCTTGTATACAATTCACGGGCGCGAATAAACATTTCCCCAGCAAAGTCCAACCCTTGTAGGTCCTCTCGATCCATAAGGAGAAAGCCCTCTTGTAGGATCCTTACGACTTACAGAGGAGCACACACTTAGGAATCCTCACGATCCCTAAGGAGAAAATACACCTGCAAGATCCTCACGACTTGTAGGGAGAAATACCTTTGTGAGACCCTTACGGCTCATGAAGTCAAAAGCCTTGGTCGACAGGACCCTTAACCCTGTTTGCTGAGCCACCTTTGTTCGTCATCGACAAAGGCAAATGATGATTCGCTCCTGGCAAAATTCCAGTTGTAGCGGTGCTGATGCCGAAATCGGTGCCTAAAATCCAGGCTTGCAGCGAAAAAGCTAGCAAGCCACACATGCCTACAAAATAGCCGAAATGATGGGGCAACTTACAATAAAAAGCAGCAAGTAAAAATGAAGGCATGAAAAATAGCCGAAATGATGGGGCAACTCGCAATAAAAAGCAGCGAGCAGAAAATAAATAAATAGCCGAAATGATTGGGCACCGCGAAAAATAGCCGAAATGATGGGGCAATCGCGACCTTCGCGATATAAAAGCTGAAATGATAGAGCATCGCGGAAAAAGAAATAAAATAAAAGTGAAATCCTCGCCCTACATGTGATGTTACATCTACCCCTGTATACAATCCAGGGGCGCAAACAAAGAAGGGATCATACTTCTTCCCCAGGTTTCATCATAAGGAGAAGCCAAATCTCGACGGTTCACAGATAGCCTAGAGATCATCTCGTCGTTCGTCTCATGGCAGCAGACATAACATCAAGCGAAACGGAATAGCGGCGACCCCCCCCCAGTTCCATAGCTCGGCGATATACATATCACCGAGAGTCAAACCTCCATTTCGTGAAATGCGGATACAATCAGCAAATTCCTGGTTACGTGAAACGCGGGTAACGTCACTCTTTGACCCCGTGGAAAACGTCCAGAGCGGATCCTGGTCCTCGCAGAGCACGGCAGTGAACCCGTGTGAAGCATCCAGAGCGGAGCCTAGTCCTCTCCGAGCACGGCAGTGAACCCGTGTGAAGCATCTAGTGCAAAATTCCTGGTTACGTGGAACGCGGGTAACGTCACTCTTTGACCCCGTGGAAAACGTCCAGAGCAGATCATGGTCCTCGCAGAGCACGGCAGTGAACCCGTGTGAAGCATCCAGAGCGGAGCCTAGTCCTCGCCGAGCACGGCAGTGAACCCGTGTGAAGCATCTAGTGCAAAATTCCTGGTTACGTGGAACGCGGATAATGTCACTCTTTGACCCAGTGGAAAACGTCCAGAGCGGATCCTGGTCCTCGCAGAGCATGGCAGTGAACCCGTGTGAAGCATCCAGAGCGGAGCCTAGTCCTCGCCGAGCACGGCAGTGAACCCGTGTGAAGCATCTAGTGCAAAATTCCTGGTTACGTGGAACGCGGATAATGTCACTCTTTAACCCTGTGGAAAACGTCCAGAGCGGATCCTGGTCCTCGCAGAGCACGGCATTGAACCCGTGTGAAGCATCCAGAGCGGAGCCTAGTCCTCGCCGAGTACGGCAGTGAACCCGTGTGAAGCATCTAGTGCAAAATTCCTGGTTACGTGGAACGCGGATAATGTCACTCTTTGACCCCGTGGAGAACGTCCAGAGCGGATCCTGGTCCTCGCAGAGCACGGCAGTGAACCCGTGTGAAGCATCCAGAGCGGAGCCTGGTCCTCGCCAAGCACGGCAATGAACCCGTGTGAAGCATCCAGAGCAAATACCGGACTGTGGAGTCCTTAAAATCCACGGACTGTGACGTCCTTAACCTCGACCGTGATGTCTTAAAACTAACGATCAACCACCCCGATTCCCTATGAATTCTGCCTTGGTTTAAGGGTACATCTCTTCACTCCTTTGATACCTGGCGTTGTAATTCCTCAACGTCTTCAAAGAGGTGACGGGTCCCTGCAACCAAACATCGGACTGTGGAGTCCCTAAATCCACGGACTATGAGGTCCTTAACCTTGACCGTGATGTCTTAAAACTAATATCGGACTGTGGAGTCCCTAAATCCACGGACTATGAGGTCCTTAATCTTGACCGTGATGTCTTAAAACTAAAATCGGACTGTGGAGTCCCTAAATCCACGGACTATGAGGTCCTTAACCTTGACCGTGATGTCTTAAAACGAACACCGGACTGTGGAGTCCCTAAATCCACGGACTATGAGGTCCTTAACCTTGACCGCGATGTCTTAAAACTAACATCGGACAGTGGAGTCCCTAAATCCACGGACTATGAGGTCCTTAACCTTGACCGCAATGTCTTAAAACTAACATCGGACTGTGGAGTCCCTAAATCCACGGACTATGAGGTCCTTAACCTTGACCGTGATGTCTTAAAACTAACAGCGGACGGTGGAGTCCCTAAATCCACGGACTATGAGGTCCTTAACCTTGACCGCGACGTCTTTAAACTACGATACCTGGAGAGACCCCTGACTCCATGAAACGCGGATAAGGGTGACCACATCCAGCACTTTCAGGTCCTCACGACCTGTAAGGGAGAAAAAACTCTCTTGTGAGATCCTTATGACTCTCAAGGGAAAACCCGCTTAAGAATCTTCACGATTCTTAAGAAGGACTTACACCTATGGGATCCTCTCGACCTGTAGGGAGAAAAACTCTTTATGAGACCCTCATGGCTCATAAAATGCAAAAGTCTTAAGAAGCAGATCTTAACCCTGAATCCTAAGCCATCACTGTCCTGCAAAGAGATCAAGATAAATTGTCCGCAGAACACATTCAGTAGAAAGGGGACACACCATTGAAGAGAAGAATATGTCTTCATTTATAAACCTCCCTTCGACAACAATACTCGATCTAAAGCCAGCGCAAACCACCCGATACGGGAGATAACGTGGCAAGTTTCTGATCTGTATCCTATCAGGCACGCATTTGCAACTGTACGAATGTTTAAAAGGAAATGTTGCCCGAGGCACTGATGCGCAGGCAACGTAACGATGGTGCTCGTAATTAAAGAAAAATAGACGGCTCATTTACGCAAGCAAGACACACGTACGACTATCTGACAAGCATGAAAATTCAACAGAAACAGGCAAACCACCAATAATTAAAGGAGTGCATTGATTCAAACATGCTACATTGGTGGGAAAAGATCACCAAACAAGGGATCAGAAATACAAGGGTTAATAAAGAAAAACACAAAATTCTCCAACTCCCTCTCCGCCTTCTCCAGCACGTCAAAACGGCGGTTTTCGTGAGGAGTCGCTCCCCACCGGTTGGAGCCGTGCTCATCAGCGAAAGCAGACATGACGGCCCGACGAGCTCTTATCTGACTCAGTAAATGAACTGAGTGGTCCTTCAAAGCTTGAGTGATCAGGCAAGCCTCATGAAAGCACTCAAGCTTGTCCTCCGCCGCGTCAAGGATCGCCGAAGTCATCTCCGCCGGATGAGGGGGTATATCGGCAAGCACAGACATGAGGATCATTTGGAGCCAAATGGAGCCCATGGGAAGAGGAGAGCCCCGACGGGTCAGTAGCTCGTACCTCACCGTGTCATATTGAGCGTCGGTGAGAAAGGGATCCGCCAGCCGTGCAGCGAAGCGAGGAATTATCTCCTCGAGGGGCACCTCCCATGGTTGCCGGCGAGCATGGGGACGATTGCAAGCCATGGCGATTGATCGGGTTCTCAAAGATGACCACCTTAAGGTATGAATGGGTTTCTCTGTGAAGAAGAGAAGTAAGGCATAGGGTTCAGGTTATATAGGGGAGCATTTAATGCTATGCACAAAAAATGTTGTGCATGGCGGGACTATTCTCAAAGCCCGGAAAGAAGGGGAGAGCATTGGAAATGAAATCCAACGACGCATTGGAATTAGGATAGGGAAATGAAACGTCCCCATCAAACGGATCCCTGCATACGCAACACATGAGCACTAGCCTTTGATTGGCGAATGAGGCGGCACTGCACAGACACAACAGAGAACTAAGCTCTGAGAACGAGAATCAAATTCTTAAAAGAAAGGTCTGAAAGGAATGACATGAAAAAGTGAAGACGCTTCTGAAAAGACGTTTCGTCTACCCTACTCCCCAAAGCAGATCCAGCGGTCACAAAAGTGACAGCGTTGTACTCACGTGCAAACACGTGAGAACAACGCTGTGGGGGCATTTGTTTCCTGATTTAAAATCAGGAAAGCTTATGGAAAAAGCTTCAGAAAAGGGTCACATGCTTACACGTGACCAGCAGTCACGTGTTGGCACGTGACATCTAAAAGCATCATCAAGGCAGATTCGGCTTCCTGACTACATCAAAGAAAAGGGCTTCAGAAAGGGTCACGTGCTCCCACGTGACCAGGGTCACGTGTTGGCACGTGACATTTTAAAGCGGATTCAGAGGCACATCGGTTCCCTGATCAAATCAAGGAAAAAGCTTCAAGAGAGGTCACGTGCTCCCACGTGACCAGGGGTCACGTGTTGGCACGTGACGCTCAAAACATCAGAATTGTTCTCCAGTTAAATCAAGAAAAAGAATCCAAACAAGGGTCACGTGCTCACACGTGACCAGGGGTCACGTGGTGGCACGTGACGGTTAAGCAACAACCAGAAGACAGCGCAAAAAGAAAGAGGAGGGCTCATTCCAAAGAAGGTCACGTGTCCACACGTGACCGGCTTTCAAAGCCCATTTTGTCAACAGAATTAAATTCTGAAAGAGATTCAAATCTTTCCAAAGGAGAGCGATTATCTGGGACCAATCGAATTAAAGATTCAGAGGTGATTAAATATCATCTATCTATGGGAAAATCTCGGGTTTGGAAAGATTTCCCCTTTAAATCTAACCGAAATAACGAAGGAGAATCCCTGGATTTGAAATCCAATGGTGAATAAAATTCACCTAATAATCCAAAGGTCAAAAAACGAATAATGGATGCAAATCAAATCTCTCAATGAAGATTCGTCAAAAACTAATTGACTCGGCTGCTTCTCCTATAAATAGGAGCCAAGAGATACAAAAGAGATATATACGCAGAGGGAGGAAAAAGGAGAGAGCCTTGATACTTTGAGGAATTTGGAGCTTCTGCAAAGGAAAACCCTAGGTAAGAAAGGGAAGGCTTTTTGAAAGAAGGAGAATTTAATTCTCAAAAGAGTTTAACTATGATATATAAAACAGAAGAACATATTTCTTCTCTCTTTGATAAAGGATCTGCAAAGTGCACATCTCTCCTTTAGGTTGAGAATTTAATTCTCAATGGGTTGAGATCCTGCCATGCAGATCCGAAACATAGAGAGGGAATGGAAACATGAGAATTTAATTCTCACAGAACTATAGGAATTTAATTCCTTTAAGATAAAAGTAGGGCTTGACCCTGTGTTATGGGAATTTAATTCCTTCAGAACAAAAAGAAACAGGGTTTAACCCTAATTAAAAACCTAGTTCTGTTGAAACAGCGGGAATTTAATTCCCTTAATCATAACTTAACAGAGAATGGGAGTCCAATTCCTTAAAAGTTTTTATTAGGGTTTAACCCTATTCAGTTCTTCACATTTATGAGGAATTTAATTCCTACAGAAAATTCAGAGTTCAACTCTATTCCAGAATATAAGTCTTCGAAAGGAAGTAGGAATTTAATTCCTCGGAAATTTAAAGCTCGAGGAATTTAATTCCTGAGAAAAAGATTAACAGATCCTCTAAAAACAACATACATAGAGGCAGGGTCACGTGTCACCACGTGACTCCTCAAAAGATCTACAGAAAGCCCTTTGAGGCAGTGCCTCACGTGACCCACGTGACCCCTGGCAGAAGCTTTAACATATCTCATTTAGATACCCGTCACGTGATGACACGTGATGCTCCAAAAAAGAGAATGCGATCTCCTCAGAAGAACAAATGAAGGGAGGGCGCTCTCACGTGTCGCCACGTGACCCCTCTCGCTTTAGTGTTTAACACTAAGTTGGAACTCCCGAATCCAGTGTTAAAACACTGTTGGGCCTTAGTGTTCAAACACTAACCAAAGAATTTTATTTGCAGTGTTCAACACTGACTACCTTAGTGTTTAACACTAATTTGAGAGCTCTGTTGCCGATGCTTGATACTGGTCTGTTTTAGTGTTTAACACTAATTTGAAAGCCCTGTTGCTGGTGTTTAACACCAATTATCTTTTAGTGTTAAACACTAACTTGTCAACCTCATTCCCAGTGTTCAACACTGATTGCTCAGTAGTGTTTAACACTAGGCTTTGGCCCAACTGGCTAAATGGATAGAGGCAAAGCCTCTCCTTCAATGGACCAACAAGAAGCCAATATCCCAGACATGATCGGACTTAGCCCAAGCTAGGCCATGAGTCTTCAATTCGTAATTAACTGGGCTAATGGGCTCATAACATAATTAATCGGTCTTGATCCCAAATTGGGCCAAGGACTACTTAAGCCATTCCGGTTCTAGGGTACATCTCTTCACTCCTTTGATACTTGGCATTGTAATCCCTCAATGTCTTCAAAGAGGTGACGGGTCCCGACGACCACACATTGATATGGACTGTGGGGTCTTTAAACCCGTGTCTAATGCAAAATTCCTGGTTACGTGGAACGTGGATAATGTCACTCTTTGACCCCGCGGAAAACGCCCAGAGCGGAGCCTAGTCCTCGCCGAGCACGGCAGTGAACCCGTGTAAAGCATCTAGTGCAAAATTCCTGGTTACGTGGAACGCGGATAATGTCACTCTTTGACCCCGTGGAAAACGTCCAGAGCGGAGCCTGGTCCTTGCCTAGCACGGCAGTGAACCCGTGTGAAGCATCCATAGCACACACCGGACTGTGGAGTCCTTAAACCCATGGACTACGACGTCCTTAACCTCGACCGAGATGTCTTAAAACTACCCATGGACCGCAATGTCCTTAAACTACCCATGGACCGCAACATCCTTAAACTACCCATGGACCGCAATGTCCTTAAACTAGAACAATAGAGCCCCGTATGCTCTTTTGTCGGATCTAAACGGTCCCGTTTAAGTTGATCTTAGCCTCAAAGATGGCTAACGTATCCTTAAACCTTCAAACAGACTGGACTATGAATCCCCCCAATTAACTCTAGCTCGAGGGTACATCTCTGAACTCCTCTGACACCCGTCGTTGTAATCCCTCAACGTCGTCAGAGAGGTGACGGGTCCCGACGGCCACATATACGATGGACCACTATGTCCCTAAACTGGAACAATGGAGCCTAAAACACTCCTTTGTCGGATCTAAACGATCCCGTTAAGTTGATCTTAGTCTCAACGTTAGACTAACGTATCCTTAACAAACGTTTGAGTTGATTTTAGCCTCAAGTATGGCTGACGTATCCTCAAACCAAACCCCCAAACCCAAATCTAAGATAAACACGGATTTGGACTAGTCCACGCCCTACGGGCGACGACATAACTCAGTCTCCGTAAACAATCCACGGGAAATAAAACACGAAATAAACACCCACGACACGAGGTGACCAGCTGGAGAAGGAGAAAGTTATTACCGCGATGTGGTAGCGTAATTAACTGCAGGGGCTTGCGCCTGCTGGGAAGAGCGTCCCCACAATCAAAAAACCCTCCACGAGGGGGAATCTGACGAAGTCTGCTACATCGGCCGCATCCGTCTAAGCCTCCGATGCACGGCGCCATGGATTAACTTGGCATCTTCGGCGAGGTGGACGGATAGCACCAATTAGCATCTACCCCGAATATCAGGCACGGACGCACAAGCCCAGGCCGCCGTTCGGAGGGGAACAATTCGTGCAGGGTTTTTTAAGAGATCTGTGAAAATTTGGTTTCATGTTGCTACTGTTCCGCCGCGGAACCGCGGCCATACCCATGCATTGGCCGCGGTTCCGCCGCCATTCCAAGTCAACAGTCGACTAAAATTTCTACAGTTCTTTCTGACTTGGAATTGGGGTTTATGGTATATTCTTTTTGGGCCCAGATTTATTTTGAGTGCTACAGTTGTGCTTGGGGTCCACTTCAGGAAATTTAGTCGATCAAAATTTTTAAACATGTTAGTTCACAGTATTTACATTATATCTGCGACCGTGAATGTCACTTGATCGGTAAATCCTTGTCTAACTGCTATAGCCCTTTTAGATGGATTTGCGAACGTGGCATTCACGTTGATGTTCTGTGTTGTGCTGTGATGCTGCGGATTTGTCGTGGTGGATAGCCTGAATGCAATGTTAGTACAGTTTTGGTATTATTATGTACATTTGATATTGTGGGGGGCGAGCGTCCGACATGTGGACTGCCGTTACTGCCTGTTTGTATATTATTCTTTTGGGGCGCGACCGGGCTGAGGTCGATGTACCCGTATTATATTTTACTTTCTGTACTAGGATTACTTCGCGGAGGGGTACACGGGTAGCCGGGTTCTAGAGGGCAACGGGCCCGCATCTCATGGCTTTGAGACGGAGGGGGCTTCACTCCAGAATTGGCGGGGTATTCGCCGCACTCGTAGGGGGTATAGGTTGACCCAAGGAGGGGTGCTCAAGTTACCGGATTCCGTGAAGCGCTGGGTGGTCCATTCACTTTGTTGAAGGGGGCTGCCTCGCTTTAGATTTTGGCGGGTAACTTGCCACGCCCGTAGGGGTCTAGGATTTCATTGCACAGGCTATCCACACGACTAGGGGAACGTCGGGTTTCAGTAGCGGCTCTATGAAACCCGGGGATCCCAGATATCTGTATTGTTCTGTGATGCTTATTACATTTATGTGATGTCGCATTTTATCACGCCTTGAGCGATTGTTATATATTGATATATATACTAGTAGATGTTGTATATGTTTTGCATCCGCGTTAGTCCAGTCCCCGCTCTGTCGTTAGTTAAGTAACCTAACGGGTGATGACGGGACCCAGTGGCGAATGCGGATGGCATATACGTACATCGTATTTTCGTTCTTTATTGGTGTGATCAATTGATGGGACTGCATTGATTCGGATCAATGCAAGCTAAACAAACCTATTCTGATATTGTTGGAACAATTTTCAAAAAGCTGTTATTGCAAGGACGTTCTCTTTTGCACAGTGGTATTCGGTTATGAATATCCAGCACCTCAGTCGACGAGGCAAGGGCCGAGATCCCTTCACCGGGAGTGACCCCTTGGACAGAAGTTTGCGTCAGGGCAATAGCTTCACTATAGTCGATTACTTTTGCTTTACATCGTGGTATTCAGTTGGAATATTCTGCACCTCATTCTACGGGGAAAGAGCCGAGATCCCTTCACCGGGAGTGACCTCTTTAGCAAAAGTTTTCGCCGCTATATTTGTAAGTCCACGTTGCCCACCCCGGTGCTTACGGGGAGGCGGAAACGTTATGAAAAATTTGATTTTTACAACACTAGGCAACATGGACTAACCAAAGGAGGGATCTTTGCTAAACATAAACTAACTACCAAGCTAAAAGAGTTAGCTACTCGGTTAAGGGGTTATACCTAGGTCTTCAAGTCCTTCTCTTCTTGCTCCTTGGAGTGTGATGAACGGATCGTCTCGTCGCCTTGTCTTGCCGAAGAAAGATCCACCCGAGGGCCTCTACCTTTGGCTCCTACCTCAAACTAGAAGTAACTAAGGTGCTTGGTGTGCTAAACCTAGAACCTTAGAAAAAGTAGAGAGTATTTTTGAAGATTTTATCTCAAGCTCAATGGTTCTCAACTCATGAGAGGGGAGAGCTAGAGAGAGAGGAAGAGGATGAGAGAGAATGAGAATGATAGAATGAGAAGAATAATACCAACCTTCTCACATATATGTGAATTTTGATAAATAAATAATTAGCTAAAGATAATTGTGATGGTTAATCTTGAAATGACCATTATCATTTCACATTAATTACTTTTGCAAGAATCAAAGAGCATCTTTCATATGAAATGATGATGGTCAACTTGTCAACCTAGGTCAACAAGTCAAGCATAGTCAAATGGTCAACAACCCTAACCATAACACAATTATAATTAACTAATATTAATAATCATATTTCACACATAAACATTAGGGTTAAGAAAAAGACAACGGTCATTAACCCTAATGAAAATCCTCTGCCTCTGCCTCAGTCAACTGTGCATACACACCCGTATCCGTGTTCCGAGGAACACGAATACAATGAGATAAAACCAATCCCGAAACATATACTAGGATCTGGCTTAAACCAAAGCCCGCTAGTATAATCTGTCCGGACACCAAACGTGCACAAGTGCGTGGATGTGAACGAACCCTGTCGCAAAACCATGCGACCTCTACTCGTTTTGCCTAAAGGCGAATAACCCTCTGTGTGGGACTCTAAAGACTCGACACTACGCTGGCAGTGGGTTTAACCACAGACCGCAAGCGGCACTAGCTGTACGTAACGGTCCCCAGGTAGATGCCGATAAGAAGACTGACGAGGTAAACCCATCTGAACTCCTACTGAGCCTGAATGTGACAGTCTCCGTACAGTCCGGTCTGTTCGTCTATGAGTATCGCATGGCGGGTCTAGGGGGCGGTAAACGTCAGTCCCCTAATAGCGAACAAGTCATGTCGGAGTGTAGCCCAGAACACCCTGAGATATCACTGGAAACCTACCAGTATATCTCGCTTGCCCTGGCCAGGGACTTTGTGTAATGGCTCTCCTAGACACAGCGCGATATCAACTCCCAATACCGGGAGAGAAGAATCCTATCTAACCGTCACTGCCTCCAAATGCTTCGGGACTGCACCCAAAAACTACCTGTTTGCACGACTCCGTTGAGCCGTGGTAGGGTAGTAATCAAAGAACAGTGGGAACACACTCGAGGCGAAGTGACAGTGTCAAGTCAACGGACTAAGCTGTACTCATGTCACCTGGGAACTGATAACTGACGATAGGTATAATACCAACCAACAGTTCCCGACGAGTCCTGTCCAGTGTACTCGTAACCTAACGAGCACCCGCATACTATCCCAAGTACGACGTACTGACGGCTGTGGGACAGGCCGTCTCCCAAGCTGGGATAAGAAGCGCATACGCTAGTCTACTCCAGAGTATCGATGCCCTGTTTCGATTGTCCTACGACTAGGGACCTGCATAAGGATGTGCTTATGGATTACCCACCCCCCACGAGTGTGACTGCCATCACAACGCTGGTAATCAAGCAAAGATCCTAAGGGCTCCACTAATGTGTAAAGGCGATATGCTAAAAGAAACACATGCACACATTAAAGCAGAAACAAACCAAGTAGCATACTACTATTTTGAGCAAGAATGTCAATACAAGGTGAATATCCCAAGCTTCCATTAAGTAATATACAAACTAGTATGATACAGTAATGGCCTCTAGGGCATATACACTAACAATCTCCCACTTGCACTAAGGCCATGTACTGGCGTATCGAAGACCTATCATCTCGATCAGCCGCTCGAACTGAGTCTGGGGTAAGGCCTTCGTGAATGGATCGACAGTGTTATCTTCCGTAGCAACTCTCCGAACCTCGATCTCCTGGCGACCCACGATCTCCCTGATTAGGTGATACCGTCTCAAGATGTGTCTGGACTTCTGATGGGACCTGAGTTCCTTCGCTAAAGCTATAGCCCCGTTGTTGTCGCAATACAGAGGTATTGGATCAACAATGGATGGAACCACCTGAAGTTCTATCAAGAACTTCCTTATCCAGACGACTTCTTTTGCGGCATCAGCAGCAGAAATATATTCCGCTTCCATCGTCGGGTCAGCAATGGTTTCCTATTTGGAACTCTTCCAACACACCGCCCCTCCATAGAGGGTAAATACATAACCCGACATGGACTTGGAATCATCCTTGTCACTCTGGAAGCTGGAGTCAGCAAAGGCCTCAATCTGGAGGTCTTTTCCGCCATACACCAAGAACATCTCCTTAGTCCTTCTTAGGTACTTGAGAATGTTCTTTACCGCTATCCAGTGTTTCTCCCCAGGGTTTGACTGATACCTGCTTGCTACACTCAGTGCATAAGCTACATCCGGTCTGGTACACAACATCACATACATTATAGAGCCCACCGCAAAAGCGTAGGGTATAATAGACATGCGATCCCTTTCCAAATCAGTCTTGGAAGACATCTCTTTGGAGAGGGTGATCCCGTGACAAGCCGGTAGATTACCGCGCTTGGAATCTTCCATACTGAATCTTTTCAGTATGGTGTCGATGTACCTGGACTGTGAGAGTCCTAATATCCTCTTGGATCTGTCACGATAGATCCGGATCCCCAGAATGTAAGAGGCATCACCCAGGTCTTTCATGGAGAACCTGTGTGATAAGAACCCTTTGACAGATTATAGCATAGGAATGTCATTTCCTATCAAGAGAATGTCATCCACGTATAAAACGAGGAATACGACAGTTCTTGCAACAAATCTACTATAGATGCATGGTTCATCTGGATTTTTCATAAAGCCAAATTCTTTGACCGTCTCATCAAAACAGATGTTCCAACTCCGCGATGCCTTCTTTAGTCCAAAGATGGATTTAAGCAACTTGCGCACCTTTCCGCTGCTCCCACTCTGAATAAAACCCTATGGCTGGTCCATATAGACACACTCCTCTAAATTTCCATTTAGAAAAGCGGTCTTTACGTCCATCTGCCAAATCTCATAATCGTGGAAGGCAGCAATGGCAAGAAGGATCCGAATGGATTTCAGCATAGCCACTGGAGAAAAGGTTTCGTCATAGTCCAAACCAGGTCTCTGACGAAAACCCTTTGCAACAAGTCTAGCCTTATAGGTCTCAACCTGTCCATCTACACCAATCTTCCTTTGGAAGATCCACTTGCATCCTACGGGTTTTACCCCATCTGGAGCAACGTCCAACGTCCATACTTTGTTGGTGCACATGGACTCCATTTCGGTCCGCATTGCATCCAGCCATTTTACCGAGTCAGCACTCTGAATGGCCTGCTGGAAGTTAGTCGGCTCATCACTATCAATGATGCAATCCTCTCTATCCCCGTCTATGAGAAAACCGTAGTATCTCTCGGGCGGATGAGACTGCCTACTACTTCTGCGGAGCGGCGCAGGAATGTCCTGATCTTTCGAACCCTCTGGTTCTACCAAGCTTTCAGTAATAGTCTGTGGTTCTGGAATTTCTTCCAGTTCTATTGCGCTCCCACTTATTTCCTTTTCTAAGAACTGGTGTTCCAGAAAGTGGGCATTACGAGAAACAATGACCTTTTGTTCCTCTGCGTAATAGAAAAGATACCCCCTGGAGTTCTTTGGATATCCCACAAACTTGCACCGTACCGAGCGTGCCTCGAGTTTGTCCGCATGCTGCTTTTTGACAAAAGCTGGACATCCCCATGTCTTAATGTGATTAAGATAGGGTCTCTTCCCACACCACATCTGATATGGTGCAGTAGGCACAGTCTTAGTTGGAACTCGGTTCAAAAGGTATGCAGCTGATTCTAGTGCACATCCCCAGAATGATCGCGGTAACGCAGCGTTACTCATCATGGAACGTACCATATCCAATAGGGTGCGGTTCCGTCTCTCTGATACACCGTTATGTTGCGGAGTGTATGGAGGAGTAAGCTGAGAGAGAATTCCATTCTCTTTTAAGTAATCCAGGAACTCGGCACTCAAGTATTCACCACCTCGATCAGATCTCAGTGTCTTGATACTTTTGCTTGTTTGTTTTTCTACTTCATTCTTATATTCCTGGAATTTTCCAAAGGCTTCGGATTTATGTTTCATTAAGAAGACATATCCGTACCTTGAAAAGTCATCCATAAAAGTAATGAAGTAAGAATAACCGCTTCGTGCATGCGTAGACACTGGACCGCACACGTCGCTGTGTACGAGTCCCAAGAGCTCGCTCGCTCTTACTCCGTGTCCAGTGAACGGAGTCTTTGTCATCTTTCCTTTGAGACAGGATTGACAAGTTGCATATGATTGATATTCGAACGGATCCAAATATCATTCTGTATGTAACTTCGTCAACCTTCTCTCATTGATGTGACCCAGTGTACAATGCCATAAGAAAGCCTGAATTGTTTCCGGAGACTTTCTTTTGTGTGTATTCTGGACATTGAAAATCTGTGGTTGGTTTAATACGTATATACCATTGTTTAATGTACATGACCCAATCAGAACTTGATTAAGGTGAATGTTTACAACATTACTTACAAACGCAAATTCATAACCTTCTTTAGATATTAAAGATACAGAAATGATATTACAAGTTGCATTGGGTACAAAAAAGCAATTACGTAAAACCAAAACATGTCCATCTGACATTCCCAGGTGATAGTCCTCTACGGCCTCAGCATCCATGCTAGCTCCGTTTGCAACTTTGAGGGTCATGTCACCTGCCTTCAAAAACCTACGCTTTCTCAATGCCTGCAAAGAATTACAGATATGAGATCCTGATCCGGTATCCAATACCCAGGAAGTAGAGTTTATTGATAGACAGTTTTCAATAACATACACACCTGAAGCTGAAGCCGCAACTTGCTTCAGATCCTGGGTTCTGGCCTTCCAAGCCCTACAATCTTTCTTCCAGTGTCCACTCTTGTGACAGTAAAAGCACTCTTCCTTATCCACAAGCTTTCCCGCTACCTTTGTTGCTTTTGCCTTTCCCTTCGTATCCACTTTACTAACACTGCCCCTTGGTTTGGCGGGGGTTTTCTTCTTCTTTCCCTTGGCTTTCGCCTTGGACCTAGAAGAGGAAGATCCTCCTACAAACAAAGTGGATGTTTCCCTACCTTTCTGTAGGGTGCCCTCTGCACTCCTCAGCCTGTTGAGGAGTTCTGAAAGTTCAACTTCTTTTTCTTGCAAGTTGAAGTTCAGGATAAACTGGGCGTAAGTGGAAGGAAGGGACTGGAGAATCAAATCCGCATAGAGCTCATTCTCCAACGTGGTCCCAAGGTCCGCGAGCTCCTCTATGTAGCCAATCATCTTAAGCACGTGTTCCGCTAATGATGATCTGACGGCCAATCTCGCCGAAAATAGCTTTTTCGATACTTCGTATCTGGCGATACGGGATTGCTCTCCATACAGTTCTTTTGTATGGAGAAATATGGATTCAAGGTCCATATTCTCGTGCCTCCTCTGATGTTCATTGTCCATAGAGGCAAGCACGAGGCACTTGGCCTTCGCGCAGTCGATTTCCCAGGTCTTACGGATTTCCCTATCCGCGACGCTGGTTTTGGGACCTGGGACAGGGGGAGCTTTGGTGGTAAGAAGATACCCCAACTTGTCATAAGTGATTGCCATTTTGACATTCCTGAGCCAATCTTTGTAGTTTGGCCCTGTCAGTATGTTTTTATCTAGAAGTAACTTAAGTCCAGTCATGATATTTGGTCGCTGCAATTAGGAGAGAGAGAAGAAACACTTTAGCATGATGCTCTTGCAGGTTTAGAGTGGTTTTTAATTTGTCTAAACAGGATGGCTCCCATTGTCTCTCGAATCCCTCCTCAAACCATAAAGGAAGAATTAGTCGGGATCAATCTCACCGTACAATTCTTGCTTAACCGTTCAGCCAGGCCAGTGTCGGTACTTCGAGGGAGGTTTTCCAACGCTTTCGCGAAGTTCCTTAATTAAGTAACCTCTTTTCCCTGTGGGCGTAGCCCCGCTAACACCTTTCTAGACACCTACTTGGTTTATAACATTGATCGTTAAATGAGAAAGTTCCAGAGGAGTAGCATATACTCACAGTAGGATCGGGATCCAAATATCATCGCGTGACAAAACTGAAGGAATCCTACCAAAATCATCAAACTCCAAATGGTATGCAGCGCTAGCAAGTTTCAGTTTCTTTTGAAACTCCCGATGTGGATTTTTGCCCCATGCTCTTATGACCTTGGCGTGAGGTCAAAATGTCATAAGTCAAATGTCAAGTTCTACCCATCATAATCCAGGTTAATTTGAACCCACCCGTACCTACCCTTGATGTAGGCCAAAATGGAAGTACGACTGTCCCAAACCAACGCATTCTATCTATGCAACAGATAAATATCCGGCAGCTACCAATCACTATGCCTTGGCGTGAGGTCAAAATACATAGCTTGAATACTACCAATATTTAACTGAAATGATGGAGGGCTGCGAATGGTTTTGGAGAAACCGTGAACGTAGTGAACCTGATATAATCGATGGAACTAGATAGCTTTTAAAAGGAGTGGTTCAAGCTCCGCATTTAAAAGTTGGTTTTTGAAAAGAACCGAGTGGTTTTGAAAGTGTTCCAACGACTTTTACTTGGTTTATTTTTCTTGCATTAATTTTAATGCATCCCATCAATTAATCCTACCATTGCAGAAAACAACGAAAATATGACGTACGCTTATGCCATCCGCATTCGCCACGGGGTCCCGTCATCACCCGTTAGGTTACTTAACTAACGACAGAGCGGGGGCTGGACTAGCGCGGATACAAAACATAAGCAACGCCTAAATAGATATCATATATAGATATATACATTCGTCACATGCAATGATAACCATTCCAGATCACAGATGAACACATTGGATATACTAGGAATCCGCATTTCGTACGAGCCTGTAACGAAGAGCGGATTATACGGTCGCGATGAATAGCCAAACCCCACCCTAGACCCCTACGGGTGCGGCAAACTACCCGCCAAGTATCCGAAGTGAAGCAACCTCCCTCAACAACGTGAGTAGGTCACTCGGCACTTCGAGATACCCGGTAGTTTGTGCACCCCACCTTGGGTCTATCCTAGGAGCAAAAACAGTAAAAATAAATTATACAATGACGGCTACAACCCCAACCCGGTTGTGCGGCCATATAAATAATATTACATCAATTTACATATTACATGAATTAAAAGAATAAGTGTAACAACCGAGCCCAATGCTACTAGTCTCTGTTACCGTATGAATGGTGTATGGTATTTATTTCATTAATCCTAATTGACTGTTGATAGTATAAATTTTACCTGACAATTCATTTCTGCATATAACAATTTAAGGCATCTAAAAAAAATTAAAAAAATATTCGTCGTGGCATGCTTGACACCCCTAACCCTGTTGTAGCGTCCGTGCGTCGTGTTCTCGTCCCTTTCGGTGAAACGGGCGAGTCTGGACGGCTACGCTCACGTACGTGTGTCCGTTTTGGGGGTATGCTTTTTGGTTGTAAAATACTTCATTTTAAATTTTGGATCCCGCCTAAAATTTTCGTATTTCAATTTCAAATTTTTAGACCCGACCCGGGCGCAAATTGGAAATATTTTACATTTGCGCCAAATCCCAATTTCTTATTTTTTTAACCGTCGAATATATTAATTAACCCCAGAATATTTTTTTTCCTTTCCTAAAATTTTTCACAATTTTATTTCCCCAGCCAATCCCCTTCGTTCTTTTCCCTGGGCCCCGCTACCCGTCTCTCTCTCTCTCTCCCTGGCACTACGTGCCAACTTCCTCTCTCCTCCCCGATTCTCTCTCCCTCCCCCCCTCTCTCTCTCTCTCTCGCTCTCACCGTCTCTCTCTCTCTCTCTCTCTCCTCCATATATATTTCCTTCCTCCTCCTATTTTTCTTTTCACCCGAAACAACCCACCCTCGCGAGACCTAGCCGCCTCGTCCTCCCTCGTCTCCGCCCCAACGTCGACGCCCTCATCGCCGGCCTCCTCGCCCTCATCATCTTCACTGCATCTCCTTCCTCCTTTCCCCTCCTTCCCGAGTACCCTGCGCTTGATCCCACCGAGGACCCATCACCACCTTCCCGTAGCCGCCGACCATCCTTCATCGCCGTCACCACCTCCTCCCGCATCTTATCTCCCTCTCCTCTGACCTCTTCTCCCTCGTCCAACCCTGCAACCCTAGCAGGAACTCTAGCCGAGCCACCCCACAACGTGAACCTTGTCGCCTTGCCGACATTCTTGCCGGAGATCCGTGGCCGACGACTTCCAACCCTGCAACCACAGCTTAGCAACCCCGTAAGCAACTTTCTTCTTCTTCTTCTTCTTCTCTTCCTCCTCTCTATCTTCTGTTCATCTCAAGGTTTGCTTTTCTGTTAAATATTTGGATTCCCTGTAGGTCGCCGGAGCTCCGTTGACGACGCGCCGACGACGCTGCCATCTCCTGCAATCCAGTGAGTAAGTCTCCATCATGAATCCCATCCATTCTTTTGCGTTTTTCTTGCTTCATTTCCATGCATCTCATATCAATTCCAATAGTTGCTGTTTTGGGTTCGCTGGAATCCGGCCGTGCCGGCGACGTGTCCCGACGATCCAGCGAGGTACCCTGACCTGTGTGTTTCCACTGTTCGTCGTTTGGGTTTATTCCGTGAACCGTGCGCACGTCGCGAGATTTCCCCGCCGACGTTTAACGTTCCGTTTTCCCGATTCGCGACCCGTCGAGGCAAGTACCCCTTGCTACATGCTAAATAATATTTACATATACATCGATGACACCCTAAACCTGCAGTTTAACTTTAGTACTATAAATTTCCCATTTTCGTGTTCAATGTTGTTATATATCATTTTATCTTCCAAACTTGAAACCTACCGTTTGCAATTACTGTATTAAACCTAATAATCACATTTACATGTTTTAATCACACTTTCACTATTGAAGTAGCCTATGGCACTCTCCTTATAGTTTTACTTCATTCGGACACTCGTGTACATTTAACCTGTATTAACTGTGACTTCATCCATTGAACCTATATATATATATATATATATCATTGCATCCATAAAATTCTTAAACTTGTTAACATGATTTAACGGCCATAAATGTCTTATTGTATTCTTATAATGTTGATAACACCTCTGAAACACAATTGATAACTGTGCTGCTAATTAATTGAAGCTTCTTTATTGTTTAATTCGTTGCTTAAATTTATGTTGTTGATGACCATGCTTGATTATGTAACTGAGTATGAGCACACCCATGATATCGTTTACATCTTGACCTGACTTGCTACATACATATTGATTGACCTGACATGGTACCGTATACTGCTTGACTTGACCTGTTGTACCATAACTTCACTCGTTACCTGATCTTGTGTCTAATGCCAACAAACCTGACTTGTAGTCCTCACGGACCGTTCCTGTTCTCTATCCAGACAAACCTGCTTACCCGATCCTGTGTTGGCATTAGTTCTTGATTACGGAATACCTGACTTTACATACACATGTAACTTGGGGGTATGGGGAAATCAAAGGTGAAACCTGACTTGTAACTCAACAGTTCGCTACTTGTTCTGATCAGTTTTAGAGGCTAGGCCAGCCTTGGAATGATGCTGTTGACATCATTCATCTGTACACATTCCTGTTTAGTGCGTAGCGGCATGTCTCGGTTTTAGTCCGAGAATCTGGGCCGTGGTCCCGGGTATGCACGGGATACTATTGAGTTACATCGATGATTCATCAATTTGGTTTCAAAGTCTTTAGAACAGAAAACCTGATAGAACAGTTTAGTTTACCCACTGCACACTACCCTGCACTGCTCTGATTTATATTATTGTTACCCTTGCTTTATTCATGTTTATATTTGCATTGCCTGTTACCCTGTTTATATGTTATTACTTGATGACTTGACGCGCTGACGTCTGGGTTTTGCATGGCCCAGATTCTGTACCGCTGTTGCAGTCCGAGCAGGAGTACTTCAGCCAATAGGCTGAGCTGTGAGTGTCAGCAGCAGTTAGTTTTTCTTTCCTGCATTTTTATTCCTGATGTGAGCCCGCATTATGGGACATACATTCCAGTTATTTTGTATTGGATCTTTCGCTTCCGCATTTTATTATTCTTGACTCATGTTATCTTGGATTATGGACATGTTTTAGATAGTTTTATTTTGTTCTTGATATCTCTACAGCCGTAATGTGACTGTGGATGGATACTTCCTACCCACAGGTAGCATGGTTGGCTATGTCACGTGCCCTATTTGGCGTACTCTGGGAAGCGGGGCGTGACATGGTTCTTTTGGTATCAGAGACATAGGTTAGTCGGGTTGATTCTTTTGTAGTTGGGTATTGTACCCAATACACGAATCAGAATACCGTATTTAGGAAACATGTCCTGCCACCTTGCCGTTTACCGTTCTTGAATCAAGTTCTTCCTGGTTATATCTTCTACGATGTGCAAACTTCCTTTGCATATCGACTCGAAACCTGATTCCTTGTTATCTCTAGGACTTAGGCGACTTGGGTGGAGTTATGTAATTGTGGCTATGATACCGCGGCATAGTTACAATACGGCACTCTATTTAATTAACTTGGAGTTCTAGCCTTGATCTATATTTTGAATCTATCATCATGCTAATGTTGGGTGTTTTGATTTCAGGAATATGGCAGGTAAGAATTTGAAGACGTACCAAAGGCGTGTGGACGAAGCCGCCATGCTTGGAGTGATAAGGGGAATGCTGGAGAATCAAAAGAGACAGAACGAGCTGATCCAGCAGCAAGCGGAATCGTTTCAGGAAGGTTTGCAGATCGTTCAGCAGTCTGTGAACAATGTTGGAGCTAAACCAGTTGACCGAATAGGGACCGTAGCAGATTTCAGGCGTTTGGGTCCGTCTGCCTTTACTGGTTTGGAGGAGCCGTTGCCAGCGGAGCAGTGGCTAGTGGACACAGAGAATTTGCTTATTGCGGCACAGATTCCAGATGAGAAAAGAGTTGATGTGGTACGCATTCAGTTAGTGGACTACGCCCGAGAATGGTGGCTTGTGGAGGAGACCCGCTTGCCCAAGCCGATCAAGTGGGCGGATTTTTTCAAAGAGTTTCCTAGAAAAGTTCTTCCCGCGGACCGCATGGGAGGAAATGGAAGAGAAGTTCATCGGGCTAAAGTAGAATGGAGCACCCGTAGATGTGCATGCAGCAGAATGGACAAGACTCAGCAGATTCGCTGGACCTTTAGTTGCCAACGATGCAGACAGGGCACGGAGGTTCATGCGCAGCTTGGACGTGGACATCCAGAGGCATATTGTCTCCCTGGGTTTGACCACTTTCTCACAAGTACTTGCGGCAGCCCGAGAGCAGCAGAGTTTATCTGGGATGAAGGGGAGTTTGCAGCAGACAGCAGTTGCGGTAAGGAAGCCAGCATTTGTACCAAACCGAGCTCATGGTCGCAGAAGTATTCCAGTGGACCGTCGAGGCGTAGCACTCATGAAGAAGCCTGTTGTCATCGATCGAAGGAAGAGCATGACTTGTAACTACTGCAATTTACCTGTCCACATGCAAAAGGATTGTCGAAGGAGGCTGGGACTCTGTCTAGTTTGTGGAGCGGCAGATCACGCTGTCAGCGCTTGTCCGTCAAAGCTTCGTACGAGCGATGATATTTAGAAGCCTCTGCAGAGAGCGTTCCAGGACAGAAACAGCTGACTCAAGGACCTAATCAGGCTCGAGCTTTTACCTTGACAGCTGAAGAAGCTAAGGCGTCAGGAGAAGTTGTTTCAGGTACTCTACTCGTTCATGGTTTTCCCACATTAGCGTTATTTGATTCTGGTGCATCCCATTGTTTTATGTCATCCAAGTTTATAACTACACACTCGATTGCCTGCACGACCCTGTCTAGTTTCTGGGACATACACACTGGGAATGGGAAAATCATAGCTAGTAGGGAATGTAAAGATTGTGCAGTTGTTGTGTGCGGACGGGAGCTTTTTGAAGATTTCTTGGTGATTGATACGGGCAGCTACGAGGTCGTCTTGGGAATGGATTTTCTTGGCACTTTCCACGATCACATTGATTGTAGGGCAAGGAAAGTAATTTTCCAGATTCCCGGACATCCCGAGTTTAGCTTCACTGGAGGAAGCAGTTCTGTCGGGCCAGTCGAGTTTAGGGCTAGGCCGACAAATAATATTCTTGCATCAATGGAAGTTGATAAAAGTGAAGAGCCGGCTGTTGTTCATGATTTTATGGACGTGTTTGAAGATATATCGGGTTTACCGCCGAAGCGAGACATGGAGTTCCCAATTGATCTTATTCCTGGTGCAGCGCCAGTATCCAAAGCGTATTATCCAATGGCACCAGTAGAGTTGGAAGAAGTCAAGAAACAGGTTGCTGAATTGCTTGAGAAGGGTTGGATTCGAAGCAGTAACTCGTCTTGGAGAGCTCCAGTTCTTCTAGTAAAGAAGAAGGATGGCACAAGAAGGATGTGCATCGACTATCGAGAATTAAACCGGGTGACTATTAAGAACAAGTACCCGATCCCTCGCATTGGCGAACTTTTCGAGCAGCTTAGTGGCGCGAGGGTATTCTCGAAGCTGGATTTGCGATCCGGATATCATCAGGTCCGAGTGAAAGCAGAAGATATTTGCAAGACGGCGTTCCGAACTCGGTATGGACATTACGAGTACTTAGTGATGCCCTTCGGAGTAACAAATGCGCCGGCAGTATTCATAGACTTGATGAACTGAATCTTTTCACCATTCTTGGATCAGTTTATTGTGGTATTCATTGACGATATTCTGGTTTACTCGAAGAGTTTTGAAGAGCATGCGGAACATTTGAAGATCGCACTGCAAACATTGAGACAAGAGAAGTTATATGCGAAGATGAGTAAGTGCGAGTTTTGGCTGGAGGAAGTAAAGTTTTTGGGGTACGTTGTGTCTGGCGATGAAATTGCCGTCGATCCAGAAAAGATTGCAGCAGTTCGAGATTGGCCGATTCTAAAGAATGTTGCGGAGATCAAAAGTTTTCTTGGACTCGCCGGGTATTACAGAAGATTTGTGGAGAACTTTGCTCGTCTGGCGGAGCCGTTAACCAAGCTTACGCACAAGGAGGTACCTTTTGTATGGACGGACAAGTGTGCGTTGGCTTTTGAGACGTTGAAGCAGAAGTTGATAACCGCCCCTATTCTGACCGTGCCAGACAATTCCGGAGGATTGGTGATTCACAGCAACGCATCTGGAAAAGGATTGGGATGTGTTTTGATGCAGCATGGGAAGGTTGTAGCATACGCATCGAGACAGTTGAAGACCCATGAGAAGAATTACCCAACTCATGACTTGGAGCTTGCGGCTGTGATTTTCGCTTTGAAGATTTGGAGACACTACCTTTTGGGCGAAAGGGTCGAAGTTTTTACCGATCATAAGAGCTTGAAGTATGTGTTCACACAGAAGGAGCTTAATATGAGGCAACGTAGATGGTTGGAGCTGATGACTGACTACGATCTTGATCTTAAGTACCATCCGGGGAAGGTTAATGTCGTGCCGGATGCGCTTAGTCGGTTACCAGCAATTCGGGTGTTAACTACGCAGAAGGAGCTCGTTGAAGATTTTCGAAGATTTGACTTGGAGGTTGTGCTACCGCATTCTACGGGACAGTTGATGCAGCTACAAGTACATTCATCGTTGATCGAGAATATTAAAGCAGCACAATCGCAGGATCCTAGACTGCAAAAGTTTCGAGAACAGGTTGAAGCCGGACTACGAACAGATTTATTGATCCACGAAGATGGTTCGTTGAGGTATGGTAGCCGTTTGTGTGTGCCAAAGGGAGATATTCGTGAAGAGCTTATGAAATAAGCACACAGTTCAGCTTATTCTGTACATCCAGGAGGCACAAAGATGTACCGAGATATTCGACAGCATTTCTGGTGGGAAGGCATGAAACGGGAGATTGCTCGCTTTGTGGCAAAGTGCTTGGTGTGTCAGCAAGTTAAGGCTGAACATCAAAGGGTTGCTGGTTTATTGCAACCACTTCCGATTCCTCAGTGGAAGTGGGAACATATAACCATGGATTTCGTGACGGCTTTACCGCGGAGTCCAAAAGGCAACAATGTTGTATGGGTGATTGTTGATCGATTGACCAAGGCAGCTCACTTTATCCATTTTCGGGTTGGTCAATCAACTGAGACTTTGGCGGAGCGGTACATGCAGGAGATTGTAAGATTGCATGGAGTACCGGTGAGCATCGTGTCCGATCGGGACACTCGGTTTTTATCACACTTCTGGAGGAGTTTACAGGAAAGTTTGGGGACTCGATTGAAGTTTAGCATAGCTTATCATCCTCAAACTGATGGTCAGTCGGAGAGAACAATCCAAACTCTTGAAGATATGTTGAGAGCATGCATGTTGGACTTCAAGGGGTCTTGGGAGGATCACCTACATTTGGTGGAGTTTTCTTACAACAACAGTTTTCAGGCAACTATCCAGATGGCTCCATTTGAAGCTTTGTATGGTCGCAAATGCCGTTCACCTGTTTGTTGGGACGATGTCGATGAACGAAGATTATTGGGACCAGATTTGGTTGTGCAGACAGTTGAGAAGGTTAACACTATCAGAAATTATATGAAGGCAGCTCAAGACAGACAGAAGAGTTGGGCAGATACGTCGATAAGACCTCTATAGTTCGCCGTGGACGATTTGGTATTCTTGAAGATATCACCGACTAGAGGAGTGATTCGTTTTGGAGGTCGAGGAAAGCTCAGTTCTCGATTTGTTGGACCCTTTGAGATCTTGGAGCGTGTTGGTGAGGTAGCGTATCGTTTGGCGTTACCGCAGTTCTTGACGAATGTGCACGATGTGTTTCACGTATCTCAACTCCGTAGGTATGTTCGAGATGAAACGCATGTATTGGATCATTCGAAGCTGACGGTACGAGAAGACTTGACTTTTGAGGAGCGACCGGTTGAAATTGTGGATCGAAGGGAAAAGGTTCTTAAGAACTGAGTGATCCCTCTTGTGCTTGTTTCTTGGGGTAATCGCTCGCATGGAGAGTCCACTTGGGAACGGGAAGATGAAATCCGGCAGAAGTTTCCTCATCTTTTCTTGTAGTGTTTGTCGTCTATCTTTGTATTCTTGGAATTTCGAGGACGAAATTCTTTTTGTAGTTGGGTACAATGTAACAACCGAGCCCAATGCTACTAGTCTCTGATACCGTATGAATGGTGTATGGTATTTATTTCATTAATCCTAATTGACTGTTGATAGTATAAATTTTACCCGACAATTCATTTCTGCATATAACAATTTAAGGCATCTAAAATAAAATTAAAAAAATATTCGTCATGGCATGCTTGACACCCCTAACCCTGTTGTAGCGTCCGTGCATCGTGTTCTCGTCCCGTTCGGTGAAACGGGCGAGTCTGGACGGCTACGCGCACGTACGTGTGTCCGTTTTGGAGGTATGCTTTTTGGTTGTAAAATACTTCATTTTAAATTTTGGATCCCGCTTAAAATTTTCGTATTTCAATTTCAAATTTTTGGACCCGACCCGGGCGCAATTTGAAAATATTTTACATTTGCGCCAAATCCCAATTTCTTATATTTTTAACCGTCGAATATATTAATTAACCCCAAAATATTTTTTGCCTTTCCTAAAATCTTTCACAATTTTATTTCCCCAGCCAATCCCCTTCGTTCTTTTCCCTAGGCCCCGCTACCCGTCTCTCTCTCTCTCCCCCAGGCACTACGTGCCAACTTCCTCTCTCCTCCGCGATTCTCTCTCCTCTCGATCTCTCTCCCCTCTCTATCTCTCTCTCCTCTCGTAATCCCTCTCTCTCTCTCCCCGTCTCTTTCTCTCTCTTTCTCTCTCCCCGTCTCTCTCTCTCCTCCATATATATTTCCTTCCTCATCCTATTTTTCTTTTCACCCGAAACAAACCACCCTCGCGAGACCTAGCCGCCTCATCCTCCCTCGTCTCCGCCCCAACGCCGACGCCCTCATCGCCGGCCTCCTCGCCCTCATCATCTTCACTGCATCTCCTTCCTCCTTTCCCCTCCTTCCCGAGTACCCTGCGCTTGATCCCCACCGAGGACCCATCACCACCTTCCCGTAGCCGCCGACCATCCTTCGTCGCCGTCGCCACCTCCTCCCGCATCTTCTCTCCCTCTCCTCTGTCCTCTTCTCCCTCGTCCAACCCTGCAACCCTAGCAGGAACTCTAGCCGAGCCACCCCACAACGTGAACCTTGTCGCCTTGCCGACATTCTTGCCGGAGATCCGTGGCCGACGACTTCCAACCATGCAACCACAGCTTAGCAACCCCGTAAGCAACTTTCTTCTTCTTCTCTTCCTCCTCTCTATCTTCTGTTCATCTCAAGGTTTGCTTTTCTGTTAAATATTTGGATTCCCTGTAGGTCGCCGGAGCTCCGTTGACGACGCGCCGACGACGCTGCCATCTCCTGCAATCCAGTGAGTAAGACTCCATCATGAATCCCCTCCATTCTCTTGCGTTTTTCTTGCTTCATTTCCATGCATCTCATATCAATTCCAATAGTTGCTGTTTTGGATTCGCCGGAATCCGGCCGTGCCGGCGACGTGTCCCGACGATCCAGCGAGGTACCCTGACCTGTGTGTTTCCACTGTTCGTCGTTTGGGTTCATTCCGTGAACCGTGCGCACGTCGCGAGATTTCCCCGCCGTCGTTTAACGTTCCGTTTTCCCGATTCGCGACCCGTCAAGGCAAGTACCCCTTGCTACATGCTAAATAATATTTACATATACATCGATGACACCCTAAACCTGCAGTTTAACTTTAGTACTATAAATTTCCCATTTTCGTGTTCAATATTGTTATATATCATTTTATCTTCCAAACTTGAAACCTACCGTTTGCAATTACTGTATTAAACCTAATAATCACATTTACATGTTTTAATCACACTTTCACTATTGACGTAGCCTATGACACTCTTCTTATAGTTTTACTTCATTCGGACACTCGTGTACATTTAACCTGTATTAACTGTGACTTCATCCATTGAACCTATATATATATATATATATCATTGCATCCATAAAATTCTTAAACTTGTTAACATGATTTAACGGCCATAAATGTCTTATTGTATTCTTATAATGTTGATAACACCTCTGAAACACAATTAATAACTGTGCTGCTAATTAATTGAAGCTTCTTTATTGTTTAATTCGTTGCTTAAATTTATGTTGTTGATGACCATGCTTGATTATGTAACTGAGTATGAGCACACCCATGATATCATTTACATCTTGACCTGACTTGCTACATACATATTGATTGACCCGACATGGTACCGTATACTGCTTGACTTGACCTGTTGTACCATAACTTGACTCGTTACCTGATCTTGTGTCTAATGCCAACAAACCTGACATGTAGTCCTCATGGACCGTTCCTGTTGTCTATCCAGACAAACCTGCTTACCCGATCCTGTGTTGGCATTAGTTCTTGATTACGGAATACCTGACTTTACATACACATGTAACTTGGGGGTATGGGGAAATCAAAGGTGAAACCTGACTTGTAACTCAACAGTTCGCTACTTGTTCTGATCAGTTTTAGAGGCTAGGCCAGCCTTGGAATGATGCTGCTGACATCATTCATCTGTACACATTCCTGTTTAGTGCCTAGCGGCATGTCTCGGTTTCAGCCCGAGAATCTGGGCCGTGGTCCCGGGTATGCACGGGATACTATTGAGTTACATCGATGATTCATCAATTTGGTTTCAAAGTCTTTAGAACAGAAAACCTGATAGAACAGTTTAGTTTACCCACTGCACACTACCCTGCACTGCTCTGATTTATATTATTGTTACCCTTGCTTTATTCATGTTTATATTTGCATTGCCTGTTACCCTGTTTATATGTTATTACTTGATGACTTGACGAGCTGACGTCTGGGTTTTGCATGGCCCAGATTCTGTACCGCTGTTGCAGTCCGAGCAGGAGTACTTCAGCCAACAGGCTGAGCTGTGAGTGTCAGCAGCAGTTAGTTTTTCTTTCCTGCATTTTTATTCCTGATGTGAGCCCGCATTATGGGACATACATTCCAGTTATTTTGTATTGGATCTTTCGCTTCCGCATTTTATTATTCTCGACTCATGTTATCTTGGATTATGGACATGTTTTAGATAGTTTTATTTTGTTCTTGATATCTCTACAGCCGTAATGTGACTGTGGATGGATACTTCCTACCCATAGATAGCATGGTTGGCTATGTCACGTGCCCATTTTAGCGTACTCTGGGAAGCGGGCCGTGACAATAAGAAAACTCTCATCTCACAACCCCCGGCTATTCATCCACGACAATCCAACGAATTCATATACACAAACCATCAACATTACAGATCACATATATGTATAACCCCCACTAATCGACGTATAGCGATTAGCAGACGTTCAATACATATATCACATCACATATATAACCCATTAGCCAAAGTGTAAAGAAGTTCGATCCAAATACGGATTTGTGACCACCCCAAAAACTAACTTGTTCTCTGGAAATTCTGGGCAGAAACAAACCATCTCAAAAATCACAAAACACCATCAGAAGAAAACTGCAGAAGAAACGATCCACAGCCGAGTCAACTCGGCCGCGGATTCGCGGCAAGAGCAAGCTCATGCCGCGGAACCGCGGTGAGTTGGTCGACTCACTGGATCGTTTTTCCTGCCTGTTCTAACAAAAGCCTGAGCCGATTTTAGTACATGATTTATTATTTTTGGAGCAGAAATAAAAATCGGCAGAAACTTAGGTTTTAGAAAACGTGTTTTGCGATTTTTTCCGATCGAAGTTCTAGATACTTTTCTAACTAGTTAGTTTCTGTTTAGCTAGGCTCTCATACCACTGTAAGTCCGCGTTGCCCATCCCGGTGCTTACGGGGAGGCAAAAACGTTATGAAAAATTCGATTTTTACAACACTAGGCGACATGGACTAACCAAAGGAGGGATCTTTGCTAAACATAAACTAACTACCAATCTAAAAGAGTTAGCTACTCGGTTAAGGGGTTATACCTAGGTCTTCAAGTCCTTCTCTTCTTGCTCCTTGGAGTGTGATGAACGGATCGTCTCGTCGCCTTCTCTTGCCGAAGAAAGATCACCCGGGGGCCTCTACCTTTGGCTCCTACCTCAAACTAGAAGTAATTAAGGTGCTTGGTGTGCTAAACCTAGAACCTTAGAAAAAGTAGAGAGTATTTTTGAAGGTTTTATCTCAAGCTCAATGGTTCTCAACTCATGAGAGGGGAGAGCTAGAGAGAGGAAGAGGATGAGAGAGAATGGGAATGATAGAATAAGAAGAATAATGCCAACCTTCTCACATATATGTGAATTATGATAAATAAATAATTAGCTAAAGATAATTGCGATGGTTTATCTTGAAATGACCATTATCATTTCACATTAATTACTTTTGCAAGAATCAAAGAGTATCTTTCATATGAAATGATGATGGTCAACTTGTCAACCTAGGTCAACAAGTCAAGCAAAGTCAAATGGTCAACAACCCTAACCATAACACAATTATAATTAACTAATATTAATAATCATATTTCACACATAAACATTAGGGTTAAGAAAAAGACAACGGTCGTTAACCCTAATGAAAATCCTCTGCCTCTGCCTCAGTCAACTGTGCATACACACCCGTATTCGTGTTCCGAGGAACACGAATACAATGAGATAAAACCAATCCCGAAACATATACTAGGATCTGGCTTAAACCAAAACCCGCTAGTATAATCTGTCCGGACACCAAACGTGCACAAGTGCGCATATGTGACCGAACCCTGTCGCAAAACCATGCGACCTCTACTCGTTTTGCCTAAAGGCGAATAACCCTCTATGTGGGACTCTAAAGACTCGACACTACGCTGGCAGTGGGTTTAACCACAGACCGCAAGTGGCACTAGCTGTACGTAACGGTCCCCAGGTAGATGCCGATAAGAAGACTGACGAGGTAAACCCATCTGAACTCCTACTGAGCCTGAATGTGACAGTCTCCGTACAGTCCGGTCTGTTCGTCTAAGAGTATCGCATGGCGGGCCTAGAGGGGCGGTAAACATCAGTCCCCTAATAGCGGTACAAGCCGTGTCGGAGTGTAGCCCAGAACACCATGAGATATCACTGGAAATCTACCAGTATATCTCGCTTGCCCTGGCCAGGGACTTTGTATAATGGCTCTCCTAGACACAGCGCGATATCAACCCCCAATACCGGGAGAGACGAATCCTGTCTAACCGTCACTGCCTCCAAGTGCTTCGGGACTGCACCCAAAAACTACCTGTTTGCACGACTCCTTTGAGCTGTGGTAGGGTAGTAATCAAAGAACAGTGGGAACACACTCGAGGCGAAGTGACAGTGTCAAGTCAACGGACTAAGCTGTACTCATGTCACCTGGGAACTGATAACTGACGATAGGTATAATACCAACCAACAGTTCCCGACGAGTCCTGTCCAGTGTACTCGTAACCTAACGAGCACCCGCATACTATCCCAAGTACGACGTACTGACGGCTGTGGGACAGACTGTCTCCTAAGCTGGGATGAGAAGCGCATACGCTAGTCTACTCCGGAGTATCGATGCCCTGTCTCGATAGTCCTACGACTAGGGACCTGCATAAGGATGTGTGACTGCCATCACAACGCTGGTAATCAAGCAAAGATCCTAAGGGCTCTACTAATGTGTAAAGGCAATATGCTAAAAGAAACACATGCACACATTAAAGCAGAAACAAACCAAGTAGCATACTACTATTTTGAGCAAGAATGTCAATACAAGGTGAATATCCCAAGCTTCCATTAAGTAATATACAAACTAGTATGATACAGTAATGACCTCTAGGGCATATACACTAACAATATTTTTATAAAAAGCTATCTGGTTCCTTCAACGATATCAAGTTCATTACGTTAAAGGTTTTTCGCCAAAAACCATTCGTAGCCCTCCGTCATTTCAGACGGGTAGCACGTAGTATTCATGCTATGTTTGTTGGCCAAAGTCAAGGCATAGTGTATGGTAGCTATTTGTTACTTTTCTGTTGCATAGATAGACGCGTTGGTTTGGGACAGTCATACTGCCTTGTTGGCCAAAGTCAAGGGTAGGTACGGGTGGGTTCAAATCAACCTGGATAATGACGGGTAGAACTTGACATGTGACTTATGATTTGTTGGCCAAAGTCAAGGTCATAAGAGCATGGGGGTAAAAATCATATCGGGAGTTTCTAAAGAAACTGAAACTTGCCAGGCATACGCATTCCTTCTGGAGTGTGATAACGTGAGTGGATTCCGTCACGTTATCATGCGATGATAGTTGGATCCCGATTCCCACTGATGAGTTGGTTTACTCCTCGGGTGATCCCGACTAATTCTTCTTTCAGGTTTGGAGGATAATTTGACGTTACAGTAGGAGGTTTCCAGATTAGATAAAGTGATAACCGTTCTGATCTAGGTTAGAGTGCACGCTGAGTGTTTCTTTTCTCTCTCTCTTTGGCAGCGACCATGGCCTGACCCTTGACTATGACTCAGTGACCAAGATTAACCGAACCTTCTTAAAACACTGGCTTATGGATTGCCAGAGTTGCATACCTTATTGCCACTCCTACTTTTACCCTTTTCTCCAGAACACCCCGTATTACTACGAACATCCACTTCCATTAGATAAAACCATCGTATGGTTATATACGAACTCGAAGGAACTTGTTCCAGATTCGAGGATGGTTTCCGGTTCTAGAGAAAACGAATAGGACTATTCAGTTGTCTTTTTCTTTTTACCTTCTCTCAGGTTGCGAGTGCTCCTTGGATTAGGGGTTAGTACACCCATTACGCTTATTGGATAGTCTTATTCCAAACCTTAGGCTGGTGCCGAACGGTAGGGAATTAAGAAAGCCGATTAGCCTAAGTGTGGTGTACAGAATGTATTAAGTAAAGACAAATAAAGGGATTAGTAAAAGGGCAAAGTAAATTGCGACTGCTATTCACGACCAAACCAAGTATTTCATCGCCACTCCTACTTCACCTTTGTATTTCTCCAGAACACTCCGTATCACTACGAAGATCCACAGTTATTTAGATACTCCATCGTATGGTTATATACGAACTCGAAAGAAATTTGTTCCAGTTCGGGGATGGATTCTGGATCAGGAGAAATAGGAATATGGTTTTATTCAGGTGTCTTTTATCTTTACCTTCTCTCGGGTTGCGAGTGCTCCTAGGATTAGGACAGTACACCCATTATGCTTATTGGATAGTCTTCTTCCAAACCATAAGCTGATGCCGAAAGGTAGGGAAGGAAGAAAACCATTTAGCCTAAGAGGGTGTACAGAAGGTAATGACTAAAGACATATGAAGGAATTTGGAGAGATGGCAAAGAAATATACGGTTAAAGTCATGAATCTGGATAATGGAAGAGGCATTACTAGGAATACCCGGATACCCCTTCGATACATTTACATGTTTCAGTTTCACTGTGTACTGTTAAAAGAAAACCGATTTCCCAATTAGACACTTGCTCCAGGATATGTATTTACCAGGTTTGATTCTCACATCTGCATGGTTTTACAGATGATGAGTGGGAGTAAGTTATTGGGAATTGGGTGATCATCCTCATTATATCGGGATTCGTTGTAATTGGTGATATTTGAGAAAATCGCCTGAGTTGTTTGCCAGACGGCAAATATTTGGTTTTGAATATCCGTTGTTATGCACCAATTTCAAATTGATATATCTGTACGTTTATTTTTATAAAGTGAGATATAACTTTTTGAAATTATGTCCATGACATTTACCTATATCAGTTGATGGTTAGGTAAGGAGCATTAAACAGCGGTGTAATTCTTCTTAACCATAAGTACAGTTTTCAACCTACGAGACACAGGGAATGAGTTATTAGACTCAGGGGACTTATACAGAGTATTGTATGTTGTCCAGTGTCCATTAGGACAGAGGGGTTGGTCCTCGTACTATATTCTGTTTACTTGTGACTTCTGTAGTTTTTAGTCATGTGTTTCGTAGAAATACAAGATCTAAGTTTTGAGAAGTTATAGGTATAAAAGTAAAGTAGAGAACCAGATTTTGCAAGTATCGGGATTCTTTAAGGTGATCGAAGATGTAAATACTTGTGTATGGTATTCAGTTGATAGTAATGATTATGAGAAACTTGTTTCTCCTTCAGGTTACTCATATCTGGATGCATTCCTAAGTTGAGTAACGCTAATCGGCCTCCTTCCATTTAGTTGATATGCACTGGAGACAGTTGCATGATTTGAATCTGGTTCCAATTAAATCAGTGTCTTTGCTTCTATATTGGATATAGAACGGTTCATATCTTAACGATGTTAAGGTACGGGGAGTTGTCCGGCTTATGCTTAAAACCAGACTCTGGATAACTCAAGGCACGTTTCTGTAATGGTTGTTTGTGGGTTGACCCGGGCTATGACTAGGATTGATTTTCTACCATCTGGAAGATCAATAGTGATATTGTTTACCCGGGCTATGACTCGCCACAGTTTTAGAAAAATGGATTTTTTCAGAAAACAGTAGTTGGAGTATGGTAGAACTGGAAATGATTCCAGAACCGCAAACGATTACTGAAAATTTAATAGGACCTAAAGATTCAATATAGATTAACATTCCATTGGCCACTCCGCAGATATGGTGGGTAACCTCAGGCACTCGAGAGGTACTTCGGTATGCTCAAAGACGGTGACAGGAAGGTTCTTGTTTACTCAGACTTGACACTACTGTTGTTCCAGGCTATGAGACCCGGCAGGAGGATGAGTATAGCGTCATTCTGAACTGGCTTTAGAAGTGCACATGTATATTATTCTGCCAGAGGGTTGTCGCAGTCAGTAGGAGCAACGGAAGCATAGTGGACAAGTAGCCTGTGTCTATTTATAGACTAAAGCAGATACATCGGAGATAGATCATCTATTTCTGATATGGCAGTCATAGGCTTGACTTCATCAGAACAGGGGATGAATCTGTTAAGAAGGTAGTAGGGTGTGATGTCCTGGTATTTGGATGACATACACAGAGTAGGAAGTGAAGTTCCTATACTACGATCGGTTATACTTTGGTTGTCACACAGTGGTTTCTCCACATAGGACTTGGATATTATATCAGACATTCTGGTCACTAGATCTATGATTTTAGATCTAGATTTAGGTGGTTTCCCAATCTGGGTACTTAGACAGCATTCTAAAGGTGGTTTAGAATGGACGACTCTTGGCATGGTGGTGTATCTGCAGGTGATGGAGTCACCTTCCCTAAAGGTGTCTTACAGACTAAAGGGGAGAGGGATGTGCATGATTGGTAGATCACTTGCTTAGGCAATTGAGTCAATCATGAGATGTCAAGTACCACACCAGATGTTGTTTTTGCAGCAGATGCAGTAAATTGATATTAATCCAATCCCGGAAAAACATTCGGAAGCAGTTTTAGAACATAAGTGGATGTTCTAGGGATATGATAACAACAGCCTCTTTTAGGAGGCAGTTATCATTCCAGGCTTCTAAGGTGACCTAAATGACAGAGTGACTGTCAGAGTGATAGCTTTCCCTCTGACGAGGGGCAGTAGTTTGGACAGGTGGTCCAGACGGATACTGAGGGAGGCATGGCGCAGGATACTGATTAAGTTCAGTTGACGATACAGTCTAAGAAGTTTGGATTTGGAGTTCATTTATGAACTAGGTCCCATCAGACATCCAGACATATTCTAAGACAGGTATTGCTCATTTCGGAAGATGGCTTTCTCTGCGAACTTGAGATAAAGAGAGACATAGAAAGAAACATCAGGGCGGATCCACTCATTGAGGCTATTCCTCGAACGCAATAGTTTCGCAAACGGGTTTTGTGAAACTGATTAGTAGAGGAGTTGGGTGTTCGGTATCACATGGGGCTGTGAATATGCGACATCGCAATAATTAGCCTTGAGTGCAAGTGGGAGATTGTTGGATATAGTGCCCTCAAAATCAATTATTGGATAACAGGCACATGATTGCAATGATTAAGGGAGGACCTATACCGGTAGGACAGTCTTACTCAAGATGATAGTATGCTATCTGTTTTATCTTTATCATCGTGTACTGCTTTAGGTGACCTTACAGGTCGCTATTACACGTTGATAGAGCCCCTAGGATTCTTGCTTGACTTCCAGCAGTATGATGGCGATCATATACGTGGAAGCTGGGGTCTATAAGCACATCCTTAAAGTGGTCCCTAGTCGTGCGAGTTTTCGAGACAGGGCATCGATACTCCAGAGTAGACTAGTGTATACAGTCGAGACCCCGACGAGGGGCGGTGGCCGGTCTCACAAGCAACTGGTGTCAGTTGGTTCACCTAAGATGTATACATGTGCTCATTGGGTTATGAGTACACCGGACAGGACTCGCCGGGAACATGCTAATTGGTATTATACCTGACGTCAAATAGCAGTTCCCTGGTGACATGTGTACAGGTTAGTTCATCGACCTGAGATCGTCATTTGTCTCGTGTGAGTTCCCACTGTACTTTGATTACTACCCTACCATGGCTCAAAGGAGTCATGCAAACAGGTTTTAGTTGGGTACAGTCCCGAGCCACATGGAGGCAGTGAGCAGATCGGCAGGGGTTCGTCTCTCCCGGTATTGGGGGTGAGATCGCGCTGTGTCTAGGAGAGCCATTACACGAAGTCCTTGGCCAAGGCAGGAGATCTACTGGTAGGTATTCCAGTGGTATCTCAGGGTGTTCTGGGCTACACTCTGACACGACTTGTACCGCTTTGGGGGGTCTGACTTTTACCAACCCCCTAGGCCCGCCATGCGATGCTCATAGACGAACGGATCGGACTGTACGGATATTGTCACTGACATGCTCAGTAGGGTGTCAGGATGAGTTCGCTCATCGACGTCCCTTTTGGTCAATACCTGGTAGCCCGTTACGTACGGCTAATACCTCTGACGTGCTAATGGTTAAATCCACAACCGAAGTATTGACAAGTCTTTAGAGTCCCCCACAGACAGTTTCTCAAGTTTCGGGCGAAATGCTGAAGAGGACGTATGGATTTATGGCAGGGTTCGAACATACGCGTGCACTTGTGCACGTGTCATGGTTCGGACGGATAATACTAGCGGGCTTTGGTTTAAACCGGATCCTAGTATAGTACAGTGTAAATTTTGTCTCATTGCATTTGTATTCGGTCGAAATACAAATGCGGGTATGTATATACAGTCGCGGGGTTTTCCTGTAATTTATTACGGGATCGTCTTTTTTGAAGTTGCCAGTTTGCATTCTGTTTCGGCCATTTTCTTTTATTCCTTCTTGGCTAAAATTCCTTTGATGGGGGGGGTTCTTTTTGCAAATGTGCAATTAGTAATGGAGAGGGTTTTGTGGCGCATGGTTGCTTCATATGGTTCTAGCATCTTTTGCTTTTTCATGCTCATTGCTTGCATTTAATGTGAGGGGATTGATTAGGAAATGGTGTGACCTTTATTCCTCATTATCAACACCTTTTTCCTTATGCTCACCTATTCTCTTCTTATGCTCACCCCTTGCCTTTTTCCCGCCTCCATATACATGGCCGGCCATATTTTTGAGAGGTAGAGGATTCTTTTAGTGTGGAAAAAATGTTGATTTCATTTTTGGCTTGCAACAAAAATTCCTTAGCTCATTTCCATAGTTCATTCCTCCATCCAAAAGTGGAAACTTCATAAACCCTCGAGACATAGCGTTCTGCATTCAGTCTACAGCAATCTTGGACACGTCGTCTAGCCAACTTCGTGTCCGAGTTGCCTCGGTTCAGAGGTGGGAGCCCGTAAAAGGACTTCTCGATGCGGTGCCCTTCCGACGAGGAGACCGGAGATCAGTGATGCCGCGAGGAGCTTGGGATGGTGGCCGAAGACCGAAGGACACGGTCGCTCGGTATAGCTCTCTACCCTTTCTCCAGTAAGCTAGTAGTAGGTTAATGGTCCGATCCGGGTTTATATTCCGCGGTAGCGCCGGTTTCTAGTTAAAGAAAAGTTTTTGTTTCCACATTTTGGCCTCGGACAGACGGCCGGGGCGCTACCGTAGACTTACAGTCCTTTGGACGCTATTTCCTTTTGTAACACCCCACGCCCCAGTACAGATGGTATTGTCCGCTCTGGCCGAAACCGCACGGTTTTTCCCTTTAGAGCGAACCGGACCCGACCAGGGGCCACTTCCCAGGAGGTCACCCATCCCAAGACTTCCCCTGGCCCGAGCACACTTAACTACGGAGTTCTCAAGCTCCTGTAGTTCCGGTTCACTTAAAAGACGCATCTGTAATTGAGGGTGGTGTCATTACATTTATGATGCAGTTCGGTCCACTTTCGGAATGTGTTCCGAAGATTATCCATTGTTCTACAGTGAGTCCCACGGATTCAAAAGGTGGCCCCCATGGATTCAAGAGGTGGCCCCCGCCCCCTTGGAATGACAATTGGCGTGGCACTTTGTTCCGTGTGGCACTTTGTTCCGTGAACAAGAACCGGGTCCCGACATTACAAAACCTGTCACGCCCCGCTTCCCAGTGTACGGCGAAGTGGACGCGACGAGGTCCGCTACGTATATACTCAGAAGTACATACGCTAAGCGTAACTAAGCAATATAAAGTAAATCATAAGAGACAAATGATATAGGAATAACAGCAACTTTTATTAATAACATTCTTTGTACAATGCATGAAAAGAAAATACAACTGAAATGAAAAGCGATGCCTAAACAGTGGCATACAGAAAATGAAAATACTGGAAAGAACAAGGTACAATATCTAAAGCTCGGGATCTTCTTGGAACTGCTCCAAATCTTCACCGATGGGCTCGATATCAGCTTGGTCCAACGCACCTGACGACATTCAAAGAAGAAAGAAATAGAATGTCGTCAGCGAACAGGTCGCTCGGTAAGTCCCAAAGATAAGGAGGAATTAGAAAGACAGTGTAAAAGTATTTTCTAAAGTATTATATGGTTGTATATTATGTAACATTGTTTAACGCTGTTGTTTGTAGCTTTGTACAGAAGGATGCCGGTGTATACGAGGGGGATCTCTATATGCTAGAGATCAGGGCAAAAGGAAAGTACAAGGAACCGTTATGCCACGGTACAACAGCAACAGGATTCAGGTTAGGTGTCTTAATCTGACCACCTCGTGCCACCTTTAACACCTTCCGTACCAATCTACCCCTTAAACCCCGTAATGTTTTAACAGTATTGTAGTATTGGAATATGTAAGTTGGGTGACTGAGCAAAACCATGATATCAGTAAACATGTTGTAACTGTATAATCAGGTAAATGGAATATCAGGATAATGGATGAATATCCATGGTTTGATTCAGTCAGAATGAATATATTGTTAACTGGATTCAGGGATTCATGTATTCAAATTGTATTGTAAAATAAAAGAATATAGATTGACTTGAATCATATTCAAGTCAGAAATAGTCAGACTCTAACCCGAGTCAGACTAAAAGAAAGTCAGACTAAAAGAAAGGTAATTTGAAGTTCAATCTTTGTTAGGGGCCTTATTGTAAATTATAAAACTTGAGGGGGTTTTATGTAAAAAGTACTTTTGTATAGTTATCAAAATATACCTCAAGTATTTATTATTCTTCTTTATAATTATAATGAATGTGAATTTTATTTGTGTTATTCTAGTGAATATATCCTAATAAAAGTATTAATTGTTTTATTAGAATTTCATGGTATTTTAATATAACTTTTAATCTTGTAATTTTTAGAAAAAGATGGAAACTTTATCTTATAATAAAATAGGTGTTTAAATGATAAATATATATATATTAACACAAGAATAATTTTAAATAAATATTTTATTTTCCAAAAATCACATTTTTCTTAAATGCCGTATTTTTAACCTTTCGAGACCGAATGCTCCTTGCGGAGGTCTGAATCTCGCACTACTAGCCCGCGGGTGCACGATGAACCGTACTATCCCTAACGGGTTCCCCAAAAGTGGGTTGTAGCGGCGCTTTGCTTAGGTTTAACAAATACTATTCATTTAGGAAAACGATTTTATAAATAAAAGGTATTTATTTGTAAAAGGGTATAGATTTCCGTATTTTATTTTTCTAGGGTTTCCTAAGCCAACTAGCCTATTTCTAAGGTCTAAACGATAAGTCATTAGAAGCCTCAAATCGCCTCTTCACCGTCAATTGCGGCCAGGTAAGTGCCAGGTAAATGGGAATGAACCACAGTCGTGGGCCTAATTAAAAACCACTAGCCTAGACACACTTGCCTAGACACCACAAGACAGTTTAGATAAACGATCGATGTCCATGACAAATCGTACTTTCATTTTAAAAGATTTTATTTAGAATTGTATACAACTTAAAGCTTTCAAGAAAGGTTTATAAAGGTAATGGTATTTTAGTGAAAAGTCTTGTATTTTCGTATTCTATATTTTGATGTTTATCAATTAGGGTTATATTTGTGTGTGTGTAGAGGTAGGTCATTACCTCGTGACTTATTTTAAGTTTTAATGAAGTTTAGAGGTTAAACATGATATATTAAACTTGAAGGTATTAAAGCGCAAGAATACGGTATTTGAAAACGTTATCATTTCATGTGTGAAATTTCATTCAAATTGATTTCTACAAGTTTAGTGATCAAGATAAACTTATTTAGGAGTGAGGAAATTGATTAAACGAAGAAAAATGAACTCCATGGTATTTTTATGAAAAGAATACGATATTGTAAAGAAACTATCATTTCATGTGAGAAAGTTTGTTTAAATTGGTTTATGGGTGATTAATAGTCAACATGAATATGGGTAGGTATTATGTATTAGGTGACAAGTGGAAATTTGCAGAAAAACCGAATCGGAAATCGGGTTGTTCCGATTTCCGTCGGGTTCCAAAAAATCGTATTTTTTTATATTAAAGAAAAGAGAGATAGAAGAGATGGGACTTACGGGTTTGGACAAGCTAAGGAGGCTAAGGAAGGTGGTGGTTGTCGATGCGTCGAAAACGTCGCGAAGGTTCTAGTCCGGTCGCCGGAATTCGTCGTCGGTTTCGGCAGCGCTTTGCTTCTCGCTCTTCGTACCAAGTTCTCGAGAATTTGGGAGAGTGGACTTAGGGTTGTGAGGTGAAAAGGTAGAGGGTAGGGGTCTTTATATAGGGTTAGGGTTAGGATTAAAAAATATTTAAAAAAATATAAAATTCATTAAATTTGGACTTAAAAGAGGTTTAATGAAACATCAGTAACAGTACAGGGAAAATGAACCATGCAGGGGGGTTGACCAAGTCAACACGAAACTTTTTCGTGTTGACGACTCGGCCGACCGACCGAGTCCGGCCGGCGGCGCCGGCCGATTCGGACGAGTCTGGGCCGGGTCGGGTGTCTTTGGGTAGGGTTTGGTCTGGGGGAGATTTTGGTATAGTTTAGTTTTTATAAATTGCATTAATGTGTGAGTTATGGCTGTTTGACCGTTTGACTTCCCAAAAAAAATTAAAACAAAAAGATATAAAAATTATGTGGGGCATGGGATTCGAACTCTGGTGGCTTGGTTCAGCAGTGCAAGGTGTTACCAGTGAGCTACAAGCTCCTTCTTGTAATTATTGTAGAAAAGTAGATACTTAAAATGATATCAGCAGTATTAAATATTCCAAGTACACTTCAATTTTTAAAACAATTTTATGTACACTAAAATGAAATTATTTTAAAACAAAATAATTAAATATATATATCTTGTGCTCAGATTAAAATACTCCTTTATGGAAAAATGAAAAAATTTGTACAGAAAAGGGTATATAAAAATTAGGGTTGTTACACATTTTTTATATATATACACACACACTCCACAACACTGTCCCCGTTAGAAAAAAAATTTTAATGGTGCGCTGCCCCGCACCCCGTAAGGGGGCTGCTCGCCCCCTTGACTCCCAGCCCGCTATCCGGATAGTGGGACCCCCGTAAACTATGCGAGGCCCTCGATATACCTGAGACCCTTCAAAACACAACACACGCACGCTACACATTGAGTTCGCATGACCAGTTTGACTCGTCATCGGAAGTTCCTTTGCTCCAAAGGTAAGGGGTAATTAGCGGCAGCTTAGTCTGCGGCTGCCGGAGATTCGGATCCCCACAATCAGTAAACCCCCGCCTACTCTAGGCAGGGGGAATTTGTAGTATGCCGGACAAGCGATGTGTATTCCCATCTCAATGTGGTGACGAAAAACACCCTACACCCCTATTAGAAAAAATTCTAACGGGGCGCTGCCCCGCACCCTGCAAGGGGGCTGCTAGCCTCCTTGACCCCCAGTCCGCTATCCGGGTAGCGGGACCCTCGTAAACTCTGCGAGGCCCCCGATATACTCAGGACCCCTCAAAATACAACACACCTACACTGCACATTGAGTTCGCATGACCAGTTTGACCAGTCAACCGGAGGTTCCTTCGCTCCAAAGGCGAGGGGTAATTAACGGCAGCTTAGTCCGCGTCTGCCAGAGATTCGGATCCCCACAATCAATAAACCCTCACCTACTCTAGGCAGGGGGAATCTGTAGTATGCCTGACAAACGACGTATATTTCCCATCTCAATGGGATGACGAAAAACACCCTACAGATTCCGGCACGCCCGGTGGGACCTTCTCTCTCCTCCAATATTTCGGGTTAAACGTTCATGCGAACTCAATCAACATACATATCAATATTTATACTAAAATAATGCTCTTTCATGCATGATTTCAAGCGATCAAGCCTCAACAATGTCTCCAAGGACAAGTTCAGCTCTCAACACAGCTCCCATTTCCTATACGATGAAGATGGACGCCAAGACGATCCTCCTGGCTAGTCTCAGGAGATAGTGGGAGGAGCCGCCGCTACCATTTGGCTCTATTCTGTTTGTGCCAGCTAACGCCATTCCAGCTTCTCAAGCTCCAGTAACAGACATGCCAGCCTCGAAAGGCAGGAGGCCAAATGTGGTGATCTCGAGGGCACCACTACCCAAGCACAAATCCGTTTCCGAACGACTCACCATTGCTACAGCTGGGGGCAAGGCCATCAACACCAACAAAGCAATAAGGCATCTTGGACAAGCTCCAGTGGTGCTTCTGACAACTTCTCAATCGAGTATCTTCTATAAGCTCCCCGTCAATCGACTCACGGTGGCTTCCTGGATAACGGATGCCCGCCAAGCCTTCAAAATCGAGAAGCTAAGACAGAAAAAGCTCAGGTACAGAGCCAAAAAAAGGGCCAGGGCTCCTGCTAGGCTGAACTTCATGAGGTTTCAAGAACAGGATTACCCTGCAACAACAGCCGAATCGGCTGTAAAGCTCGCTAACTCTTTTTGAACCACTAAAATCGGTCCAGAAGAATGCCATGACCTCAAGAGTCAAGAAAGCTGTGATTCGGACGGCGCCACCTAAGGATCAGTCAGGCCAACCGTCTTCAGTCACCTATCCTTTTCAGAATAGGAAGGGCTACGATGATGGTCCGAAAAATCAGCCGAAGATAAAAAGATGGCTAGATATTCCACACTGTCTACATGGTGGACACGCGCAGCAAGAGCAAGGACGGGGCCATCACATCTCAAATCCAATCTGGTGTGAATATGGCTGCCACGTCCTAAGACCAGCCTTCTCTAGAAGGTAATGAAAACCCTTCCAGTGAGGCTGATAAGAAGAGAGATCCATTGGTTCATGATGAGTCGGGATCAGAAGGCGAAGAGGAGCCAAACTTCCATCCCAAGACCGCAGAGCAGCAACTTCTCCAAGAGCTCCAGAAGCAACTCAGAAACAAAGACAAGGAGATGGACAAGCTCTACTCAAAGATTGATGACTTGACAAACGTCGTCTTACGGCTCACGGCCCAAGTTGCCTCTCAGCCGCACAATCAAGGGCATGGCTCTGCTCATGAATCGGGAAACGGTGTCCCGAGGCGGCTGACGCCTATTCCTTCAAATCCAAAGGTGGGCGAGCCGTATAAAAGTCGGTCGCATCCTATCTCGGGAAATGTCTTGGCTACCGATGATAGTAACCCGCTAACGCAAGATCAAATCATGGATTTGGTCGCCAACAAAGTCAAAACATTGGTAGCCGAAGCCGAAACACAAAAAGATATTAGCAGTGGTGGGAGACCATATCCTGCTGGATATGATCTGGTAGAGTTTCCTGGTGGCTATGTCATCCCTAAGTTCGGAAGATTCGATGGGACGGAAAATGCGAATCAGCACATCGTCCACTTTAAAGCCTCATGCGGGAATACTGGGGGAAATGATGCGCTTCTCCTCCGCCAGTTCGTTAATAGCTTAACCGATGTCGCTTTCGATTGGTACGCGAGCATACCGGATGTCTCCGTCACAACTTTCATCCAAATGGAATCTTTGTTCGACAAAGGTTCATGAGTGTCAGCGATATGATCACCATCACCGACCTTATAAGGACCAAGCCAAAGAACAACCAAAGCAGCACAAATTTTATAACCCGATAGCACAATCTCTCCGTCAAATGTGAACCGTCGATTGAGCAGGACCAATCTGTCAGTCTCCTCATCAGAAATCTCAACAATTGGATGGCCCCATTTCTATGCACCGCGGGTCTCAAAATATTCCAAGAGTCGACCAGGAAAGTTCAGATATTTGAGTGCTTAAAGCAGGAGCCCTCCTCTGATTCCAAAAATAACAATAGGTCTTGAAGAAATTGAAAGGACGATAATCGCAAAGGCGAAAATTCTGACAATGCTGAATCTTTTAACGCTTCGGCTAACCGAAATAAGCGAGGGATGAGTGGGCTTAATGCCAACCAGCCTCGAAAGCCAGTGTTCAGAGAGGGAAGAGAATCTCCACTGAAAGAGAAGCTGGATAAGGTATATTCCTTTAGAAGGGACAAAATCCGTAAAATATTCAGGAATGCCCTAAGAAACGATCTACAATTGCCAGAATCAAAAAGGCCTCAAGAAGCGAATATGACCAACGACCCCAAATATTGCCCCTTTCACAGAGTGATAAGTTATGCCATTGAGGACTGCTTCGTCTTCAAAGGTTGAGTCGAAAAACAATACAAGGTAGGAGAGATAGAACTGTATAAAAGCGTGTTAGTAAACAATCAAGCCGCGACTGCCTATTTCATACAAACATAGACCGAAGCCTTTCGAGAACCTTCTTCTCTCAGTCATTTGCTTTTCTCCGAAAAGAGCGAACCAAGGCAACAAGCCAAAAGTCAAACGAGCAGCATTACCAATGAAGAAGCGGTAGATGGGTACACAACCCATACGGTCTATATGGTGGAGCCTAGAGGAACAAGTCCTCCAACGCCTTATAGGCATGACAATGATATAGTTGTTGCTGTCCAACATCGGCTCAGTCTAAATGATGAAGAGCCCACTCAGACCATTAAGCCAGAGGAACCCGTGGTTCTTGCTGAATCAAGCTCAGGCGGTAAGGATGATCCCGTTGTCATACCCGGAACTATAAAACAAGTATTATTCCAATGGCTTCAAAGGCAGCTTCAGGACAGGGACGAGAAGATGGCCAAGATCCATTCCAAAGGCGACGAGCTGGCAAACATCGTGGCAGAGCTCACGACCCAAGTCGCCCGATTGCAATTACAGAAAAATCAAAATTCGGTTTATGATCCAGGGATTGATATCCTGAAGTAGCCAACCGATACTCCCTCCTGTCCAAGAGCAGAACACCTTTCCGAAAACGGCCACGATCAGCTTCCAGCCCCTCCGATACGTACATGAACGGGGTAAGCGGACAGCAGGCGAACCAAAGACTGATCGGCCTCAAGGACCAGCATCAGGAAAGGCACCTACTCTAATGGAGAAAAAAAAGAAAGTATACTCTTTCAGGAGAGATGATGTCCGCAAAATATTCAAGGATGCCTTGAACAACGACCTGCAACTGCCTATTCCAAAAAGGCCACATGAAATGAGCATGACCGGCAATTCCATATACTGCCCATATCATAGAATGGTGAGTCATACTATTGAAGACTACTTGTAGGATGTTTTTCGTCACCCCATTGAGATGGGAATACGCGCGCGCTTGTCAGGCGTACTACAGATTCCCCCTGCCTAGGGTAGGCCGGGGTTTATTGATTGTGGGGATCCGAATCTCCGGCAGCCGCGGACTAAGCTGCCGTTAATTACCCCTCGCATTTGGAGCGAAGGAACCTCCGATTGACGGGTTAAACTGGTCATGCGAACTCAATATGCGGTGCGTTGGTGTGTGTGTTTTTTTTGTGTTGCTCTACTTGTAAAAAGAGACATATACATATATATATATATTTTCTATATACAAAAATAAATAAGTAAATAAATATTTAGAGATTTTTTTTTTGATTTTTTTTTATTTTTTAAAAATTTATTATTATTATTTTTTTTTAATTTTAAAATATTATTTATAATTTATTTAATATTTATTATATATAAAAAAGAGATTAAATAAAGAAAAGAAGAAAAGAAAATAATTATGTTTTTTTTTTAATTTTTAAATATTATTTATAATTTATTTAATATTTATTTATTTTTATTTTAAATAAAAAAAAGGGAAAGAAAGAAGAAAAGAGAATTTTTTATTTTATTTTATTTATTTATTTTTAAAAAAAATGGGGGTCACATGCTAAACATGTGACCCGGTCACATGTTCAACATGTGACCCCTCATGTGAGGGGGTCACATGTTTTTGTATGTGATCCGGTCACATGTTTTGCATGTGACCCCTCATGTGAAGGGGTCACATGTTTTTGCATGTGACCCGGTCACATGTTTTGCATGTGACCCCTCATGTGAGGGGGTCACATGTTTTGCATGTGACCCGGTCACATGTTTAACATGTGACCCCTCATGTGAGGGGGTCACATGTTTAACATGTGACCCCTCATGTGAGGGGGGTCACATGCTTTGCATGTGACCGCAATTTTTTTTTTTTTTTTTTTTTTTTTGGAAACGTGGAGTTCAACTCCAAAATAATTTTATATGGCTAAAAAAATGTAATGTGGAGTTAAACTCCCCAAAAAAAGGTATTTTTTTGTGGAGTTAAACTCCAAAAGAATTTCTGTAGTGGAGTTAAACTCCAAAGGAATTTTATTTGTGGAGTTGAACTCCAAAAGATTCTTACTGTAGAGTTAAACTCCAAAAGAATATGTGTAGTGGAAAATGGCTAAAAAAATGTAATGTGTAGTTAAACTCCCCAAAAAAAGGTATTTTTTTGTGGAGTTAAACTCCAAAAGAATTTTATTTGTGGAGTTGAACTCCAAAAGATTTTATTTGTGGAGTTGAACTCCAAAGATTTTTACTGTGGAGTTAAACTCCAAAAGAATTTTTGTAGTGGAGTTGAACTCCAAAATAATTTTCCTGATGGTGGAGTTGAACTCCAAAATAATTTTCCTGATGGTGGAGTTGAACTCCAAAAGAATTTTATTTGTGGAGTTAAACTCCAAAAGATTTTCTCCTTTCTTCTTTGAGAAAAAAACCCAAAATGGGTTCTCTTGAAACTCCAAGATCTAGATCTTGGATGATAAAAAAAGAGACCATTTTTCTTCTCTTGATGGAGTTTTTGGAGATGGGTTTGTGGTAAAACTTTGTTTAGTTTTAAAAAAAAAGAGCTAAGCTCTTGATTTATTTGGAAAATAAAAAGGAAGAGGAAGAACTTGAAAAGGAGAGAGTGGAGGAACAAACCCTAGTTTTTGAGGGAATGAAAAAAAGTCTTTCTTATTCATCATCATGTTGCCTTTTATAGGCTTACACATTTATATATAGCCCCTTGGGCTTTTCAAAATGGCTTTTTGCCTATCCCATGGCTTATGTGTCATTTGTTTTTGCACATAAGCCATGAGCTTACAAAAATTTGGCTTTATGCCCATTTTGCATACATTCATGCACAAAAATTACATAAAAATTATTTGTTACATGATTTTTATTGTTGGCATGGGGGAGGCTGGCCGCGGGCTCGACTTGGGCATGGGCCCGCTTGATCTAGGCTTGGGCCCACCTGGCTTGGGGTTGACCTTGACTTTGACTCGGTCAACGGGGATGTAAATTTTTACCCCAACAAATTGCCCCCCATCAATAAATGCACACCACATATGTGGATCGTGTGCATGAAATTGATGGATCTTCTTTCACATGGAGGCGACTTGCTTTGGTTCCCACTGCCCTTTTTACGACATGGACGGTCGACGCTTGACGCGTCTCCGAGACAGAGTGTCTGTGGTAGACGTTTCCCTTGCCCAAAGCGATCCGGTTCCTGCTTTGTAGGAAGCCTGCACTGCCCGTTTTGCGACATGGACGGTCGACGCTCTGTTACGAAGCGATTTGGGTTCCCAATTTGCGGGAGCCTGCACTGCCCTTTTGGCGACATAGACGGTCGACGCTCTGTTACGAAGCGATTTGGTAGACGTGCCCCCGGCACGGAGTGTCGCTGGTCGACGTTTCCCCGAGGCGGAGTGTCTGCTGTAGGACGTTTCCCCGAGACGGAGTGCCTGTGGTAGGACGTTTCCCCGAGACGGAGTGCCTGTTGTAGGACGTATCCCCGAGACGGAGTGCCTGTGGTAGGACGTTTCCCCGAGACGGAGTGCCTGTTGTAGGACGTTTCCCCGAGACGAAGTGCCTGTGGTAGGACGTATCCCCGAGACGGAGTGCCTGTGGTAGGACGTATCCCCGAGACGGAGTGCCTGTTGTAGGACGTATCCCCGAGACGGAGTGCCTGTGGTTGGACGTTTACCCGAGACGGAGTGCCTGTGGTAGGACGTATCCCCGAGACGGAGTGCCTGTGGTAGGACGTATCCCCTAGACGGAGTGCCTGTTGTAGGACGTATCCCCGAAACGGAGTGCCTGTGGTAGGACGTATCCCCGAGACGGAGTACCTGTTGTAGGACGTTTCCCCGAGACGGAGTGCCTGTGGTAGGACGTTTCCCCGAGACGGAGTGCCTGTTGTAGGACGTATCCCCGAGACGGAGTGCCTGTGGTAGGACGTATCCCCGAGACGGAGTGCCTGTTGTAGGACGTATCCCCGGGACGGAGTGCCTGTGGTTGGACGTTTCCCCGAGACGGAGTGCCTGTGGTAGGACGTATCCCCGAGACGGAGTGCCTGTGGTTGGACGTTTCCCCGAGACGGAGTGCCTGTGGTAGGACGTATCCCCGAGACGGAGTGCCTGTTGTAGGACGTATCCCCGAGACGGAGTGCCTGTGGTAGGACGTATCCCCGAGACGGAGTGCCTGTTGTAGGACGTATCCCCGAGACGGAGTGCCTGTGGTTGGACGTTTCCCCGAGACGGACTGTCGCTTGTTGACGCAGAGGTCGATGTTGGAATTGGTTGGTTTGATTTGTTTGATTTGAGTTGACATCAGCATCGCTATACTGGAATATGGTACCAGGAGCGAATCATCATTTGTCATGAGAGAATTTTGGGATTGGTATTTTTGCCGGCATCTGCATTGCTGCACTGGAATAATGCCAGGAGCAACTCATCATGTGCCCCGGGAGGATTTGGATTTGTTTTTTTTTGTTTGGCATCTGCATTGCTGCACTGGAATAATGCCAGGAGCAACTCATCATATGCCCCGAGAGGACTTGGATTGGGTTTGTTTGGCATCAGTATCGCTACACTGGAATATGGTACCAGGAGCGAATCATCATTTGCCACTTGGGGATTGGGGAGCGATTGCTTAGGAGACAGGTTTGGATCCCTATCACCTAAGACTTTTCAATTTTATGGGCCGTGAGGGTCCCATAAAGGTATTTTCTCCCTGCGAGTCGTAAGGATCCCGCAGGTGTATTTTCTCCTTAAGAGTCGTGAGGACTCCTAAGTGTGTTTTTCCTTGGTGAGTCGTAAGGATCTCACGAAGGTTTGTTCTCCTCATGCATCGTGAGGACACATGAGTGGATTTCCCTCGTTCCCAGTTTAATGACTTAGAGGTCATCTGTTTCCAGTTTAACGACTTAGTGGTCATCTGTTTTCAGTTTAACGACTTAGAGGTCATCTGTTTCCAGTTTAACGACTTGGAGGTCATCTGTCTCCAGTTTAAAGACTTAGAGGTCATCTGTTTCCCAGTTTAAAGACGTAGAGGTCATCTGTTTCCAGTTTAACGACTTGGAGGTCATCTGTCTCCAGTTTAAAGACTTAGAGGTCATCTGTTTCCCAGTTTAAAGACGTAGAGGTCATCTGTTTCCAGTTTAAAGACGTAGATGTCATCTGTTTCCCAGTTTAAAGACGTAGAGGTCATCTGTTTCCAGTTTAAAGACTTAGAGGTCTTCTGTTTCCAGTTTAACGACTTGGAGGTCATCTGTTTCCAGTTTAACGACTTAGAGGTCATCTGTTTCCAGTTTAACGACTTGGAGGTCAGCTGTTTCCAGTTTAACGACGTAGAGGTCAGAGAAGATACCTGATTGGGTACTTGTCGGGGGTACCGCTGGAGTTTGCCCGAGATGACTTATTACTTTGTCAGTGTTGATGGCCTTGCCCCCAGCTGGGGCCAAGAAAAATCGTTCAAATACCGACTTGCATCGAATATGGCAATTGGAAATTGTTAACCCTGCAAATAGAAACATTATTTCAGTATAGGCAATCGATATGTATATTGATTGAGTTCGCATGAACATTTAACCCGAAATATGGGAGGAGAGATGGTCCCACCGGGCGTGCCAGAATCTGTAGGGTGTTTTTCGTCACCCCATTGAGATGGGAATACGCGCGCGCTTGTCAGGCGTACTACAGATTCCCCCTGCCTAGAGTAGGCCGGGGTTTATTGATTGTGGGGATCCGAATCTCCGGCAGCCGCGGACTAAGCTGCCGTTAATTACCCCTCGCATTTGGAGCGAAGGAACCTCCGATTGACGGGTTAAACTGGTCATGCGAACTCAATATGCGGTGCGTTGGTGTGTGTGTTTTTTTTGTGTTGCTCTACTTGTAAAAAGAGACATATACATATATATATATATATTTTCTATATACAAAAATAAATAAGTAAATAAATATTTAGAGATTTTTTTTTTGATTTTTTTTATTTTTTAAAAATTTATTATTATTATTTTTTTTTAATTTTAAAATATTATTTATAATTTATTTAATATTTATTATATATAAAAAAGAGATTAAATAAAGAAAAGAAGAAAAGAAAATAATTATGTTTTTTTTTTAATTTTTAAATATTATTTATAATTTATTTAATATTTATTTATTTTTATTTTAAATAAAAAAAAGGGAAAGAAAGAAGAAAAGAGAATTTTTTATTTTATTTTATTATTTTATTTTATTTATTTATTTTTAAAAAAAATGGGGGTCACATGCTAAACATGTGATCCGGTCACATGTTCAACATGTGACCCCTCATGTGAGGGGGTCACATGTTTTTGTATGTGACCCGGTCACATGTTTTGCATGTGACCCCTCATGTGAGGGGTCACATGTTTTGCATGTGACCCGGTCACATGTTTAACATGTGACCCCTCATGTGAGGGGGTCACATGTTTAACATGTGACCCCTCATGTGAGGGGGGTCACATGCTCCGCAATTTTTTTTTTTTTTTTTTTTTTTGAAACGTGGAGTTCAACTCCAAAATAATTTTATATGGCTAAAAAAATGTAATGTGGAGTTAAACTCCCCAAAAAAAGGTATTTTTTTGTGGAGTTAAACTCCAAAAGAATTTCTGTAGTGGAGTTAAACTCCAAAGGAATTTTATTTGTGGAGTTGAACTCCAAAAGATTCTTACTGTAGAGTTAAACTCCAAAAGAATTTGTGTAGTGGAAAATGGCTAAAAAAATGTAATGTGTAGTTAAACTCCCCAAAAAAAGGTATTTTTTTGTGGAGTTAAACTCCAAAAGAATTTCTGTAGTGGAGTTAAACTCCAAAAGAATTTTATTTGTGGAGTTGAACTCCAAAAGATTTTATTTGTGGAGTTGAACTCCAAAGATTTTTACTGTGGAGTTAAACTCCAAAAGAATTTTTGTAGTGGAGTTGAACTCCAAAATAATTTTCCTGATGGTGGAGTTGAACTCCAAAATAATTTTCCTGATGGTGGAGTTGAACTCCAAAAGAATTTTATTTGTGGAGTTAAACTCCAAAAGATTTTCTCCTTTCTCCTTTGAGAAAAAAACCCAAAATGGGTTCTCTTGAAACTCCAAGATCTAGATCTTGGATGATAAAAAAAGAGACCATTTTTCTTCTCTTGATGGAGTTTTTGGAGATGGGTTTGTGGTAAAACTTTGTTTAGTTTTAAAAAAAAAAGAGCTAAGCTCTTGATTTATTTGGAAAATAAAAAGGAAGAGGAAGAACTTGAAAAGGAGAGAGTGGAGGAACAAACCCTAGTTTTTGAGGGAATGAAAAAAAGTCTTTCTTATTCATCATCATGTTGCCTTTTATAGGCTTACACATTTACATATAGCCCCTTGGGCTTTTCAAAATGGCTTTTTGCCTATCCCATGGCTTATGTGTCATTTGTTTTTGCACATAAGCCATGAGCTTACAAAAATTTGGCTTTATGCCCATTTTGCATACATTCATGCACAAAAATTACATAAAAATTATTTGTTACATGATTTTTATTGTTGGCATGGGGGAGGCTGGCCGCGGGCTCGACTTGGGCATGGGCCCGCTTGATCTAGGCTTGGGCCCACCTGGCTTGGGGTTGACCTTGACTTTGACTCGGTCAACGGGGGTGTAAATTTTTACCCCAACACTACTATGTCTTCAAAGATCGGGTGGAGAACCAATACAAGCTTGGGAAAACCTCATAGTCGTCGGATGTACCGGCAAGCCACAAAGCTACGATCATCAACTCAACCCCGCCAAGATCAAAGTTCAAGAGACTTGGATAAGCAGACATCCTCGACCACCACGTCATTAAACTGGGAACAGTCGACCACCACGTCGTTAAAATGGAAACACACGACCCCTAAGTTGTTAAACTGCGAATGTAAATAAAAAATATAAAATAAAAAAATAAAATAAAATAAAATAATAAAAAAATGAGCCGAAATGATGGGGCAACTCGCAATAAAAATCAGCGAGTAAAATAAAGATGAAAAATAAAGCCGAAATGATGGAGCAACCGCGAATAAATAACCGAAATGATAGGGCAATCGCGACCTTCGCGATAAGAAAAGCTGAAATAATAAAGCAGTTGCGGTAAAAAAAACAAAAAAAACAAAAAAAACTCCAAATGGCTAATGATGAGTCGCTCCTAGTACTATATTCCGGTGCAGTGATGCAGACGCCAACCAAAATTCAAATTCCCAAATGGCAAACGATGAATCGCTCCTGGTACCATATTCCAGTGCAGCGATGCAAACGCCAACCAAAATCGAAATTCCCAAATGACAAATGATGAGTCGCTCCTGGTACCATATTTCAGTGCAGAGATGCAGACGCCAACCAAAATTTCAAATCTCCGAATGTCCCAACGGCGAATGATGAGTCGCTCCTGGTACCATATTCCAGTGCAGCGATTCAGATGCCAACAAAGTCCCAAGATTCTCCCAACCCTATGGTCGGTCCCCAAGTTGACTACCATATACAATCCACGGACTCAAATAATTATCATCACACCCATACCCCACCGCAATCACCAGTCACCAGTCACGCGATCGGTCTCAGCCCTTGGAAGCATGTTCTATTTAAGAAGACCCACTCATGTGTCCTTACGATACATGAGGAGAACAAAACTTACGGGATCCTCACGACTCGTAAGAAAACACCTTCTTAGGATCCTTACGACTCACAAAGGAAAAATACACTTGGGAATCTCCACGACTCCTAAGGAGAAAGTACACCTACGAGATTCTTTCGACTCATAGGGAGCAAATGCTTTTATAGGACCCTTACGGCTCATAAAATTGAAAAGCCTTAGGTGATAGGGATATAAACCTGTCTCCTAAGCCATCGCTCCCCAACAGGGAAAGGAAAATGATGAATTGCTCCTGGCACCTGTGCTTCAGTGTTAGCAACGCTTATGCCGACCCCAACCCCAAAATTCCAAACATTCGATCCAATAGACCTCTAAGTCGTTAAACTGAGAATAGATGACGCCTAAGTCGTTAAACTGAGAACGAGGGAAATTCTCTCATGGCAAATGATAATTCGCTTCTGGTACCATATTCCAGTGTAGCGATGCTGATGCCAAACCAAAACCAAAATCCTCAAATCCTCTCATGGCAAATGATGATTCGCTCCTGGTACCATATTCCAGTGTAGCAATACTAATGCTAACCCAAATCCAATATTCCCCATAGCAAATGATGATTCGTTCCTAGTACCATATTCCAGTGTAGCGATGCTGACGCCGAACAAAAATCCAAATTCCAAGTCCCAGGCTCAAAAGCCCCACTGGATGGATAAGAAATCCCCAAATCAAATCAAATCAACAAGTCAACCAACGACCTCCCCGTCGAAATTATGCTCCGACTCGGAATCAACCAATGACCTTCCCGTCGGAATTATGCTCCGTCTCGGAATCAAGTCAGCCAATGACCTCCCCGTTGGAATCAACCAATGACCTTCCCGTTGTAATTATGCTTCTATTCGGAATCAAGTCAACCAATGACCTCCCCGTCGGAATTATGCTCCGTCTCGGAATCAAGTCAACCAATGACCTCCCTGTCGGAATTATGCTCCGTCTCGGAATCAAGTCAACCGGAAAGCTCTGCGGCAAAATCATGCTTCGTCTCAAAATGTACCCCGTGTAGAAATCTAAAAGTGTGTCTTAGCACCTCTACTAGGTTTCCACATGCATCAAGTATGCAATTTTTAAAAATCTAGAGGTCTAAGCTACACTAACCTAGAATCTAACTAGAGTATTAGGATTTACTAGGCATGTAAACAAGTTTTACACTAAGTGAATAGAGAATACAACCTTTGTAGATCGGCTCTTCACTTCTAAAGCTCCAAGTAGTAGTCCCTTAGTTCCAAGTAGTGGCCCCTAGAACTCTTCTTGGCTCAACTTGGTGAAAGGAACAAGTTTTCTTCGTCGTCTTCGAGGCCGAAGATGATCCACCTTGAAGTTTCTCTAACTCAAATTCACTCTTCACTAATCAAGAATTAGTGAAGCAAACAACCTAATCTTATGGGCTAGATGAGAGTAAATTGATGAAGTAGAAATTTTGCTCACTTTAGAAATCTCTTTCTCCTTTTATTTTCTCACCTCAAGAAAAGCTAGAGAGTAAGAAGATGAACCGGGGTGAAATGAAAATCTCTAAGTGATGAAGTAAGAGAGTAAATCATGAGTTAAAGATAATGGTTGGGTTAGAAAATATCTAGAGTAAAACCAAAATAAGTGAGATGAGTCATGGCTTCTATACGCTTCCACAAGCATCTAAGTCATGCTCATTTCCACCTCATTTTTATTTTACCCTAAATAAATAATTACCCTAATTATCTTTAGCCTTGGTGTGAGTCTCATACACCCATGTTCAATGTAGCATCCACCATGACACAATAGTATTTTATATATAAACAAATATATATATCATATATACATATATCATTATATATAAAAAAGAGAATAAAATCTTTAGTGAGCATAATATTAGTTGTTGAAGTCGAAAATTACACCCTGGTTGATCAAGTCAAAGTCAAAGTCAACCCCAAGCCAAGTGGGCCCATGCCCAGGTCAAGTGCGAACATGAAGCGGCCGGCCCTCCCCCATGCCAAATTGAAATCATGTAATAAATAATTTTTATGTAATTTTTTTATGCATGAATGTAAACAAAATGGGCATAAAGCCAATTTTTTTGTAAGCCCATAGCTTATGTGCAAAAAAATGGCGCATGAGCCATAAGATGAGCAAAATGGCATTTTGTAAAGCCCAAGGGGCTATATATAAATATGTAAGCCTATAAAAGTCAACATGATGATGGATAAAGCATATACTTTTTCATTCCCCTCAAAATCTAAGGCATGTGCCTCTTTCTCCTTCCTCAAGGTTCTAAAATCTTCTTCTTTCTTTTGAATTAAATCAAGAGTTTTACTCTTTTTTTTCCAAAACTAAATAGTTTTTCACCACAAAACCCACAAAGAGGTACTTGGATCTGCCATTTGATTTCAAAAGGGGGAGATTTTTAAGCCTCACCATTTTTTTTCAAGATCCGGCCAAACGACTGGAAGAAGAAAGAAACCCATCTCCAGAAACCCCACTTTGGGGAAGAACTAGGGCTCAAGGGGAGAAGCCCCTTCATCAGCTTCAAAACATCCTAGGAGTTTAACTCCACACACACACACACACACACACACACACACACATATATATACATACATACATACATACATATACACACACACACACACACAAAATAATAAGTGCTTCTTTCTGGGAGTACAACTCCCATTGCAGGGACCAAGTCCCTTTTTGTCGTCCGAACGTCCACGTGCTGACACGTGGGGCGCTAGCGCTCAAAGCACTAGCGCCCTTGCGCTCAAAGTGCTAGCGCCCAAGACGCTAGCGCCCGAGCGCCCACGTGCTGACACGTGGGGCTCTAGCGCTCACAGCGCTAGCGCCCGAGCGTCCACGTGCTGACACATGGGGCGCTAGCGCTCAATAATCCGGTTATATCATATACAACCGACTAATATCATTTATATGTATATCAGATTATCGAATAAACACTTGATTCAATAACCTGGTCATATCAAATATAACTGATATCATTCAATATACTATATCAAATCAACACTTGATTCAATAATCTGGTCATATCATATATAACTGGCCAATATCAAATATATATACATATATCATATCATTGAATCAACACTTGATTCAACAATCCGGTCATATTATAACCTAACCGATATCACATATCGCGAGATAAGAATACGGTATCACATACTCGTATTTAATCAAGCTCCCGCACATATCACCATATATGACCTACTTCGTTTCGCTTGAGATAGGAAACCTTTGTGTGGGACTCTAAAGACTCGTCAATACACCAGCAGTAGGTAATGATCATATCAGTCATCCACAAGCCGTCAGCGGTACTAGCTGGACGTAACGGCTATCCAGGTATTGAGCAAATAGAAGATCCACAAGCAAGCTTGTCCAAACACCCGCAAAGCCTATAAGCAGCACTTACCGTACAGTCCGGTCTCTTCGTCTGATATGTCGCATCTCAAATCTAGGGGTAGAATCGTCAGACCCCAGTAACTTGATAAGTCATGCCGATGTGTGGTCTATAACCGTTCGAGAAACTACTGATAACACTTACCAGTAAATCTCATCAGCCCCGACCAGGAACTTGCTGTTATAGCCAATCAAGCATAGTGCAACATCAACTCCCTATACCGGGAGAGACAAAACCCCTCCTATCGCTCATTGCCTCCATGTGACTCGAAACTGTACCCAAAATCCACCTGTTTGCACAACTCCTTTGAGCCGTGGTAGGGAGGAAATCAAGGCACAGTGGGAAACACATAAGAGTCTATGACGATCTCGGGTCTACAGACTAACTTATACAAGTGTCACCAGAGAACTGCCATCTGACGATAGGTATAGTACCAACTAGGAGTTCTCTAAGAGTCCTGTACCCATTTCTAATGAGCACATGTGTACAATCTTTGATGTCAAACACCAATGGATGTGGGATCATCCATTGCCCCATACAGGGTCAAGAAACGTACACACTAGTCTACTCAATATTGATGCCCTGTCTCCATATCCCCTCGACCAGGAACTGTTAAAGGATGTGCTTGCGGACTGCACAATCCCCACTAGTATGATCTGCATCATAGTACTGGTAGTCAAGCTAACATCGTAAGGGCTTTATCAATATGTATCAGAGAGACAGTATAATAATACTAGTGTACATGTTAAGATAAAAAGCAAAAAGATAGCATACTATCATGTCGAGCAAGAAAGTCCTCTATATATATGTCCAAGTATCCACTATATCATACAATAATGGCCTCTAGGGCATACATATTCCTAACAAAATAATGCTTCGTCTCGGAGTATCCGTCTTTCATGTCGGAATTATGTTTCGATTCGGAATCAACCTCTGCATCAGAGCTATATTTCGTTCAGAATGTTTGCCCTGTGTCGGAACTAAGTTTTATCTCAGGATACACCTGTCCTATGTCAAAATTATTCTTCACCCCGGAACCCTGCGTCGAAACTATGATTCGTCTCAGAATATATCCTCCCACTGGAATTCTGCTTCGCTCTTCGGAATTATGCTCCGATCCCTGGAATCATGCTCCACTTTTCGGAATGATACTCTGATCCTCGGAATTATGCTCCGATCCCCAGAATTATGCTCCCGGAATGTTATTCCACCTCGAAATCCAACTCCAAGATCCACCAATTTCATGCACACAACTCATATACGCGGTGTGCATTTATTGATGGAGGGCACTTTGTTGGGGTAAAAAATTACAGCCCGGTTGACCAAGTCAAAGTCAAAGTCAACCCCAAACCAAGTGGGCCCATGCCTAGATCAAGTGCCCGAACATAAAGAGGCTGGCCTCCCCCATGCCAAGAAGAAAATTATGTAATATAAATAAGTTTGATATATTTTTCATGCATGAATGTAAAGTAAATGGGCAAAAAGCCAAATTTTTGTGAAGCCCGTGACTCATGTGCAAAAAAAAGTAAGCACATGAGATATGGTATGGGCAAAATACCATTTTGTAAAGCCCAAGGAGCTATATGTAAATTTGTAATCCTAAAAAGGCAACACGATGATGAAATGAGAATGATTCATTTCCCCTCAAAATCTAGGATTTCTGTGTCCCTTCTCCTTTCTCAAGATTCTAAATCTTCTTCTCTTTTTTTTAATTAAATCAAGAGTTTAACTCTTCTTTTTTAAAAAAGAAACCGTTTTCACCATAAAACCTTTGAAGGGGAACCCGCATCTCCCATCAAATCCCTAAAAGGGGTGATTTTTAAGCCTAATCCCCCCTTTCCTCCAAGATCCAAGCAATAGAGAGGAGGAAGAAGGAGACCCATCTCCAAAAATCCCACTTTGGGAAAGATCTAAGGCTCAAGAGAAAACCCAGGGCCCAAGGGAGAAGAAAGGGGTCCTCTTTTATCATCTCCGAAAATCTCTTAGGAGTTCAATTCCAAAAGTCAACAGGAAGTACAACTCCCGGTGCAGGGGCTAAGCCCCTTTGTCATTTTTAGGAGTTTAACTCCAAAAGTCAATTGGGAGTACAACTCCCAGTATATAGGCTAAGCCCCTTTTTTCTCGCTGGCGCTCACCCGCGTGCCAAGCATGTGAGGGGCCGGCGCCCAGCGCCCGCGTGCCAAGCATGTGAAGCGCCGGCGTCCATTGTCCAGCGCCCACTTGCCAAGCACGTCCTTTGGACGCTATTTCCTTTTTTTTTTATATATACACAATCCACGATACTTTCCTTCGTTAGAAAAATTTCTAACGGGACGCTGCCCTGTACCCCGCAAGGGGGCTGCTAGCCTCCTTGACTCCCAGCCCGCTATCCGGGTAGCGGGACCCCCGTAAACTATGCGAGGCCCCCGATATACCCAGGACCTCTCAAAACACAACACACATACACTGCACATTGAGTTCGCAAGACCAGTTTGACCCGTTAATCAGAGATTCTTTCGCTCCAAAGGTGAGGGATAATTAACGGCAGCTTAGTCCGCGGCTGCCGGAGATTCGGATCCCCATAATCAATAAACTCCTGCCTACTCTAGGCAGGGGGAAACTGTAGTACGCCTGGCAAGTGACGCATATTTCTCATCTCAATGGGGTGACGAAAAACACCCTACACCGCCGAACACCCAACCCATGACCCCATCGCCATCGCCTTGCCTCCACAATCGCCGAACACCCAACCCATCGACACCAACAGCCGCAACCTTCTCCTTCACCATCAACCCCCTAACCTCCTCAAAACCGATCTTCACCGACCCCAATCTCCTCTTGCCGTCGCCTCCGACCACCGTAGCCACTTCTCCCTTCAACCACCATCCTCAACGCCTCATTCACCAAGAATCCACCTTGAAGCCACACCCCTCACTATCGCTATCACCTTTGCCACAAACACCTTCACTTGACCTTCAACCTCAACGCCCCCTTAACGAAACCGTAACACAGTTGCAGCCCTCTCTCCGGAGAACAACCCTTGTTTTTTAATCAAATACCATGGTGAATAAAACATGCACAACTTCTGTTTTCTTTGCTAAGTAATAAGTTTGGCAGTTTTAGAGAAATGATTATGCAAAAGACAAATTAGGAATCTAAAAAATGGATGATGCCGGCATTATTAATGGCAAAATTTTTGAGGCTTTTAAGTTGTTTCTTGAAATGATAAGTCAAACGCTAATGAGCGTAGAAAAGTTGCCATTTAAGGGTGGTCTAATAAGTGACCTAGGTGCGCTTGTTAGCAAAACCCTTTCCTCAAATCAAAATCGCCAGAAGATAATTTTCCACGTGCAACGCAGGTGCTACATTGATACCCCGCGGGTACAACATAACTCCCTGTAACCCCCTTCAAAAACCTTTCTCATCTCCTTCCGCCCTCTCTCTCTCTCACATCCTCATTTTCCCCCAAAACCCTAGCTGTTCAAAATCCCTAGCTTTCATGGCGCTCGCTCTTCGCCTTCGACGAACCCTAACCCTCTCCTCCTCCATCCTCAGAGATCTCCACGTATCCTCAATCTCCTCCTCGTCTCCTCCTCTCTCTTCCCCAAAACCCTACTCCCCTCTCATCGGCAACCCTAACTCCAGGCCCAACTCCCTAATTCAAGCTCAATCCTTTCGATCTTCGCCAATCTTTTTCAATCGCCGATTCGACCGAGACGATTCCAACATAGACCCTGATGAGATCTTGTTCGAGGGTTGCGATTACAACCACTGGCTTATCACTATAGATTTCCCCAAGGAGGATCTCCCTTCGGCCGAAAAAATGGTCGAGACTTACGTTCAGACCGCTGCTAACGTCTTTGGAAGGTATAAAGTTTGTATCTTTGATTTGTTTTCCCCGTGAATTTTATTGCGAATGGCTCTATTATTTTGAAGATATTGGCTTCACATGTATCAATTGGGTACTTGTTACTTTTTTACAGTGTTAAAATCAAAAGAGGGTAATATTTGGATCAATGATGAACGTTAGTATATGAAACTGTTCAATGATCATTTTGCCAGATTTGCACACATTGTATCATAATGATCATTCTTCATTACGTGTCCCAAGCCAATATAAATGAGAAGGGACATGTAGGGAGCTGACAACCAGTGAGAATACATAGCTAGATCCCTACGAAAAGAAATTAGGTTATTTGGAAGAAAAATTGGATCCCATTGAAAATGAATTGTAAAGAGCTTTCGGAAGAAAATTTAACTGGAGTTCTATGAAAATAAATTAAAAGTTCATTCCATGAACCCAACAAAATGACGAGGCGATTACTTTTCTGCGGTTGTTCAACTGTAATCTTTACCCTTTTGAAAAACTCTGAACCGAAGGGAACTAGGGAAGTGCCTTTGCGGAAAAAAAGAATCGAACCACATACTTGTCAAATGGAGTTTTCTTCTTCAGTGGAACACAATGGATTGTGTTTTTTTCTGAAGTTTTAGCTCTTTTTCTTATCTTCAATCTTTAAAGCGTGATACAAAAAAACCACTTTGGGGCTGTAAAACAGTAGCTGAAACAATTTGCAAAGTTTATTTCCTTATACAGATGGTATTTTTGGCATCATCATGTACCACTATTAACTGTGAGCGTGCATTTATGGTTTGTCTTTCATTTTCGTGGATTCTGTGAAGAGTAATGTATTTTGCTTCGTTTCAGTGTGGAGGAGGCAAAAAAGAGAATTTATGCCTGCAGCACAACTACTTACCATGGTTTTCAGTGCGTATGTGATGAGGCTACATCTAAGAAATTTGAAGGTGCACCTTATCGTTCTGAAGATTTTGTGCTAGGGAATTTATTTTGTCACTAATGGATTTTATCTATTTCTTAAAACAATTGATATCAGGGTTGCCTGGAGTCGTTTTCATTTTACCAGATTCATATATCGATCCTGTGAATAAAGAATATGGAGGTTTGTCATGCTCAACTGCATCAATACACTTCCTTTGATACTGATAAACCCAGAACCAAACAGTCATCTTGATCTACTTTCCCCCAACACTTACAATCCTTCATATTTGCTTGGATTTATTATAGGAGATAAATATGAAAATGGGGTCATTACGCACCGACCTCCTCCGGTTCAATATGGAAGACAAGGGCGATACAATGATAGGAACAGAAATTATGATCAGCCAAGATATAACAATCCTCCGATGCAGCAAAGGGCGCCACCTCAAGATGGAAGGGGCTATGGCCCACCACCTCAAGATGGAAGCGGCCATCGGCCCCCACCGCAAGATGGAAGGGGCTATGGCCCACCACCTCAAGATGGAAGCGGCCATCGGCGCCCACCGCAAGATGGAAGGGGCTATGGCCCACCACCTCAAGATGGAAGCGGCCATCGGCCCCCACCGCAAGATGGAAGGGGATATGGCCCACCACCACAAGAGGGAAGGGGCTATGGTCAAGGTGAACGTGGTAACTATCAGAGTGGTTTTGGGCAAGGGCAGCAAGGAAACATCCCTCCACAGGAGCAAAGGAACTTCTCCCAAGGACCAGGAGGAAATTACCGACAACCATCTCTTGGGTACAACAACAGTGATAATAGACAAGGAGTGGGATCTGGTTATGCTGGAGACTACAGGCAAGGACAGGGTAATGAACCAAGCTCCAATGGTCCCATCGGAGGACAATGGCAGGTAATGTAATTTATTATACATTTTGATTCTGTAGTGGATACATCATACATGCATTAGAATACCGAGGATTCTTGCTCCATGACAATGAAAGGACTTTTCATTCTTTTGTATCACATGGAAATAAACATGTTCCACACTAAGGGATATGGGTCCATAACCATGGGCTTATGCACGCGATCTTGTAGCACTTATTGATTATAGACCATATCAATTGGTTTTACACAAAAGAAATCAAATATACATCTTGGCATGAACGGACTAGCTCTTCAGAGATAAAATTTGGAATTATGATCCTGGTTAAAATAACTGAGGATCATTAGGCCCTTTCTATGAAATAGGCACTAAAAACTAACTGATCGCAATCTATATGAAGAAGAAATCGTGTAAGGAGATTCTTGTTTGTACAAATGGTACTTCGAACTGGAGGTTGGACCGAGTGTTCAAATGACCCCTCTCCGACCCCTTTATTTTAGAGAGAGATAGCTTATCTATCATCATCTGGGTCTTGCGCAATAGATACTGGTTAATAACTGGATCCAGTACATCTGCAGTTCTTGGAGTAGTTGCATAATTTGCATTGCATTTTGAGTATGTATATTTTCCCGGGTATGTGGTTACCATAACTGTGAATTAATACTTGGGATGTTGGTAGTAGCATGTACTACATGTTGTAGAAACGATAAAGAGTTGTTCTCATGCAGCATGCACTTTTAACACATAAAAGCTAATTCTACTACTGAGTATTTCCTTTGTCTGCCAAATTTACATTTATATTTTTACTTTTCATCTTTTTTTTTGTTTTCTGTTTCTTTCTCCTTTTTTTGGGGGGGGTGGGGGGTGGGGTGTCGTCTTTGGTTTTAGTTTGAAGTGTCAAGTGTCATTCTGTGTTGCACAGAAAGAAGATTAAGGAGTTTACTTAGAAAGCAAAAGTCCAGCAGGAGGGTGTGATTGCTCATTTGCTTGGTGAATGTGCCATTGTGTTAAACATTCAGAAAGTTGTCAACGTACAAAGGAAAACAATAATTACACATGCCATAAATATATGTCCAGCTCGAGCAATGCCTCTGGAGACTACTGAACTTCTAGTTTTACTTATACCTGATACACACATACTTATTGGATGCAAGCTTGACACTTTTCTTTGGCAACATGATACTTTCCCCTTAGGACATGTAATTTACACTAGTCCTTGATTTATGATAGATATATTATAATGTCAGATACCTCGTTACCGGTTTCTGGATGCACTTTTGAAACTTGTCGAAATTCTAGCTTGATATCTTATTCTATCAAAAGCTTATATTGTGTTTCAACATAAGACTTAAAATACATAAAATCCTCTGTTAAACGATAAAGGAAAACTGAAATCTATTATATCTATTTATCCATTCAAAGTATGAAATATTCACACTTACCATAGAAGAAAAATTATATTTCTTCATATCGAAAACCAATTTCAGCCAATTATTGTATATAAATGCATAAGTTTTGTTAGCTTGATTTTCTACTTTGCTTCTTGATCCCTTATGTGGTACCATAGTGGCTTGTGTTATTTAATACAAGCTCATGCATGCATGCATGTATACTGCTGCATGCATACCATAGCAACATCCTAGATTATTCTTGGTTTTATAAATTCTGCATATTCATTCTTATAATACCTTGTCCAGTTCTGCACCTGTGCACTTGTTCCACTGGGATCTCACTTATAGCAACTGTTGGCCTTTTTCTTGCAAATCATATCTAAACACACTTCTTAAGAAACTTAAATTACCAAGTTAGTTTACGCTTTAAAATCACCTTTCTTAATGTTGTCTGCCAAACAGTGATGGTTGCTATATTCTATGTAGCCCGGATTCGGATACAGATACGGGATACAATACGGATTTGCGGATTCACGATTTTCCAAAAAACCTAGGATACGGGATACGTTTGTATATTGATCTTTACACACACACACACACACACACATAAATATATTAAGATTTACATATAAATATATAATGACATTATTTTAGATATTCAATGCACTTTCAAATTTTCGAGATCCTTAATTTTCGAGAGAAAGAGGTGAGGCGTTAATTCGAGAGAGATTGGCGAGACATTTTCAAGTCCAAGCGAATCCGAAAGATCCGTGCTTCATAGGCTATATTAAGTGTATTTTGTCAATTTTCGTTTAGAGGATATTTTTTTAAGTAGTTTGTAGTTCAACAACTTGTCTCATTGATTTACCCTTGACTTAAACCATATACTATGATGATAGGAATCATAACCATGCTTTCTACCATTGTGATAACTTAAGCATCATCTCTAAACTTTGTTACTATATGGTTTCAATGCTCCATTTGTGGCATGTTTTTGAATGATTGTTGTGTTAGCATTTTACCAGTTTCTGCCAAGACTCACCGATTCTTAGATGATGCAGACAAAATATTGAAGGTTCTGACAGGAATCCGACTCTACTTCACTCCGAAGATGCGTACAATAATGCCTGCTTTCAGTATAGCCTTTGCTAGTGTTAACCTTCTTTCCCCTGAAGCTTTTATGAAGCCCGTTTGAATGTTTCGTATTTGCATTACGTCTTTTCTTTCTTCTGTTGTGGTTTTGAGTGTGGTGTAAGCTTGATCATACCTGAAACCGATGAAAGATGGGAAATATCAAAGTGGACTATGAATGTCTCAACTGTTTGTTCATAACTGGAAGTCTACTTATATGTGCTGGTAAATTATTTTCATTTTGGTGTTCCATGATGATGGTTTTCCTAAGCAAAATGTGTTAAATAAGTTTTAACTGGCACAGATGATTCCTGAGTTTATCTTTTGCTTTCCAAGTAGATGTATGTATTCTGTGTGTTTTGAATATGAGATATTTGATTTTAGAGTTATCAAATAGTATAAAATATTGGTATGACTTAGGAGTTGTCTCAACTTCAAAATGTGTGGTTTTATTTTTTCATTTTTTCCTCCTCTTTTTTGGTCGGAGTTTAGAAAATGTTAGTTGGTTTGGGGTTTTTCTGAACATCAACTTTGTTTGGATACCTTCTGAGGTTCTGTTTGGGTGGTGGATTTGGATAATTGGAGCTTGCTTTTTAGTGGAGTAATTTTTCAGTGAAGTTATGGAGGATGTCTGCAAGCACCGTACTCTTTTAAAATTTAAAAATGCACTTTTGTTATTAAAGATGTTTCTAGAATGACGGAGTTTAGAAAACTTGGAGCACGTTTGATTTTAGATGACCGCTGTTCTCTCAATTTTGGAATTGAGATAAGACACAAACTCTAGTTATGTTATAAGTGATGCTTCTAGTGACAACACTCTAGTTATGTTATAAGTGATGCTTCTAGTGACAACGTAATTTTTCAGTGGAGTTTATTTTCCAGTGGAGCTACAGAGTTAGAAAGGATGTTTGCATGCCTCATACTCTATTTAAAAACAAGGCTTAAATACAAAAAAATCCTAAATCTTTTAGTAAAAATACGAGAAACCTTCAGGTATTTTTAAATTACGCAAGAAATTACCATAAAACTTTCAAAATACATAAGAAATCATCACAAAAACTTTCAAAAACTACAATAAAACCTCAAAAATCAGGTGCCACGTCAGTAATAAATACTACAAAATTGCATACCATTCGTTCGTAATTTTGAAATTATTTGGGGGTTTCTCGTATTTTAGATAAAAAGCTTGGGTTTTTTGGAATGAAGCCTAAAAACAAACTCTAGTTATGTTATAAGTGATGCTTCCAGAACAATGTAGTTTAGAAAACTTAGATCACACTACATTTTAGAAGACTGCAGTTATCTTGATTTTAAAGTTAGAAATAAAACACTTGGCTCTCCCCTTTCAGTCAATCTAACTTTTTAGTGGAGTTTATTTTTCAGTGGATGTAGGGAGGATGTCTGCAAGCCTCTTACTCTATTTAAAAATTAACTTTAGTTATCTTATAAGATATGTTTCTTAAAAAATGGAGTTTAGAAAACTAAGCTTATACGCTTGGATTTTAGATTTTAGATGATTGCAGTTATCTCAATTTTAAAGTTGAGATAAAACACTTGGCCCTTCCGCTTTAGTCTTGTGACAATGTAACTTCTGTGCCGGTTTGAGATACTTCATTCTGAGGTCCGATTCCAAAATACATACCGAAAGCGACAAAGTTAGCTTCAAAGTTAAAGTTTTATGAAAGTCCAATTAGAAAACTTAACTCCAATGCCAAAGAGGGCCTGAACTCCAAAATAAAACAAAGCCCAACATGGAATTGGTAGGATTTTTAAGTAGATCTTTGGTAACCTTAAGCAAATTCCACTTACCCTAGCTTAGTCCTTTGGAAACCCAAGGACTCGATCGTATGGATATGTAAAATACAGGATTTCCAATCCTAGCAGGAAAAGGAGGGAAACGGATACTCAATTTAAAGTGAGTAAACAGAATTCCATACTCTATCTCATAGATACATATAGAATTCTGCGGAAAGCCGTATTCGATGAAAGTCGTATGTACGGCTTGGAGGGAGATCTTTCATATCTTTCGAGATCCACCCTACAATATGGGGTCAAAAAGCCAAAATAAGTGATTCGTTTTTAGCCCTTATAAAAAGAAAACTTATTTTTATATACTCATGTCATGTTTGTGTAATACTTCATCTATCAATATGCTAGATTTCATATAGACTGCTCGGTCGGTGATTAAGTATAAAGACATGACAGTTTTGGAATTTGAACAACTATCCTAATTTGCTAACAAATCACCAACCTTGTGACCCATGTTGATGACGCTCAATATCGGCAATCTCCAGGATCAAGACACGTGGCAGATGACGTGTCCCAAGTCTCAGAAGAAATGGCCCACGGGGGCCGACCAGGCCACCCTACGCCCTACCTGCAAGCACAAGCTAGCCTTTCTCGGGGCTCCCTGCAAATTAGCCTCCTCGGCCCCTCAGCTCGCGCCGAGCTGCCACAAGACCTGGACTCCTCGGCCTCCTCGCTCGTCCCGAGCTCCAGGACGAGGCCGTCTTCCTCGGCCCACCGACCAAGGTCACCGCTCACAGGCGTAACCGCCGCTCCGCAAATCTCTCCACGCGCAGATTCTCCGCCAGCAACGTCCCACGTTCCACGCCATCACGATCTCCATTAATGGGCGATCCGCTCTTTACGCGGGCGTGACGTCGGGAGCGTAACTGCCGGCGAGATTTTCGCACCTGCTGTTGCGTGCCGCCGCCGCTATATAAACCCCCATGACAGAGGGGTGAGGTAGGCCATTCTTTACTCTTCCAAGCCATGACTCTGCTCGGATCTGATCACTAACTTGATCGTCGGAGGGTCCTTGGTGGTACCAAACCACCCCGGGACTTCTTTGCAGGTACTCGGCACCAAACATCTCATTCCACTTCTTCCTCCAAAACTCATTGAGACCCACCCGCAACAGGAGATAATTAACAAAGTCCACCGGAAAATCAACGGAAGACAACATCTAACGGAGACTCGAAAAGGACCTCCATCAGTTGACGCCGTCTGTGGGAACACTCCACAAAACACAAAGTTGGCCTTCCGATCTCCGCCCAAATGGCAAGCAGCCCTACCACCCGAAGTTCCAGGAGTATACCCCCCTCAACGTCTCCCTCGCAGTGTTGCTGGAAGAGGCCCAGAACGAGGGGTTCTTCAAGTTCCCTCCGATCCCGCGTCAGGCCGCAAAGAGAACCCGGGGCCCCTATTGCGCTTTCTACCGGGTACTGGGCCACGCCACGGAGGACTGCAAACAACTGAGGGACTACATCGAAGAGCTCATCCGGTCTGGGCGCCTCGCCGCCTATTTGAGGGACAAACGACAGGCCGACCGCGAGCAGGAGCAGCATCACCCTCCCGTCGACCTGACCATCGGACAGATCATGCTCATTTCGGCGGACGGCCAGCCCAGAGCTCAGGGAGCCCCATACCCTAGGCCAAGCGCGAAGGCCAACAGCCCCTCAGGGAGCTCGACTCAAGCCAATAAAGTCACCTACTAGCCTGAACCTTTCTTTTAAAGCAATGTAAATTCTTCCTAGGATCTATTGTTAATTTAATAAAGATCAATGGAGCATTGCGAAAAGGAAAAAAACACTTTGTTTATTCAAAAGGTATTATGGGCTCCTCAGCCATACATACAAAAAGAAAAGAAAATTATAACAGTAGGGGGAGGGGGTGCAGCGAGCACTGCTCGTGGTACTCGGTAAGGATCTCCGCTAACCGAGGCCTCGTGAGGTCCAACCTCTATCCCCGGTTCCCCCCGCGCACGTCGATCCCGAGCCTCAGCTCGTAGCACTCGCGGACGAGCGTCTCTGAGCGGGCCAGCCGGTTCACGGAGATTAGGCCGAAGCGCCTCAAAGACCGCAGCTTGCCCACGGCCTCGTCATAGAGCTGCTCAGACAGGGGGTTGTAAAGCCCCGGCGACGCCCTCCAGATGGAGTACATCAGCAGTTGCAGCAGGGAGGAGCGTCTGGGGAGCAGCCGGCCGAAATGGTCATCGATGCTCCCGTAGACCAGCTGCACCGTGTCCTCGGTGCAGTACAGGTCGTAAAGGTACACATCATCAAAGCGGGCGATGTCGGGGATGGTAAACGGGAAGTCCTGCATTCTCGATGACCTGTTTACGAAGGATGGAAGGACCGGTACTCCTTCAGCCTTATATAACCCACTGCGCAGCCCAACCGTCGCCCGCTTTCACCCAGGGAGTCGCCGCCACGCGGCAGCCATCAAGCCTTCTCCGGTGGAATTGAAGTGACGCGCCCCTAGCGCTTCGCCTCCCCCCGCATTCAATGCGCGGGCTACACGTGCCGTTGCCCCGACCGTTCCTATTCCCCGCACCTTCAGCTGGACGGTCGGGCTACACCTCGTCAAGAATCAACCCGGCAGCTACCCTGCTCGGTCATCCCCAGCGGGCAGCTTCCCTGCCACAACGCCGGGGATCGAAAAGCCCTCCCAGAGGCAGTCGAGCATGAGGATCCCTCGCTCGGCTATCCCCAGCGGGCAGCTTCCCTGCCACAACGCCAGGGATCAAAAAGCCCTCCCAGAGGCAGTCGAGCCCGAGGATCCCTCGCTCGGCTATCCCCAGTGGGCAGCTTCCCTGCCACAATGCCGGGGATCAAAAAGCCCTCCCAGAGGCAGTCGAGCCCGCCCTCGCTCGGCTATCCCTAGCGGGCAGCTTCCCTGCCACAATGCCGGGGATCAAAAAGCCCTCCCAGAGGCAGTCGAGCCCGAGGATCCCTTGCTCGGCTATCCTTCAGGACAAAAGCCCTCGCCTAGAGACACCGGGCAGTAACCCTGCCCGGCCAAGGGTCCTTGGTAGGTTTCTACAGCCCCTCCCGCGCTAAGGACCAAAGTCCTCTCAGAGGCAATCGAGTCCTTGCTCGGCTATCCCCGGCTGGTAGCTTCCTACCACAACAAGACATGGATCAAAGTCCTCTCCAAGAGGCACTGGGCATTAACCCTGCTCGGTCCCCGTCCTGAGGGATCAAAGCCCTCGTAAGAGGCAACCGAGCAGCTACCCTGCTCGGCCAACTCCGGCCGGTAGCTCCTTACCCTCGACGCCAGGGATCAAAAGCCCTCACGAGAGGCACCAGAGCGGCTACCCCGCTCGTTAATCCTAGGCTGGTAGTTGCTTACCCACGACGCCAGAGGTTAAAGCCCTCGCCAAGAGGCAACCGCGCAGCTTCACTGCCCGGTCATCCTTAGTGGGCTTCTTACAACCCCTCCAGCGCAGGGTTACTCCCCTACGGCAGTCGAGTCCCTGCTCGGCCATCCCTGGCGGGTAACTCCCCTACCACAACGCCAGGGACCAGAAAGCCCTTGCAAGAGGCGACAGGGCAGCTACCCTGCCCAGTCACCCCCGGATAGTGGTCAATGCTCGAAATCAGAGATGCCCTGTGTTCCGCGGAGGATCCGAGACCCCAATGAGGAACGTCAGGTCCATCCAAGTCTAAACGATCTCCCCTCGACTCTGGGGCCCAGGGGATACCTCATCGGCATCGCTTGGCACACTCATCAGCCAGTGATTGAAGTCAACTCGACAGACGATCGCCAGATAGATGGCCAACCTGACATAAAAGCACGTCGGTACAAGCAAACATATCTTACGAGCATTCTTCGTAAACAGATGGTAGAGCACAATTCTATGGAGCCAAAGAAAAACTTTATTACTGCCAAAGACAAAAGTTTTACAAAGGGTATTTTTTGGGCTCCCCAGCCTTACAAAATTCAAGAAAACAAAATAAAAGGAGGAGAACAGGGGCTCTACACCTCGGGGCCAGGTACGACCTCGAGGTCCTCGACCTCCGCCACGTGGCGCGCTGGGTCCTCGGCGACCTCCTCGTCAGGAACCTCTTCCCCTTGCTCGTCGGCGCCCACGAGGGGGGACTCGGCCCGGAGATCTGCGTCGGCGAACTCCGGCATCCGGGACTTAACGGCATCGAGGGCGTCATGCCAAATGCGGGTCGTGGCCACGGCCAAGTCATCATAGAAGTCCTTCGACTTCTTATAGACCTCCAACGCCCTCGATTCGGCCGACCTCGCCGCCTCATCCGCCGCCTCCAGCTCCTTCCGAAGGGCCTTCACCGTCCTCTTCAGGTTGCCGGCGAGCACCTGGGCATCTCGAGCTTGACCTCGGCAATCACCGCAACCTCGCGGTGCCGAGCTACCTCCCGTTTTCTGGCCTCCACCTCGCCTTCCAGGGCGGCGACCCTCGCCGTCATCGCCTCCAGCTCCCGTTTGGAGCTCTCTTGCAGCGAGGCGAACTAACCGGCAGCCTCCAGCGCCGGGGCTACCACCTGAGCCTCCATGCGCAGGGCGAGGGCTACGTGCTGGAGAACCTGGAAAACACGGAAAAATCAGAAAGATGAAGGAAGCACTGAATTTCACAATGAACCAAAAAGAACTTACTTGCATGGACTTCTGGGCGATGGACGCCAGCTGAGCCCTGAGGGTCCCCCCGGGAACTCTACCCCCTGCCAAGGTCTCTATCTCGTGCAGAAGGCTGTCCGCCACGGACAGCCCCGATGGCACCGCAAACCGGAGACCCCTTTCCTCCACCATGGTCGGTGAGGACCGACCCGGGGAGCTCTTCTTGAGCGGCTCCGAGGGAGAGTCGATCTCCTCTTCAGAGGCCGGGTCCTTCTGGATCAGGGCCCGCTTCCGGCCCGATACTCTGCTGGGGTTCGGGGCGGGATCTGCCCCCGGGCGCTCACGGGACGCCGCCACCGGAGTGGTCGGAGCCGGGGCGGGCTTCGCCCGAGAAGAACTGGCGCCCCCAGCCCAAGTAGGCTACCTCGGCTGGCGCATGGAAGCTCGGAGGGAGGCGAAGTCCATGGATCCTGCATGAAACAAACACCCAACAAATCAACGACACGAGTAAAACACAAACCCAAAAGCAAGCCTAACTTACCGACGAACTTTACGGGGCTAAGCCCGGCCCAGCTCAAGACCCTCTCGGACAGCAGCACGTCAGGTTGGGGGATGGGCTCCTACGACGCCACTCTAACCGCGGCGGGGTCATCAGACTGGTTCCCTGGCAGACATTTCTCCCTCGACCACTTGGTAGGTACGGGCCAGTCTTCGCCCTCGGGGGGGGGAGGGGGGAAGGGTGGAAACGAAGAAAAATTTCTTTTTCCAATCATGGATGGAGGAGGGCAAGGCCACGACCTGGGTCCCGGCAGCGCCCCTCCGGCCGCTTCCTGAAGGTAAGATAAACCCATCTCGGGTCGCCCGCTCGACCACTAGGGTGACTCTTGAAGACGAGGGAGGAATCGAGAAGGGGAAGGCTGAAGGGAACCGCCTGTAACTTCAGGCGTATCAAGAACCCCAGAAGGATCCTCCACGAGTTCGGCACTAACTGGCCGGGGGCCAAACCGAAGAAATTCAGCACGGCGACGACCTCAGGAGAAAAGGGTAGGCGCATTCCGCCCCAAAAAGCTTTCAAATACAGGGCGATCTCCCTGCCCTGTACCTGATCTGCCCTCTCTCTCTCCTTGGCCAGTTGAAGCGTGTAGCGCGAGGGGATGTGGAAGCGAGCTCGGACGTTGGCGAGCTCGTCCTCATGCCTCACCCAGCACGGGGGGCTGGGAGCCACATCTGCCTCCTCCTCTCTGGAGGCGGCCCCCGCCTCACGATCCCGGGGAGAGGATCCAACCCCTGCTCCCCGAGGAGACTCAGACACAGCTAAAGAGACCCTAGCACCTACTCCTACAACGTCTACTGATTCTACAGAGGAAGACATCTAACCTTGGAAAAGAAAATCTTCAAGGGCTGGAAACGGGAGAAGGGAGACGAGCGCCGAGCAACCGAGACTTGAGAGAGGAAAATATGAAGGGGTAAGGGTCCTAGAGAGGACCCCGCCCATGTTTATTATTGCATACGGCCTCATCCAACGACGCCCGTCATCTCCCACCGAAACGGCTCCTCGCGCAGCGGCTCCGATCGCTCCACGTGTCAGTTCTGCGCTGGACCGCGTCCCATCAGACGCCGCATGCCTGCGCACGTCACATCAACCCATCGGCGCTCTACACGTGGGCCGTCGCTTCAGTTGCAGAGTGTACGAACTGGCACACCTTCTTTAAATGCAGAGATCTCGCCTTGATTCGCTAGCGGAAAAGACAACCGACGGCCCGAGGACTCGTCCCGACAAAGCCCTAGAAAGGAACTCACCTCGGGAGGCCCGGCAGTCCACTCCTAGCTCGACCCGCTAGCTGGCCGGGACAAGAGTGGGGGGCTAATGATGATGCTCAATATCGGCAATCTCCAGGATCGAGGCACGTGGCATATGACGTGTCCCAAGTCTCAGAAGAAAGGGCCCACGGGGGCCGACCAGGCTACCCTATGCCCGACCTGCAAGCACAAGCTAGCCCTCCTCGGGGCTCCCTGCAAATTAGCCTCCTCGGCCCCTCAGCTTGCGCCGAGCTGCCACAAGACCTGGACTCCTCGGCCTCCTCGCTCGTCCCGAGCTCCAGGCCGAGGCCGTCTTCCTCGGCCCACCGACCAAGGTCACCGCTCATAGGCGTAACCGGCGCTCCGCAAATCTCTCCATGCGCAGATTCTCCGCCAGCAACGTCCCGCGTTCCATGCCATCACGATCCCCATTAATAAGCGATCCGATCTTTACGCGAGCGTGACGTCGGGAGCGTAACTGCCAGCGAGATTCTCGCACCTGCTGCTGCGTGCTGCCGCCGCTATATAAACCCCCATGACAGAGGGGTGAGGTAGGCCATTCTTTACTCTTCTAAGCCGTTACTCTGCTCGGATCTGATCAAGAACTTGATCGTCGGAGGGTTCTTGGTGGTACCAAACCATCCCGGGACTTCTTTGCAGGTACTCGGCACCAAACACCTCATTCCATTTCTTCCTCCAAAACATTGAGACCCACACACAACAGGAAATAATTAACAAAGTGCACCGGGAAATCAACGGAAGACAACATTTGACGGAGACCCGAAAAGGACCTCCATCACATGTGAAATCTATCGGGTTGATAGGTTATCCACAGAAAATGAGAAAGACAACGAGTGTATAAAATGCATCTCATACGGAATAATGTTGCAATTCGGCAAGAAAAAATTTAAAAATAAGCCGGTAATCTTGAGATTCTGATTTTTACTTAACATGATTTTCTCTTATCTCCATAATATTTATAAGAAAATCCAGATCCCGTTCAGCTTATTTTCCTTTTTCACAAAAGTTTAGAAGATAACTTGCAGGAGGCTTTTCTTTAATCGAAAATATTTTACTTTGAAATAACTTTATGGAATTGGCTTAAGCTTGGCCCATTCACAAAACATATTCATCCACACCACACACAAAAACACACAACACACGACGCACCAAAACACCAAAAGTATCCACGAATTTATCCTGAAAGCGTTAAATTATGGTCACTTTTTCTCTTGTAAAAAACTAAGGTGCCACTCGTTCATATTGGGAAAGCCGATCAAAAGTCAAAGGGATTTCGGCAATTTATCCCAGAAAACGAAGAGAAAAATGGATTTAAGTCTATGGGTTTCAAAAACAATATATTTAATTCCCTCGACCAAAATAACTTATGAAAAAACTACTTACACTTAAAGATGCCTTTGTTTTAGTCCTTACAGTACATTGATTAATATGTTATGCCAATAATGTCCTTTGAGCAATTTACTATATTAACCATGTAAAGTCCTATATTTATCTTTTAAAGTGTTGCATTTATCATATAAAGTACCGTATTTATTTTAAAACGGACCAAATGTAATAGATATAGTAATTTTACTAAATGTAACTGTTTCATATTAAATATAGTATTTTAATATAAATATAGTAATTTCAATATAAATGCAGTATTTTATAAGATAAATATAGTTTTTAAAAATGTAAATTTAGTATTTTATCTAATCTATATCTATATCTATATAAAGCGAAAATGACGTGGTTAAATTTTGGTGTTCTTGGTAGCAGTTTTTGATATATACACTCCTTTTTACTGAACTTTGCTGCCTCCCTAACGTTATTTAAAGTCTGTTTGTGTACAATAATGTAATTAATTTGCAAATAAAGAGATCATAGCATGAGTTTTCCATTAAATTTTGTATTTATCTCTCTTTTATATTCAAAGCATTTATTTTCTCAGTTGCATTTACTAAAACAAGAACAGGTCCCCATTCTCCTTAGATTCTGCCACTTCTCTTCCCATCTCATTAAAAAAAATTTAGGAAAAAATCCCTCCATCTTTATCTCTTCCCAAAAATAAATTCAAAGAATAAATTATACAAAGCCCCCTGAATGATGTGAGATTGTACTTAACTAAAACAGGAGTGCTAATAATAAAAAGAGTTAAAGAGCATAATTATTATGCAAATTTATCTATGAAGGAATTGAAACAGCCGTACCCTCTCTTTTTGAGGTTCACCATGTCATGTCCATAATTCCTTGATTTCTATAGTTATTAGAGTAGTAAGTGTAGAGTTATACGAGGTAAAAGTAATCATAAAATGAATCTTTAATGCATGATGCATGTTTGTTTTTGGAATTATGGGAATAGTTAAGATAAAGCCATGATTTGTATACGATCATAATTATTTCGAAAATGGATTTCAAAAGAAATGTACGTTTGGTCTATAATTACGTTGAAATTAAGTATCAGTTGCCTAATTTAACAAGAATGACAATTGTGTAGTCATAACAGTTTTTATATTAAATAAGAAAACGAATGCATGCATGCAACAATTAATAAAACTTAAGTTATTGTTTATTAGTATATTCATTATGGTCTTTCCGATCCTCCCTATTCCATTGTTACAAGAAAAGCCAACATTATATTAATTGCCATAAAAAAGTAAACAACCTTTTGCATTCAATCATTTAACAAACAAAAATGCTTTTTATGCCACGATTTTTCTATCCAAAAATTTAGCAAAGAGACAAACACCGCGGGTCCACCTGTTTGACACTATTAACTAGATGTTGGGTTCTACCGTTTTGTCTCTGAGATAAACTTTTAGATAGACAAATTATGGTTAGGAAAAATATTGCTCTTTAACATAAGGATTAATTATAGGATTATCGGCTCTCAAGTTGAACTTTCAAAATAATAACATATAAATAGGGTCAATCCTTCTCTTTATTTCTACAGAGAAAAGTTGATTTTATATCAAATAACTCTATGATATTTTGTATTTGGTCGAAACCTTTTCAGTAGATTTGTTGGTTTTTTGGCAATTAAATATGCAGGTTTTTTAGGAGACAGTCGAAAAGGTATGTAAATCTTCTTTTTTATGCCGCGTGGCTTTGTTCACTCATTTGAAGGTTTTAATTTTAGCATTAATCATAACAAATTTGTTTTATGGTTACAGGAATCGAGAGATTCAAACCAGCTTTTTGTGAACAAATACATAATGTGTGCGTGTATGTGAGAGAGAAGAAAGATAATAAATTGATATGTGTTTACCATATTTCTATGTGAATAAAAAAGTCCTGCGAAGCCATCGTCCAACATATATTTTATCATTAAATATATCAATTTTCAACTCTTATCATCAGTTGAAAATAAGCATAATTAATGGATTGTTTGTTAAGAGTTAGATTATTTTATAGAAGCATACCGGCTTATTGTCATCTTTTATTTGAAGAAAATGTGGGAATTCCACCTTGTTTTGTTAAAGAGACTATAATGAAACAAGCTACATGAAGAAGATAGTTTTTTTTTATAATCTTGACCGTTCTTCTATGTTATTGACTTCAATTATCACTGAGTATACTTGGATTATAATGTTTGTTAAGTTTTATTCTGTGAATTCCAGGCATACTTAATCTCAAGGTTTGGTATATGTCATTTTAAACTTCTTTCATATTCATGTCCTTGTTATACTTACCCCATGATGAAGGCATGTGACAAACAAAAACTCGTGATCTACCCATAATGCAAGATCAAAAAGAAATAGAAGCTGATATGTGGTATAAAAGACTAATTACACAAATGAACTACCTATAATATTGTAAATGGGAAAACTCGAATTCTATGTGTACAATAACAGATAATGATTAATAAGATGAGCAAGAAGCTTACAATAACAAGCAATATACACTATGCTGGGACTGAAAATATGTGTGTGTATTAATAAGGATGAGCAAGTGTGTGTGTGTGTGTGTGTGTGCTGGGACTGAAAATATGTGTGTGTACTAATAAGGATGAGCAAGTGTGTGTGTGTGTGTGTGTGTGTGTGTATTAATAAGGATGAGCAAGTGTGTGTGTGAGTGTGTGTGTGTGTGTATTAATAAGGATGAGCAAGTGTGTGTGTGTGTGCGTGTGCGCGTGCGTGCAGTTTCACTACCGGAGGCACTAAAGAGAGGAAGGTTCCGTAAAAAAATATGTTAAATATTTTATAAAAATCCTCTAATGATTCACTACCGGAGGCACTAAAGAGAGGAAGGTTCCGTAAAAAAATATACTAAATATTTTATAAAAATCCTCTAATGATTTAAAACAAAGTTTCAAAATATTTTAGTTACAAATATAGCAACAATCATTTTCTTTAAAAGAAATAGCACAATGCTACTTATACCCTCTTAAACATAATCCAAAAAATAATGTAGACGGCGGGAATCGAACCAAGTCCTTTTGTTGGCAAACAAAAACATTACCATTTGGACTAAAGCCTTCTTTTTCCTTGTTCATGTTACAAACATATACAATAGATACCAAAAAATTCCCAAAACTCATATATATGTATATTAGTCTCAATTTTCCGAAATTTCAAAAGAGGACATGTGCTCCTCTACCTTCTTAGTGGATCTGTCCCAGTTTTTTTAGTAAACTTCATATTTTGCTCATCCTGCGGTACTCACCTTAATCTGTGATGGCAGCTTTAGTGGTTGATCCGGTCATGGTGTCAACAAGCGGGGATGTGCTTTCCGGTCCCTCTGCTATCGCTGAATACCGGTGTGCACAAATCTCATTTACAGCTGATCTTTTATTGGCTTTTCCATTATTCATCGTCATCATTATGTAAACGTTTTCCCCAACAAAATGGGTTGGCTATGACGTTAACCCTAATAGTGCCAAATTACCGTTCCGTTCATCATGAAACAGTTAGCGGGCAGAAATGTGCTTGTAAAGGGTGGTAATCTGTCAATTGCATCAGATGCCATTGATAATGTGCATCTTTATTAATCTTAGCAGTTTATCGCTTCTGAGATCAAATATGTTTAAGAGTTCTTATTATCTTCAAATCGGTAACTATAGGAGAGCAATTCCATGAGCTTCGAGGGTCACACATAAAGACTCGCAATACACATGGAACTGGCTGTACCCTGGCTTCATGTATAGCTGCAGAACTAGCAAAAGGTTCTCCAATTCTGCAAGCAGTTCAGGTTTATTTTTCTGTTTTTAATATCAATTGTGTAAAAAATTCCAATTTGGGCGAGTTATGTAAATCATAAATAAAACTATATGTGTGTGTTTGCAAAAGGGCAAAGAGGAGACCGAAGAAAACATGGATGGAGGTGATACGAAACGATATGGTTGCCAAAGGACTCAATGAAAGTATATTGTTCGATAGGAGTGAGTGGAGGCGGAGGATTCATGTGCTGGACCCGGCGTGATTCTCATGTTGGTTCATGTAGCCTACCCTATATGCTTGGGATAAAAGGCTCAGTTGTTGTTGTTGTGTGTGTTTGCACATCTGTGTTAACGGGCAGACATTGAGAGTTGTTAAAATCATAAAAAAATAGAGTGATGCTGAAACCTGCTATCCATTCCATTACACATTGTATTTCGTTCCATCTCAATGTTCCAAAGAAGACTACGCCCCTTATATGTGCCATACCTATTGGGTAACTTAGGTTCCAAGTATATGTTGAGGCTACAACTACTTGAAACCAAACACTTGCCTTTTGATTTTTGTGTAGTTAGAACTACATGGATCTCCAAACTTCTAACCAAATTTCCGCTCCCACAATTGGATTAATTAATGTTTTCTATTGCACGTGCCCAGAAGTCTTATTTTTCAGTTATATAATTCCTTGATCACATTGTCAAAAGACAAACTCTCGACACATATAACATTACATGCCCTTTATCCCAGAGAGAAGGAGGCTGATACCCGTGAATTCATGAAAGCTGCCACATCATGTCTCGAAATATGCCGTGCTCACAATGTCCCGCTCCTAATCAACGTCCGAGTTGACGTGGCCCTCGCCTGCAACGCCGACGGCGTTCACGTTGGCCAATCCGACATGCCAGCAAGAACAGTTCGGAAACTCTTGGGCCCACAAAAAATCATGGTGTATCTTGCAAAACCCCTGCACAAGCCGTGCAAACTTGGCTCGATGGACCCGATTACATCGGTCGTGGGGGTGTTTTTCCAACGAATACAAAGGAAAATAATTTAACTGTGGGGTTCGTCGGGCTTAACAGTGTTTGCTTGGCTTCGAAACTGCCTGTGGTTGCAATCGGTGGAATCGGCATCGGAAATGCTCGATCTGTTGTGGAAATCGGTGTGAAGAATTTGAAAGGGTTGCTGTTGTATCTGCACTGTTTGATAGAGAGTGTGTTGTTACGGCGACGAAGAGGTTGAGGTCTGTTTTAATGGACACTAAAGTTGCAGAGAAGGCACGGCCATAAGTTTGGAAAGCCTCGGATCGACTAGCAAAAAGAAGAAAATTAAAGATTCTCAGATTGTCAAAAAACAGTATTATTGATTATCTATCTATTTACCTTTTGATTTATAGACATTTGTAATATAGTTTATTTCTCTTGTTTTGAGGTTGGAAAATGTAGTGAAGGCTGGAGAAAGTGTGAGATTTGCTAAATTTAGATTGTTTTTGAGTTCCAAAAGAAAAATGTTGGGCAAGTTTGATACTTATTCTGCTTCTCTTTGTGTATCATATAATTTTTTTTTCCAAAGCAAGTAGGAATCGAAGGGTAACCTCTCACCTGGAAAATGAAAGTTTTATATGCTCTTTTGGTTGTATTTTATATTTTGCTCATGCATCATTTTGGTCTTAGTTGACCCATACTTGTGGTTTTTTGTTTGGAGTGAAGTTTCAATCATAAAATCGATTAATTATATTTTAAGTTATTTGATTACTGCTGAATCAAATTAAACGAAGGCTGGTGAATTAACTAGTTAAATTGTGAGGAAGAGAAAATTAAATAAAATTGGTGCATGCTGTTATTAGAGATGATAATATAAAACTAAAATATTCAAATCCAGCGACAGGGGATGTAGCTCACATGGTAGAGCGCTCGCTTTGCATGCGAGAGGTACGGGGTTCGATACCCCGCATCTCCAATTTTGATTCAATTTCCATTTTCCCACATACTTAAATTCCTTTTCTTTTTGATTTTTTAAAATTCTTTTTTGTCGTAGACCCCCTTCTCTCTTTCGTGTCTCTCTCTACGAATTACAATGGCTCCTCGCAAACGCGAACGATCTCTGACCCAAGCTCTCCAATCTCCATCGAAACCGATCGTCACAAACGCCGGCGTTCTCGCACCGCAAGCTCACCCCCATCGGCTCCAACTCCAATCGAGCCCAGAATCTCACAAAGAGCCACCACCACGATCTCAGCGTCGAGGTCTGCAAAGACTTCAAGCGAAACACCTGCAGGCGATCCGAGATCGACTGCAAGTTCGCCCATCCTCATTCCACCGTCTCCATCGAAAAGTAAGCATTTTTCGATCCCTAGGATTCTATGTTAAATTTTATTTTTTGGGGTTCTAATTTGTATTTTTGTCGGTGTTTTTAGGGATAAAGTGGTGGCTTGTGCAGATTCGCTTCGGAACACGTGCTTTCGGGGGAGGACTTGCCGTTATTATCATCCGCCGCCGCACATTCAAGAGTATTTTCTACAATTCCGTCTTTTTATTTTTATTTCAAATTTTGGTAACAAGTTATATCGAGGAGGAAATGAGAATGCAACTTGGTTACGGGAAACTACATGGATATGAGAGACACAGGGAGGTTGAGATTATATGGTATTAACTTTCGCAGGTATAAAAAGAAAAGAACATATCGAAGTGAATTTAAAAGACGAAGAGATATAATAACTTATATGAGAAACGATTAATACTCATAGTGCTACTTCACTAGGGCCTATTCGTCAATTAGAACTTTTGGATATAAATTAGAACTTTTAGAACAAATTTGATGATTTGGGACATATGAGAGAGAGATATATAAAATTGTTCAAACAAACGCGGAATTAAGCTTATGGGCCATACAATGAAACTGTGTGAGAGAGAGAGAGAGAGTAATTGAAAAAGGAAAGAGATGCACATATCCGAAAATCAATTTAGTTTTATGCCAGGAATGTCTACTATTGAAGTGTTTTATTAAGGCAATTGATGGAGGAGAAAAGAGATTTACATATGGTTTTTATTGATTTAGAAAAGGCATACGATAGGTTCTTAAAAAGAAAATATGGTGGGCTTTACCAAAAGAAACTAGTGTCTTATAGTTATATACTGATGTGATTAAAGATATGTATGATGGAGTAATGACTAAAGTGAGGACGATTAGATGTGAGACACGGTCATTTTCTATCACCATAAATTGACACCAAGGATCGGCATTAAGTCTATATATTTTTGTATTAGTTATAGATGTAGACATATTTAGGATGATGTGTGCCATGGTTTATGTTGTTTTCTAATGATATTGTCTTAGTAGATGAATATAAAGCAGGGCCAATTTATAAAGTAGAAAATGAAGAGGCTTTAGAATCTAGATGTAGAATTAGCAGAACAAAAACTGAATATATAAAATGTATTTTCAACAAAATAGTGCGAAGAAATGGATGGCGTACTGTATAAATCGATGACCATGGAATATTTAGGAATAACCATATTCATTACTTAGATGCTATAATTAATCATGATGGGAAAATTGAGAAGGATGTAGCTCATAGGATCAAAACGATGTGATTGAAATAGAGAAGTGCTTCACAAGTGCTATGTGATCATAAGTTACCTTTAAAATTTAAAGAGAAGTCCAGATTTGGAAAGTAGGTAATCTTGAGTAAATATACGTCCTTGCAGTTTTTTTAGAAGTAGGTAATCTTGAGTTCAGTTCTTGAATTAAGTCGAGATGAAGGGAAAGTTTTGAAAGTTTTATTGAAAGATAAGTCTGAAAAATAGTTCTTATTCTTAAGTCCAAATTTAGAAATTATATACCCTACAAACTGCACTTACACGCACCTTGAAACTTGGGATACTAGAGAATACTTAGAAATACTCTTGACTGAAATCCTAGTATGAAAGAAAAAATGGTATTTAAAACTAACCACCAAAAGAGCATCATTGAAAAATATATCCGGTCTTGAAAAAGAAAAATTAAGAAAAATAATAAATTACAAGATCTGGAAACTGCTATTTACGTTTTAAGCTCACACATTCAGTAATCGGCTGTTAGTGCCTTAAGAAGCATTAATAGTTGCATGAAAGATGTATGAGCAAATCCGCCCATCATTAATAAAAAGAAGTAGTATTAGGTATTAAGGCATGGGTACTATAGCTTGAATTGAATTCTTGAGTGTGGGGGTGAAATTTTACACACACGTAGGGGTATACAATCGATATTTGGAGGAAAGATAGAAATAAAGAATAAGACATGTTTTCCGTAAAGTTGATAAAAATTCCAGATTGGAGACTGCAGTTTAGAAGGAAAACTCAGGAGAAACCGAGATCTTTCTAAAACTGTAAAAACGTATAGGATCTGAGGTTGAATTTTTTAATAGGAGGTGTGAAAAATAAAGATTGAATATTTGGGTGATAGAATTTCTAACTTAGATGCTAAACCATAGGAGTAAAGTCGACGTTAACTTATGAAACTAGCTTGACGGGATTTTGTGGGTAGTATCCGCTGAAAACCCTCAGAAGACAACACTTCTCTTACTAAGGACACCTAGAGGTTTAACGACTTGTTGCACGAGCTTAGTGCAATCGCGTTCCCTGTGAAAGTGAGCTTAGGACTTTTTGTGAATAATTAGTTTTGCTCGGGATGAGCAAAAGTTAAGTTTGGGGGTATTTGTTCACACCAGAATATTGCATTTAATACTGCCCATTCTTCTGCTCGTTTGTTTATAAACATGTGCTTTTAATCCGTGTTTGCTACATATTTACAGGTTACAGGTCTCTAATCTAAAATAACGCAAATCATACAAAATCTCCACAGTTACGCCAAAATCCAGAACATCTGCCACAGACAGATAAAAGCCGGGTTCCGGGCATCCGTATCCGTCCAGTACCACTTACCAGTTCAATAGACAAGACAAATAACCGTGGTCATTCGTGTCTCGGACAAGTAAGCACGAAAGGGGCAGCACAAGATTCAATTGGTGTGCGGAGCTCGAGAAAGATAAAGGTCAAATCAAATAAAAGTGAAGCCATTTTGGACTGTTGAAGATGTGGAGAAATTTTGGAACCATTTTGCAAATTGGGACCTGTCAAACATAAGAACACAGCAACATGGTGATGCCTTAGAAAAACGACAATCTAACTCCCCTAAAGAGCCGTGGAACCGCGGCCAATGTGGCAAATATGCGGCTGTTCCACGGCCGAGTTGACTCGGCGTCAGACGATATTTTTAGGGTATTTTGGTAATTGCATTTGAGCTCAGGATTTGGCCCTAGGGTTTCAGCTCTCTGCCTATAAATAGTCCAGTTTTGTGCCAAGTAAAGAATGCTTCTTTTTTGCTAGATTTAGTGTAGATTGGTTTGTTTTTCTTCTTCTTTCCTCCATGAAATTGTAGTAAGAGCTCTTGAGTGGAAGATCAATGAAGATGAGCGTTGTTTTTATTATCTTGTATCTTTAATTTTCTTGTATTATAATTTCATTTCTTGTCTTGTAATTTTAATTTCTAGTCTAACTTTTATTTATTATTGTTAAGTAGTTGTTGTTATTTCTTGTTTTATTTTCCTTTTCTTCTTATCCATTTTTTCAAGCCATGATACTCTACGGAGTCCTTTGCTTAGGTGAGAGCCCAAGTCGTTAGTTTACTACCATTTTGTAAAACCGTATTTTTCTTTCTTTTTTTCCTTCCTACTTGTTTTGTTTTGTTTTTCATTTAAATATGTGAATAATTTCCACACTTGTTAAGGGCTAAGGAAGATTAGTATGAGGGACAGAAAAATCCCTTATGCTTCTCTTCGCCAAATATCTTGAAACGAGCCTAGACCAAACAAACACAACTCCTTCACTTAGGCGCGCTATACGTGACATATAGCCGCGACCTAAGTCGAGAAGTCCTTTGGGCGCACTACAACGTGACATGTAGTTGTGATTTAATTGGATACATAGTTGTGGGTGTTTAACCTAGGGTTGGAAATAAGCGCACGTAGCGAAAGGACAAGGGGCACTAGGAATGGATTTAGCGTTGGAAAACTTTCTTAAACTCATAAATCTCATTTCTATGTCCTCCTAATCCCCGCTACGTTCGATTATCCCAATATCGTTTTAAGAATGGCAAAATACAAGTACAAGACCAATCCTAACTCTACTAACCAATTTTAACCCTAACAAGCTTACTTGAATATAAATATGAACACTTAGGATAGAATTGAACATAAAACATATACATTCTTGATTGACTCGTCTAAGACAAGAACGAACATACTACCATCTGTCTGTGGACGACCCGTGCTCAACCGGTTAGCTGCAAAGCGACACTGTCTTGATTGCGGTAAATAGAACAAATAGGATAAGGTAGAATGCATAATTTTACGATAATCATGCCACTTAATTCAGGTGGAACTACCCACCTAAAAAGAAATTTAATCAAACACGAAAAGGCAGATTCTCGACAGACGGCTCTAAGTATGGTGTCTAACTCTTTAACTAGTTTTTCTTATTCGCAAGATACTAATAGAAGAGAATTTGCAAGATATGTCCTACATGCTGAACAACCATTTGGTTTTGCAGAAAACAAAAAATTTGATAGAGTGGTAAAAAATGCATATAATCCAGTATTTTAAAGAGTACCCAGAACAACACTTAGAAGTGATGTTTTAAAAAAATTCATGATGGCAAAACCAATTTGATTAATATTTTTGCAAATCTTGAAAGTAAAATTGCATTAACTTCTGATGTTTGGATTACAAAATAGGGCATGGGTTATATTTGTGTTACTGCACATTTTATTAATAATGATTGGTTTTTACATAAAAGAATTATTGGTTTTTCAAAAATAGAGTATCCACATAGTGGAAATAATATAAGTAATTATATTTTGACCACTGTACGTGAATATAATACTCAAAATTAAATATTTTCTGTTAGTTTTGATAATACTACTAATAGTAATTCTGCTATAGCAATTTAAAAAAAAAATTAGTCATGTTTTGAATGGGCAATTATTTCATTAAAGATGTGCATGTCATGTTTTAAATTTAATTGTATATGATGGTCTTAGTATAATTGATCCTTTAGCGAAACTTAAAAATGCAATAATATTTATTGAAACCTCTGGGCCCCGAAAACAAATTTTTAAGCAAACTTATACTGGGTTAAATTTAAAATTTAGATCTTTCAAATTCAACATTCCAAGCAGGTGGAATTCCACTTATGAAATGTTGAAATGTGTTTTAAAATATCGGAAGCCTATTTCTTTATTTTATGAGGAACAAATGTTCAATAATAATTTAAAGGATTATGATTGGTTTGTTTGTGAATATGTTTTGAAATTTTTAGAAATATTTTACAATGCAACTAAGTGTTTATCTAATATTTAGCATTCTATCAAATGTTTAGCAGTACAACGGTTATTTTATGTTAGTAACATTATTGATAAGCATGTAATTGACCCTGAAAGTGCATTTACAGGAATGTTATATAGCATGCTTACGGAATTGAATAAATATTGGCGAAAAGTCCTGCATTGTTTTGTTTAGTTTCTGTTTTTGATCCTAGACTTAAAATGATAATTTATTTTTTATTAGAAGGATACCATGAAAACTTAAGTGCTGATATAGGAGATCATAAAAATATTTTAGATTCTTATTTTCATGAATTGTATGACACATATAATGCACAGTACGGTCAAAACATAACTTTTTCTTTATTTTCCTCTTCACAACAAACTCCCAAAAAATGAATATTTCAGTTTTTGCAGCAGAAAAAACAAAGAACAAGCATTTCTACTTCTTCCACTTATAATGAGCTTAAAATGTATTTGCAAACTGATTTCGGTAATTTTCTAATCGCAGATCAAATAGATAATCTTAATATTTTAGATTGTTGGAAAACAAATGGACACATGTATCATGTGCTTTCTGCCATAGCTCGTGATTTACTAACAAATCTGGTGTGCACAGTAGTTTCGAAGTCTGTTTTTAGTGTAGATAATAGGGTTCCGAGCAACAAGTGAGCAAGTCAATCGAATGACACATTGAAAATCACAGTGTGCCAAAAATATTGGTTCGACAGAATTTAGGCAATAACACGTTAAGAGCATTGAAGACTTCGACACCGATAAAGAGTAAAGATCGATACGAGCTCACCCGTTATTTTTTTATTGAATTGTATTTATAATTTTTTTTTGACAATTGTACGACGGGTAAGGTTTGCCAATTTATGTCCCCTCAAAAAAAAATTTAATCAATAAAATATCTAGATTTGTCCCGGGACCTACACGAAGTTCGGATTTAAAAATTTTCCAAAAAAAAAAATTCATAAAAGTAAATATTTACTTTTAAAAAAATTTAATTTTTTTAAATCAATTTTTTTAAACGGGCTGGCCAGATGGCCCGACCCAAGCCGGGCCACGGACCGGGCTAGGTTTGAGTTTGGGTTTGGAGGCTTCAGGCCAGCAGCAGCCCGATAGAACCCGAGGTGTGATGTTTCGTTAAAATTTTCATTTAATGAAATGTGGGAGGCATTTGCCTTTGATTTGATCCCAAAAAAGAAAAAGGTAAAAGATGCAGGTAATTTACAAGTATGCCTATGTAAGACATCAAGAAAATAGATTTGAGAAGAATTTAAATTATAATAGTAGAATTTAAAAAGAGCTTTAATATAGAGTTTTACATAATTGAAAGAGATTAAACGGTTAAGAAATAAATTTATTTAACGTTAAGTTTATTTTTAAATTGAGAAACTTTCTTGCCACCGTATTATGCGGTTCTATGACTGACCGTCAGCTTATGAGGCTGAGAGAAAGAAGAGCCGAGCAAATAAGGATGAAGCTTGAGAAGCCTTACAAGTAACCCTAATGAGCCAGGAGTCGATACGGATATCATCAATCAATTAGGGGGGGAAGTCGAAGTCGCTCAGCATCAGACGACGATTGTGCTGACGAGTGATGATGTGATTTTAACATCTTCCTAATGTTTATGTAATGATTTGCCAGAAACCATACTGAAGATCCTAATAACTACCAGAAGTGCTATCTAATAATCGCACTAAACATCAAACTAGCATAGATATTTGTATTTCTCGAAGTTTAATAGTGTTTTGTAAGAACAAGAATTAAATGGCGGTTTATGTTGTTTACCTAAGAGCTCTAGAAATAAGACATCGACATCTCTATTATCATAACCAATTTTTGAGGATGAATGTCTTCAATGACATCTCTATTATCATAACCAATTTTTGAGGATGAATGTCTTCAATGACGCATCTCCACATGCAGCATTCTGTGCAAAATGCAAAATCTAGAAGACGATTATGTAATGCTGTACTCAATTTATAAAATGAAATAATATTTCTACAAGGAAATAATGCTTCTATCAATTTATTCTAAATTTTAAAGCACCAAAAAAAAAATCGATATCAAAAATGTATTGCGCATGTGTAAACCACAAACAAGAATAGTGTTTGTTTCAGGAGTAGAAAATTCAAGGATCGCAATCCTTAAAGGGGTGCAAAAATGGAGCTTAAAAGCCATCCCTGGACGTTCAAAAGTAGTTTTCGCATTCGACGATTTTAATCACGGAGGAGTCACCGATCTTTTGGAAGATGACAGCACGATCATAAGGCTTTAGTATTCCAACTGATTTGCCGTAGTCTAAAGCGAGTTTCACGCCTGATTCCTCACTTGAACTTACTTCACTAGCCTGCCATATGTTGGCCAATGTTAGAACATGTCACTTATCTAATTAGAGAAAAAGGGAGGAAAAATGTGCCGAGTAACATGTTTTATTAAGCTAGGGTTGTATTGACCCTGTCCATTTTCTCAGAAAAAACCAACTAATGATAAAAACCAAAAAAGTAAATGAGAGTATAACGGCCAACTAATGATAAAAACCAAAAGAGTAAATGAGACCCTTGTTTTGAATTCAATTGTACATATCGTTGTGTTAACGAATAGTCACGATGCCATCAGAAGAAATCGAAAAACAAAAGTTGGGTGTGTAAATAGAAATTAAAGAATAGAAAATTAAATTTTTTGCTAATTTGCAGGGAATTCCCTATCTTTTGCCCCTATAGCCAACTTTCTAAAACCTACACTTTGACCCCCTCAACTTTAATTTATTCCCAAAATACCTTTAATTTAAATATTTGATTAAAAATTTCTCCTCTCTTATTTCATTTAAATATTTTAATTAGATATTTAAATGAAGGGTATTTTGGGCATAAATAAAAGTTGTAGGGGAGGGGAGAGAGTGCAAGTTTTTGAAAGTTATGGATAATTTCTGATATAGCGGCAAAAGTTAGGAGAATTTCCTGAAATTTAACCAATATTATTCAGGGATAGACCAAAAGTTAGGAGAATTTCCTGCAATTTAGCCTAAATTATTTACAGGGATTTACCAAAATCAGATCAGCGCTATTGATGGCTGAAAAAGCAATGATATCCTCAACACACAACATACTTTCAGCTTCCACAGGTTTATGTATCAACATAGTATTAGGATTATCCTACCAACACTTTATAGCTTACCATGCTAGAACTGGCCAGTATTGGGTAAACACCTCTAAGAGCAAGACATTGCCTAGCCTGCACCATTACATATGGACATTTTTCAGTTATTTTCTGTCTGATCTAAATATTTTTAAATAAAACAAAACTCGGCAGATCAGCTAGTGATATCGATTCAGTACCTGTATAGTTCCAGATAAGCGCCATTTCGGCGAATCTGTTACAATCCGGGGGATTACGACGGTCAACACTGGCATTGAAGCCCTATATTTGGCAACCAACCTAGAGATGCATAATCATAGAGGTCAATTGATCAATCACAACTTCAGTAAGTTTACAATATAATCACCTACTCAGTAAAAGAAAAGGGCAAAACGAAAACGAAAACTTACTTTGCAGCCTTTCCGGATGAAGTGAACACAACAATCGCCGCAGCGTTGACTTTGATTGCAGCACGAACCTCAAACAAAAATGTATTTTTCATTTGAAAATACATTTAATAATTAGATGAAAGAACAAAAGCATGAAAATTTATTGCATGATCTTACCGCAGATGATGCTACAGATTCTGCATGTGACATTGGCATTCCAGCATGTCTAACTAGTCTTTTAAACTGAACAGACTGATTATAAACATTTTCAGCCTACAGAGCAAAAAAAATTTCTTTATTGCAATTTTCCAAATATCCCACCTTATCAGCAGGTAAGCATTTATCATCTACAAACTAGCTTCTGCATGAATCAAACAAAAAGAACTTACTTCAGCACAGATTCTGCCCACTGTCTTTATTGTCTCAACAGGATAAAGGCCTCGAAATGTCTCGGCACCTAGTAAAATACCATCAGTTCCTGCAATAAGAGAGAGAATCATTTTGTTAAAGTATTTCAAAGACATTGAGAAATATTTTTAATCTCAAAAATCTGGCAAAGAAAATAAAAATAACAAACCATCGAGGACAGCATTGGCTACGTCAGTTGCCTCAGCACGAGTTGGGCGCAAGTTATCCATCATAGTATCCACAACCCTAGTAATTATGGCAGGCTTACCAGCCATATTGCATTTTTGAACAGCAGATTTCTGAAATAAAAACACCTGCAGCATACAAAAATACATCAGTTCTGTTAATCATTGTCGGTAAAATGAACACACACAGTATCCAAATTTCCAAAAGAAATTCTTGATTTAAAAAATGCATATGTACGAGAATGGAGGACAGAGTGCATTAAAAACCAGTAAGCCAAAAATATAAACATAGATGCACAAATTGGATGGATGAATGAATCCCTCTTTGCCTTCAATTACATCTAAAAATGACTGGTCGACATCGTAGACCATCCTTCATTGGTTGTCCGCGTGTGCTACCAAGTTGGTCGCTGATCTCAATATGCTTAGTCAATTGTTGGAATTGAACTATTTATCGATCAAATGTAATTAGAGGGAGCATATATGTACCCTAGGTTTCCATAGTACTGTTACTATCCTACAAATTTCCTTGCCCAAGTGCATGTATTTTCAGATTAGTAAAGAATTTAGCCTATTTAGGAAGATGTTTTAGGATAACTATGGCCCATGGGGGTAGGCACAAGATTTGTAATAGTCAAATCTACGTAATTTTAAAGGTCTTGAAGGTTAATGCTTAGAATCAAGGAAATAAACGCCACATAAGAAATCAGTTTTCCTGCGTAGATTTGTTGTAAAAATATTGTTGTGAGAAGTAATTCTATACTCATAAATTTGCGGTAATTGGTACATTAGGTCACCAATCCTGCAAATCTTCATGCTATAGATGCTAGTTTTCTTGCAGTTATTTGAAGGGTTTTGAGGAATGATTCTAGGATAACTTGGGGCTAACAGGGAAAGCATACAATTTATACTCATATCTGGGGATTTAAAAGGTCTTGAAGGTTGATTGCTCTAAATCAGAACCAAGGTCATAAAGGCAGCATCAAATTCAGGTTAATGTGCGATAGCAAGAAGAAAGCATATTCTAGAGTCATCAAGAGAGAGAGAGAGAGAGAGAGAGAGAGAGCATATTCTAGAGTCAGAGAGAGAGAGAGAGTCATAAACCATAAATCTATGATATATTATAATCAGTAAGATATTTCAAAGCTACTAGTTACTAACAAAGTTTGTTTGCAAATTCGTGTAGATGATCAAGTTAAAGATACAAATAATATTCAGTGCTAATTAGCAACAAATTTAATCGTTTTGAATAGGTATAATTAGTGGTTGTAAGTTGTAACCTTCTCTGGAGGAAGATCTATTCCTAAATTCCCTCTTGAAAGGATGATGCCATCTGCTTCTTGGAGGATCTCATCAAAATGCCTTAAACCCTGAAAAGTAATTTACTGTGAAAAATTATGATGACAATTCAGTAAAATGGAGCACATGAATGCAAGTTTCATTAGGTATAATTAAAATCAATGATAAAGGTATTTTGGTACAAAACAAGTCTGCTCACCTCGGCATTTTCAACTTTGGCATAAATCTGAGTCTCACAAAGATTATGGGTTTCAAGAAAAGCTCTAAGCTGTATACAAGAAAAGAAAAAAAAAGAATGAATGAATGAACGAAAATCATGTGATACAATTGCATATATTCTGGAGACATGTACTTGAATTCAAATTAAAAACAAACAATTATACAAATATTACTACATGAAGCAATGGCCAAGATAATATTCAATGTGTTCCTGCTGGTCATACATATTCCTTGTTTGATTCAAGAACTTCAAGCAATACAGTAGCATGTAGTCCTGAATCTGTTTGTTTGAAGTCAGCATGATTTGATGACATTCTGCTCTTACAAACACAAATACCCAGATACTATTTTCTCCTTCCAGTAAATTTTAGAAAAGTGACCAAAATTGGCAAACTAACATGCAATCTTTGTATTAGATGAATTTTCTCTTTTGTAGAGGAGCTATTGTACCATCATCAAAATAAGCAAAAGACATTTCTGTCTCGAAAGATATAAGAGCTTCTTCAGCAAATATTATTACCACATAGTCTTGAAAGCTTTGCATAATGTTAGGATCTAAGAAAGTCCAGGTAAGCACATATTTGCATTGCATACTTCTTACGATGGCAAGCACACAACAAATAAGGTGAATATTGATCGATAATATGGAAACACATAATACTTCTAGAAGCATTTCTAAGAAATAACTAATACAATGAGAGCATTTTTAAACTCAGACATATACTGAAGCATACTCACCTCTCGCACGTCCTCTGCACTTCGGGTGTAAGAAAGAGAGATAAAATCAACATTATTAAGCAGACCCCAAGTTGAGATGACCTAAAATAGCAGAATTGATAGATAAGATATACGAACATGGTATTTAATCAAAAGAAAAATTGGAAATTTATAATAATAAGCTGCCATTCTTTTTGCAATTAAAAAACCTTTATTCAATTCAAAGAATGGATCCTTTCCTTTGGTACATCTACAAATTCCTTTTAACGCTGGTAAATTAATAAGTTGTCCAGAGATGGCTGTACTATGAGGTTCTGGACTGATTTTGTGAATTGGTAAGTCGTTGCTTCCTCCTTTCTTTATCATTGTTTTAGATCCTAATGTTCCAGAAGCTTCTCAATTCATAGGTTTGGATATTAGAGAAATCATTACGAGTAATTTCTATAGTTTATTTTTTATCGATAGTTTATGCCTATTTCAGACACCACTGGCTCTTAATTTCATTGTTGATCTTCTGGAAGGTCTTCTTCCAAAGTGGAAAACAAAGAAATTTATGTTGCTGAGTCAAGAAATACGGTTAGATGTTCTGGGTTTATACATGATTCTGCTCTCTGTACCAACTACTAAGTCTATTTTATAAAGAGACTCAAACTCCAACATAGTTTCAAACAAAAATAGTAAGACATGCAAAAGGTTACCTCTTTATCAGCACTCGTAAGAGTTGGTAAGTTGATTTGGACTTCAGAGACATGCATAGTAAAAATGAAACCAGCTAGCACAGCGCTATTCTTGACAAGGCAGATTACGTCTTGACCACTTGTCTCTAATACCTGGATGAAAGAATCACTTCAAATCCACACAAAAAAAACATCTTTAGATATGTATAATGAAAATGGCTACGAAAAATATTACCTCCAGCCATACAGATGTTGTTTCACTCCCAGTAAAAAGATATTGCCCAATAAATATGGTGTCACCCTTTTTAACCGCCTACAATCCAACATGGGAAATAATATTTAATGAATTACATAGATAATAAGAGTATGAAAGGTGGTTACATATAAATACTATAAACTAAAACTACAGCATAATTCATGCGAATGGTTAGGAACAGTTACAAAATAGTGCAGTATTATGGAAGCAAACATAATTCTGAATTTCTATGAAAGAACTAAGAAACTGGCATCCTTTATTTTAGTTCATAAAGCACTGTATCTGGAGAAAATATCATAAATCCTACCATCTTCAATGGCATCAATGAAAGGTGAATCTGACTTTTGCTGTTTCCTAAGCTATGTTATTTGTGTGCAATGATAATATTTTTGGAATAAATACATACATTATATGGGATATAACCCTTTATATTTGGTTGTATTCATGTGCAACAACTCAATAAATATTATATAATTGTAACAAGTAACCGTTTGTATAAGAGATGTTAATTTAACTAACACGAAATACAAATCGATCATGACTTTTAAGTCATGGACGATAGTTTTTTTTAATAACAGAAGTTAAATGATATAATATTTAATTAACCAAGATTGACGGAAAAATGAGTAGGGAAAACGACAAATAAACTAAGGTTGCATTGTATTAACAGATTAGAATATGCACAAAGACATGAAGGGAAGATGATACACTGACTAAGGTATTTCTATGTTGATGAAAAAAATTTGAACTGGAGAAGGCTTTATGCAAGACCCACAATTCACATCTACAAAATATATCAATATATCCAGAAAACAATAACAGTACCGGTTTAATTGAGCAGTAAATGAACATGCAAATACTGTCGATCCATAAACTCGCGTTTTAGCTCTAAAGCAACACCTTACGCAGTTTAACTTATAAATGTAGTAGAAAAGATGTGAAAAATAAAATTAAGGAAATGTTTTTCCCACTGATCATAGCATTAGTAAACCTGAAAATATAAATTAGCCAGAAATATCAGTACTACAACAATAGCTATAAACTAAGTTTCTGTAAAGGTACTGTACAATGGAAACCTGTATAAAAATTGGATTAAAATATCTAAATGAATTACGGTACAATAGAACATGCTTACCTTAGCAAGATCAAAATATTTAATAGGCAAAACCTCAGCCGAGGGAACTTTAGAAAGGTCAGGAGTTATTATGACACGGCCATCAGCTTTCAGTTCAATTGGGTTTCCATTTGCATTGCAAACTTGCAGTTCCGGGCCCATGGTGTCCAGCATTACCTAAACAATACAGTTCTTTAGGTCTCAACTGCCAAATCCTAAATCCATAATAGAAAGTTCTTGACAGTAGTTTCCATAATGAATGCCTTGGATTTGTGGCCTTAGCTTGATACATAGTAGCGAATTCATAGAATAATTTCTAACATCAGATATTACTAATAGTTTTTGACATGATAAATGATATTGTGTATAACATACTTACAAATTGACATGCCTATATTTACATATTTCTATTTAGATATATGTAAGAATCTGTTAAGGCCCTAGCCAAATAAAATATTTCGAAAAATATGATATAAGAAGTTACAAGCAACACACTTTCAACGGGGCAACCGTATACGTGATAGTTTGTTCCATAGAAACAACCTGGTGGATGAGTGATGTTTGTTCTGTAACAATTCTGCTGAGAGTGTGACCCATTTAATTTTTGAATGCGACCATTCCTTTAATATATGGGATTGGATATTGGCAGAGTTCAATATTAGCAATTTACACTTGTGGTTGCATCATAGTGGGGTGATGCGAGGGATTCAATCCATCAATCTTGCAAGTGACGGAAATGGGATTCCATAGTTACTGCTACTTTGTGAGCAGTTTGGCTATATCGAAATGATATTTGTTTCAATTATATTGCTCTCTCTACTAGCAAAATTTGGAAAATATTAATGTTTTATCTGCGTCATTGCTAGGTGTCAAGAAAAAGGGAAAAATGAAGCGACTGAGTCCTTTGTTATCGGGCTCCGCTTCAGGGCATGGCAGCTGAGATGTTTGGAGGGCAGCAGCGAGGGCAGAACTACTTTTGGAGGTATGCTCGATCACTTGGCACGTAGGAAATTAGGATAATAGTTGGTTTTGCTGTCTGACTCAGTCTCTCGCATGCTACATGTGCTTTATACGCTCTGCAATTAGTGTTATATGTATTTCTCTTTTTATAGTTGGATATTTGTAGCTTCTGGCTATTGTATTGGCAGACTACTTATTTTGTTGCTTTGGAATGTATCTGTACTTTTGCTATTCTTTAGTGACTCTTTAATGGATTTTCGGTGGATCCACCGATTTTACCCAACAAAAAAAGTTACAAGTAACAACTTAGACGTAAACAAAAAACTTTGTCCAAGGAATTCACCCTCTGCACAAAAGGAAAGTAATAAAAAGAGTAAAGGAGAGCAAAAAAGACTACAAGTTAGGTTCCAAAATGTATGCCTTCTCCAATTGTGAGATAGTAATGGTCATGTAAAAGAAAATACTAGAAAAGGGAAAATTGATCCATGGGTACAAAAGATAAAATGCAAATGTGATATGCCTTGGATCCCAAGCATTATACAATTCGATGGAAATAAAATTATTAATGATATCCTTTTTTTTAATAAACTTCGGGAAATACAGAAAAGGTGTGATCTGCCTACTCACAGCACAAAGCTTATTGACATTATTCATGGCTGCCTTCAAATTATCAAGAGCTTCCTGATGGTACTCAGGATTTAGCCAGGAAAAATCAAATCGTGCAACTGCCACAATGAAAGCACATGCAAATTTAATCCAAAAAAAGAAAGAAAAGAAACATAATCACATAAGAATTCATTCAATTATTTTTTTTAAAAGAAAAAACATCATGTATACAAACCTGACATTCCTGCTGACAGGCATGCCTCAATTGCTTCAATAGAATGCGATTTTGGCCCAAGTGTCCCAACTATCTTCGTCAACGATGGAAAAAATTTCTACATTTTATAAAGAAGGTCAGTATTTTTCTAACTTCATTTTTTCAACGGCGTTAAAAATAGAATGGCACAATTATTAGTAGACATGACATGGGATGGAGATGTTAGGATTTTTTTTTATTATTACTTTTTTTTGGAGAAATGATGGACAATTGAAAATGTAATCCATCAATAATTTTCAGATATTATGAACAACTAAATGGCTTTGTATCATATCTTACAATAAGCTGTTTGCATACGATCCTTGGCCTTCATCATCTTAATCCCCTCTCATGGAATGGATCAATGCATCTTGTATCTTAATATTGATATGATAAACTCTTTTACCTTTTTTGTATCTTAGCGTTCAGATATCAATTTCACTGAAATTTCCTTCAATTTGCAAAAAAAAAAAATAGAGTATAAAATGTATCTCAATATGTGATCTATGTTAATTAAAAAGATCAGTAAAATAAAAATTATTAATAATGCAACTTTGAGTATATTGTGACGTCAAAACCAAACATGAAATTGCATCATACATAAAATTCATCGTATAATGACTAAAAAATTGCATCTTTTATAAAATTGGATCCGCAGTTAGATTTTTTAATCAAATAACTGAATAAGGTACCAAACACCGGTGAATCTAATTCTAAGACAAGATCAACAACACCAATTGCGGATCAAAATGAAGGAACGAGAATTAACGGCTAAAAATAAACAGAAGTCACCAAAAAGGAAACGAAAGAAAAGAGAACGCTTACAGATTTGGAGACGGAGAGAACGGAGGAGAGCCTCACGGGCTCGTCCAGCACCATTTGCCCTCCTTGCATCGTTGATCCAAAATCGAATCGTAGAAAAAAAAATTAGGGTTTAGAGATTACATAAGGGGACCGAAAAGAAGAAGAAAAATTAGATGCAATGCGCAATATGCGAGGTTTTAATAAGAAGGAATCGAGCTCGAGGGTAGAGGGAAAATACGTGGAGCGGAAGCTTCGTCATAGGTGGGTCCCACGCATCAAATCAGACGGTCAGAAGATGGTCCGTTTGGTTCATGTGCATGTTGCTTCCGTCACGTGCTGGATAAACTAAGGCCTCGTCTTTCACTGAAATACCATGCACTTTCGGTTATAGTCTCCGCTCTCGTAGGGTTTCGAGAGTGAACTCCAAAATTTGTAACCAGTAACCGTTTTACATCCAAAATGGAGTTTTCCAAACTGCGGTAATAAAATGTTTCAGGACTTGCTTGGGAATGGAGTTTAGTTTTCTAAACTGGAGTTTCATAAAGTCGGCGAAACTTAACTCCAAAATGCTAACTTTGCCTTGTTTGTCGTATATTTTGGAGCTTAAATAACTACAGTTATATCAACTCTAAAGTTGAGATAAATCATATTCTAAACTCCAATATGATCTAAGTTTAGTAAACTCCGTTTTCCCAAATAAATATCTACAAACATAACCATAATTTATTTGAAAATGGAATTTGGGTTTGCAAACCATAGTTTGTATCCATTCTGCCTCTACTTAAAAATGAATTCTTGTTTTGCTAACTCCACACCAAAACAAAGCCTCAAAGGCACGAAAACAATTTTTTCGGCTTAAAAAATAGTAGAGTTTTGGAAAGTTTTACAGAACCATGGTTTTATGAAACCATGGTTTGTACATATGCAAACCTTGATTTCATTTTAACTTAGTTGAACCCATTGTTTCGGAAACCTTGTTGCTAAACTAGACCTCAACGATTTTTCATATAAATACCATTAATATTATAACATTTTTTAAAAAAATTTAGGAACCCACTTTTTTTTTGTATTTATGAAAAGAGAAAACCGAGTAGAAAGTGGCGTTTTAGGAGCTCCTAAAGAGGCAGCCGCAAAAGCCAACCATCCATTGGTTTTTTTTTTTTATGATAGCGATCTTAATCTCCGTGTTCTTAGATACATGACCATCGAATTTTCTTTGTTTTTTAATACTATTTTCTTTCGCATTGGATGATTGCAGAATTTAATTGTTTCTGACAATATAATACGATCTTTAATGAATGGGCAAAACAGATGCTTTCTTTAAAAATTTGGGGTATCAAAAATTTTGATTGAATTGGAGTTTTGTGAACTGCGCAACTTAAATAAAAACTAAACATGACATACTTAAAATTTACTTAAATAAAAACTAAACATGACATACTTAAAATTTTGGGTAAATTACACAAAAATATCCTTGACTAAAGGTTTTCACCATAATACCTTAAAACATTTTTATTACAAAAAGATACAGTTAACTATGATTTTAAGAGAGATTTTTCACCCAAACAGTCTCAACAGAACCAATCATGTATTTTGTTGTAATGAAAGCGCTCTAAGGGTTGGATTTTCCGTTGATCCAAAATTTGATTTTCAAATTTCAACAAATCCAGCAATCGTGGAGCCCAATCGCATGGATACAACGTTGATTTGTTGCCTTCCATTTCTCCACGTATCATCACTAATGATTAAGGTCATAAGGTTATCACTATCGCAGAACATGCAGAATTATGAAAATCCGGTGACTGAACCTACCAACTCAGATAATTCAATTGTACAGTATGAACCCACTATCTCGACTGAATTGGATTTGGATGGTGATCTATGATCCATCATGAATTCAAACCACCTCAAGCCAAGAAGATGATCGGTAAAAGAAAATTGATTACCACCATTTTTAATAAACATTATTCCCTACGCGTGGTGCTAACTCTTCGTTCAGGATTATAAGCAGAAATCATGTTCGAAATGCTCTACTAAAGTTTCTATTAAATCTCTTAACGATTTTGATAATAATACCATCATGAATGTTGTCATTTCTTGCGATGAATATTATCAAGGATGGAAATATTATCGGTAGTATCCGTCTATTGGATAAGAACAGAAACAAGGAGGATCTTGAATATTTTTGGAGCTATCGGAGCGGATATATATTTTGCTTTCAGAAATCGGGTTTTGCAATGCATTCAATTGAGCAGCAGCGAGCGAGCTTGAAATAAATTGCAGAATTTTTTTTGTTTCATCTGTATTTTTTAATGATGCATTGAGAATTGTTTATCTTGACGCACAAGTTCTATATCTTGTAAATATTTGTTTTATTTATTTATTTTGTTTTATTGAGTAGGATTTGTTGCTCTGATTTTTCCTCTAAAAAAACACTTTTAAGATATCTTAGCGAAAATCCATGATTCCCAAGGGTATTTAGTATGGTTTACTCAAACTTAAACTCCTTTCTCCTTCTGGAAAAAAGAAAAAGAAAAGCCTCTCCTTTCTCCTCCTCCTCAATTTCCTGTAGCGACTTTTTCTATGGATTTCAAAAATGGAGGCGTTCCCTTGGGTGAATCATAAAACGCCCGTTGTTAATCAAAGCGCATTTCACCGAAAGCAAACACCCCTCTTGAAATTAGCAGAATTCGATGTTCGGTTCATGTCCATGCAGTAATTAATATCTGTAAGTATTTCAAGCTCTTTGCAACTCTTTCATTGCTTCACATGATTTTTGATATTATTGATGGACAAATGCCCATCTCCCTTGGGAAAAATGGGATTTCTAAAAAAATATTCTTATGAGAAAGGTGGTTTTTCTTCTTCTTTTTTCTCTGTTGATATTTACGAGTATCAGATTTATCAGTTTGTTACGAGCTTCATTTGATGGGACAAAATTTGGGATTTGTCAACTTTGTAGAACTGATTAGGGATTTAGCTGGGTTTTAAAACTATTTAGGGACTTGCAAATTCAGATTAAATTAAGGCCATTTGGATGCCACATAGGATTGGGCAGTTGAAACTGGACGGGTATTAATCCGCACTTTGCAAGTGCGGAATCAACTTGAAAGAGCAAAAGAGAGAGCGCAGACAGAGATAGAGGGGAGAGAGATAAAGAAGCGTGGAGGAAGGAGAGAGAGAGAGAAAGAGGAGCTAGGGGAGAGATAGAGAGAGATCGAGAGAAGAGCCTGGGGGGAGAGAGAGATCGAGTGGAGAGAGAGAGAGAGAGAGAGAGAGAGAGGAGCTCTCTCAAGTTGAATCCGAACTTGCAAAGTGCGGATTCAGACCCGTCCAACTTCAACTGACCTATTCTACATGGCATCTAGATGGTCTTGATTTGATCCGAATTTGCTAAATCACTAAATAGTTTTAAAACCTAGCTAAATCCATGATTAGTTCAAAAAGTTGACAAATCCCAAATTTTGGCCTCACTTGATGTGCTAGATCAACATTGTTAGGGTTTCTTTCTCTTACTAGTTTTTTGTGTTTTTAAAAACGAAAAGATGGGTGATAGAGGTCCTTTTCGGGTCTCCGTCAGATGTTGTCTTCCGTTGATCTCCCGGTGGATTTTGGTGGTGATCTTCTGTTGCGTGTGGATCGCAATGGGTTTTGATGGGTTTGGTACCACCGAGGACCCTCCGACGATCAAGTTAGTGCTAGGTCCGAGCAGAGTAACGGCTAAGTGGAATAAAAAATGACTTACCTGACCCCTTTGTGATGGGGGTTTATATAGCGGCGACGGCGCGTAGCAGCAGGCGCGTAGCAGCAGGCGCGAGAATCTCGCCGGCAGTTACGTTCCCGACGTCACGCCCGCGTAAAGAGCGGATCGCCCATTAATGGGAATCGTGATGGCGTGGAACGTGGGACGTTGCTGGCGGAGAATCTGCGTGTCACGTCCCGCTTCCCAGTGTACGGCGAAGAGGTCGCGGCGAGGTCCACTACGTATGTACTCAGAAGTACATAGCTAAGCAATATAAAAATAAATACACAAGAGACAAGAGTATAAAAAGAACAGCAACTTTTATTTATTAACATTCTTTGTACAATACAGGAAAAGGAAATACAACTGAAATGAAAATACCTAAACAGTGGCATAACAGGAAATGGAAAGTACTGAAAAGAAAAGTGTACAATGAAATTATACTGCAGGGTCTTCGGCAAATTGCTCCAAGTCTTCTTGTGTTGGCTCAACTTCTGCCGGGTCCAGATCACCTGACGACATTCAAAGAAGAGAGAAACAGAATGTCGTCAGCAAACAGGTCGTTCGGTAAGTCCTAGAGGTAAGAGGGAAGTAGAGAAGATAGAGTAAGAAGATACATTTTAAAATGTAAACTATTGTTGTAATGTTATGTTATCGCTGTTGTTTGTAGTTTGGTACAGAAGGATGCCAGTGTATACGAGAGGAGTCTCTATATGCTAGAGACCAGGGCAAACGGAAAGTACAAGGAACCGTTAAGCCACGGTACAACAGCAACGGAATATAGGTTAGGTGTCTTAATCTGACCACCTCGTGCCACTTTTAACACCTTCCGTACCAATCTACCCCTTTAAACCCCGTAGTGTTTTAACATTATTGTTGTACTGTATTGTGTAAGTTAGATGACTGACCAAAACCATGATATCAGTAAACATGTTGTAACTGCATAATCAGGTAAATGGAATAACAGGATAATGGATGTATATTCATGGTTTGATTCAGTCAAATTGAATATATTGTTAACTGGATTCAGGGATTCATGTATTCATATTGAGTTGGAATATAAAAGAATATAGATTGACTTGAATCATATTCAGGTCAGAAATAGTCAGACTCTAACCCGAGTCAGACTAAAGGAAAGGCAAGTTGAAGTTCTTTAATTGTTAGGGTCCTTATTGTAATTTATAAAGCTTGAGGGGGTTTTATGTAAAAAGTACGTTTGTATAGTTTTCAAGATACACCTCAAGTATTTATTATTCGTCTTTATAGTTATAATGAGTGTAAATTTTATTTGTGTTATTCTAGTGAATATATCCTAATAAAAGTATTAGTTTTTAATATTGATTTATTTGAAATTCATGGTATTTTAATGTAACTTTTAATCTTGTATTTTTTAGAAAAAGTGGAAACTTTATCTTATAATAAAATAGGTGTTTAAATGATAATTATATATATTAATACAAGAATAATTTTAAATAAATATTTTATTTTCCAAAATCTCATTTTTCTTAAATGTCGTATTTTAAACCTTTCGAGACCGAATGCTCCTTGTGGAGGTCTGAATCTCGCACTACTAGCCCGCGGGTGCACGATGAACCGTACTATCCCTAACGGGTTCTCCAAAAGTGGGTTGCAGTGGCGCTTTGCTTAGGTTTAATAAATACTGTTCATTTAGAAAAACGGTTTCATAAGTATAAGGTATTTATTCGTAAAAGGGTATAGATTTCCGTATTTTAGTTTCTAGGGTTTCTTAAGCCAACCAGCATATTTCTAAGGTCTAAATGATAAGTCATTAGAAGGCTCAAATCGCCTCTTCACCGCCAATTGCGGCCAGGTAAGTACCAGGTAAGTGGGAAGGAACCACAATAGTGGGCCTAATTAAAAACCACTAGCCTTGACACACTTGCCTAGACACCACAAAGTCAGATTTAGATAAACGATCGATGTCCATGACAAATCGTACTTTCTTAGTAAGAAATATTTACTAAAAAGTGTAACAAATCTAAAATCTTTAAGAATGGTTTTATGAAAATTATGGTATTTTAATTTAAAGTCTTGTATTTTCGTATTCTAAATTTTGATGATATCAACTAGGATTGTATTTGTATGTGTGTAGAGGTAAGTCATTACCTCGTGACTTATTTTAAGGTTTAGTGAAGTTTAGAGGTTAAATATGATAAATGAAACATGAGGGTAATTAAGTGTAAGAATACGGTATTTGTAAAAGTTATCATTTCATGTGTGAAAACTCATTCAAATTGATTTTTACAAGTTTAGTGATCAAGATGAACATATTTAGGAATGAGAGAATTGATTAGAAGAAGAAAAATAAACTTTATGGTATTATTGTGAAAAGAATACGATATTACAAGAAAGTTATCATTTCATGTGAGAAACTTTGTCTAATTTGATTTATATGTGATTAATAGTCATCATGGATATGTTTAGGTGTTATGGATTAGGTGACAAGTGGGATTTTGTAGAAAAACCGAATCGGAAATCGGTTTGTTCCGATTTCCGTCGGGTTTCATAAAGTCGTATTTTGAGAAATAGAAAAGAGAGAAGAACGGGACTTATGGGTTTCAAACTCTTCTAAAGAGTAAAGAGGAACTAGGAAAAAGGCCGAGGTGTGGTTTCGTCGCCGGTTGCTTCGTCGCCGGAAATCCGTCAGCGCTTCGCCGTGAACTCGGTTTCAAAGCACACTTTCTTGTGGAAATTTCAAGAGAGTAAATCTAAGGTTTTGGAATGAGAAGGTAAGGGGTAGGGGTCTATTTATAGGGTAGCTAGGGTAGGGTAGGTGAAGGGTTTTATTTATTTAAAAAATTATAAAAATTTAATTAAAAAAACATTAAAATTTGTATTAAATTGGTTATATTTAACACTCAAAAACTGATATAATAAAATGGAGTAAACAGGGGGGTTTAGAATACGAAAAGGCTCAACTTTGCTGTTGGGACCCCGGCCATCGGACCAACTCCGACCTGCGGCGCCGGCCGATTCGGCCGGCCGGCCGGCCGAGTTGACCGATCCCGGCCGGGTTCGGCTATGGTTGGGTGCGGGGCTCTCCGACGTAGACTATGGCACACTCCGTTTTTGGGGTTCAGTTTAATATTTGGGAGTTATGGCTTGTGGACTGTTGGGCTTCCAAGAATTTTTAAAGAAAAATAAACTAAAAATAATGTGGGGCATGGGATTCGAACTCTGATGGCTTGGTTCAGCAGTGCAGTGTGTTACGAATGAGCTACAAGCTCCTTCTTGTAATTATTGTAGGAAAATAGATACTTAAAGTGATATCAGCAATATTAAATACTCCAAGTATACTTCAAATTTAAATCAAATTTATGTATACAAAAATTGGAGTTATTTAAAAACAAAATAGTTACTTATATATATATTATGCTCAGGTTTAAATACTCTTTTAAAGATTTAAAAAAATTTGAACAGAAAAGTGTATAGGAAAATTAGGGTTGTTACACTGCGCGTGGCGAGATTTGCGGAGCGGCGGTTACGCCTGTGAGTGGTGGAGTTGGTCGGTTGGAGGGGCTGAGGAAGACGGCCTCGGCTGGAGAGCTCGGGACCGAGCAAGAGGGCTGAGGAGTCTTGGTCCTGTGGCAGCTCGGGCGAGCTGAGGGGCCGAGGAGGCAAATTTGCAGGGGCCCCGAGGGGGGCCAGCTTGTACTTGCAGGTCGGGTATAAGGGTGGCCTGGTCGGTCTCTGTGGGCCCTTTCTTCTGGGTCTTAGGACATGTCATCCGCCACGTGTCCTGATCTCGCATCGCTAATATTGAGCATCATCATTAGCCCCCCACTCTTGTCCCGACCAGCTAACGGGTCGGGTCAGGAGTGTACTGCCGGGCCTCCCGAGGTGAGCTCCTCCCCAAGGCTTCGTCGGGACGAGTCCTCAGGCTGTCAGGTATCTTTTCAACTAGCGAATCAGGGCGAGATCTCCGCATTTAAGGAAGGTGCGCCGGTTCGTGCATTCTGCCACTGAAGCGACGGTCCACGTGTCAAGCGTCGACTGGCCGACACGACGTATGCAGGCCTGCGGTGTTTGATAGGATGCGGTCCAGCGCAGGATCGACACGTGGAGCGATCGGAGCCACTGGACGCGAGGAGTCGTTTTTGGCGGGAGATGACGGGCGTCGTTGGATGAAGTCGCTTGTAGCGATAAATAGGGGTGGGGCCCATCCTTGGGCCCTTACTCCTTCATATTTCCCTCTTCTAAGTCCTAGTTGCTCGGCGCTCGTCTTCTTTCTCTCGCTTTCGATTCCCGAGGATTCCCTTTTCCAAGATTAGATGTCTTCCTTTATAGAGTCAGTAGATGTTGTAAGAGTAGATTCTAGGGACCCTTCAATTGTGTCCGAGTCCCCCCGGGGAGCAGGGGTCGGATCCTCTCCCGGGATCGTGCGGCGGGGGTAGCCCCCAGGGAGGAGGAGGCAGATGCGGCCCCTGGCATCTCGTGTTGGGTGAGGCATGAAAACGAGCTCGCCAACGCTTGGGCTCGGTTCCATATCCCCTCGTGTTACATGCTCCGACTGGCCAAGGAGGGAAAGAGGGCGGATCAAGTACGGAGCAGGGAGATCGCCTTGTATCTGGAAGCTTTTTGGGACGAAATGTGCCTGACCTTCTCTCCCGAGGTCGTCGCGGCGCTGAATTTTTTCTATTTGGCCCTCGGCCAGTTAGTGCAGAACTCATGGAGGATCCTTCTCGGTTTCTTGATCCGCCTGAAGTTACAGGCGATTCCCTTCAGCCTCTCCCTTCTCGATTCTTATCTCGTCTAAAGTCACCCTGGTGGTCGAGCGGGCGACCCAAGATGGGTCTATCTTTCTTTCAGAAAGCGGCCGGGGGCGCTGCCAGGACCGGGGTCATGGCCTTGCCCTCTTCTATTCATGATTGGAAGAAGAAATTTTTCTTCGTTTCCCCTTCCGAGGGCGAGGACTGGCCCGTGCCTACCAAGTGGTCGAGCGAGAAATATTTGCCGGGGAACCAGTCCAATGACCCTGCCGCGGTGAGAGTGGCGTTGTGGGAGCCTATCCCCCGTCCTGACGTGCTGCTGTCTGAGAGGGTCCTGAGTTGGGCCGGGCTCAGCCCCGTTGAGTTCATCGGTATGTTAGGTTTGCTTTTTGGCTTGTGTTTTGCTCGTGTTGCTGACTTATTGGGTATTTGTTTTGTGCAGGTTCCATGGACTTCGACTCGCTTAAAGCCTCCATGCGCCAGCCGAGGAAAGTTACGAAGGCTGGGGATGCCAGCTCTTCTCGTGCGAAGCCCGCCCCGGCTCCTGCTGCTCCGGTGGTGGTGTCCCGCGAGCATTCGGTGGTGGATCCCGCCCTGGGTCCCAGCAGAGTGTCGGGCCGGAAGCGGGCCCTGGTTCTGGAGGACCCGGTCTTGGAGGAGGAGACCGGCTCTCCTTCGGAGCCGCTCAAGAGGAGCTCCCAGAGACATTTCCGGGGCCGGTCCTCGCCGATCATGGTGGAGGAAAGGGGCCTTCGGTTCGCGGTGTCATCGGGGCTATCTGTTGCGGATAGCCTTCTGCATGAGATAGAGGCCTCGGCCGGGTGCAGAGTTCCCGAGGGGATCTTCAGGGCTCAGCTGGCGTCCATCGCCCAGGAGTCCGTGCAGGTAAGCGTTTGGTTCATTGTGAGATTCGGTGCCTTCTTCATCTTTCTGATTTCTTTCGTATCTCCCAGGTTCTCCAGCACGTTGCCCTTGCCTTGCGTATGGAAGCTGAGATGGTAGCCCCGGCGCTGGAGGCTGCGGGCCCGCTCGCCTCGCTGGAAGAGAGCTCCAGGCGGGAGCTGGAGGCGGTGACGGCGAGGGTTGCCGCCTTGGAAGGCGAGGTGGAGGTCATGGCCCAGGGGGCGGTCCAGGTACGAACTCCTCTATGTGTAGTTTTTCTAGTATTCCTTTCTTTGGCTCAAGGGCCTCCTGGTTTCTCATCCGCTTTCCGTCAGGTCCTTCAACACTGCGCCCTTGCCGCTCGTATGGAGGCCGAGGGGGCGTTCCACGCACCGAGGCCAGTAGAAGCGTTTCCCTCGGAGGTCAAGGTTTTGCGGCGTGACCTGTGCCTGGAGAGGGCAAGGGCCGACGTCCTGGCAGCCCGTGCGGAGGTTGCGGAACTTGCCAATTCAGCGAATCGGGGTGTCCATCGTCGTCTGAGTGCGTCCCTCCGGGTCGCTGATAGGAAGCTGGCAGATCTGGCCGAACGCTTCGCGGCCATGTAGAAGGAGAGGGACGCCGGCAGGGGAGATGCTGAGGCGGCGCTTCTGGAGGCCCGGGTTGCTGAGGTTCGGGCTAAGAAAGTTGTGGCCGATTATAAGGCGTCAGAGCAGTTTTACGTTGAGCTCGGGGAGTATTCTGCTATCGCGTGGAACAAGGCACTGGACGCCGTGAAGGAGCAGCTTCCCGAGTTCGCCGATGGCGAGCTCCGCGCTCGGGTTACGCTCCCGGAGGCGAGGCCTCCGGTGGAAGATGGCGAGGGGAGCGGGGCGCGCCCCTGGTGGCAAAATCTCCGGTAGTAAAGCCCCCGGCAGGCCGTGATGCTAGCGATGAGGGGACTGAAGTAAGCCTCCGGGCAGTTTGTAGGGCTGGGGAGCCCCAGAATACCTGTTCCCGCCAAAAATTTCTGCGCAAAAGAGTCCAAGGTATCAAATGGCAGCGATACGCTTAAGAAAATGTGAACCGGTATTTTTCGAGCTGTATTTTGACAAACTCCGGAATGAGAAACAGCTAAATTCTGATGGTATTTAAAGTATCTCGAAAAAACCTTCGATTTGATATATTATGGGCCTCATAATTCATTCGGCTCAAAAGTTATGAGCAAATGTCTATGCACATGTGATCTAAGAAAGAAGATGCGAACCAGTATTTTCCGAGCTGTATTTTGACAAACTCTAGAATGAGAAACAGCTAAATTCTGATGGTATTAAAAGCATCTCGAAAAGACCTTCAATTTGATATATTATGGGCCTCATAATTCATCCGAGATCAAAAGTTATGAGCAAATGTGTTATGCACGTGTGATTTAAGGAAGAAGATGTGAACCAGTATTTTGACAAACTCCGGAACGAGAAACGGCTAAATTCTGATGGTATTGAAAGCATCTCAAAAAGACTTTCGATTTGATATATTATGGGCCTCATAATTCATCCGAGATCAAAAGTTATGAGCAAATGTGTTATGCACGTGTAATCTAAAGTAATGCTCTACTACATGGGGAATACATTTTTTAGTCCCACATCGGGAAAAGGAAAGATGGCTTCTCTATCACTCCCATATAAATAAGAGGGGATACCTCTTAGAAAGGGAGAGTTCAATCCTCAAAGGATTCAATACTCAAATGAGCTTAGTTCTCTAAAGGAGCTTAGTTCTCCATATATAGGAGCTTGCTCCCCCATAATGCGCATATGCGTAAGCTCCATGTGCGCTACGTGCAAATATGAGCGCCGAACACGTGCGACACACGTGCGCCCAACACGTGCGACGCACGTGCGGCCAACACGTGCGACGCACGTGCGCGAACGCAAAGAAAGCTTTTTCAGCAGCGAGAAGCTTAAGCTCCAGCCTGTTCTTCTCCCTAATGAGTGAGACATGGTTCAAAGGGTACATCCCTCCATACCTTCGATATATGGCACTATAATCTCTCAGTGTCTTCGGAGAGGTGGTGGGTCCCAACGACCAATGATCCTTCTTTCTAAAATAAAAAGAAAAAGAAGAGAGAATATTGACAGAGAAAGAATTTAGAGAACTCCTAAAAAGAAAGTTTGAGAAGAAATTAGAAAAAAAAGAAGGTAAACCTTTGAAAAGAAGAATTTCTTCTGAAAAGATCAATGATCTAAGAACAAGATCAAGATCTTAAAATAAAAAGAAAAGATCAAATAATAAGAATAAAATAAAAAGTAATATACTTCTTTATTAGATCATTTGATCTACACAAAGGCATTGCCTTTTGATGAACCACTGGTTCTGGAATCTTAAAAAGATTCTTTTCTTGAATCCAAAATTGGATCAAGATATTAAAACAGTGTCTTGCACTTGTAAATCTGTACTGTTGCGCTCTTGGATTGGCGCAAGCCACCAGAGAGCGCCACGTGTCAGCTCCAGAACAACTTGCGCTATGCGCTTTTAAAATAGAGCATCGCTCTCTGAAATTGGTGCAACTTATCAGAGAGCGCTACGTGTCAGCAGCGCAGCAGTGCAGCGCACTGCGCTAACTGCGCTTGCGCTCACCAGAGCGTGACACGTGTCACCTCCACATGCGCTTGCGCTCATTAATTAGCGCAAAGCGCCTGACAGGCCACATGACCACTGTCAGATAATTAATGCACTGCATTATTGAAAAGAAGGGCCGAGCCCAATTAAAAAGGCCTAACAGGCCTAATAAAATGCCATGCATTATTTTAAAAAGGGCAGAGCCCAAACAAAGGTCTGTCAGACCAAAACAGATGCTCTGCATCATAAAAATAAAGGGACAGAACCCAAATCAAATAGGCCTTACAGGCCAAAATAAAATGCAGTGCCTTATTAAACAGGGGCAAAGCCCTAGTAAAGGCCTAATAGGCCAAACGCAAATAAAAATGTTGAACATTTTCAACTGGACTTAACCCAATCATGGCCATAAGTCCTCAAATTAAATTGACTGAGCACGACTGCTCCCTTAAATCAATTTACATCCGGTTCAAGGGTACATCTCCGAACTCCTCTGACACCTATCGTTGTAATCCTTCAACGACGTCAGAGAGGTGACGGGTCCCGACAACCATACATCGATACGGACTGTGGGGTCGTTAAACTCACGGACTCAAGCGTCCTTAAACTCCCGGACTCAAGCGTCCTTAAACCAGCTCCCGGACTCAAGCGTCCTTACACCAGCTCCCGGACTTAAGCGTCCTTAAACTCCCGGACTCAAGCGTCCTTAAACTCCCGGACTCAAGTGTCCTTAAACAAATGGACCCCCATGTCCCTAAACTGGAACATGGACCACTACGTCCCTAAACTGGAACAATAGAGCCTCTAAATGCTCTTTTGTCGGATCTAAACGATCCCGTTTAAGTTGATCTTAGCCTCAAATATGGCTAACGTATCCTTAAACCTTCAAACAGACTTTAGTCCCAAATTGGACTATAGATCCCCCAATCAACTTTGGTTTAAGGGTACATCTCTAAACTTCTCTGACATCTGTCGTTGTAATCCTTCAACGTCGTCAGAGAGGTGATGGGTCCCGACGGCCATACATGCAATGGACCACCATGTCCCTAAACTGGAAATGGATCTAGAGGATCCCATTAAGTTGATCTTAGTCTGGAAATTAGACTAACGTATCCTTAACAAACGTTTAAATTGATCTTAGCCTCAAATATGGCTAACGTATCCTTAAACCAAAACCCAAAACCCAAATCTAAGAAAATACGGATTTGGACTAATCCACGTCCTACGGGGGACGAAATAAATAGTCTTCGTATACAATCTACGGGCAACCACAAACAAAACAAACACACACGACACGAAGTGACCATCTGGAGAAGGAGAAAGTGGTTACCGCGATGCGGTAGCGTAATTAACTGCAGGGGCTTGCGCCTGCAGGGAAGAGCGTTCCCACAATCAAAAACCCCTTACCCTGAGGGGGAATCTGATGAAGTCTGCTACATCGGCCGCATCCGTCTAAACCTCCGATACACGGTGCCATAAATCAACTTGGCATCTTCGGAGAGGTGGACGGATAAAACCAAATAGCATCTGCCCCGAATTTCAGGCAAGACGTCTATCGCGTCTCCGCCGCGTTATTCGGAGGGGAACAATACCCTTTGTAAAAACTTTGCCTTTGGTAATAAAAGAAAATTCTTGTTTCATCGATTTATATTTCATCTTCTATGTGTGAAGAATGTTTGTAAAATATCTTTGCTTGCACTGTTGGGTCAACTATCTGTCTAGCGATCGTTCGTCGGGTTGATTTCGATCACTTGCCAGGCGCTGCCGATCTCGTATCTCCATCTCTTGTCAAGCGCTGCCGAGAAGGCATCCCCATATCCCCAAAGTCGAGGGGGGATCGCTTAGACTTCGAGGGACTTGTTGCCCCTTTTTGGGGCCTCGGATCCTCTGCGTTGGTGGGGATATAAGAAGCCCGCCAAGGATAACCGGGCAGTGAAGTTGCGCGGTCGTCTCTTTGCGAGGGCTTTGATCTCTGGCGTCGCGGGTAAGCAACTACCAGCCTGTGATGACCGAGCGGGACAGCCGCTCGCATGCCTCTTGCGAGGGCTTCGATCCCTGGTGTCATGGGTAGGGAGTTACCAGCCGGAGATGACCGAGCAGGGTAGCTGCCGAGCTGCCTCTTGCAAGGGCTTTGATCCTTAGCATTGGAGGGACTGTTAGAAGCCCACTAAGGATGACCGGGCAGTGAAGCCGCGCAGTTGCCTCTTGGCGAGGGCTTTTTGATCCCCGGCGTTGCGGCAGGGAAGCTGCCCGCTAGAGATAGCCGAGCGAGGGATCTTCGGGCTCGACTGCTTCTGGGAGGGCTTTTTGATCCCTGGCGTTGCGGTAGGGAAGCTACCCGCCAGGGATAGCCGAGCAGGGAAGCTGCCAAGCTGCCTTCAAGGAGGACTTTCTGGTCCCCGGCGTTGTGGTAGGGAGGCTACCCGCCAGGGACGACCGAGCAGGGTAGCTGCTCGGCTGCCTCTTGCGAGGGCTTTGATCCTTAGCGTTGGAGGGGCTGTAAGAAGCCCACTAAGGATGACCGGGCAGTGAAGCTGCGCGGTTGTCTCTTGGCGAGGTCTTTGATCTCTGGCGTTGTGGGTAGGTAACTACCAGCATGGGATAAACGAGCGGGGTAGCCGCTCGGGTGCCTCTTGTGAGGGCTTTGATCCCTGGCGTCGTGGGTAGGAAGCTACCAGCCGGAGATGACCGAACAGGGCAACTGCTCGGTTGCCTCTTGCGAGGGCTTTAATCCTTCAGGACGGGGACCGAGCAGGGTTACCGCCCAGTACCTCTTGGCGAGGACTTTGATCCCTGTTGGTTGTGGTAGGAAGCTACCAGCCGGGGATAGCCGAGCAAGGACTCGACTGCCTTTGGGAGGACTTTGATCCTTGGCGCGGGAGGGGCTGCAGAAGCCTACCAAGGACCCTTGGCCGGGCAGGATTACTGCCCGGTGCCTCTTGGCGAGGGCTTTTGTCCTGAAGGATAGCCGAGCGAGGGATCCTCGGGCTCGACTGCCTCTGGGAGGGCTTTCTGATCCCTGGCGTTGCGGTAGGGAAGCTACCCGCCAGGGATAGCCGAGCAGGGAAGCTGCTGAGCTACCTCTAAGGAGGACTTTCTGGTCCCTGGCGTTGCTTGCAATCCTCCGTGGCGTGGCCCAGTGTCCGGTGTAAAGCGCAGTAAGGGCCCCGAGTTCGCTTCGCTGCCTGACGCGGGATTGGAGGGAACTTGAAGAACCCCTCGTTCTGGGCCTCCTCTAACAATACTGCGAGGGAGACGTTGAGTGGGGTATACTCCTGGAATTTCGAGTGATAGGGCTGCTGACGCTCCGGCCTCTCCTCCCGAGCCCTCTTCTTCTGGTCGGATCGTTCTGCTCGGGGGAGGTTTGCGTTCACCTCGGATTCTAGCTGAACCTCGCGCTCGGTCCATGCCTTGACCTCGGCCATGATCTTAGGTTGTGCCAACGCAAAGGAGCGTAACCACTCCTTGTGCCTCGGACCAGATCTGAGCGCCGTGATGACGGTCTCGTCCCGGTGCTCGGGGACCTTGAGAAGGGCGTTGTAGAAACGGGTGATGTAGACCTTGAACATCTCATTGTCCCCAATCTTAACCGTGAAGAGGTAGTCGACCCTGCGCTTCTACCGACTGTTCCCAACGAAGTGGCCAAGGAACTGAGTAGCCAGCTCGTCGAAGGTCGAGATTGAGCGGGGCTCGAGCCCCCGGAACCAGTCCCGACCTGCGCGGATAAGGGTGGACGGGAAGGCCCTGCACTGGGCGGCGTCGGAGTGGTCCTGGAAGCTCATCCCCACGGTGAAAGCGTCCAAATGGTCCTTCAGGTCGGTTTTCCCGTCGAACAGAGAGACCTTTGGGGGCTTGTTGCGCGAGGAGACGTGGACGGCGAGCAATTTCTCGGTGAACGGCTTTGTGAGCGAATCGGAGGAGTACTTAGCCCCGTCGCTCAAAAGGTGAGCCTCCCGGCGCATGCCCTCGATCTTCTTCTCGAGGGCGTCGAGTCGACCGTGGTATCCCGAGGAATCGATGCCTTAGGATCCCTGGCCTCTGCTGCGGGTGACCTGTGTCTGGGAGCGGGCCCGGTTCCTCTCGATGAAGCGCCTCAGATCCTTGGGCGAGGTGGCTATCAAGCTGCCGAGGTGAACCCCTTCTGTGTGGCCTCGCCGAGGAAAGTGGTATCGACCATGCCTGTAGACAGGCGAGGTGATTGACATCTCCTCAGGGGGATAAGGGTCGTGAGGAGGCTCGAGACGAGGCGTTCTGGAGGCGGACCTTGGTGTGGAGCCGTGGGGCGCCCAGCGGGCCTCAGGGAGTACCGGCCCGAGAGATCTGTGGCCAGGAGTCGTAGCCTACTGGTGGTCAGCCGTCCCGACGGGGGCAGAGCCTTCTAGAGGCGGTGGAGCGGCAAGCTAGGACCCAGGCCCGGTCGCTTGGACACGGACGAGCGCCTCCACGAGGGACTGTAGCCGTTCTATCCGGCTAGCGAGGGCGTTGATGATGGTCGCTAGAGGAGGCTCATCCACGCCTTCGGTGAGGGGAAAGCGGCGGCTGGTACCGGGATCTTCAGGATGGTTGCTTGCCATGCGGACGGAGATCGGAAGGCCAACTTTGTTTTTGTGGAGTTTGATTCCCACAGACGGCGCCGACTGATGGAGGTCCTTTTCGGGTCTTCGTCAGATGTTGTCTTCCGTTGATCTCCCGGTGGATTTTGGTGGTGATCTTCTGTTGCGTGTGGATCTCAATGGGTTTTGATGAGATTGGTGATTTGAGGAGTTTAGCGCTGAGTACCTGCAAAGAAGTCCCGGGGTGGTTTGGTACCACCGAGGACCCTCCGACGATCAAGTTAGTGCTAGGTCCGAGCAGAGTAATGGCTAAGTGGAATAAAAAATGGCTTACCTGACCCCGTTGTGATGGGGGTTTATATAGAGGCGGCAGTGCGCAGCAGCAGGCGCGAGAATCTCGCCGGCAGTTACGCTCCCGACGTCACGTCCGCGTAAAGAGCGGATTGCCCATTAATGGGAATCGTGATGGCGTGGAACGTGGGACGTTGCTGGCGGAGAATCTGCGCGTGGCGAGATTTGCGGAGTGGCGGTTACGCCTGTGAGTGGTGGAGTTGGTCGGTCGGAGGGGCTGAGGAAGACGACCTCGGCTGGGGAGCTCGGGACCGAGCAAGAGGGCTTAGGAGTCTTGGTCCTGTGGCAGCCTGGGCGAGCTGAGGGGCCGAGGAGGCAAATTTGCAGGGGGGGCCCGGCTTGTACTTGCAGGTCGGGTACAATGGTGGCCTGGTCGGTCTCTGTGGGCTCTTTCTTCTGGGTCTTGGGACATGTCATCCGCCACGTGTCCTGATCTCGCATCGCCAATATTGAGCATCATCAATGGGCTAATTCCGAATCTCTTTCTAGTTGTGTTGAAGCAAGAAATGACCGACTCATTGCATTTATACATGTATGTTGTTCCCCTCCGAACGACGGCGCGGCGCGTGGTCGTCTCGCCTGAGGTTCAGGGCAGATGCTAATTGGTGCTATCCGTCTACCTCTCCGAAGATGCCAAGTTGATTTATGGCACCGTATATCGAAGGTTTAAACGGATGCGTCCGATGTAGCAGACTTCGTCAGATTCCCCCTCGCTTGAGGGGTTTTTTTTATTGTGGGGACGCTCTTCCTTGCAGGCGCAAGCCCCTGCAATTAATTACGTTACCGCATCGCGGTAACCACTTTCTCCTTCTCCAGATGGTCACTTCGTGTCGTGTGTGTTTATTTTATGTTTGATTGCCCGTGGATTGTATACGGAGACTGAGTTATGTCGTCGCCCGTAGGGCGTGGACTAGTCCAAATCCGTATTATCTTAGATTTGGGTTTGGGGGTTTGGGTTTAAGGACACATTAGCCTCATTCGAGACTAAGATCGACTTAAACATTTGTTTAAGGATACGTTAGTCTAATTTTCAGACTAAGATCAACTTAACGGGATCGTTTAGATCCAACAATAGAGCAATTAAGGGAGCCATGTTGTTTAGTTTAGTGACATCGCGGTCAGTAGGTAGTTTAAGGACGTTGTGGTCCATAGGTAGTTTAAGGACATTGCGGTCTAATGTTAGTTTTAAGACGTTGCGGTCAAGGTTAAGGACCTCATAGTCCGTGGATTTAAGGACTCCATAGTCCAAAGTTAGTTTTAAGACATCTCGGTCAAGGTTAAGGACCTCATAGTCCGTGGATTTAAGGACTCCACAGTCCAAAGTTAGTTTTAAGACATCTCGGTCAAGGTTAAGGACCTCATAGTCCATGGGTTTAAGGACCCCACAGTCCGAAGTCAGTTTTAAGACATCTCGGTCAAGGTTAAGGACCTCATAATCCATGGGTTTAAGAACTCCACAGTCCACAGTTAGTTTTAAGACATCTCGGTCAAGGTTAAGGACCTCATAGTCCATGGTTTAAGGACCCCACAGTCCGAAGTTAGTTTTAAGACATCTCGGTCAAGGTTAAGGACCTTATAGTCCATGAGTTTAAGGACCCCACAGTCCGTATCAATATGTGGTCATCGGGACCCGTCACCTCTTTGAAGACGTTGAGGAATTACAACGCCGAGTATCAAAGGAGTGAAGAGATGTACCCTTAAACCGAGATAGATTAAATAATCTTTGACCCAATTTGGAATCAAGACCAATTAATTATATTTTGAGCCCATTGGCTCAGTTGAATTTGAATTGAGGACTTATGGCCAGCTTGGGCTAAGTCCAATCATGTTTAGGATATTGGCCCTCTGTCGGTCCATTAGAGGAGAGGCTTTGCCTTTGGAAACTTTAACCAATTGGGCTAAAGTTAGTGTTAAACACTAGAGATCAACAGTATTGAACGCTGAGAATAAGATTGACAAGTTAGTGTTAAACACTAAAAGATAATCAGTGTTGAACACTGAGAGAGGAGTTTTCAGATTAGTGTTAAACACTAAGAGAATCAGTATTAAACACTGCAAATAGAGTTTTTCAAATTAGTGTTAAACACCAAGGAGAATCAGTGTTAAACACTGGATACAGAGTTTCAATTTAGTATTAAACACTAAGGCAAGAGGGGTCACGTGGTAGCACGTGAGGGCGCCCTCAATTCATTCTATTCTGTCAAAAGTATTGAATACTTTGGAGCATCACGTGCTGTTACGTGATGGGCATTTTGGTGCTTATCCATTAAAGCTTCAGCCAAGGGATCACGTGGTAGCGTGTGATAGCGCCATGTTTCCCTTTATTTTGTTCTACAGATAAGTGTTTAACACTTTTAATTCTAAAAGCCATCACGTGTGGGCACGTGATGGGGGCTTGCGCTTTGATCTGTTAGAATATTCATTAGGGGTCATGTGGTGACACGTGAGGGCGCCCCAGAGCATCTTTTCCTTTGCTTTTTCTTTGCGCGCTTTGGGGGTCACGTGAAGCACGTGAGGCGTTGCCTCAAAGTTTTAGCGGTGGCTCTTTACAGGGGTCACGTGGTAGCACGTGACCCTGCCTGTTTGAAGATATGTTTATCTTTTTAAGAATCAAATTCTTCACAGGGTTAAACCCTAGCAATAGATTTTAGAGGAATTAAATTCCTGTTTTCTTCTGAAGGATTATATTCTTAAATAGAGTTGAACTCTAACTCGTCTTCTGTGAGAATTGAATTCCCGTACATGTGAGGAATTAGGTTCCCGTTATTTTAACAGATTTGAGTTCTTAACTAGGGTTAAACCCTAGTTCTGTTCATTTGAAGGAATTAAATTCCCGTAACATAGGGTTAAACCCTAATTTTATTTTTAAAGGAATTAAATTCCTACGAGAATTAAATTCTCAAGCTTCCTTTCCCTCCCTATGCTTTGGATCTGCATGGCAGGATCTCAACCCAATGAGAATTAAATTCTCAATTCAATGGGAGATGTGCACTTTGCAGATCCTCCACTAAAGAGAGAACTAAGTTCTTCTTTTTAATATCGGAGTTAAACTCTTTCGAGAATTAAATTCTCTTTTTTCTTAAAAGCCTCCCCCTTCTTACCTAGGGTTTTCTTTTGCAGAAGATCCAAATTTCTCCAAAGTCTCAAGGCTCTATTTTTCTCTCTCTCTATCTATCAATCTCTGTATCTCTCCATCTCTGTATCTCTCCATCTCTGTATCTCTTGGCTCCTATTTATAGGAGAAGAAGCAGAATCAATTAGTTTTGATGAATCTTTCATTGAGAGATTTGATTTGTACTCACCATTCGTTTGGACTTTTGGATTATTAGGTGAATTTTATTCACCATTGGATTTTAAATCCAAAGATTTTCCTTTGTTATTTCGATTAGATTTTAAGGGGAAATCTTTCCAAGTTCAAGATTTTTCCATAGATAGGTGATATTTAATCACCTTTAAATCTTTAGTTCAATCGGTTCCAAATAATCATTTTCCCTTGGAAAGATTTGAATGATCTCTTCAGAATTTGATTCTGTTAAATAAATAGGCTTTGAAAGCCGGTCACGTGTGGCCACGTGACCCATGGTCACGTGTAGGCACGTGACCCTTGGTCACGTGTAAGCACATGACCCCTGATTGATTCGAAAGAGTGTGTTTGTAGTGTAACCGCAATCAGAAATCGCGTGTAGCTAGACCGAGGTGAGTACGGGTCGTCCTCAGGGAAACGTTGAATCTTTCACTCTTACTTTAGATGTGTTGAGAAAGAGAGGAGGGATAAAGAATTTTATAGAATGGTTTCTAGATCTACGTTAAACAAGAATGTAAAATATAGATCTAGATTATTTTAGAGACTTAGATAATATAATAAGAAGGCTTGTAGGGTTCGTTAGGATTTAGTAGTTATGGACGATTAATTAAAAGTTACACTTTTTATCCATTAATAGATTTAGAACTAGAACGACGGTGATGCGTGTAGATTAGGGTTTCTGGACGGAAAAGGAATCTCACTCTTAACCCTTATCTCGACACGGAACTCCGTTCATATCTAGCCTTTACCAAAACAATCATTAATCTAATCTCTAATCGCGGTCGGAACTAGCAAAGAATTGTTAGCGCGCCCGATTAGGATGTTAATGATTCTTTTGATAAAGTTCATAAACTTTATAGGACTTAAAAAGAGTTTAGAGTTGTTCATCATCCATTAGCCTATTCTAATCCTACGAACCCTAACAAGCAGAGAATTACTCGCGCATGTTAGGAGAAAAAGAGATGGAGAGAAAATGCATAATTAAACTACGAAGAAATAGAATAAGAAAAAGAAAGCTACCTTTATTAATCAACAAGATCAAGTACACTTTGATTCCTTAGAAAATGATTACAAAAACCTAGTTTGCTTCTCGATCTCTTCTAAGGAGGTAGATGAACCGTTGATGATCAGCCTGGATGCGTGAGCCGTCTTGGACTTCGTGATCTCGTCGGCTTGATCCCTTTTCCAATAGGCTCTCGGTGCCCTTTTATAGTCCAAAGCCACAATCTTTTGCTTCAAAAGTTGGTAAAATATAGCAGAGATTTAAGCCACAAAATCTTAGCAAATGATCCCTCTAGATTGCCGCGGATCCGCGGCCAAAGGGGGGTATGGCCGCAGATCCACGACCATTTGATCCCATCCCTCCATCATTTTTCTGGGGGTTGGTCTTTGGGACATGTAGCAATCCTAGGCACCTTCAGAATTCAGAAATCTTCTCTCGGTTGCTTCTAGACTTGGTCTCCAAGTTTTAATTCTTAATTAGGCAAGTCTTCTTCAACAACTTGATTTGCTTGCTAAATTCTGCATAACAACTTGGAAAATTCTGCACAATAATCTCAAATAATATTTAGTAGACTTAGTTCTACTAGGATTTGGTCAATGAATTTATTTGCATACATTTTTCTATCAAATACTAATTAAAATATATTAACACATGGAAAATGGTGTCTTTACACATAAACCCTCATATGTATAATATATCATAATAAAGTCCTTTTTTTAATATGAAAATGGTAGGAAAAATGTAATACAAATGTGCAATTTTATCAACTGAACAAATACCCCCAAACTTATCTTTGATCGTCCCGAGCAAACTAGTTTATTTAAGAGGAGAAAAAGAAAGGAGAAAACTAAGCACACTTTCGTAGGCAACACGATTGCACTGAGCACGTGCAACAAGCCGTTAAACCTCTAGGTGTCCCTAGTAGGAGGAGTGTTGTCTCCTGAGGGTTTTCAGCGGATTACACCCACAAAATCCTATAATAAAAGAGAGATGGTGAAATTTACATATAAAGATAAGAACCATAAAAGAAAGACTTTGAAAATAAGAGTTTCCAACTACACTAGCTTTTCAGTTGTCATGAGCCCTATCTTAATAGTAATGAAAAGATGTTAGAAATCATATTATCTCTCAATAAAACATCGTCTTTATTCTTCATTCCTACCTTTCGTCCAAACATTGATCATATACCCCTACGTGTGTGTAAAGGACATCCCTACACTCGGAGAATTCAATTCAAGCTATCATACTCTTGTCCATCTACCTCAGTACTTTTTAACTTGATGAATATTTTATGGATTTGCTCACACATTTTCATGCGACCGTTAATACTTCTTGAGGTACTAACCGACCGATTACTTATGTGCTTGCAGATTCGGTGATAATATTTTCCTCGTCTTGCACCACCTAAGGCTTACCAGTGACTCCCAGACCAGTTGGCCTTAGGGCACTAGGTGAAGAGGCACCCTCGCTATATTTTTTTATTGCTGTCTTGGCGATACAAAACCAGTGTTCATTTTTTTCTTTTCGCCATTTTTATATTTTCTTCATTTTTATTCATTTCCTTCATGCTTTGGCTTTTAGACAAGAGCATTTCAAAGCATCCTCTACTATCCCGAGTTTCAAGACGTGTGTAAGTGCATGTAGTAGGGTATCAACATTCAAATGTTTGGCTTCCGGAATAGAAACTATTTTTCAGACTTATTTTTATCCTCAGATTAGTGACTTCCTCCATCTTACTAACCCTTGGGACAACAGCTCATAACTACTTATTACTAGTTCGTTTAAGAAAACTTCTATTTTTTTTGGTTTTCTTAAACTATTCCTATCTTTTGGATGTAATTTTTCACTTTCTACTCTTTTGTTATAAATTTTTTTAAAAATATTTGAAAATGTTGTGCTTATGCAAGGTATGATGCAAATTGATGTGTAAATAAGCACAAACCTCCCCCAAACCTGTTTACAGCAGTGTCCTCACTGATGTCATCCATTCAGCTCAAAAACCTGTATACTTGGGAGGAAATTATTAATGGGGGAAAGAATATATAAAAGTGAAAATCCTCCCCCAAACTTATTTTAGGCTCACAATTTTGTAAAAATCATTTTCTTTCAAGAGCCAAAACATACCACCCCCAAACTTAAACAATTTTAATCTTTTAAAATCACACGAGGGGGTCAAGGTTATTGGTTAATGCCAAGCTTTGCAAAGACCGAAGGTCAACACCAACCATTCAAAAATTTTATCAATGAAGTACCAAGGTTGGTGGAAGAACATGTCACCTTTCGGCAAGAAGAAGTAAGGAGGTGATAAGAGGTGTAATGGAAAAGAATTGCGTCTCAATTTGGAGAGACGACACAGTGATAGTAATGATGGATTACTCGCATTGTCATGATTGTCCAAAAGAAGGGGTGGAGGTCCAATTTCTTCATCTTGGAGTTGATTCATCTCAACACCCGTGTCTTGTAAAAATACGAGTTCATCAGCGAAAATTTCCTCAAAGCTTTCGTCGATACCCCGAAGAATAATGTCATCAGAAAAAATGGGGTGATCGTCAGACTCTATAAAAAGTTCCTCATCAGCGTTAGATGTTTACCCAGACAACTCGGTGGAAGAGTCGGTGTCAAGCAACATCATATGAAAAGAGTCAGAATTATGAGGTTGATCATATTCGCTGCTGTCGACATCCATTAATTTGACAGAACACACATGAGCATAGGGTTCGGAGGATTCACTTCCCAACTTGTAAATGTTAAGCTCAATTGACTTCTTTCCAAAGGATAGGGTCATAGAGCCGTTTCTACAATTGATTACTGCGTTGGAAGTGGCCAAAAAGGGTCGACCGAGTATCACCGGGATTTGATTGCGTGGGTTTGCCACAGGTTGTGTATCTATAACAATAAAGTCCACAGGGAATATAAATTCCCCGACTTTGATTAACACATCCTCTAGCTCACCCCTAGGTTGGGTGATAGATCGATCGGCCATCCGAAGAGTGCAATGCGCAGATTTTAACTCTCCGATCCCTAATTGCTCATAAACAGAATACGGAAGCAAGTTAACACTAGCACCTAAATCGAGTAGAGTACGATTGCTATTTTTACCCCCAATAGAAATTGAAATTGTAGGACTTCCGGGGTCCTTTCGTTTCTTGGGTAGTTGTTGTGTAAAAGCTGTGCTCACATTACTCGCAAGGAAAACATTTTAAGGTACTTGAACTTTTCTCTTCCTAGTGCATAAGTCCTTTAAGATTTTTGCATATGACGGAACTTGTTGAATAACATCTAGGAGAGAAATGTTTATGTTAACTTGCTTAAAAATTTCCACAATCTTCTCCATTTGTGGACTTGGTCTGTTGCCCCTTAACCTGTTTGGATAAGGTGCTTGATCAATAACTTTTGGGTCCAACGTTTGTGGAGAAGACTGTGGGGATGGATTCGATCCCAAAACTGGAGTGGGAATCGACTTAGATAGATTTGGCGAAATGGGCGAAGGGTTCGAGCCTTGGGGAAAGCAGAGAATAGGCTCGGTTGAAGGTGGGAGACTAGACGAATTAGGGGAAGAAGAAGAAGAAGGGGTATCATTGGTGTCACTATCATCACATTGCTCACCCACTCGGTTATTCAACACTTTTTCCGATCTCAACTTGGTAACAGCACTCACATTATAACTTTGTGAGTGGCCAGGATTAGGTATGGGTTGAGATGTGAGTTTCCCTTTTTCTCTCGCACTCATTGCGGCATTTAACTGTGCGATTTGGTTTTCTAATGATTTAATACTCTCACCATGGGAGGCGGAGTTTTTCGTTATGGTATCAATAGAAGACCTCATCTCTACCGAAATTTGCATGGATTGTTTCATGAACATATCCAAAGTTTGTGCAAGTGAGTTGTCAGTACCGGCCACTTGTGGTGTAGAATTGTTGGCCGGATTTTGGAAATTCTGTGACTGAAAGGGGGGCTGATTCTGTGGTTGTGGTTGCTGTGGAGGAGGTCTTTGATAATTGCTTTGTTGGTTTTGATTCCAAGCAAAGTTAGGATGATTCCTCCATCCTTGATTGTACGTGGAAGAATAAGGGTCATTTCTAGGTCGCTGCTGAAAAGCAGCATTAGCTTGAAACGATGCATTCATAGGATATTCTTCCGTTAAGTGTGAAGGATCCGAACAGCAACCACAGACGGTCTCAGGAAGCGTGACCTGATTTAGGGAGAATGTTGAGAACTTGTTTTCAATAGCATCGAGTTTCTTCTGAATCGCTGCCATTTCGGCTTTTACTGCGATAGAAACATCGAGCTGGTGAATACCTCCCTTAGTTGAAGGTGGTCTTACGCTTTCCCACTGCCAGCAAGGTCTTCCAGATATTTCCAAGCTTCACCGTCATCTTTAGACATGAAATTGCATTGACACATTGTTTCAAGCATCTGCTTTGTCGCTGGATTAATGCCCTCATATATAATCCGACATAAATCCCATCTTTGTATTCCGTGATGGGGGAATTGGACAAGCAGATCTTTGGAACGTTCAAAGCACTTCCAAAATGGTTCATTGGGAAGCTGGGTGAACTGGTTGATCTCGCTCCTAATATGGGCAGTCTTATGATTTGGGTAAAACTTCTTAAGAAATTCTATGACAAATTCATTCCAATTAGTGATAGAGTGTGCGGCAGTATTGAAAAGCCATTTTTCTGCCAAGTCGCACAGTGTGAATGGGAGAAGACGTAAGCGCATAGCATCTAAAGTCAATTGTGAAGTACCCATCATTGCGCATACGTTTTCGAATTTGGTGATGAAAACGTACGCGTCTTCCGACTCAAGCCCATGAAATTTGGGCAGCAGATTGATGTAGTGGGGTTTGATTTCGAAATTATCCCCGTTAGGTGGTGGAAGAGATAAACAAGTCGGAAGAGGACCAAGGATAGGATAGCATCTCTCTTGGAGAGAAATGCACGGTGGATTCTGCGCACCTTCGGACGGTGGCAGCGTGGTGTTATAATTTGATGGAGTGCCGTCCATCTCGGTCATGTGTGGTGGGGGAAAAGAAGATGAAGAAGTACCGACTTCGGCGTCGATAGCAGGAACGCGGACAAGACGGGCACTAGGATCCCGTGTCCAGCCGAGCATGCACTAAGCGGGTTTAGTGCAAGTGGCAGCGTGTGTGTGATTTAAAATTGGCTTGTTTTGAAAAAGTGGGACTCAAGACAAATCACCCTAAGATGCACAAGCAACCCTAGAACTAAGGTCACCTAGATCCAGTCTCTAGACCGCTCCTAGACTTCCAAAAGACAAGCCGCAGGATCAATCCTCTACCGCCTCCGTACTACCCTTGTAACCAGGTAAGTGCCAGGTAAGTGAGAAGGAACCACGGTAGTGGGCCTAATTAAAAACCACTAGCCTTTGACACACTTGCCTAGGCACTGCAAAAGTAATGCGGATAAACGATACATTACCCACGACTTTCCTCTGTCCTTATTGAGCGCGACAGTCCTTAGAGTCTGGTCTAGATATTTTTTAAATTAATGAAGGGTTGATCTATATGCTCAGTTTGTGATTTGTGGGGCTTAGGAAGAGTGATGAAATCCCCACCTAATCTTGATTTGGTCTTTGCCCATTAAAGTCCGTATTAAAATATGCAAAACAAAACCAATCACAAAACTTTTGCAAAAAGATTTTTTGAGCGGCGCGATTTTGCAAAGAATCCTGCAGAAGATAGATTTTATTGGATTTGAGAGGAGAGAGAAGGAGTTAAGAAAGATACCAGAGAAGTTCGGAACCCTAGATCTCCTGTTTCCTCAAGTCCGTGACTCCAGATTCCCTCGCAAAATTCACACACAAATCGTTAAATATGCAATTTGCAGTTTTGTTTCAATAATGATATGAATCGTCTAAGAATTCAACACAAATAATAAGAATAAAAAATTACGCACGTATCCCCGGCAACGACGCCATTTGATTGATTCGAAAGAGTGTGTTTGTAGTGTAACCGCAATCAGAACGGTGTCGCGTGTAGCTAGACCGAGGTGAGTACGGGTCGTCCTCAGGGAAACGTTGAATCTTTCACTCTTACTTTAGATGTGTTGAGAAAGAGAGGAGGGATAAAGAATTTTATAGAATGGTTTCTAGATCTACGTTAAACAAGAATGTAAAATATAGATCTAGATTATTTTAGAGACTTAGATAATATAATAAGAAGGCTTGTAGGGTTCGTTAGGATTTAGTAGTTATGGACGATTAATTAAAAGTTACACTTTTTATCCATTAATAGATTTAGAACTAGAACGACGGTGATGCGTGTAGATTAGGGTTTATGGAGGGAAAAGGAATCCCACTCTTAACCCTTATCTCGACACGGAACTCCGTTTATATCTAGCCTTTACCAAAACAATCATTAATCTAATCTCTAATCGCGGTCGGAACTAGCAAAGAATTGTTAGTGCGCCCGATTAGGATGTTAATGATTCTTTTGATAAAATTCATAAACTTTATAGGACTTAAAAAGAGTTTAGAGTTGTTCATCATCCATTAGCCTACTCTAATCCTACGAACCCTAACAAGCGGAGAATTACTCGCGCATGTTGGGAGAAAAAGAGATGGAGAGAAAATGCATAATTAAACTACGAAGAAATAGAATAAGAAAAAGAAAGCTACCTTTATTAATCAAAAAGATCAAGTACACTTTGATTCCTTAGAAAATGATTACAAAAACCTAGTTTGCTTCTCGATCTCTTCTAAGGAGGTAGATGAACCGTTGATGATCAGCCTGGATGCGTGAGCCGTCTTGGACTTCGTGATCTCGTCGCCTTGATCCCTTTTCCAATAGGCTCTCGGTGCCCTTTTATAGTCCAAAGCCACAATCTTTTGCTTCAAAAGTTGGTAAAATATAGCAGAGATTTAAGCCACAAAATCTTAGCAAATGATCCCTCTAGATTGCCGCGGATCCGCGGCCAAAGGGGGGTATGGCCGCGGATCCGCGGCCATTTGATCTCATCCCTCCATCATTTTTCTGGGGCTTGGTCTTTGGGACATGTAGCAATCCTAGGCACCTTCAGAATTCAGAAATCTTCTCTCGGTTGCTTCCAGACTTGGTGTCCAAGTTTTAATTCTTAATTAGGCAAGTCTTCTTTAACAACTTGATTTGCTTGCTAAATTCTGCATAACAACTTGGAAAATTCTGCACAATAATCTCAAATAATATTTAGTAGACTTAGTTCTACTAGGATTTGGTCAATGAATTTATTTGCATACATTTTTCTATCAAATACTAATTAAAATATATTAACACATGGAAAATGGTGTCTTTACACATAAACCCTCATATGTATAATATATCATAATAAAGTCCTTTTTTTAATATGAAAATGGTAGGAAAAATGTAATACAAATGTGCAATTTTATCAACTGAACAACCCCCTGGAACGAGCTTTTTTCTTCTTTTTGCGCTTTGCCTTCTGGCCGCTGCTTAGCCGTCATGTGCCACCACGTGACCCCTGGTCACGTGTGAGCACGTGACCCTGATCTGGAGCCTTTTTCTTGATTTAATCGGAGAATGAGTCCGCTGCTTTCAAATGTCACGTGACTACTGGTCACGTGCTAGCACGTGATACCTCTTTCGTAAGCTTTCCTGATTTTAAATCAGGAAACATATGTGCAACTAAAGAGATAACTGGTTTGTTTTTTTAGTGTGAGATCTATCCATAAAGGATTTACATACCGACTTAGCTATAAAGCAATCAATGAACAAGTGTTTGACTGTTTCAAAATTTGCAGAGCAAACACCGAACCTAACGAACCGTGCCGTTTACGTTTAATTATGTTATCTTTTGTTACTACCGCGCTGTAAATTGTCAACCATCAGACGCTTTAACTTTAATAGGCGATGCCGCTTACCAGACATCGTGGCTGTAGATGACTTAGACCTCCCCCATTTAGCAAGCTATATAGAGATCTATTCCACATACATGTAACTACAACCTCCTTTTCACCTTTCTCCCCTGTAAAAACCCAAGCGAACTCTCCAATTGTTGTCTGTGACGGGACCAAGTGTGGTACGGAAGCTCAATATCCAATTATTCCCGTTCCAGACTTGAGAAACAACAATGTTTTTATCTGTCAATACATCAAACAACTTAGGGAATTGGTGTTTTAGAGCTGTATCCCTACACCACCAATCTTTCAAGAAACTAATATTCTGTCTTTTGTCAATAACAAAATCTGTTCCTGATGTAAAAACATGTCGGACCTTGCATATCCTTTTCCAAAATCTCGACACGGTCGCCTCATTCTTATTTTACCTCAACAACCACTTGTACGGAAATAGCTGCTCTTTCACACTTGGATGGCTTGGAGTATATAATTTCCACCACCATTTACTTAGCAGGATAAGATTTTCTTAAAGATTGATAACTCCTAAACCTCCAAATTCTTTTCATTTATGGACCTATTTCAATTTGACTGGGTGATATCCTTTCTTTTATTAGTTGTTAGCTTTATTTAACTACTTTTGCTATCTTTTTTAACAATTCCTTTAGCGATTTCTTCTTTAGATAGTCGGTTGTCGCACACAAAACCAAATATTTTTCTCATCAATATTACATAGGCACGGCTTTATTGTTAAAATTAATTACAAATTTGGAGCCCGAGATCAACAACCCAAAAGCCTAAGATTGAATACGTGCAGTGCACGTAGTGGGGATTTAAATTAATCATTAATTTAAATTCCAAACTTATTTCTAAGAATATCTCATGGATATATATATTAATATCTAAGAATTATCTCTAATATTTTAATCTTATCTCTAATAATTCTGTTAGTCTATATATGTATATTAATTATAAAGCAAGGGCAAATGAAAGAAATCTATATAGCCTTGAGAAGAGAAGTCTGCGGCAATCCTTAAAAGGTTGTAATTGGATTAAATCCAAAATCAACAGAGCCTTATTTAAAAAGGCTGCGGCAGTTCAAGTAGAAGTCTGTAGTAGAAATTAAAAAAATCCACAGACCTTAGGCTGCGGCTTCAAAGCCGAGAAGAGAGAGGAGAGAGATTTTGTAGAGAGAGAAATTCTTGTATTTGGGCGGTGATCAGTGAGGGCATTCTCGTGTAATACTTTCTTAATAGCGGAACGTCGGATTGCAGGATTAAGTGCAAGTTGCGCTGAATCTGGGCAAATCTTGTGCTTGCGTTACTTGTTGTGTACTTCTGATAATTTGTATTATTTTGGTAGATTATTCGGTTAATCTTTTTCAAGTAGTTTGTTTGCACGCGATCCTGATAGATTATTTTTCCGCTGTGACTCATGGTATATTTTGTAACTCTTTAGAGGATCACGGATATAGGAAAAGTCACAACAAGTGGTATCAGAGCGTCACATTCGGCGTTTTTGGATTATTTGGAGAGATGGAATCTATGCATTATAAAGTGGTCAAGTTTGATGGGCGGAACAACTTTAGCCTTTGGAGGTTCAAAGTAAAGGCTGTTCTCAGGCAGCAGGGGGTTCACAAGATTGTCTTTGCAAAATACAGTATTTCAGAGACGACCACGGATGATAAGAAAGAAGAGATGAAGGACAGGGCCTTCAGTTCGATACAGCTTCAATTAGTTGACGATGCTTTATGCGAAGTTGTGCAAGAGACAATGGCAGCGGAGTTATGGAGGAAGTTGGAGTCCCTATACATGAAGAAATCTTTTACAAATCGTCTCTAACTCAAGCAACGATTATACACGTTAAAGATGAAGCAGGGGACATCGGTCAAAGATCATTCGGACGAACTCAACCAAATCGTGATGGACTTGCGGAACGTAGAGGTGCAGATAGGGGATGAGGATCAGGTGATGACTCTACTCCGTTCGTTGACCTCATAGTACGGGTAGTTTGTCAAGTCAATGGTGTATGGACGGAATAATCTTTCTTTAGAAGATGTCAAAACATGTCAGGGACGTGTTGAGGGAGAAAGTGTTAGGTGACAAGAGTAGTCAGGGTGATGCGTTGTCTGTTAGATACGGTTCAGATGGAAGCTCCAAGGAAAAATCGAGAAATCGCAATAATGATAAGTGCTTTATTTACAAGGAGAGCGGACATTGGAAAAGCGATTGTCCGAAGCGCAAGAGAAAAGACAAGCAGGTTTCTTCCGGTCCTGCCGGTCCTGCAGTTGCGGTGGAGGATTCAGATGAGGGCAGTGATGGTTCGATTCTATCGGCATATGTGACTTCAGATGCATATGGATCGTGGATGTTGGATTCAGGATGTGCATTCCATGTGACTCCGAATCGGAGTTGGTTTGCTACGTATCGTTCAGTTGATAGAGCCTCGGTCTTTATAGGGAATGATATGGTAAGAAGAATTGTTGGGATTGGTGCAATTCGAATCTGCATGCATGATGGGAGAGTTCGGACGTTGACAGATGTCGAGCACGTACCGGATCTGAAGAGGAGCTTGATTTCATTAAGTGCTTTGGGTGGGATCGGTTACAAGTGCGTGATCGATAGAGATTCCGTGATGATTTCCAGATATGCTTGTATTGTCATGAAGGTGAAGAGGGTAAGGAATCTGTATTTTCTTCAGGGACGGACGGTCTTATGTATATTGTTAGATTTTTTACAGGTTCGGATGGTTCAGATTCCGTCAAGGTGTGGTGTCCACGATCGGGCCATATTGGCGATGCGAGTTTGGAGGGGTCTCGAAAGAGGCAGTCACTTGGAGGTATAGAGATCGGCAGGAGAAATTTTAGGGAGGATTGTATTCAAGGAAAGAAGACAGAGATGGTTCCGGCACCGGTTTGTTCTCGAGGTGGAGTCAGACATCATGGTTCTTTTATTGACGACTTCTCGAGAAAGTTGTGGGTGTATGTTGTTGAGCCGAAGACGAAGAATTTTCAGATTTTCAGGAAGGCTGTTGTGGAGAAGCAGTTCGGGAAGCGTGTGAAGGTTCTTCGTTCCGGTAGAGAGTTCTGCAAGTCAGGAAGGATCGAGCATCACACCACTTTTGATCTTAAATATATTGGCGGAGCAGAGCGGATGGTTCCGAAGGTGTTTGGGAAGAACAAGGCTTATGCCTGCACTTCCGAGGGAGTTTCGGACGGAGGCCCTATCTACTGCCGAATATCTCATCGATCGGCCACTATCGACGGCAATAGACAAGATAATTCCTAAGGAGCTATGGATTGGAGGGGCTGGGAATTACTCAGGGCTTCGTAATTTTAGAAACGAAGCAAAAGGGTACAGGTTGTGGTGTCCTGGTACTAAGAGTGGAGTAATCAGTCAAAATAAGATAGTCGATGAGTCTGCGATGTCTCGGAGAAAACAGTCTCGGTTAGATGATGAGCAGAGAACAGGATCACCGAGCCAGGTGGTGTTCGAGACTTCAGTCTATGTTATAGATGAGGTGGTCGATACTTCGATTCAGGCTGAGAGTCCGGTACAGCCATTTGTGCGGAGGTCTGTGGGATTTAGACGCACGAGAGAGGTAGAGATGAACCAACGAGGATATGCGATCGGGAGTTCGACAGAAATTATGCATGCAAGATTCGTGACATGGATATTGTCATGGATGGGGAGTTGTGTCCGTTGCAGCGGTATATCGAGCAGGTTTTCGCTTGGTATGGGAGAGAGACTCAGGCCGTGTCTTCTCAATTAGTGTCACGCCCTGCTTCCTAGTGTACGGCGAAGAGGACGCGACGAGATCCGCTACATATATACTCAGAAGTACATACGCTAAGCGTATCTAAGCAATATAAAATAAATACACAAGAGATAAGAAATAAAAAGAACAACTTTTATTTATTAACATTCTTTGTACAATACATGAAAGGAAATACAATTGAAATAAAAAGATGTCTAAACAGTGGTATAACAGGAAATGAAAAGTACAGAAAGGAAAAGTGTACAATGAAACTAAAGTACAGGGTCTTCAGCAAACTGCTCCAAGTCTTCTTGCGATGGCTCGATCTCCGCCGGGTCCAAATCACCTGACGACATTCAAAGAAGAAAGAAACAGAATGTCGTCAGCGAACAGGTCTCTCGGTAAGTCCCAAAGGTAAGAGGAAGTAGAAAAAGCCAGAATAAGAAGATATATTTTAAAGTGTATACTATTGTTGTAATGGCATGTTAACGCTGTTGTTTGTAGCTTGGTACAGAAGAATGCCAGTGTATACGGGGGGAGTCTCTATATGCCAGAGACTAGGGGCACGTATAGTACAAGGAACCGTTTATGCCACGGTACAACAGCAACTGGATTCATGTTAGGTGTATTAAATATGACCACCTCGTACCACCTTTAACACATTCCGTACCAATCTACCCCTTAAACCCCGCGATGTCTTGTTTGTATTGTTATCTTATAAAATTGCATTGATTGTATAAGTGATTGACTGACTGATCGAAACCATGATATCAGGAAACGGTTATAACCGTAAAGTCATGTAAATGGAATACTGAGAATCATGTAAAAGGAATATATATCCATGGTTCGGTTCAGTCAAGTTGTGTAAATTGATAATTGATAATTGTAATCATGGATTCATATGTTCATATTGACTTGGAATCTTGTAGTTTGTAGATTGACTTGAATCATATTCAAGTCAGATTAATCAGACTCAAACCCGAGTCAGACAATCAGAAATGTGAATCGAAGTCTTATAATTGCTAGGGTTCTTAGGGTAATTTATAAAACTTGAGGGGGTTTTATGTAAAAATACTTTTATATACTTTTCAAAATACACCTCAAGTATTTATTGTTCGTCTTTAAAGTTGTAATGAGGGTGGATTTTATGTTGTGACATTTCTAGTGAAAATATCCTAGTTTTATAAATAAGAGTATTTATCCGTAATATTGATTATTTGAAGTTCATGGTATTTTAGTGTAAAATTTAGTATTGTGATTTTTAGAAAAAGGTGGAAAATTTATATTATAATAAAATAGATATTTAAATGATAAATATACATATGTTTATACAAAAATAATTTTAATAAATATTTTATATTCCAAAAATCTCATTTTCTTAAGATGTCGTATTTTAAACCTTTCGAGACCGAATGCTCCTTGCGGAGGTCTGAATCTCGCACTACTAGCCCGAGGGTGCACGATAAACCGTACTATCCCTAACGGGTTCCTTAAAGGTGGGTTGTAGCGGCGCTTTGCAAAGATTGTAAAATACTAATCCTTTAGAAAACGGTTTTATAAAGTAAATGGTATTTATTTGCAAAGTGTAATATTCCGTATTTTGGATTCTAGGGTTTCCTAAGACAACTAGCCTATTTCTAAATGGTCTAAACGACAAGTCGTTAGAAGCCTCAAATCGCCTCTTCACCGCCAATTGTGGCCAGGTAAGTACAAATGAGGAAAGGAGGGATCCACTCACGAATCGTGAGACGGGCCTTTTAAAGTTACCTTTGCTCACTTGCCTAGCTTAGACACCACAAAGTCAGGTTTAGATAAAGGATCGATGTCCACAACTTATCGTATTTTCCTAATAAGACGTATTTATTTAAAAGTGTATCAAAGCTAAACTTTTAGAATCGATTTTCTTAAGAATATGGTATTTAAATAAAAGTGTTGTTTTATCGTATTCTAAGTTTTGATGATATCGTTTTAGGGTTGTATTTGCGTGTGTGTGGAGGTGGGTCATTACCTCGTGCTCTACTTTAAATGTATAGCAAAGTTAAGGGGTTAAATGTGAAATTGAAACATGATGGTATTAAAGTGAAAAAAATACGGTAAATTGGAAAAGTTATCATTTCATGTGAGAAAACTTGTTCAAATTGATTTTTAAAAGTTTAATAGTCAAGATAAAGATATTTAGGCATGAATGTATTGGTTAGAAGGGAAATTTTATAGAAAACCGAGTCGCAAATCGGATTTATTCCGATTCCGTCGGGTTTCGTAATTTCGTATTTTTGAGAAATAGAAAGGGGGATAGAATGAGACTTACGGGTTTCGATCTATACTAAGGAGTGTAGGGGAAACAAAGAAGTTGCCGAGGCGTTACTTCGTCGCCGGTTGTTTCTAAAAACGTCGCCGGAATTCCCGCCGGAATTTCGTCGGAGCTTCGCCGCGAACTTGTTTTTGAAGTACATACTTCTTGGAAAATTTTTGAGAGAGTAGGCCTAGGGCTTTAGGATGAGAGGGTAGAGGGTAGGGGGTGTATTTATAGGGTAGGTTAGGGTAGGTGAAAGGTTTTTATTTTAAAAAAATTGTAAAAATAATAGAAAAATCATTAAAATTTGTAGTAAATGGGGTGTAATAAACTCTCGGGAACCGATCCATTAAATTGGAGTATACAGGGGTGTAAAGAAGACGAAGAGCCCCAACTTTCATGTTGGGGACTCGGCCGTCCGGCCGAGTCCGGCCGGCGGCGCCAGACCGAGTCGGGGCGTGGGTAGGTGGGGGGTCTCCGGGTTAAGGCTCTGGTATTTTTTGTTTTCAAGGTTCAGTTCAACTTTTGGGAGTTATGGCCTGTGGATTGTTGGGCTTCCAAAGGATTTAAAACAAAAATAATCTAAAAATAATGTGGGGCAGGGGATTTGAACTCTGGTGGCTTGGTTCAGCAGTGCAAGGTGTTACCAATGAGCTACAAGCTCCTTCTTGTAATTATTGTGGGAAAATAAATATTTAAAGTGGTAACAACAATATTAAATACCCCAAGTATACATCAAATTTAAATCAATTTTATGTATACAAAAATTGGAGTTGTTATAATCTACCCTCCTTACAAAAATTTCGTCCTCGAAATTTACAACTTTTATTTGAGGACTAGTTTACAAAGAGGTGAGAATATTTTGCACGCATTTCATCTTCCCTTTCCCAAGTGGATTCTTCTGGAGTGTCTTTCCTCTACATTATCCGGACCAAGTTAACTTCCTTATTCCGAAGTGTCTTCACTTTCCTGTCCAGGATCTCTACAGGCTGTTGCTCACAAGACAAGTCGGGCTGTATAGTGAGCTCAGAATGATCAAGTATATGGCTGGGGTCACTCACACACTTTCTGAGCTGGGATATGTGGAACACGTTATGCACTCCTTCCAATGAGAGTGGAAGCGCTAAGCGGTGTTGGATATATGTATGCCCTAGAGGCCATTATGTGATAGTGGATGTATCTATACATGTATATATATTCAGTTTGCATTCTTGCTCGACATGATAGTATGCTATCTGGTTCTTCTTTATCTGACATGTTGATTTGATCATGCTTTTATTCATTCATACATGCTGATAAAGCCCTGAGGATATCGGCTTGACTACTCTGATTATGATGGAGATCATACTAGTGGGACATCTGTAGTCTATAAGCATATCCTGGAACGTCCCTAGTCGAAGGTATATCGAGACGGGGCATTGATATACCAGAGTAGACTAGCGTATATGATACTAGACCCATACGATGGGCGATGAATGTTCCCACATTCATCGATGTTTGACATCAAGATCATATACGGGTGCTCAGTGGTGACTGGGTACACTGGACGGACTCACCGAGAACTCCTATATGGAATTATATCTATCGTCGGATAGCAGTTCTCAGGTGACACTGGTACAGGTTAGTCTGTAGACCCGAGATCGTCATAGAGCCTTGTGTGTTCTCCCACTGTATTTTGATTACCACCCTACCACGGCTCTACTGAGTCGTGCAAGCAGGTGGCCGTTCGGTACAGTCCCGAGAAACACGAAGGCAATGAGCGATAGGAGGGGTTTTGTCTCTCCCGATATTGGGAGTTGATGCTGTACTGTGCCCGACTGGTTATATCAGTAAGTCCCTGGCCAGGGCTGCTGAGATTTGCTGATAAGTGTTATCAGTAGTTTCTCGATCTGCTATAGACCATTCACCGGCACGACTTATTGAGTTATTGGGGTCGACGTGACCATCCCTAGGCTCGATATGCAGCATATCTGACGAAAAGACCGGACTATACGGTAGTGTTGCCGGATGGCTCGACGGGAGTTGTAGCAGGTTCGCTTGTTGTCTTCTGATCGCTCAATACCCGGGTGGCCGTTACGTTTAGCTGACCGCTTGCAGCTTGAGGGTACTTGATATGATCATTACCCTCTGCCGGCGTATTGACGAGTCTTAGAGTCCCACAAAGGAGTTACCCAGTCCAGGCGAAACGTTGTGGTGCGCGTATGCGATATGCGTATGCACCCGATTGAAATGTACGTATATGATACCGAACATTGATCGGGTGAACTGCTTTTGGTGGGGTCGTATGAGATATGACCGGATTGATAAATCAAGTGTTGATTTATCATTTAACCATTAGTTTTCTCACTTAAAACCTTTTCTTGGATGATGGATGTGTGCATGCATGTGTGCTTTTCTTTCTTTCTTTCATGCTAGTTTCATGCACATGTGAATGTGCATACATGCATACATACATACACCCATCCATCATGGTTGTTAGCATATGGAAATGGTGGCAATATAAGACTCACACCATGGATTATATAATGGATTATTATTTCATTTTGGGTTTAAAAAGAAAATGAAAAAGAAAGGATAATCATTCATGCTTCTACATTCTTCCTTTGACCTAACCATGCTCAACTACCACTAACCTATGGTTATCTTTCTCTTTATCATTTAAAACCCAAGTTAAACTAACTATCCATCATTTAATCATGGTTGAAGTCAAGAAGGAAATAAATATATATAGTGATATATATTTCTTTTTCTTCTTAACTCAAGGGTTATCCTTTTATCTCTTGTTAAAATAGCCACTATCTTCATCTTCCTTCATCTTTTCTTCTCTAGTTTTTTTCTAGTGAGTGAAATACAACTAAAGAAAGGTTTTTGAAGTGAGATCCCAAACCACAACATCATTCTACTCAAGTCTAGCCGACTTGATTAGAGTGTTTCTTTCGGTTTTCCAAAGTAGCGAGCTTGGACGGAGTACTCCGTGGTGGATCGTCGTGGACGCAAGGGAACTTCGAGAGGACCTCGACTCAACACCCAAGACACCAAGGAGTCTAGCAAAGGGGAGCTATAAAGGTTGTAGCCTTCAAACCCTAATCTTTTCTAGCTTAAAGTTTAATAACCCTAATTTTCTAGGATCAATCCACTTGCATGTTAGTTTAGCACCTTAAAAATTATAACTTTGGATCATGTGATGCTTCAAAACTCTTCATAGGGTGCTATACTAACCTTACAAGCGGTATGCCACTCCACCGACTCGTTCGAGTATGTCGAACGGTCCAATGTATCTCGGACTCAATTTACCCCGTCTTCCAAATCGGATCACTCCGCGGTTCGGAGATATCTTCAAGAATACATGGTCTCCTGGCTGGAACTCCAAGTGTCGTCTCTTTGCATCAGCCCAGTGTTTCTGTCGATCTTGGGCGATGCGAATCCTTTTCCTGATAGTACGAACCACATCAACAGTCGCTACTATCATTTCTGGTCCAAGAAGTTCCTTATCTTCGATGTCATCCCAACTTAATGGTGATCGACACTTCCTTCCATACAATACTGCAAAAGGTGACAATTCTATGCTTGCTTGGTAGCTGTTATTGTACGCGAACTCCACAAGATGCAGGTGATTTTCCTACGATCCTTTGAAGTCTAGCATACACGCTCTGAGCATATCCTCCAAGATCTGAATAGTTCGTTCTGACTGACCATCTGTTTGTGGATGATAAGCCGTGCTGAAGTTCAGACTTGTTCCCAAGCTAGCTTGCAGACTCTGCCAAAATTGCGATCGGAACCTGGTGTCACGATCGGAGACAATGCAGACCGGTACTCCATGAAGTCTCACAATTTCCTGTATGAGTTCATGGGTATCAGAGATAGTACATTATGAAGAGTTTAAATCTTAAATAGATTATTACCTCCATGTACTTCTTTGCTAGTGTCTCAGTTGATTGGCCAACCCGAAATGGGATGAAGTGGGCCGACTTTGTGAGTCGATCCACAATGACCCATATGGCATCGTTACCCTTTGTGCTGCGAGGAAGAGCAGTCACAAAATTCATCGTGAAGTGCTGCCATTTCCATTCTGGGATTGGTAACGGTTGAAGTAGTTCAGCTGTCCTGTGATGTTCAGCCTTTACTTGCTGACACACTAAACATTTTGCGACGCTTCTGGCTACTTCACGCTTCATTCCATACCACCAATAATTCTGACGTAGATCTTTGTACATTTTGGTACCTCCAGGATGTACTGAGTAGGGAGAGCTATGAGCTTCTTTCATCAACTCTTCCCGAACAGGACCTTTTGGTACACACAATCTGCTGCCGTATCTCAAAGATCCGTCTTCATAGATGATGAAGTCTGTTCTGAATCCATTCTCCACTTGTTCTCTGATCCTTTGCAACTTAGCATCACTTGCTTGAGCTGCTTTGATCTGATTGACAATGGTTGATTGAACTTGTAGATTCATCAAACTTGAAGTATTATCTGGCATAACTACCTCAATCTCCATCTGATGCAAGTCTTGCTGAAGCTTCCACTGAGCGGTGAGATTCATCGATAATGGTTCGCGACTAAGAGCATCAGGTACTACGTTCACCTTCCCTGGGTGATATTGCAAGTTGATGTCAAAGTCTGCCATGTGTTCTAACCATCTTCTCTGCCGCATATTCAACTCCTTCTGAGTAAACACGTACTTCAGACTTTTATGATCTGTGTAGATGTTCACTCGTTCACCAAGTAAATAATGACGCCAGATCTTGAGAGCAAAGATGACGGCTGCCAACTCCAGATCATGCATCGGACAATTGCGCTCATGAGTCTTCAGCTGTCTTGAAGTATAAGCCACAATCTTACCATGCTGATTTAGAACACATCCTAATCTCTTACCGGATGCATCACAATGCACTTCGAATCCTCCAGATTGATCCGGTATTACGAGAATAGGTGCAGATATCAACCTTGACCTGAATTCTACGAAAGCTTGTTCGAATGCTTCTGACCACACAAATTCTTCATCTTTTCGTGTGAGCTTGGTTAGGGGTGTAGCTATCTTTGAGAATCCTTCAATGAACCTTCTGTAATATCCAGCTAAAACCAAGAAACTCCGAATGTTTTTCACTGACTTTGGTGTAGGCCATTCGCTAACTGCTGAAACTTTGGCTGGATCCATAGAAATTCCTTCTCCTAATACGATATGTCCAAGAAAACCAACTTGATTTAGCCAAAACTCGCACTTGCTGTACTTAGAATAAAGCTTATATTGTCGAAGAGTTTCCAGGACAATTCGTAGATGCTGTGCATGCTCTTTCCGACTCTTAGAATACACTAGGATGTCGTCGATGAAGATGACAACAAACCTGTCTAAGTACTCTCGGAAAACTTGATTCATTAGGTTCATGAATATTGCTGGTGCATTGGTCACTCCAAATGGCATCACTAGAAATTCGTAATGTCCATAGCGAGTTCTGAAAGCTGTTTTGTGAATATCAGCTTCCTTGACCTTCACTTGATGATAACCTGAACGAAGATCCAATTTAGAGAAAACACAAGATCCACTTAGCTGATCGAATAAATCATCGATGCGCGGGAGTGGATACTTGTTCTTAATAGTGACTTCGTTCAAAGCTCTATAATCGATGCACATTCTGTATGAACCTTCTTTCTTCTTCACCAGTAGTACGTGTGCTCCCCAACTTGAAGTGCTGGGACGAATCCATCCTTTCGTCAATAATTCGTCCAACTGTGTTCGGACTTCCTTCAAACCTTCCGGACTTAATCTATAAGATGCTTTGATCATCGGTTGTGCTCCTGGTACTAAATCAATACTGAATTCAAGAGCTCGATCGGGAGGCAAACCTGATATGTCGTCAGGAAATACATCGTCGAATTCTCGAACTACCTCTGGTCTTATTTCTTCTTCTGCTTGAGCTGCTGCAACTACTGCTTCCCTTGGCTTCGCTTTGTAGGTACTTGGCTCCAGGGTACGGTCTCCGCTTTTGAAATAGAAGATCGGATGGTCTGGAATCTCGAATAATACCCTCCTTTGACGACAATCGATGGTAACATAAAAAGTTCCAAGCCAATCCATTTCTAGAACCACATCGAAGTTCGGTATGTCCAGTACTTTGAAGTCAGCATAAAACTCTCGGCTGCAGACGACGACTGGACACAAGCTGTATCCCATAGTTGCCTTTAGAACGCCATTTCCGGAACTGACATTCCAGCTGGATACAAGCGGTGAGACTGGAATCGCATAGGTTCGGACAAACCGCTGCGACATAAAGCAGTGGGATGCTCTAGTATCAAACAGTGCAAGTGCAGGTAGTGAGGCTGCTAGGATTGTATCTAAGGTATATGTGATATGTTTTAGGTATATGGAAAGTGTGTAGATAACCAAGACTAAAAGATAAGTTTGAGAAGGAAAGTTTACCAGTAATGACTTGGCCAGTGGCCTCAGCTTCTTCCACAGACATCGTGAAAGCCTGGCGCTTTGGCACATTTCTCCTAGCCTGAGGAGCATTCCTCGGAACGTTCCTTTGAGCTTGATGGAACTGATGAGGAGGTGGTGCAGCTTGTGGTCCTCTGGGTGGTGCAGGTAGTGCAAGTCTTGGAGCAGGGGCTTGGATGGCTGGACGTTGTGGATAATTGTTTGCTGGCCTGGGTGCAGCAACTGGATTTTGTTTATGAGGACAAGCCCCAATACCATGAGCAGCTGAGCCGCAGATCAAGCAAAGATTGTTCGCACGCCGGCAATCTCTCGCCAGATGCCCATCTCTCTTGCAATAGTTACAAAAGGCTGGGCTGGGCCTGTTGATTGGTGCTCCAGGACGTCTTGGCACAAAAGGTGGTCTGGACGAGGTTCCACCCGCCATCTGGTTGGCAGGGCGCTTGACTCCTGCAGACTGAGGTCTGCCCCTTGCTTTTATCACCGCCTCATAACTGCGGGCAGCTTCCAGAGCATTCTCATGAGTCAAAAATTTTCCTGTGGCTAGAGCAGCCTGAATCTCCGTGTCCAGTCCTTGTTGAAAGTGACGGGCTCTGATCTCGTCCGTCGGTATCAAGTGTGCCGCGAATCTATTTAAGGATAGTGTTAGCAGTGTAGTATGTGACATTTAAAAATTGAACTATTGCGACATATCTTACCGGCTTAACATGGTGAATTCAGCGTCGTATTCATCTACCGATTTGTCCCACATCGATCCTTGTTGTAGATGAATGAACTGCTGCTCCATGGCAAACCTGGCAGTCACAGGAAAGTATTTCGCGTCGATCTTCTCGCGAAAAGTCTTCCATTCAATAGGCTGTGCAAGACGGCTTTTTCCGCCTTCCACCAGTTGCGAGCATTGTCCGTGAGCTGTAGTTTCGCCACACGGACCCAAGCTATGTCTGGCACTTGAGCTGCTGCCAGATCGTTTTCTATGCTTTGTGCCTATTCTTCAGCTTCAAGAGGGCTTCCTTTTCCAGAGAACTGCTTCGGATGTAAAGCCCTGAATTGCTTTACCTCAGGAGCATCAGTCTCAGGACGGTTCATGAGTTGTTGCTGTCCCTCGAGAAGGCTGCGGACCACCTCAAGTAGCACTGTTTGCTCGGTAGGTGGCGCAGGAACAGCTGGTGTGAGAAGTAGTGCTGGAGGTGTGTTGTTGACGTTGGTGCTGGTGTTGTTCGGAGAATCCATAACCCTGAAGAAAAATTTGGGTTAGGACAGATTCAAGTACATGATAAGATTTAAGGAATATGAAATTGTAAAATTCAAGGAACATGAATTGTAAAGAATGTTTTAGTTGCTGGTTCTTGTGTTATGTTGCTTAGGTTGTTCACACAGAACAGAACTGCATGATAGGGTTTCATACAGCTCTGACCTGCATGGACCGCCAACAAAACCTGTCACGCCCCGCTTTCCAGTGTACGGCGAAGGGGACGCGATGAGGTCCGCTACGTATATACTCAGAAGTACATACGCTAAGCGTATCTAAGCAATATAAAATAAATACATAAGAGACAAGAAATAAAAAGAACAGCAACTTTTATTTATTAACATTCTTTGTACAATACATGAAAGGAAATACAACTGAAATAAAAAGATGTCTAAACAGTGGCATAACAGGAAATGAAAAGTACAGAAAGGAAAAGTGTACAATGAAACTAAAGTGCAGGGTCTTCAGCAAACTTCTCCAAGTCTTCTTGCGATGGCTCGATCTCTGCCGGGTCCAAATCACCTGACGATATTCAAAGAAGAAAGAAACAGAATGTCGTCAGCGAACATGTCGCTCGGTAAGTCCCAAAGGTAAGAGGAAGTAGAAAAAGCCAGAATAAGAAGATATATTTTAAAGTGTATACTATTATTGTAATGTCATGTTAACGCTGTTGTTTGTAGCTTGGTACAGAAGGATGCCAGTGTATACGAGGGGAGTCTCTATATGCCAGAGACTAGGGGCACGTATAGTACAAGGAACCGTTTATGCCACGGTACAACAACAACTGGATTCATGTTAGGTGTATTAAATCTGACCACCTCGTGTCACCTTTAACACCTTCCGTACCAATCTACCTCTTAAACCCCGCGATATCTTGTTTGTATTGTTATCTTATAAAATTGCATTGATTGTATAAGTGATTGACTGACTGATCGAAACCATGATATCAGGAAACGGTTGTAACCGTAAAGTCATGTAAATGGAATACTGAGAATCATGTAAAAGGAATATATATTCATGGTTCGGTTCAGTCAAGTTGTGTAAATTGATAATTGTAATCATGGATTCATGTGTTCATATTGACTTGGAATCTTGTAGTTTGTAGATTGACTTGAATTATATTCAAGTCAGATTAATCAGACTCAAACTCGAGTCAGATAATCAGAAATGTGAATCGAAGTCTTATAATTGCTAGGGTCCTTAGGGTAATTTATAAAACTTGAGGGGGTTTTATGTAAAAATACTTTTATATACTTTTCAAAATACACCTCAAGTATTTATTGTTCGTCTTTAGAGTTGTAATGAGGGTGGATTTTATGTTGTGACATTTCTAGTGAAAATATCCTAGTTTTATAAATAAGGGTATTTATCTGTAATATTGATTATTTGAAGTTCATGGTATTTTAGTGTAAAATTTAATAATGTGATTTTTAGAAAAAGGTGGAAAATTTATATTATAATAAAATAGATATTTAAATGATAAATATACATATGTTTATACAAAAATAATTTTAATAAATATTTTATATTCCAAAAATCTCATTTTCTTAAGATGTCGTATTTTAAATCTTTCGAGACCGAATGCTCCTTGCAGAGGTCTGAATCTCGTACTACTAGCCTGAGGGTGCACGATAAACCGTACTATCCCTAACGGGTTCCCCAAAGGTGGTTTGTAGCGGCGCTTTGCAAAGATTGTAAAATACTAATCCTTTAGAAAACGATTTTATAAAGTAAATGGTATTTATTTGCAAAGTGTAATTTTCCGTATTTTAGATTCTAGGGTTTTTTAAGCCAACTAGCCTATTTCTAAATGGTCTAATCGACAAGTCGTTAGAAGCCTCAAATCGCCTCTTCACCGCCAATTGTGGCCAGGTAAGTATAAATGAGGAAAGGAAGGATCCGCTCACGAATCGTGAGACGGGCCTTTTAAAGTTATCTTTGCTCACTTGCCTAACTTAGACACCACAAAGTCAGGTTTAGATAAACGATCGATGTCCACAACTTATCGTATTTTCCTAATAAGACGTATTTATTTAAAAGTGTATCAAAGCTAAACTTTTAGAATCGATTTTCTTAAGAATATGGTATTTAAATGAAAGTGTTGTTTTATCGTATTCTAAGTTTTGATGATATCGTTTTAGGGTTGTATTTACGTGTGTGTGGAGGTAGGTCATTAGCTCGTGCTCTACTTTAAATGTATAGCAAAGTTAAGGGGTTAAATGTGAAATTGAAACATGATGGTATTAAAGTGAAAAAAATACGGTAAATTGGAAAGGTTATCATTTCATGTGAGAAAACTTGTTCAAATTGATTTTTAAAAGTTTAATAGTCAAGATAAAGATATTTAGGCATGAATGTATTGGTTAGAAGGGAAATTTTATAGAAAACCGAGTCGCAAATCGGATTTATTCCGATTCCGTCGGGTTTCGTAATTTCGTATTTTTGAGAAATAGAAAGTGGGATAGAATGGGACTTACGGGTTTCGATCTATACTAAGGAGTGTAGGGGAAACAAAGAAGTTGCCGAGGCGTTGCTTCGTCGCCGGTTGTTTCTAAAAACGTCGCCGGAATTCCCGCCGGAATTTCGTCGAAGCTTTGCAGCGAACTTGTTTTTAAAGTACACGCTTCCTGAAATTTTTTTAAGAGAGTGAGCCTAGGGTTTTGGGATGAGAGGGTAGAGGGTAGGGAGTGTATTTATAGGGTAGGCTAAGGTAGGGTAGGTGAAAGGTTTTTATTTTAAAAAAATGTAAAAATAATAGAAAAATCATTAAAATTTATAGTAAATAGGGTGTAATAAACTCTCGGGAACCGATCCATTAAATTGGAGTATACATGGGTGTAAAGAAGACGAAGAGCCCCAACTTTCATGTGGGGACTCGGCCGTCCGGCTGAGTCCGGCCGACGGCGCCGGACCGAGTCAGGCCGAGTTGGGGCATGGGTAGGTGGGGGGTCTCCGGGTTAAGGCTCTGGTATTTTTAGTTTTTAGGGTTCAGTTCAACTTTTGGGAGTTATGGCCTGTGGACTGTTGGGCTTCCAAAGGATTTAAAACAAAAATAATCTAAAAATAATGTAGGGCAGGGGATTTGAACTATGGTGGCTTGGTTCAGCAGTGCAAGGTGTTACCAATGAGCTACAAGCTCCCTCTTGTAATTATTGTGGGAAAATAAATAGCTAAAGTGGTAACAACAACATTAAATACCCCAAGTATATATCAAATTTAAATCAATTTATGTATACAAAAATTGGAGTTGTTACAGTTAGAGGCACATTTCGGATTGGTGTCATCATCAGGTATAACTGGTGATGGGAACAGTTGGAGGTCAAGAATAGGTTACAAGAACATGGATACAATGTCAGGTATATCGACGCTTCAGATTGTCATCACGATATCAACAGGAGAGGCAGGATTGTTGACCGTTTTGGAGACGGTTAAGGAGATCATGTATTTGTGGAGATTGTTGATTTTAGGTGTTCCACAGAAGGTGAGAATGTTCTTCTTAGAGGATGGAAAGACGGTTGTGGTTCTTACGAAGATTGGTACCCATGAGAGACCGACAGTTGTATTTACGAGGATAGTTCCGGATTTCAAGTTCAAGCAGTGCTTGGACTTGATCTGCCTAGTTGATTGATGAGGCACGGCGACGACGAGAGCAGGGGTTCCAAGGTCTTTAAGAAAGTGTCAAGATTGTGATGAATTTGAATTAAGGTGGAGATTGTTGAAATTGATTACAAATTCGGAGTCCGAGATCAAGACCAAAAGCCCAAGATTGAATACGTGCAGTGCACGTAATGGCGATTTAAATTAATCATTAATTTAAATTCCAAATTTATCTCTAAGAATATCTCATGGAGATATAGAATTATCTCTAGGATTATCTCATGGAGATACATATTAATCTCTAAGAATTATCCTTAATATTTCAATCTTATCTCTAATAAGTCTGTTAGCCTATATATGTATATTGATTATAAAGTAAGGGCAATCCTTAAAAGGTTGTAATTGGATTAAATCCAAAATCAACAGAGCCTTATTTAAAAAGGCTGCGGCAGTTCAAGTAGAAGTCTGCGGTAGAAATTAAAAAAATCCACAGACCTTAGGCTGCGGCTTCAAAGCCGAGAAGAGAGGAAAGAGAGATTTTGTAGAGAGAGAGAGAAATTCTTGTATTTGGACGGCGGCGTTCTCATGTAATACTTTCTTAATAGTGGAAGTTCTCGTCGTCGGATTGCAGAATTAGATACAATTGCGCCGAACCTGGGTAACTCTAGTGTTTGCGTTGCTTGTTATGTGCTTTTGATAATTTGTATTGTTTTGGTAGATTGTCCGGTAAATCTTTTTCAAGTAGTTTGTTTGCACGCGATCCTGATAGATTATTTTTCCACTGCGATTTTTGGTGTGTTTTGTGACAATTTTATCCTAGAAAAAAGACAATTCAATCCACCTCAATGTAAATTTAATTAATATAACATATCTGATTTTCAACAGCATAGCAAATGTACATTTAACTTATTTACGATCTATCATTTGATGTAAAATACATGTGATTCTATGTGCTTGTTCATCAAATACAAAATTAGTGTCAGTCAGTACACAGATTATGAAATATTCGCAAATATCCCATCTTGGTCCATTCCTTCATGAAATTTGCTCATCCTCAAAGAAGTCGGATCTGTAAGCGCTGCCAAGGCTGCAACTAGACCAGCATTGCCGGCAATGGTGGGTTCTGTGTACTTGGGCTGATCTCTTTGATCAACAAACTTGTCGTCTAGACTTGGGCCTGCTACCATTGCTCCAATTAGAATGTTTGGATTTGAGTCGTTTGATTCCTTCCATTTCTTGCCATCGGAGCAATCATAATGCTTTCCGTCCCATGGGATGGATGCGCCTCTATGATGGACATGTTTCGGGTAATTGTCTCCAAACCCGACTAAATAGCTCATCTTCATAGGGTTGTCACCTAGTATGTAATTCACCTACATATATTCATGTGATTTTATTACTTTTTACCTAATGCTTTAATGGGGGAATTGGTCTTTCATGCAAAACCATTAATTTTGCACCCATTCAATGAAAGAAATATGAAAATCATATGCATTTTGTGTATCTATGTTTTAGATTGTAAAGATCACAAAGAATGGTGTTGATTGTTAAGTGTTAAATTAGTATATAGTTTAAACGGTTTGGAAAAAGTGATTTTTGACGGAATGCATGCTTGCCTGTGAATTGCCGAACTTTTTCAACAACTGTGGTGAAATTGAATCGGTTTTGCAACTCCCGCCCGGGACCTGCATGATGCTAAGATAGTCGCCGTAGAGTTTACTGAGGAAAGCAGCAGTTGCAGCCAACTGAAGTGTTGCATTGTTGTTTATTGGCGATGAGCAGAGCAATCCACCTACGCAAGATCAAGGCCAGAATCAAATTGCATTATGCACTAACTATATAGAATTAATTAGACATCTATTTAGGTAATGTGTGTTTCTAACATGAAAACTTTTTCCTCTGATAAACGAGGCATCGATAGAGGAGATGGGAAAATCGATGATTTTTATTATCTACTTGCACAAAACTTACTGTTTATTACCATCATTTTTCACTAATCCGTCTTGCAATTTTTTTTTTACAGTAAGTTGTCTTAATCTATTGTTTTTAAAGTAGTTTTTAATTAAATATCCTTATTGTTGGGGTAAAAATTTACACCCCGGTTGACCAAGTCAAAATCCAAGTCAACCCCAAGCCAAGTGGGCCCAAGCCCAGACCCAGTGGGCCCATGCCCGAGTCGAGCCCGAACATGAAGCGGCCGGCCTCCTCCACGCCAAGATAAAATTTTTGTAATAAATAATCTTGTTGCATTTTCTTTTATTCTATTTTATGGATAAATGTAAGAAAATGGGCATAAAGCCAAATTTTTGTAAAGCCCATGGCTTATGTGCAAAAAGAAATGGCACATGAGCCATGAAATAGGCAAAATGCCATTTTGTGAAGCCCAAGGGGCTATGTGTAAAATGTATGGCCTATAAAGGCAAAGATAATGAAATATCTCAACAACTTTTTTTCTCTCTCCAAAAAAGTTTCAGAGCTGAGCTCTTTCTTCCTTCTTCAAGGTTCCAAAACCTTCTTCTTTCTTTTGAATTAAATCAAGAGTTTTACTCTTCCTTTTTCAAAACTAAATAGTTTTCCACCACAAAACCCACAAAGGGGAACTTGGATCTGTCATCAGATCTTAAAAAGGAGAGATTTTGAGATTTCACATATCTTGATCTTCAAGATCCAGCAAGCAACAGGAGGAAGAAGAAGAACCACTTCCATTAAACCCAAAAACACATTCAGGAGTCCAACTCCTCTCTGATTTCTCTTCTGAGAAATTTTTTCAGGCTAAAAGTCTCTTGTGCCTCTCCGGCGCTTGCGCAAGTGCGCAAGGCGCCCGCGTGCCGACACGTGGCGCGCGCGCTTGCGCAAATGCGCAAGGCGCCCGCGTGCCGACACGTGGCGCGCGCGCTTGCGCACCTGCGCAAGTGCGCAAGGCGTCCGGGCGCCGACACGTGGCGCGCGCGCTTGCGCACCTGCGCAAGTGCGCAAGGCGCCCGCACGCCGACACGTGGCCCCCACGCATCCCTTGGATGCCTTTTCATTCTCTTTTTATGTACATACATATACACATACATATATATACAAATTCACACACATACATACTCCGCCACATTCTCCCCCTCCAAAAAATTTTCGGGCCGGGGCGCTGCCCCGAACCCCGCAAGGGGGCTGCTAGCCCCCTTGACCCCCAGCCCGCTATCCGGGTAGCTGGACCCCCGTAAAAACTCTGTGTGGCTCCCGATATATCCAAAACCCCCTTTCAAAACACACGCACACTGCACATTGAGTTCGCATGACCAGTTTAACCCGTCAATCGGAGGTTCCCTCGCCCCAAAGGCGATGGGTAATTAACGGCAGCTTAGTCCGCGGCTGCCGGAGATTCGGATCCCCACAATCATTAAACCCCCGGCCTACCCTAGGCAGGGGGAATCTGTAGTACGCCTGACAAGCGCGCGCGTATTCCCATCTCACTGGGGTGACGAAAAACACCCTACATATTCTGGCACGCCCGGTGGGACCAATCTCTCCTCCCATATTTTGGGTTAAACGTTCATACGAACTCAATCAATATACATATCGATTGCCTATACTGAAATGATGTTTTTTTTTCCGTGCAGCAATCAACCTTCAACGACAATGTCTTCCCAGACGGATTCAACTTCCAAAGCGACCCCGATTCCGTACGTGGTCAAGATCAACGCTCGTGTGGTTCTCCCCGCAAGCCTCAGTCGACAATGGGAGGAACCGCCCCGCCAGTTCGGCTCCGTCATCATCTACCCCGCCGGAAGCGCTCATCTGGCGGAGATCCCGGCGGAACAGGTGGCGAAGCCGGTCTCAAGGGGAAAGAGGCCGAATGTCGTGATCGCCAAGGCACCACAACCGAAACTCAAGACGCTATCTGAACGAATCTCTGGTGCTCCAGCGGGGGGAAAGAACTTCGGTACAAAGGGCAACATCAAATGTTACGGACGAGCTCAGGTGATAACTCCAACAAATGCACAATCGAGCGTATCTCCAAGGCCCTCCATCGCCCGGTCTGCGGCGTCTTCCCAAAAAGCCGAAGTCTGCCAGGTGCTTAGAACAGAAAAGTTAAGGCAGAAGCGGCTCAGGTATCGAGCCAACAAAAGGGCCAAGGCTTCGGCCAAATGGAATCGTGTGAAGTTCCAAGTGCAGGGTTGCCCCGCGACGACGGCTGAGTCGGACGTAAGAATCAGCAATTCCTTCGAGCCTCTAAAGTGGGTTCAGAAAAATGCCATGACCGCCAGAATCAAGAAGACAGCGGTCCGAACAGTGCCACAAAGAGACGTGTCCCGGCCCCAACGGAGAAATTATGACACAGTCTCATCAAGAGTCTATCAAGCACTCTGTGCCGCACGAAAGCAGCGGGGAAAACCCAGAAAAGATGCGCCGGCACCATTTAAGAACCTGGTTAGGCCAGCCGTCTTCAATCGACTACCAGCTACCGAAACAAGGGGGTCAAGACAGCGAGCCGTGAAATCAGCTGCCAATGATAGAGAGACGGCCGGATATATCATCCATACGGTCTATATGGCGGGCGGGCGCCCCAGCGACAACCTTCGCAGCAAAAGCAAGGACGGGGCCACCACATCCCAAGCCCAATCTAGCCTGAATGTGGTTGCCGCCGCCCAAGAACAGCCGCCCCTGCTGGATGAAGAAAACCCTCTCGATGAGGATGATAGGCAGATAGACCCCTCGGTCCATGTAGAGTCAAGCTCGGACAGCGAGGAAGAGCCGACTTTCCGCCCTAGGACTGCGGAGCAAGAGCTGCTTCAAGAACTTCAAAAACAGCTCAGGAGCAAAGATAAAGAGATGGCCAAGCTCTATTCGAAGATTGACGACTTAACGAACGTGGTGATGCAGCTTACGGCTCAAATTGCTCGAGCGCCTCCTAATCAAGCACAAGCCGCTACTAATCAGCCGGGTGATGACAATCCGAGGCAGCCAATGCCTGTTCCTTTGGGACCAAGACTGGTCGAGCCGAATGAAAGCCGGCTACATTCCGCTTCTGGGGACGCCTTGGCCCCAGATAGCACCATCCCGCTAACACAGGATCGGATAATGGATTTGGTCACCAGCAAGGTTAAAACATTGGTGGCCGAAGCTGAAGCTCAGAAAGAAATCGGCAGTAGTGGACGGCCATATCCCGCGCAGTACGATCTGATTGAGTTCCCAAGCTGCTACGTCATTCCTAAGTTCGGAAGATTTGATGGAACGGGGAATGCAAATCAGCACGTCGCCCACTTCAAAGCATCGTGCGGAAATACAGGGGGCAATGACGCGCTCCTTCTTCGTCAGTTTGTCAACAGCCTGACCGGTGTCGCTTTCGACTGGTACGCGAGCATACCAGACGGGTCCGTCATTACCTTCGCCCAAATGGAGTCTCTGTTCCGGCAAAGGTTCATGAGCGTCAGTGATAAAATCTCCATTGCCGACCTTGTGAGGACCAGCCGGGGAAGAATGAAAGCAACACTGACTTTATCGCCCGATGGCGTAATCTCACGGTCAAGTGCGAACCGCCGCTGGAGCAGGACCAGTCCGTCAGCCTTCTTATTGGGAACCTCAGCAATTGGATGGTCCCATTCTTGTGTACAGCGGGACTCAAGACATTTCAGGAGCTAACTAAGAAAGTCCAAATGCTGGAACGCTCGAAGCAAGAGTCCCCGCCGGACTCTCAGAGAGACAAAACCTGGAAAAGCAAGCGGGACGACAACCGTAGAAGCGGGAGTTCCAGCAGTACCAATGTCTTCAATGCCTCTGACAATGAAGAAAAGCGAAGGGCGGGCGAATCCAAAACCAACCGGTCTCGAAAGCCATTGCTGGGAGGAGATGGGCCTTCCCTAGAGGAAAAGAAGAACAAGGTTTACTCTTTCAGAAGGGACAAGGTCCGCAAGATATTTAAAGATGCCTTGAACAACGGCCTACAATTGCCGGAGTCGAAAAGACCCCAAGAAGCAAAAATGACTGAAAATCCTCTGTATTGCACGTACCACCGAGTAGTGAGCCATGCGATCGAGGATTGCTATATCTTCAAAGACTGGGTAGAGAAGCAGTACAAGGCTGGAGAGATCGAGCTGTCCAAAAGCGTGTTGGTGAACAATCAAGTTGCAACGGCCAACTTTATACATACAGAAGTTGAAGCCTTCTGGGAGCAGATAGCCGAACCTGCTACCCTGACAAATGAAACTGACTCATCGCGGCCTCCGTGGAGTACGCACATATCTAATAAGACGAAGAAGATGCTAAAGCTGCTTCAGAAAGAGCCCAGGATGGAATGGGAAGGGCAGAAGAAGCCTACCAGTCCAGCTGCCAATGCGGCTCCATCAGGCTCAAAATCCAAGAAGCTCAAGAAGAAGAAAAGTGCAGCTCGGCGCGAAAAAGAGTCTGCAGGGAGATCGACCATTCAAAACTATATTGATTCCCTCGAAGAATATGAACAAAAGGAAAGAACATTGATTCAATTGAAGGAGTTCTTCCCTGTACAAGCGGCTGAAATTCTGGAGGAGTTAGAAGAAGACTCCAATGAAGAAATTCCAGTAGTGACCTGCTACGCCATCCATCTTGGCAGCGACTCTGAGGATGATCTCTGTTTTCCGGAAGAGGACGAGGAGCTCACCACAAAGGCCAATCAAATCCAGCTCAGAAGCGGCAGGGCTCTACCGCAAAATCAGGGCAACGCCCCAAAAGGGAAGGAAAAACAAGTCGCTAATGAAGAAGATGGCAGAGAACCGGCTGATGAAAACATAAGTCCTTCCTCGGTGGACTATAATGTCTTGGCGCATCTCCGGAAGCTTCCGTCTCTCCTGAGCATCTACGACGCCTTGGTCCTATCTAAGGAGCTTAGAGATGTTCTCATCCACGCTCTGCAAAACCCCGAGCGGTATCAGGCTCACTTTGCGGAAATTAACATGAAAGAAGCCCAGCATGCTTTGTATGCCGCCGCAGTCACATTTAAGGATGAAGACTTGCTACTGGGAACGGCTGAGCATAATCGGCCGCTTTACGTGACCGGGTACAGCGACGAAGATCGAATTAATCGCATATTGATTGATCCGGGGTCCTCAGTGAACATCATGAACTTGCGAACTCTGAAGAGTTTGTCAATGGACGTCCGACACCTGTCAAGGGAAAGGATTGTCATTCAAGGCTTCAACCAAAATTGCCAGCAAGTTCTGGGGTCTATAGCTCTGCCAATCAAATTTGGGGATCTGCAAACTGAAGCTAAGATATACGTGATCGACGCCGACACGTCTTATAGGATTCTCTTGGGGCGGCCGTGGCTCCACGATTACGGCATCATTCCGTCAACTCTCCATCAATGCATGAAGTACACAAAAAATGGCGAAGAAAGACGCATTGACGGAGACATCCAGCCGTTCGGTGTGCATGAAGTCCGATATGAAGATTCTCGGTACTTTACGAACCACCAAAATGCTAAGCCACAACTGACTGAGGATAGAACGGCCCCAAGACTCAAAAGCAAATCTGCGCCGGCTATCACTTTCAAAAGCAAAAATACCTAAGTGCGCCCGCATTTCGGCAGCGACTCTGATGAGTCCGAAGCTGGAAGCCCGTCCTTCCGCAAAACTCGCCCTCATTTCGGCAGCGATACGGACGAATCTGTTACTGAAGGCCCATCTAGCAGCAAAGTCCGCCCTCATCTTGGCAGTGACACTGAAGAGTCAGAGAAGGAGGACCTGTCGTGCAACAGCGGTGCAGATTGGACCCCCACGCAACAAGCGAAACTACGAGAGACCTTCGAAGTTGCAGAAGGGTCCCTAGCCGTTACAAGGGTACCAGAGCAAATGTGCAAAGAGCTCGATGCATTATCAATCTCCACCGTGGACCAGCTGAAAACTTTCTACGTTCCCGGGAGGAAAAGTGGACAGAAGGGCATCTTGTTTTATGGGTCAAACCCCGTTGTGCACCCGGACGACCTTTCTGTCGCGTGCCTTCCCTATGAGAGAGGCATAAGAGCCGTCCTCAATCCCAGATACTATGCGCCCGAGATGCGGGAATACTTTAAGAAGTGCGGATGCCGATTATATCAAACGGAGTCCGAAGCAAAGTTTTACGAAGGGCTATGGTATCCGCCCCAGGTCCGAGCACTCATCGATGGACGGATTCCAGATAGACGGGGCATAGGCTACATTCAACCTGATTCCAAAGCGTGCTACATGATCCATGTTGGTGAGACCAGCGAAAGATCAAATGATGATGACGAGATAGCCGAGCCAGAAGAAGCTCCTCAAGAGCTCGAAGATGGCGGACAAGCAACCTTTGATGAGCTAACCGAGATTGACTTAGGAACGCCCGATAATCCAAGGCCGACCTACATCAGCTCACTCTTGTCGGAGGAAATGAAAGAGCAGATAATTGCCCTGCTGCGTGAGTTCGTCGACTGCTTCGCGTGGACGTACAAAGAAATGCCTGGCCTTTCCCCTGAGGTAGCCGTGCATAAGCTGGCTATATCTCCTGATGCTAAGCCAGTCAAACAAGCTCCTCGAAGAATGAGAAGGGAGTTGGAAGAAAAGGTCATCAAGGAAACCAAGAAGCTCATCGATGCCGGCTTCATCAGGGAAGAGAAATATGCAGACTGGATCGCATGCATAGTCCCAGTGAAGAAGAAAAATGGGCAGATCCGAGTTTGTGTCGATTTCAGGGACCTCAATAAGGCATGTCCTAAAGACGACTTCCCGCTACCGGTCATGGAAATGATGGTCGATGACACCTCAAATTACGAACTGTTCACCTTTATGGATGGCTCGTCTGGATATAATCAGATCAAGATGTCGCCTGAGGATGAGAAGCACACAGCATTTCGAACCCCGATCGGAATATATTGCTACAAGGTAATGCCATTCGGACTGAAGAATGCAGGTGCTACATATCAAAGGGCGATGACTAATATCTTTGATGACCTAATCCATAAAGTCGTCGAATGCTATGTTGATGATCTGGTCGTCAAGACTAAAGCCAAGGCCGATCATATCCAAGATCTCAGGACCGTTCTCACCAGACTGAGGGGATACGATATGAAGATGAATTCTCTGAAGTGCGCTTTTGGCGTGTCATCGGGAAAATTCCTGGGCTTCATAGTCCGACATCGAGGGATCGAAGTTGACCCATCAAAGATAAAGGCCATCATGGAGATGCCCCCTCCGAAGAGTCTGACGCAGCTAAGATCTTTTCAAGGCAAGCTTGCTTATATACGGAGGTTTATCTCAAATTTATCAGGGAGATGTAGGCCTTTCTCAAAGCTCATGAAGAAAGGAGCTCCTTTTATCTAGGATGCCGAATGTCGAGCAGCGTTCGAAAGCATTAAACAATACTTGTTGCACCCTCCAGTGCTGGCCGCTCCCATTCCGAATAAACCGCTGATTCTCTACACTGCCGCGCTGGACGAGTCACTCGGTGCGCTCCTTGCCCAGAATAATGAGGAAGGAAAAGAAAATGCCCTCTACTACCTCAGTCGAACTCTAGTCGGGGCGGAACACAACTACTCCCCAATCGAAAAGCAATGCCTGGCTCTGATATTTGCTGTGAAGAAGCTGAGGCACTATCTGCTCGCTCATCGGGTTATGCTGATCTCCAAGGTCGACCCGCTCAAACACTTGATGACCAAAGCAAGCCTAGCCGGCAGAATGGCAAGATGGGCTGTCATGCTACTTGAGTTTGACATAGTTTACACTCCTCAGAAAGCAGTAAAAGGGCAAGCCCTTGCAGACTTTCTCGCTGCTCATCCCATACCAGAAGGGTCGCCGCTAAATTGTGAGTTACCCGACGAACAAGTGCTACACCTCGAGGAAGATGGGCCATGTTGGGAGCTCTACTTCGATGGAGCCTCATCAATAAGAACCTCCAGTAAATCAAGCATCCCGGAGATAAGAGCAGGGATAGGATTGGTGTTCATCACACCATCAATGGGGACCCTACGGCGTTCTTTCGCTCTCACCGAGCCTCGGACAAACAACGAAGCTGAGTATGAAGCTCTGATAGCTGGTTTGGAGCTCGCCGTAGAAATGGAAATCCGTCGGCTACGAGTCTACGGTGACTCCCAGCTTGTCGTCAACCAAGTAAGCGGCGACTATAAGATATACAAACCCAAGTTAGCTCGGTACAGAGGTCGAGTGGTGGAACTCATGAAACGGTTCACTCATATTGAACTAACGAGAGTCCCTAGAGCGTTGAACGGAAAGGCTGATGTACTCGCTCGCTTGGCCAAGGAACTGGCTGATCCTGAAATGGACGAAATTCTGATCACAGTCAGGAGCCGGCAAATTCTACCCCCAGTCTCTCTACGAGAAGAGGAAAGCGCGGAACAGGAGAGCAGTCCTGCGGAAGAAGCTTCGATCATCCAAGACGAGCCCGATTGGAGAGAACCCTTCATAGAGTACCTCCAATACGACAAGCTGCCCGAAGAAAAATCTGCGAAGATTCAGCTGAAGAAAAGAGCTCTCCGATACGTGTTTGTAAATGACACGTTATACCGCAGGTCATATGACCAACTCTGGCTCAGGTGTCTGTCATTGGCCGAAGCCCAAAAGGTCATAAAAGATGTCCACTCGGGCGTTTGCGGTGCTCACCAATCTGGCCCCAAGATGCGACTTCAAATCAAACGGCTTGGGTATTACTGGCCCACCATGATACGGGATTGCGGAGAGCATGCAAAGAAATGTTATATCTGCCAAATTCACGGTGATTTTATTCACAAGCATCCCAACCCAGTGCATCCTACAGTGGCGTCGTGGCCCTTCGAAGTTTGGGGCACCGACGTTGTTGGCCCAATTGATCCTCCGTCATCTAAAGGCCACCGGTTCATACTGGCCGCGACAGACTACTTCTCCAGGTGGGCTGAAGCTGTCCCGCTAAAAGAAGTCAAGACAAAGGATATTCTGACATTCTTCCAGCATAATATTCTATACCGCTTCGGTACACCAAGAAGAATCATTTCTGACAACGGGCCTTCTTTCAAGAGCTTCAATGTCTCGAGATTCGCTACTCAGCACAAGATAGACTAGAGGTATTCCTCCATCTATAATCCAAGAGCCAATGGGCTAGCCGAAGCCTTCAATAAGACTCTATGCAAGCTTCTGAGGAAAAATGCTTCAGCCAACAAGAGAGACTGGAATCTCAAGCTTCACGAGGCATTGTGGGCATATCGTACCACGCACCGTACTCCAACTCAGTCCACTCCATACTCATTGCTCTTCGGAGTGGAGGCGGTCCTCCCCCTCGAAGTCGAAGTTCCAAGTTTAAGAATGGCCGTTCAGCATGAGTTGACGGAGGAGGAAAACGTGCTCCTTCGACTGGAAGAACTCGATGCCCTCGAAGAAAAGAGGCTCGCGGTGCAGCAAAGTCTGGAGCTATACCGAGCCCAAATGTCACGGGCCTATGACAAGATAACCCGTCTCCGCGCTTTCAAGAAAGGTGAATTGGTGTTGGTCCTCAAAAGACCGATCATCCCCAATCGACATGCCAAGGGAAAATTCGAACCAAACTGGGAAGGACCATATGTCATCGAGAAAGTGTTCGACGGAGGATCCTACCAACTAATAAGTGCCGAAGGAGAAAGGCCCATGCCACCCATCAATGGCCGATATCTCAAGAAATACTACACATGAATGCTCCAAGTCGCAGGCGAATTGAGCACATCAGCCCTACGGTCTGGATCAGACATCCTGCAAAACCGTATACAATCCACGGGCATAAATGACCCCTATTTCTCCCAAATCCTGCCGGTGAGACTACTTTAAAGTCCCAGCGGCGGCGGCAAAAAAAACAAAACAAAAAAAAAACAAAAAAACAAAAAAAAAACGGTATGTCCACAAGCAAAACGGGCACGGATGAAAACCCGAAAGGGCTCCGTGAGTAAAAACAGCAGGACTACCGGCGAGTCTGTGAAAACCCGAAAGGGCGCAAACTCGTAAAAAGGAAAGGAGGTGAAATACACTCACAAAGTCCTCTCGACCTTGTGAGGAGAAAACCCCTGCGTGAGATCCTTACGACTCACAAAGGAGCAACACACTTAGGAATCCTCACGATTCCTAAGGAGAAAATACACCTACGAGATCCTTTCGACTCGTAGGGAGAAAATGCTTTTATGGGACCTTCACGGCCCATAAAATTGAAAAGCCTTAGGTGGTAGGGACCCAAACCTAACTCCTAAGCCATCGTTCCCCAACGGGCAACGGCAAATGATGATTCGCTCCTGGCATCTCGCTTCAGTGTTAGCGGTGCTGATGCCGACCAAAAACCCAAATCCCAAGTCCTTCTAAGGCAAATGATGAGTTGCTCCTGGCATTATTCCAGTGCAGCAATGCTGATGCCAAACAAGATCCAAATTCCAAGTCCCCAAACGGCGAATGATGAGTCGCTCCTGGTACCATATTCCAGTGCAGCGATGCAGACGCCAACCAAAATCCAATTTCTCAAAATTCTCCCGGCCCTACGGTGGGTCCCCAAATTGACCATCGTATACAATCCACGGGCTCAAATAATTCTCATCATACCCATGCCCCACCGTAATCACCAGTTACGCGGCCGGTCTCCGCTTTGGGAATGATGCTCCATTGATAAGACCCACTCATGTGTCCTCACGATATATGAGGAGAACAAACCTTTGTGGGATCCTTACGACTCATAAAGGAAAAACACACTTAGGAGTCCTCACGACTCCTAAGGAGAAAATACACCTGCGGGATCCTTACGACTCGTAGGGAGAAAATGCTTTTATGGGACCCTCACGGCCCATAAAATTGAAAAGCCTTAGGCGATAGGGATCTAAACCTGTCTCCTAAGCCATCGCTCCCCAACCCCCAAATGGCGAATGATGACTCGCTCCTGGTACCATATTCCAGTGCAGCGATGCAGACGCCAAATAAATTCTAAAATCCCATATCCCAACGGCGAATGATGAGTCGCTCCTGGTACCATATTCCAGTGCAGCGATGCAGACGCCGACAAAGTCCCAAATTTTTTTTTTCGGCCCTACGGTCTGGATCATACATCCTGCAAAACCGTATACAATCCACGGGCGTAAAACAATCCCAATTTCTCCCAAATCCTCTCGGGGCAAATGATGAGTTGCTCCTGGCATTATTCCAGTGCAGCAATGCAGATGCCAAACAAAAACCAAAATCCCAAAATCCTCTCCATGACAGATGATGATTCGCTCCTGGTACCATATTCCAGTATAGCGATGCTGATGTCAACCCAAATCAAAATCAACAGGTCAACTTCCACTCCGACACCGCGGAAAGCGGGGCGAGTCAGAATCCAATCTCGACACCGCAAGAAGCGGAGCAAGTCAAGTCTACCCCTGACACTGCAAAAAGCAGAGCAAGTCAAATCAAGAATCGACCGTCCACGTCGCTAAAATGGCAGCATCGACCGTCCACGTCGCTAAAATGGCAGAATCGATCGTCCACGTCGCTAAAATGGCAGCACCGACCGTCCAAGTCGCAAAAATGGCAGCACCGACCGTCCAAGTCGCAAAAAGGGCAGAACCGACCGTCCATGTCGCAAAAAGGGTAGAATCGACCATCCACGTCGCTAAAATGGCAGCACCGACCGTCCACGTCGCTAAAAGGGCAGCACCGACCGTCCAAGTCGCAAAAAGGGCAGAACCGACTGTCCAAGTCGCAAAAATGGCAGCACCGACCGTCCAAGTCGCAAAAAGGGCAGAACCGACCGTCCATGTCGCAAAAAGGGCAGAATCGACCGTCCACGTCGCTAAAATGGTAGCACCGACCGTCCACGTCGCAAAAAGGGCAGCACCGACCGTCCACGTCGCAAAAAGGGCAGCGCAGGATTCCTACAAAGCGGGAACCAGATCAATCCGGGCCAAGGGAAACGTCTATCACAGACACTCCATCTCGGAGTCATGTCAAGCAACGACCGTCAATGTCGTAAAAAGGGCAGTGCCAGCTTCCCAAAAGCGGGAACCAAATCAGGTCGCCTCCAAGTAAAAGAAGATCCATCAATTTCATGCACACGACCCACATATATGGTGTGCATTTATTGATGGGGGGCAATTTGTTGGGGTAAAAATTTACACCCCGGTTGACCAAGTCAAAATCCAAGTCAACCCCAAGCCAAGTGGGCCCAAGCCCAGACCCAGTGGGCCCATGCCCGAGTCGAGCCCGAACATGAAGCGGCCGGCCTCCTCCACGCCAAGATAAAATTTTTGTAATAAATAATCTTGTTGCATTTTCTTTTATTCTATTTTATGGATAAATGTAAGAAAATGGGCATAAAGCCAAATTTTTGTAAAGCCCATGGCTTATGTGCAAAAAGAAATGGCACATGAGCCATGAAATAGGCAAAATGCCATTTTGTGAAGCCCAAGGGGCTATGTGTAAAATGTATGGCCTATAAAGGCAAAGATAATGAAATATCTCAACAACTTTTTTTCTCTCTCCAAAAAAGTTTCAGAGCTGAGCTCTTTCTTCCTTCTTCAAGGTTCCAAAACCTTCTTCTTTCTTTTGAATTAAATCAAGAGTTTTACTCTTCCTTTTTCAAAACTAAATAGTTTTCCACCACAAAACCCACAAAGGGGAACTTGGATCTGTCATCAGATCTTAAAAAGGAGAGATTTTGAGATTTCACATATCTTGATCTTCAAGATCCAGCAAGCAACAGGAGGAAGAAGAAGAACCACTTCCATTAAACCCAAAAACACATTCAGGAGTCCAACTCCTCTCTGATTTCTCTTCTGAGAAATTTTTTCAGGCTAAAAGTCTCTTGTGCCTCTCCGGCGCTTGCGCAAGTGCGCAAGGCGCCCGCGTGCCGATACGTGGCGCGCGCGCTTGCGCGCCCGCGCACGTGCGCAAGGCGCCCGCGCACGTGCGCAAGGCGCCCGCGCACGTGCGCAAGGCGCCCGCGCACGTGCGCAAGGCGCCCGCGCGCCGACACGTGGCGCGCGCGCTCACGCAAGGGTGCAAGGCGCCAGCGTGACGACACGTGGCGCGCGCGCTTGCGCGCCCGCGCACGTGCGCAAGGCGCCCGCGCACGTGCGCAAGGCGCCCGAGCACGTGCGCAAGGCGCCCGCTCGCCGACACGTGGCGCGCGCGCTTGCGCGCCCGCGCACGTGCGCAAGGCGCCCGCATGCCGACACGTGGCCCCCACGCATCTCTTGGATGCCTTTTCCTTCTCTTTTTATGTACATACATATACACATACATATGTATACAAATTCACACACATACATACTCCGCCACATTCTCCCCCTCCAAAAAATTTTCGGGCCGGGGCGCTGCCCCGAACCCCGCAAAGGGGCTGCTAGCCCCCTTGACCCCCAGCCCGCTATCCGGGTAACGGGACCCCCGTAAAAACTCTGCGTGGCTCCCGATATATCCAAAACCCCCTTTCAAAACACACACACACTGCACATTGAGTTCGCATGACCAGTTTAACCCGTCAATCGGAGGTTCCCTCGCCCCAAAGGCGATGGGTAATTAACGGCAGCTTAGTCCGCGGCTGCCGGAGATTCGGATCCCCATAATCATTAAACCCCGGCCTACCCTAGGCAGGGGGAATCTGTAGTACGCCTGACAAGCGCACGCGTATTCCCATCTCACTGGGGTGACGAAAAACACCCTACACTTATATGTGTATCACTTTAAGGAAGCTTATAATATAATATAAAAACTTGAAGGTACTTAACTAAAAACCACTCAATCTTAAGGGTAGTTTAGTGAAATTATACAATATATGAATATTTGGACTTACCTGGTGTCACAGTTCGTATCATACCCATCCATTTAGGCGGTGATAAATACGAACACATGATGGTATCAGTCATTTCTGAACATAACTTCAACGTTGATTCATAAGGATATCCAGGATCATGCAAATATCTTAACCTCGTCAACAAAATCTACACATCATTAATTTTAAGGTCATTAGAAAACCATAGGAATTCATCGTAATATTAAAATTGGGCAAAATTACATTAAAATACTCTTAATTATCTCTATTTCAGTTAGCTACCTTAATTTTATTTTAATTACAGTGAGCTCCTCTAAAGTCTAAACTGCTACATTTAAAGGCATATTAGTGAAAAAATACCCTAAAAATGAAAGCCTAAGGTAGTTTACTGTAATAAAAAACTTAAGGTAGTAAACTGTAAAAAACAGTTTTTTTTATGGTTTTACTCACTGCATTTGCCGCAATCTTGTTGTTCCAATCAAAAACCCTGGTATCCAATGCATTATCCTTCAATGCGAGCTCAAATGTCTCGGTCGCATATTGAAGATGAGAATAATCTCCATTTGCGAAAAACAACCATGTCGATCCCCAAGCGAGTTCATCTAAATAGCTTGTAGAATTATAAAAGCCCCTTGCTTCACCTCCGCAGGCTTTGTTTGAAGAATAGGTGCCTTTGTTTGGGCTGTTCTTTGCTAGGTCGAATAAGGTTTTAGCAGTTTGAATGAGTTTTGTTGAATAGACTTTGTTTTGGTTGAAGACTAAGGATGCTGCAGCTAACGCTGCTGCGATTTCGCCGGAGAGATCGGAAGCGGCGGTACCACACGTAGAGATCGGTCTCTCATAGGTCATGTCTTCGGGTCTTTGCCAGCATGTTATGTCGTTTTCGGTGTTGGCATTGTTGTTTGTGCTGCCAACCTATATAAAATAGAATATTTCATAATAGTATGAAATGAACGGGTTGCAAAATACAACTTAGAATGACTCTATCCTTAACAAGTGCAAAAATGAAATTCTAACACTACCCATATAATTTTTAGGGCCATCAGGTTAAATAAATTCGAGTTTTTAGAGAAAATAAGTGGTAACCGGCAAAAAATTTCATTCGAAACAATTCTATCCTTGTATTATACCCCTCTCTAGTCGTCAAGTCCTTAAACCTGCCTGCAGTCATTCGAAAGAGGGCCATGATGATTCAACGGGACGAGAGGGAGGAGGACGGACACCTTATCACAGTACCGGTTGGCGGACCACACATGCCTGCGGTCTCCGAGGGCACTGACTAGCATGCTTAGCCTATGGTTTATCTGGTTTTCATTGGGGGGGGGGGAGGATTTTACTTTATGCTTGAGAGATGTGACTGAGTTGTATTTTCCATTTCTTTTTTGTTGTTTTAGAATTCTGTAGTTTCGTTAAATTATCTTTTATTGAAACGCGGGAGCAAGGTTTTTTGCCTTTGTTTTAATTAAAAAAAGTCCTTAAACCTCAATAATTTAGAAAGAACTCTCTATCAGGGATACAACTTTAGAAGAAAGAAAAAACTGGAAAGAAGGATTTGACTTTAAAGAACAACACTTTGTAAAATATATATTTAATTTAAATACTTGGATTTCAAATTCTATTTTATTTAAATAGTTGAATTTCAAATCCAATCTTCAAAATACAATAAACAAAAATAAATTTTCACAAACAAAGAAAAGGTTAGCCACATGAGCAAAGATGATGATCACTCAAACTATCAATGCATTAGATCACACCAATTGTGTTCCTTGACTTGCTCCTGGGGAATCATAAGACATGAAAACCCCATGAACTTTTAGTAAACCACACAGAGAAAAGTTTGTGGTTGTTTATTGTGATTTTGAAACCACATGGTAGCTAAGTGAAATTACTAAACCTGAAACTATACAATTTAGAGTACTTTCTGAATAATATAGAATTTAGAGTACTTTCTGAATAATTAACGGATTGTGTTAACGCTGTAAGGGTTGAAGAGATGAAGTATAGATTTTTAAAACATGGGTGGTTTCCTGCTTTACCTGAGAATATACCAAAGCCTGTTTGTTCTTTGAATCTGAAGGAACAAAGACCTTCAAAAGATAATCGCTTCCCCATTTGATAATGTCCATGATATGATCAAGCTGACCCATCGCCGCATATTTTTGGTGGTACTCAATCACGCTCCAACTCAACAAAGTGACTGTGTAAGCTGTCGAAAAGCTGAACTTGATGTTGTTGCCAGAATCATAGAAACCGCCGACAAGACTTGCATTGTTCTGGCTCGGATCGTCGTCGTTCAAGGCCGAGTCTCCCCGAAACTTGATGGGATTGTTCTTCAGAAGAACTCCAGCTGCAATGGTAAGAGTTACATTTCAGTGAATTGATTTTCAGATGTTAGTTTTAATTTGTTAGTTGATATTTAAAACTGTTGGTTGGTATATTATTTGATAAACAGGGAAATGGGAGAATTAAAAAGGTCTAATTTGTCATATACAAAGGCATTGTCTTTTGGTGTAGGATTACCGTCGGCAACAGGTTTTGCCAACTAAAATTCCTGAAGCAAAAATGTGCGGGATAACCGTCGGCAATAGGTTCTGTAGATGGTAATTCTGCTGACAACAAATATCGCCGGTGGTAGGTCCATCTGCAATGCCTAATTGTTTTTTTTTAAACTTTTTCTCGACAAATATTCCATCCGGAATACCTTTCCCAAAGGAAATACTGAAATAGTATTACAGTGTATTCAACAGATTATTCCCGATGAATATAATAAAACCTTCTATCGGAAATGCCGCTGTTTCGCGCAGTGACTTAATTAAATAGCATATTACATTTTTGGGCATCGAAGAATGAAAGAGCATGCTGCAGTGCAAGAGGCAGCTTGCCAGAATTCCCAAGGTCGCCGTGCTTACGGGGCAACAACTCTACCAACAGAACCGCAACGACCATCACAAGAACCAATGCACTAGCGACATAAATAAACCTCTTGAAGTGTGCCTTATCAGTTATCGTAAGGTGGAAATTATAAGACCTTGAGTATTTAGATAAACTGTAATCATAAGAAGTCGAGCTCACAGGAACCAGCCCGAAGTCGATCTCTATCGAGCTCCATCTGCTAGCAGAGGGCAGCAGACGACCAGTCTCAGGGATCGCATGCACGAAAACCTCGGAGCTATCAGAGGACATCGTAACTGTTGAAAACGAAACTTTTGATGCTAATTTAGTGCCAGAAGAGGATAGAAGAAGAGAAAGAGCCCACGGAGAATTTTGTATGTAATGAGTAGGAGGTTACAAGAGTTTTCATGTGTTTGTTGTGATGATATAAGAGAATGAGTATCGATGGAATCTATGAGTCATTCGGTTGTTACAAGGCCTTTTTTGTTTCTCATGTAAGAAGTGACCATTTGGGAATGATTGGCTTGCAGGCATCAAGAGATCGAGTCAGAATGATCAAGAGTCCTATTTGCTGCATACAAGTTAGTAGTGAAAAGTTAATGCTAATATAAGAATTGGTGTGACAGGAGCCTGAAAAGTTAGCATCAGCGTGAGACAGAGAGAAAGAGATGGAAGGTTTGGACACAATTGGGATGAGAATGTTGGTGTTAGATTCCAAATTTAACACGGAAGGCCTGCACACCGATAGGGGAGCACAGATAGATGCTTGTTGGGGTTGTGTATCTTGTCCGCAGAGCGTCCGATCGAGATCACAGGCAATGGGAATACATTTATCGGTGCGGGCTATCAACAGATGATGTTACAATTCGGTTTAGCATCTCATCACAGTCAACTTAGTTATGGAAAGTCTTGATTAGACCTGGGCTTTTCTGAAAGTGATTTATCTATTGGTGTTAGCTATCAATAGACCGTAAATTGTTTTGGGTGCAAGGGGTGGGATTGAGCATGCATCTGATCAGAGTCAGGTAGGTTACGGTAAGTCTGGTTAGACCTGGGCTTGTGTGAATGGAATTTATTTGTCGGTGTGAGCCATCAACAAATGAGAAATAGGGAATGAACTCTTACGGATGTAAGGGGAGGGATTGCAAGGTTGCGCCTTCTACCTGCATGTGGAAGCCTTTCGAACCATGTTGTCAAGCCCTCTTCTTGAGCATTTCTCTTGATGGATGAAATAAGACTTAAATTGCGCTAACATTGCTTCTTCCCATCACAATATCTCCGATCAATTGGTTTGGCTTCATTTTGGCTCCAATTTTTCTAATTAATTGGTGATGATGCTCAGAAGTGGTATTTTCTAAGATCACGACACGTGGAGACCGATGTGTCCCATGGCTCATGGGAAGGGAGCGACAACGGTACATTGGAAGCATGCCCCGGTCTTTCAACCCGAGGATGTTTCCGACCTTCAGTGGCCGTCTAGACCACTCCTATGTCCGCCTTACAAACAGCCGTCGACTCGCCTCCGAGCCTCCTGCACGATGGGCCTCCTCGGCCCACCCAGCTCGCCTCCGAGCTATCGAGAAACCAAGCTTGCTCGGTCTCCCGCTCGTTCTTGAGCCTCCTGCCGAGCTTATCTTTCTCGGTCCCACCGATCGACCCACGGCACCGATCACAGGCGTCTCCGCCACGGCTCCACGAATCTCGTCAGACACGAGATATCCGCCGTCCATAATCCCGCGTTCCACGCCATCACGATCCCCCATTATCTAGCACATCTCGTCATTGATGGGGAATTCCGCCTATCACGCGGGCGTAAGGTCAGGGGCGTAACGGCCGACGTGAATCTTGCGCCCGCCTGCCCATGGCTGCCACTGTATAAATCTCTCTCTCAGACGACTCCGGTAAGCCAGTTGATCTCCAATTGGCCGTTACTCTACCAAAATACCCCGTCTAACTTGATCGTCGGAGGGTCCTCGGTGGCACAACCATCCCGAGACTTCCTTGCAGGTAGCTCGGCCTCAACCACATAAAAACCCATTGAGATCCATACGCTTCAGCAGGCAACCCTTCAACTCAATCTCAGCCATCCATCAGCGCTCGCTGCAGATCAACGGAAGGTAACATCTGAAGGAGATCCAGAGTTCCATCAGATGGCGCTGTCTGTGGGAAACTATTCCACTCAACGAAAGTTCACCTTTCGATCTCAACTTCATGGTGAGCGATCACAGCGACGATCCAAGCACTAGCCGCCGCTTTCCCAAACCGGAGGCGCGGATGGATCCCCTCCTCCCCCGAAAGCCATTCACGCCCTATCTGCTCGGATAGATCGGCTCGCGTCCGTCGTAGACACACTCTTCCGTGTCCAAACGGCCAGGCAAGCTCCCTAGGTTGCCGCTCCTCCACCTCGGGACCGGGACCCCTACAGAGGGAGAGAAGACTCTGCCCGCGTTGGCACGACCGAACACCGCCTCGTTGTCTCCGGCGGCCGCGGATCCTCTGGGCCAACCAATTCAATGACTCGCTGGGTGCCGCACAGCTCAACACCGAGGTCTCTCGCCAGAGCACCTCGCCCCGAGGCCCATCGCGTCCCTGTCCCTCCCGATGAGGTGTCGGGCAGCTCGCCTGCACCCAAGCATGACCGGCACCCCTTCCCTCGATGGGGTCGCACGGACGGGACTTACCACGGTAGCTCGAAGACGACCTCGCCAGGGGACCTAAGGAACCTCATCGAATAGAACCAGGATCGCGGCCAGGCGCAGGTCTCCGGCAGCAGAGGCCAAAAATCGGAGTATGCCAAATCGTCGGGATACCACGACCGACTCGAAAAGAAGATCGGAGGCATGCATCGGGAAATTCGTCCTTCAAGCGACGAGGCTAAATATGCCGCCGACTCGCTCATGAAGCCCTTCACCAAAGAGCTGCTCGCCGTCCACGTCTCCTCCCGGAAAAATCCCCTGAAGGTCTCCCTCTTCGACGGAAAGTCCGACCCGAAAGATCATTTGGACGCGTTCACAGCTGGGATGAGTTTTCAGGACTGTTCCGACGCCGCACAATGCCACGCTTTCCCTGCCACTCTCATCCAATCTAGACGAGACTGGTTCCGAGGACTCGAACCGCGCTCAATCTCTACGTTCAAGGAGCTCGCCATCCAGTTCCTCGGTCATTTCGTCGGGAACAGACGGCAGAAGCGGACCGTTGATCATCTCTTTACCATAAAGAGTGGGGACAGAGAATCCTTCAAAGGATACGTCACCCGCTTCTACAACGCCCTCCTTAAGGTCCCTAAGCACTGGGACGAGACGGTCATTACAACCCTAAAATCGGATCTTAGGCACAAGGAGTGGCTACGCTCCTTTGCAATAGCGCAACCTAAGACAATTGCCGAGGTAAAGGCCTGGACCGAATGTGAGATCCAGTTTGAGTCCGAGGTGAACGCTAACCTGTCCCGGACAGAGCAAGCCGATAAGAAGAAAAGAGCAAGCAGCTTCCCTGCTCAGTCCATCCTTAGCAGGCCACTCCATGCCCTCCTGCGCTAAGAATCAAAGCCCTCATCAAGAGGCCACCGAGCAGCTTCCCTGCTCGGTCCATACTTGGCTGGTAATTGTTGGGGTAAAAATTTATACCCCGGTTGACCAAGTCAAAATCAAAGTCAACCCCCAAGCCAGGTGGGCCCAAGCCCAGGTCAAGTGGGCCAATGCCCGGAGCGAGCCCGAACATGAAGCGGCCGGCCTCCCCCCATGCCAAAATTTTGTTGTATTTCTTGTATTTTATGTTATGAATAAATGTAAGAAAATTGGCATAAAGCCAAATTTTTGTAAAGCCCATGGCTTATGTGTAAAAAGAAATGACACATGAGCCATGGGATGGGCAAAATGCTATTTTGTAAAGCCCAAGGGGTTATATGTAAAGTGTATAGCCTATAAAGGTAAGGATAATGAAAATATCCCAACAACTTTTTCTCTCTCCAAAAGAACCAAGATCTGAGATCTTTCTCCTTCCTCAAGGTTCTAAAACCTTTTTCTTTCTTTTGAATTAAATCAAAAGTTTTACTCTTCCTTTTATAAAACTAAATAGTTTTTCACCACAAAACCCACAAAGGGAAACTCAGATCTTCTATCAGATCTCAAAAAGAAGAGATTTTTAAAATCTCATATCTCTTGATCTTCAAGATCCTGCCAACAGAGGAGGAAGAAGGATGCTCATCTCCGAAAACCCCATTTTTGGGAAGACTCAGGGCTCTAAAGAAGAACCCCTTTCATCAACTCCAAAACATTTTAGGAGTTTAACTCCACTCTAAATCTCTTTTGGGATTTTAAATCCTATTTCTGAGGGCTAAAATCCCTTTTTCCTCGTCGGCGCCCGAGCGCCTAGCGCCCCAAGCGCCTAGAGCCCCAAGCGCTCAAGCGCCCAGCGCCCACGTGTCGGACACATGGCGCGCATCGCTCGAGCGCCTAGCACCCACGTGCCGTACACGTGGTGCGCTAGCGCTTAAGCGCACAGCGCTCAAGCGCACAGTGCCCATGTGTCGGACACGTGGTGCGCTAGCGCCTAAGCGCACAGCGTCCACGTGTCGGACACGTGGTACGCCAGCGCTCAAGCGCCCAGCACGTGAGGCGCTGGCCCCACGCGTTCTTTGGGAGCTTTTCCCCTTTTTATATATATCTATACATGTATATATATATATATACACACACACACTCCACAACACCGTCCCCGTAAAAACTCTGCGGGGCCCCCGATACATCTAAAACCCCTCCAAAACACAACACTGCACATTGAGTCCGCATGACCAGTTTAACCCGTTAATCGGAGGTTCCCTCGCCCCAAAGGCGAGGGGTAATTAACGGCAGCTTAGTCCGTGGCTGCCGGAGATTCGAATCCCCACAATCAATAAACCCCCGCCTACTCTAGGCAGGGGGAATCTGTAGTACGCCTGACAAGCGCGCGCGTATTCCCATCTCAATGGGGTGACGAAAGACACCCTACAGATTCCGGCATGCCCGGTGGGACCAATCTCTCCTCCCATATTTCGGGTTGAACGTTCATGCGAACTCAATCAATATACATATCAATTGCCTATACTGAAATGATGTTTTCTTTTCGTTCAGCAATCAACTTTCAACGACAATGTCTCCCAAGACGAATTCAGCTTCCAACGCGATCCCGATCTCGTACGTGGTCAAGATCAATGCTCGTGTGGTTCTCCCCGTAAGCTTCAGTCGACGGTGGGAGGAACTGCCTCGCCAGTTCGGTTCGGTCATCATCTACCCTGCCGGAAGCGCTCATCTGGCAGAAATCCCGGTGAAATAGGTGGCCAAGCCGATCTCAAGGGGAAAGAGGCCGAATGTTGTGATCGCTAAGGCATCTCAACCGAAACTTAAGACGGTGTCTGAACGACTCTCTTGTGCTCCAGCTGGGGTCAAAACTTCTGGTACAAAGGGCAACATCAAACATTGCGGACGAGCTCAGGTGATGACTCCAATAAATGCATGATCAGGCGTATCTCCAAAGTCCTCCATCGCCCGGTTTATGGTGGCTTCCCGAAGAGCCGGAGCCTGCCAAGCGCTCAAATCAGAAAAGTTAAGGCAGAAGCGGCTCAGGTATCGAGCCAACAAGAGGGCCAGGACTCCGGCCATGTAGAATCTTGTGAGGTTCCAAGAGCAGAGTCATCCTGCGACGACGGCTGAGTCGGCCATAAAAATCAGCAATTCCTTCGAACCTCTGAAGTGGGTTCAGAAAAATGCCATGACCGCCAGGATCAAGAAGACAGGAATCCGAACAATGCCACGAAGGGACGTGTCCCAGCCCCAACAGAACAAGTATGACACCGTCTCTTTAAGAGTCTATCAGGCGCTGTGTGCCGCACGAAAGCAGCGGGGCAAACCTAGAAAAGAAGCGCCAGCACCATTCAAGAACCTGGTCAGGCCAGTCGCCTTCAATCGACTGCCCGCTACCGAAATAAGGGGGTCAAGACATCGATCTGTGAAATCAGACGCCGATAATAAAAAGACGGCTGGATATATTATCCATATGGTCTATATAGCGGGTGGGCGCCCCAGCGACAACCTTCACAGTAAAAGCAAGGATGGGGCCACCACATCTCAAGCCCAATCTGACTTGAATGTGGTTGCCGCTTCCCAAGAACAGCCGCCTCCGCTGGATGAAGAAAACCCCCTCAATGAGGATGATAGGCAGAAAGACCCCTCGGTCCATGCAGAGTCAAGCTCGGACAGCGAGGAAGAGCCGACTTTCAGCCCCAGGACCGCGGAGCATGAGCCGCTTCAAGAGCTTCGAAAACAGCTCAGGAGCAAAGATAAGGAGATGGCCAAGCTCTACTCGAAATTGACGACCTAACGAACGTTGTGATGCAGCTTACGGCTCAAATTGCTCGAGCACCTCCCAATCAAGCACAAGTCGCTATTCATCAGCCGGGTGATGACAATCCGAAGCAGCCAATGCCTGTTCTTTTGGGTCCAAGACTGGTCGAGCCGCACGAAAGCCGGTCACATTCCGCTTCTGGGGACGCCTTGGCCCCAGATAGCACTATCCCGCTAACACAAGACCGGATAATGGATTTGGTCACCAGCAAAGTTAAAACATTGGTGGCCGAAGCTGAAGCTCAGAAAGAAATTGGCAGTAGTGGGCAGCCATATCCCGCACAGTACGATCTGATCGAGTTTCCGAGCGACTACGTCATTCCTAAGTTCGGAAGATTCGACGGAACGGGAAATGCAAATCAGCACGTCGCCCACTTCAAAGCATCGTGCGGAAATACAGGGGGCAATGATGCGCTCCTTCTTCGTCAATTTGTCAACAGCCTGACCGGTGTCGCCTTTGACTGGTACGCGAGTATACGAGATGGGTCCGTTATTACCTTTGCCAAAATGGAATCTCTGTTTCGGTAAAGGTTCATGAGTGTCAGTGATAAAATCTCCATTGCCAACCTTGTGAGGACCAAGCCGGGGAAGAATGAAAGCAACACCGACTTTATCGCCCGATGGCGTAATCTCACAGTCAAGTGCGAACCGCCGCTGGAGCAGGACCAGTCCGTCAGCCTTCTCATTGGGAACCTCAGCAATTGGATGGTCCCATTCTTGTGTACAGCAGGCCTCAAGACGTTTCAAGAGCTAACCAAGAAAGTACAAATGCTAGAACGCTCGAAGCAAGAGTCCACCCGGAACTCTCAGAGAGATAAGACTTGGAAAAGCAAGCGGGATGACAACCGTAGAAGCGGGAGTTCCAGCAGTACCAATGTCTTCAATGCGTCCGACAATGAAGAAAAGCGAAGGGCGGACGAATCCAAAACCAACCGGTCTCGAAAGCCAGTGCTGGGAGGAGAAGGGCCTTCCCAAGAGGAGAAAAAGAATAAGGTTTAATCTTTCAGGAAGGACAAGGTCCGCAAGATATTTAAAGATGCCTTGAACAACGGCCTACAATTGCCAGAGTCGAAAAGACCTCAAGAAGCAAAAATGACCGACAATCCTCTGTATTGCCCGTACCACCGAGTAGTGAGCCATGCGATCGAGGATTGCTATGTCTTCAAAGACTGGGTCGAGAAGCAGTACAAGGCTGGAGAGATCGAGCTGTCTAAAAGTGTGTTGGTGAACAATCAAGTTGCAACCACCAATTTTATACAGACAGAAGCTGAAGCCTTCTGGGAGCAGACAGCCGAACCCGCTGCCCTGAGAAATGAAACGGACTCACTGCGGCCTCCATGGAGTACGCACATATTTAATAAGACGAAGAAGATGATAAAACTACTTCGAAAAGAGCCCAGGACGGAATGGGGAGGGCAGAAGAAGCCTACCATTCCAGCTGCCAATGCGGCTCCATCAGGCTCAAAATCCAAAAAGCTCAAGAAGAAGAGAAGTGCAGCTCGACGCGAAAAAGAGTCTGCAGGGAGATCGACCATTCAAAAATATATTGATTCCCTCGAAGACTATGAACAAAAGGAAAGAACTCTAATTCAATTGAAAAAGTTGTTCCCTGTAGAAGCAGCGGAGATTTTGGAGGAGTTGGAAGAAGACTCCAATGAAGAGATCCCTATAGTGACCTGCTACGCCGTCCATCTGGGCAGCGACTCTGAAGAAGAGCTCTGTTTTCCTGAAGAGGACGAGGAGCTCGCCACAAAGGCCAACCAAATCCAACTCAGAAGCGGCAGGGCTCTACCGCCAAATCAGGGCAACGCCCCAAAAGGGAAGGAAAAACAAGTCGCTAATGAAGAAGATGGCAAAGAACTTGCTCATGAAGATTTGAGTCCTTCCCTAGTAGACTATAATATCATGGCCCACCTCCGAAAGCTTCCGTCTCTCCTTAGCATCTACGATGCCTTGGTTCTATCTCAAGAGCTTAGAGATGTTCTCATTCATGCTCTACAAAACCCTGAGTGGTATCAAGCTCGCTTTGCGGAAATTAATATGAAAGAAGGCCAGTATGCTCTGCATGCCGCCGCAGTCACGTTTAAGGATGAAGACTTGCTACTGGGAACGGCTGAGCATAATCGGCCGCTTTACGTGACCGGGTACAGCGACGGAGATCGGATTAATCGCATATTGATTGATCCGGGGTCCTCAGTGAACACCATGAACTTGCGGACACTGAAGAGTTTGTCAATGGACGTCCGACACCTGTCAAGAGAAAGGATTGTCATTTAAGGCTTCAATCAAAACTGCCAGCAAGTTCTGGGGTCTATAGCTTTGCCAATCAAATTCGGGGATCTGCAAACTGAAGCAAAGATATATGTGATCGACACCGACACGTCTTATAAGATTCTCTTGGGACGGCCGTGGTTCCACGATTACGGCATCGTTCCGTCAACTCTCCATCAATGCATGAAGTATACTAAAAATGGCGAAGAAAGACGCATTGACGGAGACATCCAGCCGTTCGGTGTGCATGAAGTCCGATATGAAGATTCTCGGTACTTTATGAACCTCCAAAGCGCTGAGCCACGGCTGACCAAAGATAGAACAGCCCCGAGACTCAAAAGTAAATCTGCGCCGGCTGTCACTTTCAAAAGCAAAAACGTCCAAGTCCGTCCGCATTTCGGTAGCGACACTGATGAGTCCGACGCTGGAATTCCGTCCTTCCGTAGAACTCGTCCTTGTTTCGGTAGCGACACGGACGAATCTGATGCTGAAAGCCCATCTAGCAGCAAAATCCGCCCTCATCTTGGCAGCGACACTGAAGAGTCGGAAGAAGAGGACCTTCCTTGCAATAGCTGCGCAGATTGGACCCCCATGCAACAAGCGAAACTACGAGAGACCTTCGAAATTACAGAAGGGTCCCTAGCTGTCACAAGGGTGCCAGAGCAGATGTGCAAAGAGCTCGATGCATTGTCAGTTTCCACCGTGGACCAGCTGAAAACTTTCTACGTCCCCGGAAGGAAAAGTGGACAGAAAGGCATTCTATTTTATGGGTCAAACCCCGTTGTGCACCCGGACGATTTGTCTGTCGCGTGCCTTCCATATGAAAGAGGCATAAGAGTCGTCCTTAATCTCAGATACTATGCGCCTGAGATGCGGGAATATTTCAAAAAGTGCGGATGCCGGTTATATCAAACGGAGTCCGAAGCAAAGTTTTATGAAAGGCTATGGCATCCGCCCCAGGTCCGAGCACTCATCGATGGACGAATTCCAGATAGACGAGGCATAGGCTTCATTCAACCGTTGATGATCTTAGGACCGTTCTCATCAGACTGAGGGAGTACGATCTGAAAATGAATCCTCTGAAGTGCGTTTTTGGCGTGTCATCGGGAAAATTCCTGGGCTTCATAGTCCGACATCGAGGGATTGAAGTTGACCCATCCAAGATAAAGGCCATCATGGAGATACCCCCTCCGAAGAGTCTGACGCAGCTAAGATCTTTTCAAGGCAAGCTTGCTTATATACGGGGGTTTATCTCAAATTTATCGGGGAGATATAGACCCTTCTCAAAGCTGATGAAGAAAGGAGCTCCTTTTGTCTGGGATGCCGAATGTCAAGAAGCATTCGAAAGCATTAAACAGTACTTGTTACACCCTCCAGTGCTGGCCGCTCCCATTCCAAATAAACCGCTGATTCTCTATACTGTCGCGCTGGATGAGTCACTCGGTGCGCTCTTTGCTCAGAACAACGAGGAGGGAAAAGTGAATGCCCTCTACTACCTCAGTCGAACTTTAGTCGGGACGAAACAAAACTATTCCCCGATCGAAAAGCAATGCCTAGCTTTGATGTTCGCTGTGAAGAAGCTGAGGCAATATCTGCTCGCTCATCGGGTTATGCTGATCTCTAAGGTCGACCCGCTCAAACACTTAATGACCAAAGCAAGCCTGGCCGGTAGAATGTCAAGATGGGCTATCATGTTACTTGGGTTTGACATAGTTTATACTCCTCAGAAAGCAGTGAAAGGGCAAGCTCTTGCAGACTTCCTCGCCGCTCATCCTATACCAGAAGGGACGCCGCTAAATTGTGAGTTACCCGACGAACAAGTGCTGTACCTCGAGAAAGATGAGCCATGTTGGGAGCTCTACTTCGATGGAGCCTCGTCAATAAGGACCTCCAGTAAATCAAGCGTCCTGGAGATAAAAGCAGGGATAGGGTAGGTATTCATCACGCCATCAATAGGAACCCTACGGCGTTCTTTTGCTCTCACTGAGCCTCGAACAAACAATGAAGCTGAGTATGAAGCTCTGATAGCTGGTCTGGAGCTCGCCAAAGAAATGGAAATCCTTCGGATACGGGTTTACGGTGACTCTCAGCTTGTCGTCAACCAAGTAAGCGGCGACTATAAGATATACAAACCTGAGTTAGCTCGATATAGAAGCCGAGTGGTGGAACTCATGAAACGGTTCACTCACATTGAACTAATGAGAGTCCCTAGAGCGTTGAATGGAAAGGCTGACGTACTCGCTCGCTTAGCCAAAGAGCTGGCTGATCCTAATATGGAAGAAATTCTGATCACGGTCAGGAGCCGGAAAATTCTACTCCCAGTCTCTCTACGAGAAGAGGAAAGCGCAGAACAGAAGAGCAGTCCTGCCGAAGAAGCTTCGATCATCCATGACGAGCCCGATTGGAGAGAACCCTTCATAGAGTACTTCCGATACGACAAGCTGCCCGAAGGAAAATCTGCAAGGATTCAGCTGAAGAAGAGAGCTCTCCGATACGTTTTTGTAAATGACACGCTATACCGCAGGTCATATAACCAACTCTGGCTCAGGTGCCTGTCATCGGCCGAAGCCCAAAAAGTTATGAAAGAAGTTCACTCAGGCATCTGCGGGTTCACCGGTCCGGCCCTAAAATACGGCTTCAGATCAAACGGCTTGGGTATTATTGGCCCACCATGATATGGGATTGCGGAGAGCATGCAAAGAAATGTTATATCTGCCAAATCCACGGCGATTTCATTCACAAGCATCCCAATCCGTTGCATCTTACGGTGGCGTCGTGGCCCTTCGAAGTTTGGGGTACCGACATAGTTGGTCCAATTGATCCTCCGTCATCCAAAGGCCACCGGTTCATACTGGCTGCAACAGACTACTTCTCCAGATGGGCTGAAGCTGACCCGTTAAAAGAAGTCAAGACAGAAGATATTCTGACATTCTTCCAGCATAATATTCTATACCGCTTTGGTACACCAAGAAGAATCATTTCTGACAACGGGCCTTCTTTCAAGAGCTTCAAAGTCTCAAGGTTCGCTACTCAGCACAAGATAGACTGGAGATATTCCTCTATCTATAATCTAAGAGCCAATGGGCTAGCCGAAGCCTTCAATAAGACTCTATGCAGGCTCCTGAGGAAAAATGCTTCAGCCAACAAGAGAGACTGGAATCTCAAACTTCATGAGGTGTTGTGGGTATATCGTACCACGCACCATACTCCAACTCAGTCCACTCTATACTCATTGCTCTTCGGAGTGGATGTGGTCCTCCCCTTCGAAGTCGAAGTTCCAAGCTTAAGAATGGCCGTTCAGCACGAATTGACGAAGGAGGAAAACGTGCTCCTTCGGCTTGAAGAGCTCGATGCCCTCGAAGAAAAGAGGCTCGCGGTGCAGCAAAATCTGGAGCTATACCGAGCCCAAATGTCATGGGCCTATGACAAGATAACCCGTCTCCGCGCTTTCAAGGAAGGTGAATTGGTGTTGGTGCTCAAAAGACCGATCATCCCCAATCGACATGCCAAGGGAAAATTCGAGCCAAACTGGGAAGGACCATACGTCATCGAGAAAGTGTTCGACGGAGGATCCTACCAACTAATAAGTGCCGAGGGAGAAAGGCCCATGCCACCCATCAATGGCCGATATCTCAAGAAATACTACTCGTGAATGCTCCAAGTCGCAGGCGAATTGAGCACATCAGCCCTACAGTCTGGATCATATATCCTGCAAAACCGTATACAATCCACGGGCGTAAACGACCCCTATCTCTCCCAAATCCTGTCGGTGAGACTACTTTTAAAGTCCCGCCAGCGAAAAAAACGGTATGTCCACAAGCAAAACGGTCATGGATGAAAACCCGAAAGGGCTCCGTGAGTAAAAAACAGCAGGACTACCGGCGAGTTTGTGAAAACCCGAAAGGATGCAAACTCGTGAAAAGAGATGAAATACACTCGCAAAGTCCTCTCGACCTTATGAGGAGAAAATCCCTGCGTGAGATCCTTACGACTCACAAAGGAGCAAAACACTTAGGAATCCTCACGATTCCTAAGGAGAACATACACCTGCGAGATCCTCTCGACTCGTAGGAAGAAAATGCTTTTATGAGACCCTTACGGCTCATAAAATTGAAAAGTCTTAGGTGACAGGGACCTAAACCTGTCTCCTAAGCCATCGCTCCCCGATGGAAAATAGCAAATGATGAGTCGCTCCTGGCGTTACGCTTCAGTGTTAGCGGTGTTGATGCCGACCTAAAAACCAAATCCCAAGTCCTCCCGAGGCAAATGATGAGTTGCTTCTGGTATTATTCCGGTGCAGTAATGCTGATGCCAAACAAGATCCAAATTCTAAGTCCGCAAACGGCGAATGATGAGTCGCTCCTGGTATCATATGCCAGTGCAGCGATGCAGACGCCAACCAAAACCTAATTTCTCATAATTCTCCCGGCCCTACGGTTAGTTCCTAAATCGACCACCGTATACAATCCACGGGTTCAAATAATTCTCATCATACCCATACCCTACAACAATCACCAGTCCAGCGGCCGGTCTCCGCCCTTGGAATTATGCCCCATTAGGAAAGACCCACTCATGTGTCCTCACGATATATGAGGAGAACAAACCTTCGTGGGATCCTTACGACTCACAAAGGAAAAACACACTTGGGAGTGCCCACGTCTCCTAAGGAGAAAATACACCTGCGGGATCCTTACGACTCGTAGGAAGAAAATGCTTTTATTGGACCCTCACGGCCCATAAAATTGAAAAGCCTTGGGTGATAGGGATCTAAACCTGTCTCCTAAGCCACCGCTCCCCAATAGGAAAAGGCAAATGATGAATTGCTCCTGGCACGTGTGCTTCAGTGTTAGCAACGCCGATGCCTACCCTAACCCCATAATCCTAAAACTCCAATCCAATAGACCCCTAATTCTTTAAACTGGGAACAGATGACCTCTAAGTCGTTAAACTGGAAACAGATGACCCCTAAGTCGTTAAACTGGGAACGGGGGAAATTCCCTCATAGCAAATGATGATTCGCTCCTGATACCATATTCCAGTGTAGCGATGCTGATGCCAAACCAAAGCCAAAATCCCCAAATCCTGTCATGACAGATGATGATTCGCTCCTGGTACCATATTCCAGTGTAGCGATGCTGATGTCAACCCAATTCATATCAAATCAGCAAGACAAGCATCGACCGTCCAAGTCACAAAGAGGGCAGCACCGACCGTCCAAGTCGCAAAAAGGGCAGAACCAACCGTCCAAGTCGCAAAAAGGGCAGCACCGACCGTCCAAGTCGCAAAAAGGGCAGCACCGACCGTCCAAGTCACAAAAAGGGCAGAACCGACCGTCCAAGTCGTTAAAAGGGTAGAACCGACCGTCCAAGTCGCAAAAAGGGCAGCATCGACCGTCCACGTCGCTAAAAGGGCAGCACCGACCGTCCATGTCGCTAAAAGGGCAGCAATGACCTCCTCGTCGGAATAATGCTCCACCTCGGAATCAAGTCAACCAGACAATCCATCTCGGAGACAAGTCAAGCATCGACCGTTCATGTCGTAAAAAGGGTAGTGCAAGCTTCCCAAAAAGTGGGAACCGAATCAAGTCGCCTCCACGTGAAAGAAGATCCATCAATTTCATGCACACGACCCACGTATGCCTTGTGCATTTATTGATGGGGGGCAATTTGTTGGAGTAAAAATTTACACCTCGGTTGATCAATTCAAAATCAAAGTCAACCCCCAAGCCAGGTGGGCCCAAGCCCAGGTCAAGTAGGCCAATGCCCGGAGCGAGCCCGAACATGAAGCGGCCGGCCTCCCCCCATGCCAAAATTTTGTTGTATTTCTTGTATTTTATGTTATGAATAAATGTAAGAAAATGGGCATAAAGCCAAATTTTTATAAAGCCCATGGCTTATGTGTAAAAAGAAATGGCACATGAGCCATGGGATGAGCAAAATGCCATTTTGTAAAGCCCAAGAGGCTATATGTAAAGTGTATAGCCTATAAAGGCAAGGATAATGAAAATATCCCAACAACTTTTTCTCTCTCCAAAAGAACCAAGATCTGAGATCTTTCTCCTTCCTCAAGGTTCTAAAACCGTCTTCTTTCTTTTGAATTAAATCAAGAGTTTTACTTTTCCTTTTATAAAACTAATAGTTTTTCACCACAAAAACCCACAAAGGGGAACTCAGATTTTCCATCAGATCTCAAAAAGAATAGATTTTTAAAATCTCACATCTCTTGATCTTCAAGATCCTGTCAACAGAGGAGGAGGAAGGAGGCCCATCTCCGAAAACCCTATTTTTGGGAAGACCCAGGGCTCCAAAGAAGAACCCCTTTCATTAACTCCAAAATATCTTAGGAGTTTAACTCCACTCTAAATCCTCTTTTGGGATTTTAAATCCTATTTCTGGGGCTAAAATCCCATTTTCCTCGCCGGCGCTCAAGTGCCCGAGCGCCTAGCGCCCCAAGCGCTCAAGCGCCCAGCGCCCACGTGCCGGACACGTAGCGCGCTGGCGCTCGAACGCCTTGTGCTCAAGCGCCCAGCGCCCACGTGCCGGGCACGTGGTGCGCCTGCGCTCGAGCGCCTAGCATCCACATGTCGAACATGTGGTGCGCTAGTGCTTAAGCGCACAACGCCCACGTGTCGGACACGTGGTGCGCTAGCGCCTAAGTGCATAGCGCCTAAGTGCACAGCGCTCAAGCGCACAGTGCCCACATGTCGGACACGTGGTACGCTAGCGCCTATGCGTACAGCGCCCACGTGTCAGACACGTGGTGCGCTAGCGCTTAAGCGCATGGCACTCAAGTGCACAGCGCTTATCAAGAGGCCACCGAGCAGCAACCCTGCTCGGTCAATCCTTAGCAGACCACTCCATGCCCTCCCGCGCTAAGGATCAAAGCCCTCATCAAGAGGCCACGGAGCAGCTTCCCTGCTCGGTCCATCCTTGGCTGGTAATCTCTTACCCATGACGCCAAGGATCAAAACCTTCATCAAGAGGCCACCGAGCAGCTTCTCTGCTCGGTCCATCCTTAGCAGGCCAATCTATGCCCTCCCGCGCTAAGGATCAAAGCCCTCATCAAGAGGCCACCGAGTAATTTCCCTGCTCGGTCCATCCTTGGCAGGTAATCTCTTACCCATGACGCCAAGGATCAAAGCCCTCATCAAGAGGCCACCGAGAAACAACCCTGCTCGATTCATCCTTAGCAGGCCACTCCATACCCTCTAGCGCTAAAGATCAAAGCTCTCATCAAGAGGACACTGAGCAGCTTCCCTACTCGGTCCATCCTTGGCTGGTAATCTCTTACCCAACGACGCCAAGAATCAAAGCCCTCATCAAGAGCCCACCGATCAGCAACCCTGCTCGGTCCATCCTTAGCAGGCCACTCTATGCCCTCCCGCTAAGGATCAAAGCCCTCATCAAGAGGCCACCGAGCTGCTTCCCTGCTCGGTCCATCCTTAGCAGGCCACTCCATGTCCTTCCGTGCCGAGCAGCATTCCTGCTCGGTCCATCCTTAGCAGGCCACTCCATGCCCTCCCGCGCTAAAGATCAAAGCCCTCATCAAGAGGCCACCGAGCAGCTTCCCTGCTCGGTCCATCCTTGGCTGGTAATCTCTTACCCACGACTCCAAGGATCAAAGCCCTCATCAAGAGGCCACCGAGAAGAAACCCTGCTAGGTCCATCCTTAGCAGGCCACTCCAGGCCTTCCCGCGCTAAGGATCAAAGCGCTCATCAAGAGGCCATCGAGCATCTTCCTTACTCGGTCCATCCTTGGCTGGTAATCTCTTACCCAACGGCGCCAAGGATCAAAGCCCTCATCAAGAGGCCACCGAGCAGCAACCCTGCTTGGTCCATCCTTAGAAGGCCACTCCATGCCCTCCCTACTAAGGATCAAAGCCCTCATCAAGAGGCCGCCGAGCAGCTTCCCTGCTCGGTCCATCCTTAGCAGGCTACTCCATGCCCTCCCGTGCTAAGGATCAAAGCACTCATCAAGAGGCCACCGAGTAGCTTCCCTGCTCAGTCCATCCTTGACTGGTAATCTCTTACCCACGACGTCAAGGATTAAAGCCCTCATCAAGAGGCCACCGAGCAGCAACCCTGCTCGGTCCATCCTTAGCTGGTAATCTCTTACCCAACGACGCCAAGGATCAAAGCCCTCATCAAGAGGCCATCGAGCAGCTTCCCTGCTCGGTCCATCCTTAGCAGGCCACTCCATGCCCTCCCTGCTAAGGATCAAAGCCCTTATCAAGAGGCCACTGAGCAGCTTCCCTGCTCGGTCCATCCTTGGCTGGTAATCTCTTACCCAGGATGCCAAGGATCAAAGCCTTCATCAAGAGGCCACCGAGCAGCAACCCTGCTCGGTCCATCCTTAGCAGGCCACTTCATGCCCTCCCACGCTAAGGATCAAAGCCCTCATCAAGAGGCCACCGAGCAGCTTCCCTGCTCGTTCCATCCTTGGCCGGTAATCTCTTACCCACGACGCCAAGTATCAAAGCCCTCATCAAGAGGCCACCGAGCAGCTTCCCTGCTCGGTCCATCCTTAGCAGGCCACTCCATGCCCTCCCGCGCTACGGATCAAAACCTTCATCAAGAGGCCACCGAGAAGCTTCCCTATTCGGTCCATCCTTGGCTAATAATCTCTTACCCAACGACGCCAAGGATCAAAGCCCTCATCAAGAAGCCACCGAGCAGCTTCCTTGCTCGGTCCATTCTTGGCAGGCCACTCCATACCCTCCCGCGCTAAGGATCAAAGCCCTCCTCAAGAGGCCACCGAGCAACTTCCCTGCTCGGTCCATCCTTAGCAGGCCACTCCATGCCCTCTCGCGCTAAGGATCAAAGCCTTCATCAAGAGGCCACCGAGCAGCAACCCTGCTCGGTCCATCCTTAGCAGGCCACACCATGCCCTCCCACGCTAAGGGTCAAAGCCCTCATCAAGAGGTCACCGAGCAGCTTCCCTGCTCGGTCCATCCTTGGCTGGTAATCTCATACCCAACGACGCCAAGGATCAAAGCCCTCATCAAGAGGCCACCGAGCAGCTTCCCTGCTCGGTCCATCCTTGGCTGGTAATCTCTTACCCAACGACGTCAAGGATCAAAGCCTTCATCAAGAGGCCACCGAGCAGCTTCCCTGCTCGGTCCATCTTTAGCAGGCTACTCCATGCCCTCCCCGCTAAGGATCAAAGCCCTCATCAAGAGGCCACCGAGCAGCTTCCCTGCTCGATCCATCCTTGGCTGGTAATCTCTTACCCAACGACGCCAAGGATCAAAGCCCTCATCAAGAGGATACCGAGCAGCTTCCTTGCTCGGTCCATCCTTAGCAGGCCACTCTATGCCCTCCCGCGCTAAGGATCAAAGCCCTCATCAAGAGGCCACCGAGCAGCTTCCCTGCTCGGTTCATCCTTGACTGGTAATCTCTTACCCAACGACGCCAAGGATCAAAGCCCTCATCAAGAGGCCACCAAACAGCTTCCCTGCTCGGTCCATCCTTAGCAGGCCACTCCATGCTCTCCCGCGCTGAGGATCAAAGCCCTCATCAAGAGGCCACCGAGCAGCTTCCCTGCTCGGTCCATCCTTGGCTGGTAATCTTTTATCCAACGACGCCAAGGATCAAAGCCCTCATCAAGAGGCCACCGAGCAGCTTCCCTGCTCGGTCCATCCTTAGCAGACCACGCCATGCCCTCCCGCGCTAAGGATTAAAGCCCTCATCAAGAGGCCATCGAGCAGCTTCCCTGCTCGGTCCATCCTTGGCTGGTAATCTCTTACCCAACGACGCCAAGGATCAAAGCCCTCATCACGAGGCGACCGGGCACCCTCATGCTCAGTTCATCCTGGCGGGCAGCTTCCTGTCCCACGACGCCAAGGATCGAAAGCCCTCATCACGAGGCGGCCGGGACCCTCATGCTCGGTTCATCCTGGCGGGCAGCTTCCTGCCCCTCGACACCAAGGATTGAAAGCCCTCATTACGAGGCGACCGGGCATCCTCATGCCCCGTTCATCCTGGCGGGCAGCTTCCTGTCCTACTACGCCAAGGATCGAAAGCCCTCATCATGAGGCGACCGGGCACCCTCACGCTCGGTTCATCCTACCAGGCAGCTTCCTGTCTCACGACGCCAAGGATCGAAAGCCCTCATCACGAAGCGACCGGGCGTTCTCTTGCTCGGTCCATCCACTCCAGATAGCTTCCTTCCATACAAAGAGATGGATCAAAGCCCTCGTTACGAAGCCTCTAGACATCTTCACGCTCGGTCTCAACGGTGGATCCCTGAGCCTCGCACTGAACCAGCTGGCAAGCCTCTGCCAGACGCATGCACCCAAAGAAGGAAAGCTCCTAACATGGCTCAAGTAAATAAATAGGAGAGCTCGAGTTCGGTCGATAGCCAGCCCTAACAGAAGAAACGACGCCTCCATTCGTTCTTGGGCAATCGACATCATGATTCTCGGTACCAAACCAAGCAGAAGATTCTCCGCATAGTCCACTCTCGACCCGACCCATAAATAGGTCGGAACGAGAGTGGGGGGCTAATGATGATGCTCAAAAGTGGTATTTCCTAAGATCACGACACGTGGCGACTAACGTGTCCCATGGCTCACAGGAAGGGAGCGACAACGTACATTGGAAGCACGCCCTGGTCCTTCAGCCCGAGGATATTTCCGACCTTCAGTAGCCGTCCAAACCACTCCTATGTCCGCCTTACAAACAGTCGTCGGCTCTCCTCCGAGCCCTCTGCACAATGGGCCTCCTCGGCCCTCCCAGCTCGCCTCCGAGCTATCGAGGAACCAAGCCTGCTCGGCCTCCCGCTCGTTCCCGAGCCTCCCGCTGAGCTTATCTTCCTCGGTCTCACCGACCGACCTACAGCACCGATCACAGGCGCCTCCGCCACGGCTCCATGAATCTCGCCAGACGCGAGATATCCGCCGCCCATAATCCCGCGTTCCACGCCATCACGATCCCCCATTAACTAGCATATCTCGTCATTGATGGGGAATACTGCCTATCACGCGGATGTGTTAGCTTGGACACTAGCAGACATGCCCGGGATCGACCCCGGGGTGATCTCCCACAAGCTCGGGGTCGACCCAAAAGCCAAACCAATCCGACAAAAGAAAAGAAGTTTCGCACCAATGAAACAAAAGACGACAGAAAAGGAAGTGGACCGACTGCTCGCAGCTGACTTCATCATGAACCTGGACTACTCGGATTGGCTGGCGAACGTGGTCATTATCAAGAAAGCGAACGGAAAATGGCGCATGTGCGTCAGTTTCACTAACCTAAACAAGGTTTGCCTCAAAGACAACTACCCACTTTCTCGGATAGATCTTCTAGTAGACAGCTCGATCGGTCACGAATTACTAAGCTTCATGGACGCTTTCTCCAGTTATAATCAGATATGGATGAACCCGGCCAATGAAGAGCTGACCGCCTTCACCACGGATCGGGGAGTATATTGTTACAGGATAATGCCCTTCGGACTCAAGAACGTCGGAACCACGTACCAGCGACTGGTCAACAAATTGTTCAAACCAAAAATTGGGAAAAACATAGAAGTCTATGTCGACGACATGCTCGTGAAATCCGCCTCATTAGCCGGACACACTACAGACCTCGGCGAAACATTCGACATCCTGCGGAAATATAAGATGAAGCTGAATCCAGCTAAATGTGCGTTCGACGTCACAAGCGGGAAATTCCTTGGATTCATGGTTACCCACCGTAGAATCGAGGTGAACCCAGAGAAAATCAGCACCATCATCAACATAGCGATGCCCAAGAGCAATGTCGATATCATGCGACTCACCGGTAGGGTGACTGCATTGAGTCACTTTATGTCCAGATCCGGAGAAAAGTGCATCCTTTTCTTCAGTTCCCTAAGGAAAATCTCCAGGTTCGAATGGTCCGAGGAATGCCAAAACGCTTTTGAACAACTCAAGGCACATCTGGCGACCCCACCACTTCTCACCTGACCGGTCGAAGGCGATGAACTGTTACTATATCTAGACGTATTCGATCAAGCTGCCGGCTCAGTGCTCATCAGAGAATTCGAAGGCGCACAGAGACCGGTCTACTACGTGAGCCATGTTTTCAAGGAAGCAGAAACCAGATACCCGGCCATAGAAAAAATAGTCCTTGCGCTTGTCGTCGCCTTCAGGAAACTACGACACTATTTCCAGGCACACAAGATCCTCATCCTCAATGAACGACCTTTAGGGAATATCCTCGCCTCCGCCGAATCGTTGGGCCGCTTAGAGAAATGGAGGTGGGAGCTGTTCCAATTCGACATCAAATACCGACCCAGACAGGCCATCAAAGCACAGGCCTTAGCCGATTTCGTTGTCGAGTGCACCATTCCCAATAAGGAAGGACGACAACACAGCGCCCCGACCTACGACCCTCGGTCGAGGAGGTGCCCGACCCAATCCCGGACTGGGTACTCTATGTGGACGGATCCTCCATAGAGGAAGGGAGTGTGTCCGACCTGATCATCCGCGGCCCAAATGAAAGCGGAAATGGAGTACTTTCTGAGACTTGGTTTCAAGGCATCGAACAACGCCGTAGAGTACGAGGCCTTATTGACCGGGCTACGAATCGCCTCCGGAGTGGGGCTGAAGACCATCCGGATACGCAGCGACTCTGTGCTGGTCGTTGGCTAAGTAACCGGGCATTTCGAAACCCGGGAACCACTAATGATAAAATATCTGGCGGAGGTAAGAAGGTTTCGGAAAAATTTCGACGTGGTTCAAGTGGAGCAGATTCTCAGAACTTTGAACACCAAGGTCGATGCCCTCAGCAAACCCGCCTCTTCCTATTCGGCCAATCACAAGAGATATATCCTCTTCGAAGTCCTACTGCGACCCAGCATGGAAGATGGAGAGGCAACACTCCAAATCTACACAACTCGAGGAGATGTCCTGGATTGGAGAAAGCCCATTGTAGAATTTCTGAAGTACTTCCGAAAGACCGGGTCGAGGCTTGTCGGCTTCGAGCAAAAGCTCGCCATTTCGTATGGAGCAAAGAAAACCTATACAAGAAGCCGTAGACTCAACTTCTGATCCAATGAGTCGATCCCCATGAAGCAGACTACGTCTTACGATAAATACATGAAGGGGTCGGAGGGCGCATCAAGGGGCCCGCAGCCTGGTCCAAAAGACATTGTTCCAGGGGTACTATTTGCCGGGAATACACCAAGATACCAAGAAATTGGTCAAAAGGTGCAAGAGCTGCCAACTCTTCGGCATCATCCCTCATCTCCTCGCCACCGAACTAACGCCACTGAGTTCCCTTTGGCCATTTGCGCAGTGAGGGATGGATATGGTGGACAAGCTCCCCACCGGCACGGGTGGACACAGGTACATTCTTGTCTTTATAGACTACTTCACAAAGTGGATTGAAGTCGTACCGATCAGGAAACCGGACGCCGCCTCTACGATAAAATTCCTGCATAACAACATAATCTTCCGATTCAGAATCCCAAGATGCATCGTCACCGACCATGGAACCAACTTCGAGAATGACAAAATCAAAGAATTTTGCAATGACTATCACATATTGATGAAGTTCGCCCGGTCGCATATCCCCAATGCAACGGGCAAGCAGAAATAGCGAACCGAAGCGTCATTCAGGGGCTCCGAGCCCGCCTGGAGGGAAGGAAAGGCGGCTGGGTCGAGAAACCGCCTCAGGTACTGTGGGCACTGCGGATGTCGAGAAAAACACCCATGGGAGAAACCCCGTTCAGCCTCTGCTACTGTACCGAGACAATGATCCCCGCAGAAATTAGGTTGCCCAGTTATCGGGTCGAGCACTTTGAAGACGAGGCTAACACCTTGGCGCTAGGAAGCAACTTGGACATCTTGTTTGAAAAAAGAGATCGGGCGCAAATCAGAATAGCCGCCTACCAGCAGCAAACCGCCCGCTATTACAACACCTGAGTTAAACACCGAGCCTTCAAGACATGAGACCTGGTCTTACGACGAAATGAATTCATAGACCAAGGGAAGCAACATAAGTTCTCCCTGAAGTGGGACGGGTCGTTCCTCGTGACAGAGGCATTGCCCGGTGGAGCTACCGCCTCCAAGACTCCAAAGGGCATAATTTTTCTCAGCCATATAACGCCGAAAAATTTAAGTTGTACAGATAAACATGTACCCCCTTTTCGAATAATGCAATTCCCTTCCGCATCGACTAAATTTTCCAAGCCGAGTCCTCACGCAAAATAGACTTCTGCACCGACCTAAGGCCCCAACCCTTCCTTCCTTTCCTCGGCCTTGAGCTAGGGGGCAGAAAGGAGGCACGGGTCGGCCAGTGCACAAAAGTAAACATAAAAAGGGGGGAAAGAGATAACACACCATAATCTTGACCAAAAGGAAATTTATTTATACTTTATTCGGACGTATTCTTGGCTCTGCAGCCTTACAACCATTACAGCAAAGGAGGAAGAGAATTAAGAAAATATTGACGATGATACTCAGAAGATAGCTCCTCCAGCCGAGCCCAGGCAACCTCTGCCCGCTCCCTCTGACGGTACCCATGGACCCTAGAAGCTATGGATTCGCCGGGGTCCCCAACCACCGAACACGACGCCACGACCAATCTCTGTTGGAAACATTCGAAAAGATTGTCCACTGAGCGATCTCGTCTGCTCTTCGTGATCAGGCCAAGCTCGTAGGCCTATGCATCTTATCAAATGCCTCATCCATCGTTGTCACACCCCGCTTCCCAGTATACGAGCAGAGGATGTGACGAGGCCGCTACGTATTTACTCAGAAGTAAACATGCTAAGCGTATCTAAACAATATAAAGTAAAAGTACACAAGAGACAAGATGTAAATGAACACCAACTTTATTTATTAACATTCTTTTTACAATACAATGAAAAGTAAATACATGGAATGAAAGCAATGCCTAAACAGTGGCATAACAGAAATGAAAATGTAATAAGTACAAGTGGCTATAACTCTTGGTCTTCGGTGTACTGCTCACAAGCCTGCTCCAAATGCTCCTGACTGGTCTCGTACTCCTCAGCGTCGGGTCCTCCTGACAACATTCCAAAGAAGAAGAGAAATAGGAATGTCGTCAGCGAACAATCGCTCGGTAAGTCCCAAAGATGAGGGAGAAGTAGAAAAGATAGAGAGAGTATAGTTTTATAATGTTTTATTATAATGTTAGCGCAATTGTTTGTAGCTTAGTACAGAAAATGCCAGTGTATACGAGAGGAGTCCAACTTACACCACGGAACAACGGTATAGATGTAATACGTCTTAAGTGACCACCCCGTGCCACCTTTAACATGTTCCGTACCAGTCTACCCCTTTATAACCCCGTAGTTTTTATGTATTGATTGTATTGATTGTATGGATTGTATTGTCTTGTCTTGTATTATAAATTGTATAGATGGATGACTTGTCGAGACCATGATATCAGTAAATGGATATAACTAGAGGATCATGTAAATGGATGTATATCCATGGATCGGTTCAGTCAAGTTGTATAGATTGAATAGATTGAGTATATGGATTCATATTGAATTGTGGTTTCATACTTGAATCACATTCAAGTCGGATTGATTATATTTAGACTCAGTCTGAGTCAGACAATTAGAAAATAAATTGAATCCTGAATTAGGTTTTGGTGTTATCAGTAACTGTTGTATATGGACGGCAGGATTTATGACTTTTTCCAAGACAATTACCGTATTGATAACACCGTTTGTTAAGTTGTCTACCTTAAATAGGCAAGCATCCTTATCTCCGGCTCCCTGAGGCTCAAAAGACTGGCCCTGCTTAAACCTATGTTTACTAGGGTTCTTATTGTAATTTAATATAACTTGAGGGGGGTTTATGTAAAATAGTTTTGTTATATTTTCAAAATACACATCAAGTATTTAATTATCGTCTTTAGAGTTTTCGTAGATGTTTTTTTTATTCAATATGAAATTTCTAATGAGTATGACCTAGATGGTAAAGTATAAGGTATTTGTTTGAAATATTGGTATTGTAAGGTATTTTCTTGTAAATGGGATGTTTTTATTGAATTTTGGAAATATGGAATATTATAAATATTAAAAATAGATATTTTGAAATTAATTACATATATATTTATTTATTAAAAATATAAGTTTTGTTTATAATAGAAATCATATTTTTCTAAGGAAAAATGTATTAAAATCTTTCGAGATCGTATGCTCCGTGAGGAGGTCTGCATCTCGCTCTACTGGGTCCGAGGATGTGCGATAATCCGCACCATCCCGAACGGGGTCCTCAAAATGGGTTGTAGAGACACAATTGCAAAGATTTGTTAAATACACTTCTTATAGAAAAAGGTTTTATAACTTGAAGGTAGTTATATGTAAAGTCGTATTTTTCCAAATCTATATTCCCAAATTCTATCGTGCTATGTTAGATATGTGTGTTGTGAGGAGGTATGTCATTACCTCGTGAGTTTTCTAAGGTAATACGGTTTAAAAAGTTTAAGCATGTCGAAATGAAACATGAAGGTATTTTAATGTAAAAGTGAAATAAAACTCGCTAGGGTTATAATTTTGATGTCAACCTTATTCTACTATCTTTGTTAATGATTACTAAACGATATATCAAAAGTTGTAGGTTTGTTAATAAGAAAAGGTTGTATTTTTAAAAGAAAAGAGAACCGGAAGCCGAATAACTCCGCTTCCGATACATTTTAATAATGAATAGTTTGGGAATAGCAAGAGAGAGAGAGAATGGGGACTTACTGGTTTGTTGGACTAGAGGAGAGGGGGTCCTAAAGAAACCTTCGGGGCGTCGTTTCGTCGCCGGAATCTTCTCGTATCGTTGCCGGAACTTCGTCGGAGTTTCGTTCTTCGCTAACTCCACTTGTACACTAAAAGGACTTGGAATTTTTATAGAGTTTTTGTAGGAAATTTCAGTGTGAAGGGGTGAAAATAGAGTGGGTATTTATAGGGAAAATTAGGGTTTAGGGTATGATAAATTTGAGAATTAAATGCATTAAAACATGTAGTAATGCTAAATTTTAATTCTCTGGAAAATGCAGGGAAAACAAACAGATAGGGGTTAAAGAGGGGAGTCCAAGGGTTGCAGGGATCCAAAAAAAATCGGGTTTTGGCTTGGTTAGACCAGTGGCATTGGGCAATGGCTTGATCTCGCCGGTCGGATCCGACGGTCTGGATTGGGGCCACGTGTCTATGACGCTTCAACTAGCCTATTGCACATGTTTGATTATTCTGTATCTTATCCTATTACGTGTAGTGCACGTGCAAACTCTTGAGTTTCTAAAAGATTAAAAGAATTTAAAATAAAAAAATATATGGTTGATGGGATTTGAACTCTGTTGCTTTGGTTCAGCAGTGCAAGGTCTTACCAGTGAGCTACAAGCTCTTTCTTGCTGTTCAAAAGCGAATTAAACTTATAACTTATGCTCAGGCTCAAGTACCCATTTCTGTATTTTTGAAAAAAATGTACAAAAAGTTTAGGCTTGTTACATTCTACCCTCCTTATAAAAATTTCGTCCTCGAAATTTGTAAAAAGTAAAGTGTAACGGATTCAAGGAAAGTTTGATGATAGAAGTACTGATAGTGTATGATAAATAACAAAGTGGTATAAGGGTTTGAAAAGGTTGAAGAGAATTACCAGTGTTACCTTGGTCTACAGCCTCTGTTTCTACGGCTGCTAGTGTTAAAGCCTGACGCCGTGGTTCATTCCTCCTAACCGGAGGCACATTCTTCTGTCCTTGGGGCATGTTTCTCTGCCCTCGAGGCATGTTCCTCAGAGCCTGATGGACTTGGCGATTAGACTGTGCGAAAGGTGGAGCTGGGAGTGTTAGACGAGGTGCAGGAACCTGGATAGTTGGCTGCTGCGGGTAGTTGGTGGGTGTGTGAGTTGGGTTGCGTCTATAAGGACAGTTTCCAATTCCGTGATTGGATGCGTCACAAACTAAGCACAAGCCTTTTGCGTGCCTACAGTCCTTCCACATATGTCCTTCCCTCTCGCAATAAAAGAAAAAATCGGGACTCGACTGGTTATCTGTTACTTCCGGTCTCCTCGGTTCAACCGTTAACCTTGAAGAGGCTCCTCCTGCCGTCTGAGTGGTAGGGCGCTTCACTCCGGTAGATTGAGGTCTACCCTTCCTCTTCACCACTGCCTCGTATCTTTGGGCAGCCTTCAAAGCCAAATCATGGGTTGGGAAATCTCCTATGGCTAATGCAGCCTGGATCTCTGGATCTAACCCTTGTTGAAATTGACGGGCTCCGATCTCATCCGTCGGTATCAAGTGTGCCGCAAATCGACTGAGCATAGTGAACTCAACATCATATTCATCTATTGATTTGGTCCACATTGAACCTTGTTGCAGATGGATGAACTGTTGTTCCATATCAAAGCGGGCAGTCTCAGGGAAGTACTTTGCATTGAACATGTCACGGAAAGTCTTCCATTCGATGGGTTGATCAAGACGGCTTTCTTCCGTCTTTCACCAAACCCGTGCATTGTCCGTGAGCTGCAACTTCACAACACGAACCCAAGCTGTCTCTGGCACTTGTGCCGCTGCCAGGTTATCTTCAATGTTTTGAGCCTATTCCTCAGCTTCTAGAGAGCTCTCTTTTCCTGAGAATTACTTGGGGTGCAAGGCCCTGAATTACTTCACCCTAGGTGCTTCTGCCTCTGGTCGGTTCATCAGGATAGCAGTCTGCTGCTGTTGTCTTTCTAGGAGGTTGCGGATCGCCTCAAGAAAAACCGTATGCTCGTTGATCGGAGCAGCTACGGCAGGTGTGAGTGTTAGTGGTGGGGGAGTGTTGTTGACATTCGTGGTGGTGTTGTTTGGGGAATCCATAACCTTGAAAGAAAAATTTGGGTTAAGACAGATTCAAAGTATATGGAATTGTAAGATTTAAGGAATATGAATTGTAAAGAATGTTTTTAGTTGTTGGTTCTTGTGTTATATTGCTTAGGTTGTCCACGCAGAACTGACCTGTATGTCCATACAGAGCTGACCTGTATGTCCACACAGAACGGACCTGCATGTCCATACAGAGCGGACCTGCATATCCATACAGAGCTGATCCACATGGCAGGGTTCTACGCAGAACTGACCTGCATGGGCCACCAACAAAACTTGTCATGTCCTGCTTCCCAGTATACGGGCAGAGGACATGACGATGCCGCTACATATTTACTTAGAAGTAAACACGCTAAGCATATCTAAATAATATAAAGTAAAAGTACACAAGAGACAAGATGTAAATGAACAGCAATTTTATTTATTAACATTCTTTTTACAATACAATGAAAAGTAAATATATGGAATGAAAGTAATGCCTAAACAATGGCATAACAGAAATAAAAATGGAATAAGTACAAGTGGCTACAGCTCTGTGTCTTCGGTGTACCGCTCATGAGCTTACTCCAAATACTCCTGACTGGTCTCGTACTCCTCAGCGTCGGGTCCTCCTGACAATATTCCAAAGAAGAAGAGAAATAGGAATGTCGTCAGCGAACAATCGCTCGGTAAGTCCCAAAGATGAGGGAGAAGTAGAAAGGACAGAGAGAGAGCATAATTTTATAATATTTTATTATAATGTTAGCGCAATTGTTTGTACCTTGGTACAGAAAATGCCAGTGTATACGAGAGGAGTCCAACTTACATCATGGACTTTGGTAACCCGTAGTATAAGGCTCCGTCGATAATACCACGGAACAACGGCATGGATATAATTACGTCTTAAGTGACCACCTCGTGCCACCTTTAACATGTTCCGTACCAGTCTACCCCTTTATAACCCCGTAGTTTTTATGTATTGATTGAATTGATTGTATGGATTGTATTGTCTTGTCTTGTATTATAAACTGTATAGATGGATGACTTACCGAGACCATGATATCAGTAAATGGATGTAACTGGAGGATCATGTAAATAGATGTATATCCATGGTTCGGTTCAGTCAAGTTGTATAGATTGAATAGATTGAGTATATGGATTCATATTGAATTGTGGTTTCATACTTGAATCACATTCAAGTAAGATTGATTATATTTAGACCCAGTTTGAGTCAGACAATTAGAAAATAAATTAAATTCTGAATTAGGTTTTGGTGTTATCGGTAATTGCTGTACATGGACGGCAGGATTTGTGTCTTTTTCCAAGACAATTACCGTATTGATAACACCATTTGTTAAGTTGTCTACTTTAAATAGGCAAGCACTCTTATCTCCGGCTTCCTGAGACTCAAGAGACTGGTCCCGCTTAAACCTATGTTTACTAGGGTCCTTATTGTAATTTAATATAACTTGAGAGGATTTTATGTAAAATAATTTTGTTATATTTTCAAAATACACCTCAAGTATTTAATTATCGTCTTTAGAGTTTTCGTAGATGTTTCTTTTATTCAATATGAAATTTCTAATGAGTATGACCTAGATGGTACGTAAAGTATAAGGCATTTGTTTGAAATATTGGTATGTATGGTATTTTCTTATAAATGGGATGTTTTTCTTGAATTTTGGAAATGTGAAATATTATAAATATTAAAAATATATATTTTGATATTAATTACATATATATTTATTTATTAAAAATATAAGTTTTGTTTATAATAGAAATCACATTTTTTTAAAGAAAAATGTATTAAAAATCTTTCGAGATCGTATGCTCCGTGAGGAGGTCTGCATCTCGCTCTACTAGGTCTGAGAATGTGCGATAATCCGCACCATCCTGAACGGGGTCCCCAAAATCGGTTGTAGAGATGCAATTGCAAAGATTTGTTAAATACACTTTTTATAGAAAAATGTTTTATAAGTTGAAGGTAGTTATATGTAAAGTCGTATTTTTCCAAATCTATGTTCCCAAATTCTATCGTGCTATATTAGATATGTGTGTTGTGAGGAGATAGGTCATTATCTCGTGAGTTTTCTAAGGTAATACGGTTAAAAAGTTTAAGCATGTCGAAATGAAAGATGAAGCTATTTTAATGTAAAAGTGAAATAAAACTTGCTACGGTTATCATTTTGATGGCAAACTTGTTCTATTGTCTTTGTTAATAATTACTAAACAATATATCAAAAGTTGTAGGTTTGTTATTAAAAAAAAAGTTGTATTTTTAAAAGAAAAGAGAATCGGAAGCCGAATAACTCCGCTTCCGACACATTTTAAAAATGAATAGTTTGGAAATAGCAAAAGAGAGAGAAGGGGGACGTACTGGTTTGTTGGACTAGAGGAGAGAGAGGGGGTCCTAAAGAAACCTTCGAGGCATCGTTTCGTCCCCGGAATCTCCTCATATCATTGCCAGAACTTCGTCGGAGTTTCGACCTTCGCTAATTCCACTTGTACACTAAAAGGACTTGGAATTTTTGTAGAGTTTTTGTAGAAAATTTTAGTGTGAAGGGGTGTAAAAATAGAGTGGGTATTTATAGGGAAAATTTGGGTTTAGGGTGTGATAAATTTGAGAATTAAAATGCATTAAAATATGGAGTAATGCTAAATTTTAATTCTCTGGAAAATGCAGGGAAAAACAAATAGATATGGGTTAAAGAGGAGAGTCAAAGGGTTGCAGGGATCCAAAAAAATCGGGTTTGGGCTTGGTTGGATCGGCGGTGCTGGGCTATGGATTGATCTCGCCGGTCGGATCCAAGGGGTTAGGGTCTGGATTGGGGGCACGTGTCCTTGACGCTTCAACTAGCCTATTGCACATGTTTGATTATTCTATAACTTACCCTATTACATGTAGTGTACGTGCAAACTCTTGGGCTTCTAAAAGATTAAAACAATTTAAAATAAAAAGAATATGTGGCTGATGGGATTTGAACTCTATTGTTTTGGTTCAGCAGTGCAAGATCTTACCAGTGAGCTACAAGCTCTTTCTTGCTATTCAAAAGCAAATTAAACTTATAACTTGTGCTCAGGCTCAAGTACCCCTTTCTGTATTTTTGAAAAAAATGTACAGAAAGTTTAGGGCTGTTACAATAACCTGCGGGGACAGAGCATTATTAAGACCCAGGGAAGACCTCCATATTGCATAGATTAGCACTTGCAGGAGTGGAGATCGTTGGGAAAGTAGACGCCCGCGATGGCCCTTCAAACGGTCTATCACGGCCTCATACATCGCCTCGGAACGATCGAAATCATAGAAATACACGTCGTCCCGAGATACGATCTCCCTGATGGTGTATGCGCGGCCTGTCATCTGGAAAAAACGTAACAGCTAGGAGGAAGTCAATGCGGGTATCCAAAGGTGTGACCATACTTTCGATATTTATAGCCTCAACAAAAATCTTCCAATGGCCGAGATCTTCTCACGCCACAACACAGATCACGGAATATCACACTTTCCCGATAAGGCGGGGCCACGTAGCATCCGATTAGTGGTCGCTTCCTTTCCATACGGGTCAAGAAAGGTTGAACGACATTCCCAGGAAAACCATAGAATCAGGAAAGCCCTCATCAAGAAGCTGCCGAGTAGTTTCCTGCTCGACTCATCCGCTGAAGGTAGCTTCCTGCCCGGCCACTCTACGGATCCAAAGCCCTCGTCTATAGGTGGTCGAGCAGTTTCCTGCTCGGTTTATCCGCTGAAGGCAGCTTCCTGCCCAGCCACTCTGCGGATCTAAAGGCCTCGTTAAGAGGCGGATGAGCAGTTTTCTACTCGGCTCATCCGCTAAAGGCAGCTTCCGGCCATTCTGCGGATCCAAAGCTCTCATCTAGAGGCGGTCGAATAGTTTCCTGCTCGACTCATCCGCTAAAGGCAGCTTTCTGCCTGGCCACTCTACGGATCCTAAGCCATCGTCTAGAGGCGGCCGAGTAGTTTCCTGCTTGGACCTTTCAAGGTCTAATGAAAGGGCGTCGACCAACCCATACTTGGCGTTCGCTCGATTCATACACAGCGCTCAATCGTCACCTCGACTTCGGGGTGAGGATAGACACCGGCCTACCTATACTTGGCGTTCACTCGATTCATACACGGCTCTCGATTGTTACCTCGACTCCGGGGTGAGGAAGGACGCCGACCTACCTTTACTTGGCGTTCGCTCGATTCATACGCGGCTCTTGATCGTGACCTCAACTCTGGGGTGAGGAAGGACGCCGGCCTACCTATACTGGGCTTTCGCTCGCTCTTACGTCACGCTCGCTCAGCACTCGACACTCGACTTTACATATACTGGACATCCACGAGACACCGACCTATCTACACTTGCAAAAATAAAAACGCTCTGTAGGAGAGCTAAAAACCCTTTATTTATATTCAATACTATATACAAGGTACTATGGACTTCCCAGCCTTATAAAATGTCCGGAGGCTTATGAAATTTAAAGAGACGGGAGTGGCTCAAACCGTCTTCTCGGCCGCCACTTTTCCTGTTTCGGCGCTTCTGCCAGGGAATACGATGGCGACCTCCGGCTCGGCGTTTCCGCTCGTCGCCTGGCCTCCCCCAGCCGGCTCGATGACGCCCCCCTGTGGCACTTCTTCAGCAAGTGGATACCTTGCGCGAAGCTCCGATCATCAAACCCGGGCAGAGCTTCCTTGACGGCGTCGAGGGCGTTATGCCACCCGACGGCCGCGGAATCGGCAAGGTCGATATAGAACTGATCGGAAGCCTTATACTCCTCCACGGCCATTTCCGCCCTACTCTCCGCAAGCTTCGCCGCCTCATAGGACTGCCCGGGCATCTCTTTTGAACTAGTCCCTTTGCCTTTTCATGGCGTCGAAGAGCCCATTGGCCTTCTCCATCTGGGCCTAGATATCCCGGTTAGAGTCGGTCAGGAACCGATGGGGCTTCTTTAGTTTAGCAACCATCAGGCCCTCTGCGAACAACCTCGAGTCGAGAAGGGCCGTCTTTTCTTCAGCCTGCCGGGCGAGGAGCTCTTTCTCTCGCGAGGAAGATTCGCCCGCCTTCTCCATCGCTGGGGTCACCTCCTCGGACTCCATTGCGGCGAGCAGGACGTAATGCTGGAGGAGCTGAGGAAAACGGGAACCGTGTTAAGGGCTAAAACATGGTAAAGCATAGTAAAAAACACTTGGAGAAATTTTTTGAGAATTACCGACCTGAATGGCCTCCTGAGCTATCGACGTGTAACATTTCAGAAAAATAAAATATTATTTTTGGAATTTAAATAAATAAATAATAAATTTCATGAATATTATAAAGATATAGAAATTGGTTTCAATGAAGTAGTATGACTATATACTTATAGTTTGAAGAATAATTGAAAATTTTATATGAATTATTGATTTTAAAAGAATTTATATGATTTGGATATTATAAATTATTATACAATTAATTTTATGCAAGTTAATGCTAAACTTGATTAATATGTCGCTAATTATGCATTGATCTTTTTTATGTGCATGGCATGCAACAAAATATGTTGCAAAACACTTCTTGCATATTTTGAACCATTCTTCATTTGCACTTATATATGGTTTTTTTTATAAAAGAAAAAGATAAAGAAAAGAGAAGATATTTATAAGAGAGTGAGGATGGGGGCATGGGAGCAAGAGAGAGAGGGGGGGAGAGGAGTGGAGAATGTTCCACACACTCTCTCATTCCCTTCATCATTTCCACACCTCCTTATTTCTCTCCTTCATGCTCCATCACCCCCTCTACCACCACAAACCACCTCCAAATTTCCACCAAAACACCATGCCACTTTCACAAAAATCATTTCTTACCTCACTACAAACCCCATCATAGGATAAATTTGAGACTTTGAACACTTTGGATCAGCTAGGGTTTTCTTAACTTGCTCCATGAGGTAAATCCTACACTTTTAGCTAAGTTATTAGCTTTCCTATCCTACTATAGTGCATTAGAGTTAAACTTGTATAGATTAGTGATGTTAGAATTTTCCAAGATGAGGTTAGGGGATATTTTGTATTGCAAAGGTGTATTGAGGTGTAATTAGTGACCACAACCCCTGTAGTGTTAGTATTATGGACAAAACCAGAGACTAAACCCCAAGATTTAAACTTTAGATTTGCCGATATCGGATTTTGTGGGATTATGATGATATTTAGGGTTCTGCTATGACCTGGAGGACCTGAAAATATTTAGCAATCACAGAGAGTCGTGTAGGTGACCTAAAAGCTAACCCTAAAACCTGAGACCCCCATTCCATTTCTTGGCCGCAAAAAAATGAGTTTCGTGTGAAACGTCAAACGACCGAGTTGTTGTTATTCTTGTACATTGACGTCAAGAGTTGTTGTTATTCTTGTATGCGTAGACCATAGGTTCTAACCTATGTGTGTTTCGTGTGCCGCTTTGGTTTTCGTATTCGATTCGTGTTTACGATACGACATGTTTAAACTGTAGGTACCTTCACGTGGACTTAGGGACGACAAGGAAAAGCAAGGCGTCATCGACTTCGGCAAGCGAGGATCAAAGATGAGTAGATGTATATCTATAGGGGCAGTCGAGTGGTTGGCGTATAGCACCCCCGCAACCGTAGAATAGGATATTATTTATATTATATATATAGTAATGTGACATATGGATTAGTTAGCAGATAGGATTCTAGGAGACCTTAGGTTAGATTATGCATACTCATAGGAAGGTCTACCCCTAGCGTTATTTCCTTAGTTGGGAGTCGTTAGTTTTATTTTGTTGCGCACACACACACTCTTGATATAATATGTGTGTATATGTATATATATGTGTGTATGTGTGCGTGCGTGCGTGCGTGTGTGTGTATGTGTTGATATATGTATGTATGTATGTATACACACACACACACACGTGTAAGATGAGGATATAATATGTTATATGGATATGAGTCGATACGATCGAACATGATGTCAAGAGATTGTGATATGTGATTTGAGACGAGACATCATTTATGATGCGATATATTAGTTGGGCGTTATACACATAACATGCGATAACATGTGACTTGATGATATAATAGATTATGCGTGACTTTAAATCCGTACCCCTGATTATGATGTTGTACGATAGATGATACCGTACGAATTATGATATATATGATATTTGACCTGTACCTTCAATTTTGAGGATGTCGTACGACGGATTATACCGTACGAGATATATATGCGATGCTTGATCCGCACTCTTGACTCGAGGATGCCATACAATGGATATTACTGTACGTGATATTATGAGGCTGGATCGCCGACTACTAAATATATCGACTCAGAAAATATTATAGATTTCTTATCACTTCGACTTGGTTTTTAGCTTAGTATTTTAGTTACTTAAGTAGATATTAGATTAGACTCGAATCATACATATTTTCAAAACTAATAAATCGTAGGCATTTTCAAAGGATAAATCGAGGGCCACTGTGGATTTTTCAAAAGATATCCCCTTTCTCAAAAACATCGTAGCCCCTGCTTTTCTAAAAACAACGATTCGTGCTATTTAAACACGATATACGGTATGACTCGTATATAGATTTATATACCTTATGGTTGCTTTTACTATTTACTTTCTGCCATGCTCATGTTATTCTTATTACATTGTAGATATATACATGTGTTTTCATTAGCCGTTATGATCTCGCCTGCTAGGACATATTCATCATTACCGATGATGCGTATGTTGCACGTATACTTACTGGCCGGCTCACACACATCATCATCGGTAATTACCATGCCACGTACACATTAGAAACCATTATCTCACTTGTATAACCTGATAGCTGGTAGTTTAATTATATTGTTAGTATTCTTGCTCTCACATGCTAGTTTAGATATTGTATTTCTTACTTAGAGCCCACATACATTTGTATACCAACATTCTGGTTATGTACTACGGTTGGGCTCTATACCGAAAATCATTGTTCATTAGTAGATCATGATTATACAAGTATTAAGAAAAAGTTGTAGGTTTGTTATTAAGAAAAAGTTGTATTTTTAAAAGAAAAGATAATCGGAAGCCGGATAACTCCGCTTCCGACACATTTTAAGAATGAATAGTTTGGGAATAGCAAAAGAGAGAGAGAAGGGGGACTTACTGGTTTGTTGGATTAGAGGAGAGATGGGGAGTCCTAAAGAAACTTTCGGGACGTCGTTTTGTCGCCGGAATCTCCTCGTATCGTTGCCGGAACTTCGTCGGAGTTTCGCCCTTCGCTAACTCCATTTGTACACTAAAAGGACTTGGAATTTTTGTAGAGTTTTTGTAGGAAATTTAAGTGTGAAGGGGTGTAAAAATAGAGTGGGTATTTATAGGGAAAATTAGGGTTTAGGATGTGATAAATTTGAGAATTAAAATGCATTAAAACATGGAGTAGTGCTAAATTTTAATTCTCTGGAAAATGCAGGGAAAACAAACAGATAAGGGTTAAAGAGGGGAGTCCAAGGGTTGTAGGGATCCAAAAAATATCGGGTTTGGGCTTGGTTGGACCGGCGGCGCCGGGCTATGGCTTGATCTCGCCGGTTAGATCTGAGGGGCTAGGTCTGGATTAGGGCCATGTGTCCATGACGCTTCAACTAGCTTATTGCATATGTTTGATTATTTTGTAACTTACCCTATTACGTGTAGTGCACGTGCAAACTCTTGGGCTTCTAAAAGATTAAAAGAATTTAAAATAAAAAGAATATGTGGCTGATGGGATTTGAACTCTGTTGCTTTGGTTCAGCAGTGCAAGGTCTTACCAGTGAGCTACAAACTCTTTCTTACTGTTCAAAAGCAAATTAAATTTATAACTTGTGCTCAGGCTCAAGTACCCCTTTTTGTATTTTTTAAAAAAATGTACAGAAAGTTTAGGGTTGTTACAATCGCCTGCGGGGACAGAGCATTATTAAGACCCAGGGAAGACCTCCATATCGCATAGATTAGCACTTGCAGGAGTGGAGATCGTCGGGGAAGTAGACGCCCGCAGTGGCCCTCCAAACGGCCTATCACGGCCTCATACGTCGCCTCAGAACGATTGAAATCATAAAAATACACGTCGTCCCAAGATACGATTATCCAGCTAGCTTTCGACCCAGAGCTTTAGATTGCTTGTACACAAATGACTTGGGAATTTTCTTGAGAGTTTGGGCAGGGATTTGGGAGTGAGGAGGGGTGATTTGAGGATGGTATTTGTAGGAAAAATTAGGGTTTTAGGATAGTGAAAGAGTATATTAAAAATTTGTATTAAAATGGATTAAATATGAGTTTTATTGTGCTCTGTAAATGTGTAGTAAAAACAAATAATACAGGGGTTATGGGGGGAGTTCAAGAGTCACAAGGGTTAAAGAAAATTAGGGTTTGGCCCGAGTCGGACCGGCAGCGCCGGCCGAGTCAGCAAGTTCGCCGGCCCGAGTCACCGAGTCGGGGGCTCGTATCTTCGCTACGTGTCGGGGTCGGTTGGTCTACTGCAGCGTACTCGTTTGTTTTATGTGTGACTCTTCAGTTTACGTGTTGTGCTCGTGTAGACTCTTGGACTTCTAAAAGATTAAAAGAATTTTAAATAAAAATATTGTGGCTGATGGGATTTGAACTCTGGTGTTTTAGTTCAGCAATGCAAGGTATTACCATTGAGCTACAAGCTCCTTCTTACTGTTCAAAAGCAAATCAAAATTATAACTTGTGATCAGGCTCAAGTACCCCTTTTTGTATTTTTGAAAAAAAAATTATATAGAAAGTTTAGGGTTGTTACATTCTACCCTCATTATAAAAATTTCATTCTTGAAATTTATAAAAGGAAAGTGTAACAGATTTAAGGAAAGTTTGGTGATAGAACTATTGGTAGTGTATGAAAAATATGTGAAAGAACAAAAGATTTGAAAAGAGTTGGGGAAATTATCAGAGTTACCTTGGTCTACGGCCTCTGCTTCTTCGGCCGCTAAAAGGAAAGCCTGACGTCGTGGTTCATTCCTCCTAACTGGGAGCACATTCCTCTGTCCTTGGGGCATGTTTCTCTACCCTCGAGGCATGTTCCTCAGAGCCTGATAGAATTGGCGAGTAGACTGTGCAGGTGGTGGAGCAAGGAGTGCAAGGCGAGGTGCAAGAACCTGGATAGCTAGCCGCTGCGGGTAGTTGGTGTATGTTTGAGCTGGGTTGCGTCTATAAGAACAGTTTCCAATTCTGTGATTGGATGAACCACAAACTAAGTATAGGCCTTTTGCGCACCTACAGTCCTTCACCAAATGTCCATTTCTCTTGCAATAGAAGCAAAAATCGGGACTTAGCTGGTTATTGGGTTCTTTCAGTCTCCTCGGTTCAACAGTTATCCTTGAAGAGGCTCCTCTTGCCATCTGAGTGGCAGGACACGCCATTCTTAGCTCTCCAGTACCTTATTGCAATATCCTTCTTAAGTAATTTCGAGAACGAAATTATTTTTAAGGAGTGTAGAATGTAGCGACCCCAATATTAATATACCTCCGTATTTTCTTTTTTTAGTAAAATATTGTATTTATTTATTTTAGTATTTTCTGTATATTTTGTTTTTTTATAAATATATTATTTTATTATTCCATCTAGTTTTTCCAAATACATTTCTTTAAAACTAAATTTTAACTTTTTTTTAAATTAAACATAAGACCTAACCCAGCCAGCCCATAACTCAAATACAATTTCATTTTCATTTTCTTTAATAAAACTATGAGCCCAAAAGCCCACTTTCTTTTTAAGCAACATTACATATTTAATTTTTATTAAATATGTGTATGAACAACCTTGTAGCTTATTGGTTAAGTCTTTTCATTGTTATTCTATAGATCACATGTTCAAATCCCCATTCTTACAATTATTTTTATCAATTTTTATTCTTCTCATAACTTACAAATGAGACATTTCATTTCGAAAATGGATGATGACCTTTCCTTTCTCTTTTAATTCCCATGTTGAATGCATATATTATTATAGATAATTCACCATTATACCATCTTTATTTGTCTCCCTCTTTCTTTTTTTCCTCATATTTTCTATCTCTCCCTTTTCTCTCTCTTCACCTAGAGTCCTAGAAGAAAAGCACCAAGAAGTTTCAAGAAAATCTCGTTAGTAACACGAGATTATCGGTGGATAGACAAGCCCGGTGACAATACCGGCTTGTGTATGTAACTCCCTTCTCTCTTTCCCTCCTTCCATCTCTTTCTCTTTCTCTTTCTCTTTCTTATATTGCCATGAAAAACTTCCCTTGTCGTATCATAGTTTCTAAATAATTAATTAAATAGATACATATATAAATAATGAACACACACAAATATACACAAATATATAGTTTGTAAAGTCTTTTTCATTACTCTCAATCCATATGTTAAGATTTCATAGTAACCAATTAGGATTGCATCGTTTGTTATTGTATTTTAAATTACTTTATTTAAAGTTTGTAAAAAAAAATGAAGTTACGAATAAATACCACGGTTTTCTCATTTCCCACATATGACATATTAATACCTTTACTTTTAAAATAATTTTTAGAAATTAATTTTTACTTCTGGAAATTTCAGGAAATTTACATATGATAGAATATATTATTTTGTACATGCTGTAAAAATTTCAGATCAAATCGCTTAATGGTTTAGGAATTATATCGTTTTTATTCACTGTTTGTAAAACAGAAAACTGCAGTTATCGGTCAATTTCTAGGACACATAACTTGGTATACCGATATCCAAATTGAGAAAACTCAAGTGTTTTGGATATCTACATCGAATAATCTAGATTTTCTTGGTTTTATATTTTACTGAAAACTGACTTAAGATAAAGAAAACTGTGTTACAAAATTAAGTGACGGATCTGGACAGAATCTGTCCTGATTCGTACACTGTTTTTAAATTGGACATAATTCGAACACCCGATGTCCGTTTGTGACAAACTTTAGATGTGTAGATGCACAATTGATAGAAATATAATTTTCTGTATACTGGATTACTTATAAATGCGTGAAACAATCCGATATAGGCTTTGCAATACAATATATAGTTGCTGTCTAGAAATCTGAATTTCTGTTTTAAATGCTGATATTAAAATGATCATAACTAGAGCTTCAGGAATCCAAATCGTGTGAATCTTGGTGTTTTGGATAATTACATCGAAAGACCTACAATTTTTTATTAATTTTCGTAGCCTGAAACCTGATAAAAATTAACTCAAAATGCGTTTTAAAAATATGTGACGGTGCTGAACAGATTCTGATCTGTTTTGCGCGACGATACGAAAATATGTATATCTCCCAAACCGGTAATCATATTTAGGCGAGACTGAAAATCGTATGTGCATAACACTTAAGGCTGTGTTTTCATTTATATTCTGAATTCAAATAACTTGATTAACTAGTCGTACATATCACATATTTACAACATTGTTTTTGGACGTTTCTTGTATACTTATCTCATATCATGTTCTATGATTGCTTATCTATTTTTATCTATATGACTTGTGATTAAACCATTACATGCTGGAATTGACTTGATCTTGACACGACTCAATCATGAATACTTGAACCCAATGGGTTCACTTGACCCGACTTGACCCGAACCATAAATACGTAATGACTTGACATGAACACTTGATATGAATACATGAACAATTGACTTGAATACTTGAACTCGACTCGATACTTGAATTGCACTCTCTTATGTATTCATGGATTTAGGCAAGACTTGTAATTTTAATCACAGACTTATATACACGGGGTGTTGAGATAGTTTGAGTATGAATCCAACGGAATCTCATGAGTCCCATTAATACAAATCATGTTGCTGTAGTACCGGGCTGAAACGGTACAAATCATGTTGCTGTGGTACCGGGCTGAAACATGTTGCTGTGGTACCGGGCTGAAACTGTACAAATCATATTGCTGTGGTACCGGGATGAAACGGTACAAATCACGAATTCACGAATGAGGGCCCGTGTTTCCAAGCCACTGGATGATAGCCTGTTGGGTTTGGAATACTTCAATAACAATCGAAGTCCCACTATTTTGGGCCCGTGATTCCTTGCCCCTGGACCATATCCTTGGGTTCGAGAATACTCTTGAGATTGGTTGACATTCACAACTCACGTTAGTTAATTTTACCCTTTAGAGGCCTTTTAGGACACTTACATTCACTTCATATTCACTATATCTACACTCCACGGTCATGCTATACTTGTTTGCTATGCTCGTGTTACATTTCCATGCTGATATAATTGCCATATACATTACCATACTTGTTCACATATTATAATTTTCATTTATTTTATATTACATGTCATCTTGCACTCAATTTATATATTACACATCTCTATTGGGATTTACCGAGCGTTGGTTCGCTGACGGGCATTCCACCCACTTCTTTCTATTCTTGGACTGTTCGTCAGGTGACATTGAGACAGAGAAGATAGAAGTGGTCGAAAAGGAGTACAACCAGTTCGCATCACAAACAGACGTATAGTTTTATTCAGTTTTTCATTTCATTTCAGTTTATTTATGTATGCCTCCTTCTTAAGGCTTATCATGTTAAATATCTTGTATTCAAATATTTTGTTTACTATGAACCATGAATGTAATAAATCACAGTTGGATTTCATTCTTTTGTTTATTCTTGTTAGTTTATGTTGCTTATAGATGCTTAGCGTATTTATTTCGAGAAATGACCTTCTCGGAATAAATACGTCGCGGGCTTGCCACGTCACCATTTCCATCTACTGGGAAACGGGGCGTGACAATATTGTTAGTATTCTTGCTCTCACATGCTAGTTTAGATATTGCATTTCTTACTTAGAGCCCACATGCATTTGTATACCTACATTCTGGTTATGTACTGCAGTTGGGCTCTATACCGATATTCATTGTTCATTATTAGATCATGATTATGAGATTCCGATTTTCATGAGATTTCTGAATTTAGGAAACCGCATGTGAAATTGAAAACTTATGCTCCTTTTAAAAGAAAATTGCGGTTTTCCTTGATATGATGTGTGACGTCCACCATGAGATTTCTCGGTTCTGGAGCATATATGATATATGATTACCTGATTCGAGGAGCGAGGAGACACTGTCTGCGGGTACATGGTGGACCTGGTGCGGTACCCCGGGGCAAGAAGGCCATATAGAGAGACGTTGAGCCTGGAAGGAGAGCACTACCGACCGGTGATAGTTGGCGCGGCGGATATCCGGAGGATACCGACCGTAGTCGTGAGATCAGATGATATGGACCGATCCAGACCGACGGAGCCCGAGATATATGAGGATGATGTGTCGCTGATGGACACGGTTTTCATGATGTTTTCGAGTGTCGATATTGGGCACTTAGGTTTTATCATGATTTTGTGTGTCGATGCTGGACACACCCATTTGATGATACGTTCATACATAATATACATGACATATAATTACTTTGTGATACGGACACGAGTACTTGATATTACCCATATGCTTATATTATTACCCTTACTACTACTCGATGTTATTGTGTTATTATTACTATTGTATCGTACTGTATGACCTAGGAGATAGTCATATATTCGGTTTCTACTCGGTGATGTCTTCTACTCACGAATTGGCAACTCACCCCCGTTGTACCATAGTTTTCTTGTAGGTTTGACTGCACAGGTTCCGTTGCGGCTTGCTGGCACACCGCTTTCTTCTGGGTAATTGCATCGTTTAGGTGGGATACACTAGCATCGTGACCACCATTGTACTTGTATATTTCATTCAGTTGTATCTAGTTAAAAAACTCCATCAACCAGACTATATATATTTGTAGACTTAGAAAACGCTGTTGTATATTCTTTCGGCCTTAGAATCACGCTCTTGTATTTATTATTGTATTTGTTTTCTTGATGATGCTCAGTTTTCTTTACTTTACTTCTGTGTTTGATTCTCGCCTTCGGCGTTGTATAATTATATCTTTGCGTGGTTGTTTTCGTCAATTGGCGAAAAGCCAGCTTCCGCTTTGGGATGCCTATTATTATTGTTGTCGTATTGTTTTCGGGTTAAAAATTACAAAAGAGATGCTGCCCAAATTTCAAACGACGAAAAATGTTTTCAAGATAGATATAAAGTATTGCATTTTCATAGACTATAACTTATGTTTTAATGAATGATCATGATTTCATTATGCCGTTATTTCAAAACTTCACCTCCACTATTTTCCCTAAAAAAGTTTAGATTTCCGGGTTTTTGGCTTACTTGAATTAGGTGGGGTCCTATAGACTTCACATGATTCAAGTGCCAGTCACGTGTCTTTTCCGGGTCGTGACAACCACCTGGGCCTTCATGGTGCCTCGAGGAATCTTAGCCCCTGCCACCTTCTCCACGCCCGCCAATAAACTGTCGGCCACAAAGAGCCCCAAAGGCACCTCGATGCAGAAGTCGCTCTCTTGCACTTGAATCTTGGTCGGGGGTGGTCGAGAAACAACCCTCTTCTGCCTCTTGAGTGGGGATTCGGTAGGGGGCGGCACCTCCGTCCTAGCCCGGAGCGTCGGGTCCTGCACGTGCTTCTGCCCCCCACCCCCACCGACCCCCGCGGCGTTCGTCCAGAACGAGGGGTGCCGCGGAAACCTTGGCCGAAGGTGTTTGCCGGTGAGCCGTGCCCAAAGCAGATCGGGACGAGCTTCCTCCACCGCCCTTCCTCCCCTGAGCCTTAGCGGCCATAGCAGCCATAATTTTCGAGCGATCCATCGGCTCTGCGAGATCACATAAGACAAAGATCAGCGACCAAAAACAGCAAAATTTTGCCTAAGTCTAAATAGATCGGCGAAAGCCTTAATTTACCTACAAAGCGTGCGGGACTGAGTCCCACCCAGCTCAAAGCCTACTTGGAAAGCAGGACATCAGCCCGCTAGATCATTCGACCGTCTAACTCTAGGGAATCAGCCCGCAGGACATCAGCCCAGGGACTCTTGCCTATGGGGCATTCGACTACCTAACTCTAGGACAATCGACCCTATGCCACTTGATGGGCACATGTCAATCCTCACCCTCCGGTGGCCCGACGAAGGAAAACTTCTTCTTCCATTCGTGGTTAGAAGAAGGGACAACCACTACCCTCGACCCGGCCGCCCTACCCTTATGTTTTTTGAATGAAAGGTATATCCAGCTCGGTTCGTCCTTACTTGTACCGGGGTGATTTTTATAACTGTAACAATCCTAAACATCCTGTAGGATTTTTTTTCAAAATACAGAAAAGAGTACCTAAGCCTGAGCACAAGTTATAAATTTAATTTGCTTTTGAACAGTAAGAAATAACTTGTAGCTTATTGGTAAAGGCTTGCACTGCTGTGAAATAGCCCCCATGATCGAATCCCCCCAGCCACATTATCTTTTTATTAATTTTTCTTATAATCTTTTAGAATCCCAAAGATTTGCATGTGCACAACACGTAAAACGAAAAGTCACAGATTAAACAAACATGTGGAAAATGTTGCACACACAGATAAGGACACGCGACGTGAATCCAAGCTCCTCTTGCCGGGAATGGACCGGCGAGATTCTTCCTTGGCCCGGCGTCGCTGGCCCCCCTCCGTAGGTAATGCTCCATATCGTTAACCTAGTCCCTTGGCCTCCCTCTTAACACATGTACTATTTGTTTTTATTAAAAATAAACAGAGAATTTAAAAAAGGGCATTAAACCAAAATTTTAATGCATTTTTAATTCAATCTTCATTACCCCAAAGCCCTAATTTTCCCTATAAACACCACACTCCATTTCACCTCTTCTCACTCAGAATTTCATTACAAAAACTCTCAAAAATTCTCAAGTCTCAAGTTGTGCAAGTGGAGTTAGCAAAGGGCGAAATTCTAAGGAAATTCGGGCGACGAAACGACGCCCGACACTTTCCCTAGCTTCCCCTTTCTCCCCTCTAACCTTGTAGCCAGTAAGTCCCCTCTCCCCCTCTCTTCTCCTATTATAAAAAGTTTCATTTCTAAAACCCGACGGAAGCGGAGTTAATCCGACTTCTGATTCGATTTTTCTTTAAAAATTCTATTTTTCTTATTCAATAAAATATCATACTCTCATATAATATTTAACAAACATTAACAAATATATTAAAACAAGTTTCATCTCAAAAGAATCGTTTATGCAACTTTTATCGTATTTTTATGGTAAAATACCATATACTTTACTTTCGACATAAATCAACATAATACTTGTATTATCTTTAGACAACACACGAGGTAATGACCTACCTCATCACAACACACATATTTGACATAGCACGATGAAATTTTGGAAATATAGTTATGGGATAATACGACATTACAAATAAATACCATCAAACTTGCAAAACCATTTCTTTAAAAAGTGTGTTAATCAATTCCTTACAATTGCGCCTCTACAACCCACTTTTGGGGACCCCGATCGGGATGGTGCGGGTTATCGTACATCCTGGGGTCTAGTAGAGCGAGATGCATACCTCTAAAAGGAGCATTCGATCTCGATGGGATTTTAATACATTTTTCTTTAGAAAATGAGATTTCTATAAAAATAAATAAAATTTATTTTTATTATATATATATATATTCTTTACATATTCTTTGAATCTTACAATTTCATATATTTTGAATCTGTCTTAACCCAAAGTTTTCTTTCAAGGTTATGTATTCTCTTAACAACACTAGCACCAACTTCAACAACACACCACCACCTTTACAGCTTACGCCTACCGTTGCTGCTCCGATCAATGAGCAGACAGTACTGCTTGAGGTAATCCACAGCCTCCTGGAAGGACAGCAGCAGTAGACTGCTGTTTTGATGAACTGTCCAGTGGCAGAAGCACTTGGGGTAAAGCAATTCCGGGCATTGCATCCCAAGCAGTTTTCGGGAAAAGAGAGCCCTCTGGAAGCTGAAAAATGGGCTCAGAGTATTGAGGATGATCTGGCAGCGGCATAAGTGCCAGAGATCGCTTGGGTTCGAATTGCAAAGCTGCAACTCACTGACAACGCCCGAATTTGGTGGAAGGCGGAAGAAAGCCGTATTGACCAACCGATCGAATGGAGGACTTTTTGTGACATGTTCGACGCGAAATACTTCCCAGAGACTGCCCGATTTGACATGGAACAACAATTCGTCCATCTACAACAGGGTTCGATGTGGACTAAATCTGTGGATGAGTATGGTGCTGAGTTTACCATGCTCAGCAGGTAAGATATGTCTCAATGTTCGATTTTATATCACATACTACACAGCTTACACAAGACCGCAACAGGTTAGCGGCACACTTGATACCGACTGCTGAGATCAGGACTAGAAGATTTCAGCAAGGGTTGGACCAGAAAATCCAAGCTGCCTTAGTTACAGGGGATTTCCCAACCCATGATTTGGCTTTGAAGGCTGCCCGAAGATACGAGGCAGTAGTGAAGTGGAAGGGCATACCTCAATCTGCCGGAGTGAAGCTCCCTGCCACTCAGATGGCAGGAGGAGCCTCTTCAAGGCCATCGTTTGTACCCAGAGGACCGGAAGAAACAAATAACCAGCCAAGTCCAGATTTTTGCTTCTATTGCAAGAGAGATAAACACCTGTGGAAGGACTGTAGGCGCGCAAAAGGCCTGTGCTTGGCGCATCCAATCATGGAATTGGAACATGTCCTTATAGACGCAACCCAGTTTCAACTCACAACACTTATCCGCAGTGGCCAGCTATCCAGGCTCCTGCACCTCGTCTTGCTCATCCAGCTCCACCTCCACGTCCACATACTGCACAGCCTAATCGGCAATTTCAACAGGCACTGAGGAACATGCCTCGAGGGCAGATGAACATGCCCCAAGTACAGAGGAATATGCCTCCAACTAGGAGGACAGTACTCCGGTGTCAGGCTTTCAAATTAGCAGCTGTAGAAACCAAGACTGTAAACCAAGGTAACTTTGGTAATCCCCTCACATCTTTTCCATCTTACCAAAACTTTCGCATTCTTTCGTTCTTCCAAATATTTTTCATGCACTATCAATAGTTCTATCACCAAACTTTTCTTGAATCTGTTACACTTTCGTTTTACAAATTTCGAGTACGAAATTTTTATAAGGAGGGTAGAATGTAACAATCCTAAACTTTCTATACGAATTTTTTTCAAAATACAGAAAGAAGTATCTAAGCCTGAGCACAAGTTATAAATTTAATTTGCTTTTGAACAGCAAGAAATAACTTGTAGTTCATTGGTAAAGCCTTGCACTGTTGTGACATAGCCCCTGTGATCGAATCCCTTCAGCCATATTATTTTTTTATTAATTTTTCTTTTAATCTTTTAGAAGCCCAAAGGTTTGCACGTGCACAACATGTAAAACGAAAAGTCACAGATTAAACAAATATGTGGAAAATGTTGCACACACAGACAGGGACATGTGGCGTGAATCCAAGCTCCCCGCGCCGGGAATGGACCTGCAAGATTCTTCTTTGGCCCGGTGTCGCCGGCCTCCCTCCGTAGGTAATGCTCCATATTGCTAACCTAGTCCCTTGGTCTCCCCTTTAACCCCTGTACTGTTTGTTTTTATTAAAAATAAATAGAGAATTAAAAAAGGGTATTAAACCAAAATTTTAATGCATTTTTAATTCAATCTTCATTACCCCAAAACCCTAATTTTCCCTATAAATACCACACTCCATTTCACCTCTTTTCACTCAGAATTTTATTACAAAAACTCTCAAAAATTCTCAAGTCTCAAGTTGTGCAAGTGGAGTTAGTGAAGGGCGAAATTTCGGAGAAGTTCTAAGGAGATTCCAGCGACGAAACGACGCCCCGACACTTTCCCTAGCTTCCCCTTTCTCCCCTCTAATCTTGTAGCCAGTAAGTCCCCTATCCCCCTCTCTTCTCCTATTATAAAAAGTTTCATTTCTAAAAGTCGACGGAAGCGGAGTTAATCCGACTTCCGATTCGGTTTTTCTTAATTAATAAAATACTATACTCTCATATAATGTTTAACAAACATTAACAAACACATAAAAACAAGTTTTATTTCAAAAGAATTATTTATGCAATTTTTATCGTATTTTACAGTAAAATACCATATACTTTACTTTCGACATAAATCAACATAATACTTATATTACCTTTAGACAACTCACGAGGTAATGACCTATCTCATCACAACACACATTTTTGACATAGCACGATGAAATTTTGGGAATATAGTTATGGTATAATACGACATTATAAATAAATACCATCAAACTTGCAAACCATTTTTTTAAAAAGTGTGTTAATCAATTCCTTGCAATTGCACCTCTACAACCCACTTTTGGGAACCCGATCGGGATGGTGCGGCTTATCGCACATCTTCGGGTCTAGTAGAGCGAGATGCAGACCTCCAAAAGGAGCATTCGATCTCGATGGGATTTTAATACATTTTTCTTTAGAAAATGAGATTTCTACAAAAATTAATAATTTTTTTAATATATATATATATATATATATATATATATATATATACACACCTAGTATCAAAATATCTATTTTAATTATATTACATAAATATTCCTATTTTTCTAAATCAAAGGAATCACCATTACAGGAAAATACCATTACAATTCAATGCTAAATACCGATATTTCAATAAATACCATTTACAATGAAAAACCAGGTTCTACTCACAGAAATTTCACTTTTATAAAATATACGTCTACTAAAACCCTAAATACGATAATTAAATACTCGAGATGTATTTTGAAGATGTATTTTGAAAATGTATCAAAACTATTTTTACATAAAACCCCCTCAAGTTATGCTAAATTACAATAAGTACCCTAGTAAATATAGATTTAAGCGGGACCAATTCTCTTGAGCTTCAGAGAGCCGGAGAATGTGGGTGCTTGCCTATCTAAGGTAGACAATCTAACAAACGGTGTTATCAACATGGTAATTGTCTTGGAAAAGACACAAATCCTGTCGTCCATGTACAGCAGTTACCGATAACATCAAAAACTAATTCAGAATTTCAATTTCTTTTCAAAGTGTCTGACTCAGACCGAGTCTCAATCTAAACAATCCGACTTGAATATGATTCACGTATAAACTATAATACAATATGAATCCATGAATCCGTCTATTCAATCTATATCAATCTATATCGACTGAACCGAACCATGGATATATTCCGTCTACATGACTATCCATTTATCTCCATTCCATTTACTAATGTCATGGTTTCGGCAAGTCTTCCAATTATTACAAGACAATACAATAACATCAGTGCAATCAATACAAAATACATTACGGGGTTTATAAAGGGGTAGACTGATACGGAACATGTTAAAGGTGGCACGAGGTGGTCACTTAAGACGTAATTACATCCATGTCGTTGTTCCGTGGTATTTTCGACGGAGCCTTGTACTACGGGTTACCAAAGTCCACGGTGTAAGTTAGACTCCCCTCGTATACACTGACATATTCTGTACCAAGTTATAAACAACCGCGTTAACATTAGAATCAAACATTACTAGTTATACTCTTTTCTGTCTATTCTACTTCTTCCTTTTTTTGGGACTTACCGAGCGATTGTTCGCTGACGACATTCCTATTTCTCTTCTTCTTTGGAATGTTGTCGGGTGGATCGAACGCACTAGAGATCGAGACCAACCAGGAGCACTTGGAACAGTACACAGAAGACCCTGAGTTATAGTCACTTATACATATTTTCTTTTCAGTTATGCCATTTGATTGATCGTTTCTTTATGTGTCGGTTTAGAAAATGAATAGAATTCACAATCAAAGAATTATTTTGACCGCAATCAATAACGGTGTCGGATGTAGCGCGTTAGTAAGTGCGGATCGTCCACAGGGAAAGTGTAATCGTTCGTGTTTCAAATTAGATGAATTGAAACTTTAAAGAAAAGAAAAGAAAACAATTCATGATTTGTAATTGAAATTCAAGAATTAGAAAACTTAGATCTAATAACAAGAAAACGATAGAATCAAGAATTGAGAATTTATAGATTTCCAATCCAAATGTCAAGAATCGAAATGAGGCTCGTAGGAATCGATTGGATCTATAGATGTGATGAAATCTAGAGATTACGTATTCTTATCCTTCGATGAATTGATACTAGATCGATGATCATCGATGAGAATTAGGGATTTCTAGTGAAACTAGGGTTTCAACATTTATCCCTTGTTCCTTCGTCGATATCATTCACATTCTAGCCTCTAGTAAATTTAAGAATCGATCGTGGATCCCTAATTTCGAGCGAACACAATCAAGAAAGCATCGCAACGAAACTAGGTTGTTGATTCTTCAATTTGCTAGGGTTTACAAAACTCGTAGGACTTAAGAATCGTTTTAAGATTTGTTACATCATCATTCTATTGACCGTCTCGACTTCTTTACGAGCGGAGTTTTACTCAAACATCATAACAAGAACCACAATCACAAATTGAGATCTAATCATGATGCAAGAATTAAAAGAAAACAAGATTAAAGAATTTCACTTTTTATTTATATCAACAATTCCGTTACAAATCGCTCAAGAACTACAAGAGGAAAGAATCAAGAAAGCATCGCAACGAAACTAGGTTGTTGATTCTTCAATTTGCTAGGGTTTACAAAACTCGTAGGACTTAAGAATCGTTTTAAGATTTGTTACATCATCATTCTATTGACCGTCTCGACTCCTTTACGAGCGGAGTTTTACTCAAACATCATAACAAGAACCACAATCACAAATTGAGATCTAATCATGATGCAAGAATTAAAAGAAAACAAGATTAAAGAATTTCACTTTTTATTTATATCAACAATTCCGTTACAAATCGCTCAAGAACTACAAGAGGAAAGAACTCGATCGTCGATTTGGCTTCGCTCGTCTCCTTGAGTCGCGGATCGGCTTGGATCACTTGCTCGATTGAAGATCGGCTCGGCTCCTAAAAGGTTGAAGGCTTCTTGCTTGATTTGGTACTCGGGATCTTGAATTTGGTGTTGGATTTTGGAACTAGGGCTACAAGATGTGTCACTAAACTTGTAGATGGAATGGGGGGGGATGAAGAATGATTGAACAACCTCAACCCTAGATCTAGGTTCTCTTTTATAGACCTCAAAACCCTAGATCTAGGATTTCAAATTTGAATTTTCCCTCCACAAGTTTGTTAGCAAAAGATTTGAATCTCTCCAAAAGTTTGTTAAGAGAGCCTTCTAGAAATAGTTTGTTAAGCCGAGCCTTCTAGATGCGCCACGTGGAGCTTCTGGGGTCTTTTGGAAGCTTGGGCCGTTAGAATTAGCCACGTGAGAAAAATTGAGCCAATGATGACGTCATCACGCAGCGGTTCCGCGGCTTAAGCCAGCTTCCGCCGCGGAACCGCGGCGGTTTGGAAGCTTCAGGGCTTGTTCTCTCTAGTACTTCTTTGGGCTGATGTTTGGGCCTTTTCCTGATATGGTAAATTGTATTTTTCTTTCTGTATTACTACCAGATCTCATATCTTGGAGTTGGCGTATTTTTGATCAGCTCTTTTGGCTTTGTTTCTGGAATTTCCTGCAAAATTTCTCGGGACAAGAGTTGCGCAATACAAGGATGATGCGATGCCATGATAAACACACAATTTCCCTAAAAGTGCCGGTTTTAAAGTCTAACACATGCAATCTGGTATTTCAGAGGTGTTTTGCTAATATGTGCAATATGAATACCGAACACTTCTAGATGAGTGCAAATGATAGGGAAATTGCTGTGTTAAAAATGCAGAATTTTCGACTGATCACCATTGTTTAGGCATTGCTTTCCATTCATATATTTACATTTCCAGTTGTATCTGTAAAAGAATGTTTAATAAATAAAGTTGATGTTCATGTCTCTTGTGTATATTTTACTTTATATTGCTTAGATACGCTTAGCGTGTTTACTTCGGAGTAAATACGTAGCGGGCATCGCCGCGTACCCTTGCCGTACACCGGGAAGCGGGGCGTGACAATAGCAAAGAAATGAGAGGAGAAGGCTCATATCAAAGGGGATCCCGATCAATTTTCAATCAAACCAGAAACCCGAGGAGGATTCTTCATGAATTCGGCGCTAGCTGGACCGGAGCGAGACGGAAATAATGGAGCACATCATAAACTTCAGGCGAGAAGGGCAGACGCATCCTTTCCCGAAACGCTTCCAAGTACAGAGCAATCTCGTTGCCCTGCACCTGGTCTGCCGCTCGCCCTCCTTGGCCAAACGGAGTGAATAGCTACAGGGGATATGAAAATGAGCCCGGATGTCTGAAAGCTCATACAAACGGTTCAAAACTAAGGGTGCATCGCGGGTATTCCCGATGGGTGCCTTAGGGGCCCTTTTCAACCCCAGACAACGAGGGACAAGGGCGTCCTACCCCCTGGGGGCGAGCCCGACACAGAAGACGAAGATGAAAAGGAAGAACTCTCTCGACTATCGGAAGCCGAGGAGGAGGAAGACCCACTGGACTCAGCTTCAGAAGCTGAAGCCTCATCGTCCGACTCAACCCCTACTACATCAATAGATACTTCGAAAGAAGATATCTAACCTGATTCGAAGAATAATTGGTCGAGGAAAGTTTTTTTTAGCTGAAGTTCTGACCTAAGCAGATGTATGCCGGGAAATCTTCAAATGACAAGAGATGACTAGGGCAAAGTATCTACCGTGGGATGAACCCCCTATTTATACACTCAGCAAGAAGGCATCCAACGGTCCAAATCCATTCCCGCCGAAACGAAGCGTCACACCTAGCGGCCACCGGGGCTCCATATGGCGACCGACCATTAGACACATCCTCTTACACCAGGATTCGGGTGACAACCCCTTACGTCCCGCCACCCCGTAGTGGACACGTGGTATGTAGTCCAGTCGACCGAGTGAGCGAAATGACGCCCCCTTTAAAGCGCGATCATTTCACTGATCCGCTGACGTCATGTAACAACCCTAATTTTCATATACATTTTTCTGTACAAAATTTTTAAATTTTTTTAAATTCATAAAGGAGTATTTTACTCTGAGCACAAGATATATATAATTAATTATTTTGTTTTTAAATAATTTCATTTTTAGTGTACATTAAATTGTTTTAAAATTTAAAGTGTACTTTAATATTTAATGCTGCTGATATCATTTTAAGTATCTATTTTTCTACAATAATTACAAGAAGGAGCTTGTAGCTCATTGGTAATACCTTGCACTGCTTAACCAAGCCACCGGAGTTCAAATCCCATGCCCCACATTATTTTTGTATTTATTTTGTTTTATTTTTTTTTGGAAGTCAACGGTAAAAAGGCCATAACTCCTAAAATATGTACTGGATAGCAAAAAGTAAAAATACCAAGTTGTTCCTCAAGAAAACCCCCGGCCATTGGACCCTTGACTAGGCCCGACACGGCGCCGCCGGCCGGCAACTCGGCCGACTCGATCCGGCGCCGCCGGCCGGACTTGGCCGGACGGCCGAGTCACCAACTGAGAAAAGTTGGTTCTTGACTTGGTCAACCCTCTTGCACACTTATTATACCTGGATCGGTTTTGATTTGGCCAATAAATCCCTTTTACTCCTAGGTTTAATGATTTTTAATGAATTTTTAATGTTTTTAAATATTTTTTAAAATATCTTTTAATCCAAATCCTAACCCTAGCCTAGCCCTATATAAAGACCCCTATCCTCTACCTTTTCCCCTCACAACTCTAAGTCCACTCTCTCAAATTCTCGAGAACTCGGTACGAAGAGCGAGAAGCGAAGCGCTGCCGAAATTGACGACGAATTCCGGCGACCGGATCAGAACCTTCGCGACGTTTTCGACGAATCGACAACCACCACATCCCTTAGCTTCCTTAGCTTGTCCAAACCGTAAGTCCCACCTTCTTCTATCTCTCTTTTCTTTAAGGTAAAAAATACGACTTTTTGGAACCCGACGGAAATCGGACAAACCGATTTCCGATTCGGTTTTTTCTATAAATTTCCACTTATCACCTAATACATATTATCTACCCATATTTATGTTGACTATTAATCATCCATAAACCAATTTAATCAAACATTTTCACATGAAATGATAACTTCTTTGCAAAACCGTATTTTTTTCATAAAAATACCATGAAGTTCGTTTTTCTTAGTTTAATTAATTACCTCACTCCTAAATATGTTTATTTTGATCACTAAACTTGTAGAACCCAATTTGAATGAAATTTCACACATAAAATGATAACGTTTTCGAGTACCGTATTCTTGCACTATAATACCTTTAAGTTTAACATAGCATGTTTTACCTTTAAATTTCACTAAAACTTAAAATAAGTCACGAGGTAATGACCTACCTCTACACACACTCAATATAACCCTAATTGATAAATATCAAAACACAGAATACGAAATTACAGGACTTTTCACTAAAATACCCTAATCTTTATAATCTTTATTGAAAGCTTTAAGTTGTAAACATTTCTAAATAAAATCTTTTAATAAAATGAAAACACGATTGGTCATGGACATCGATCGTTTATCTAAACTGTCTTGTGGTGCCTAGGCAAGTGTGTCTAAGGCTAGTGGTTTTTAATTAGGCCCACGACTGTGGTTCCTTCCCACTTACCTGGCACTTACCTGGCCGCAATTGACGGTGAAGAGGCGATTTGAGGGTTCTAATGACTCATCGTTTAGACCTTAGAAGTAGGCTAGTTTGCTTAGGAAACCCTAACAACTAAAATACGGAAAACTATACTTTTTGCAAATAAATACCTTATATTTATAAAACCGTTTTCCCAAATGAAAAGTATTTGATAAACCTAAGCAAAGCGCCGCTACAACCCACTTTTGGGGAACCTGTTAGGGATAGTACGGTTCATCGTGCACCCGCAGGCTAGTAGTGCGAGAATCAGATCTCCGCAAGGAGCATTCGGTCTCGAAAGGTTCAAAATACGATATTTAGGAAAAATGAGATTTTTTTTAATAAAATATTTATATAAAATTATTCATGTGTTAATATATATATAATTATCATTTAAACACCTATTTTATCATAATATAAAGTTTCCACATTTTTCTAAAAAAATTACAAGATTAAAAGTTACACTAAAATACCATGAATTTCAGATAAAACAATTAATACTTTTATTAGGATATATTCACTAGAATAACACAAATAAAATTCACATTCATTATAACAATAAAGACGATTATTAAATACTTGAGGTGTATTTTGAAACTATACAAAAGTACTTTTTACATAAAACCCCCTCAAGTTTTATAAATTACAAAAAGGCCCCTAACTAATATTGAACTTCAAATTTATCTTTCTTTTAGTCTGACTCGGGTTAGAGTCTGACTAATTTCTGACTTGAATATGATTCAAGTCAATCTATATTCTTTTATATTCCAACACAACCTAAATACATGAATCCCTGAATCCAGTTAACAATATATTCTTTTTGACTGAATCAAACCATGGATATTCATTCATTATCCTGATATTCCATTTACCTGATTATACAGTTACAACATGCTTACTGATATCATGGTTTTGGTCAGTCACTCAATTTACATATTCCAATACTACAATAATGTTAAAATACTACGGGGTTTAAGGGGTAGATTGGTACGGAAGGTGCTAAAGGTGGCACGAGGTGTTCAGATTAAGACACCTAACCTGAATCCTATTGCTGTTGTACCGTGGCATAACGGTTCCTTGTACTTTCCTTTTGCCCTGATCTCTAGCATATAGAGATCCCCCTCGTATACACTGACATCCTTCTGTACCAAGCTACAAACAACAGCGTTACACAATGTTCCATAATATTCAATAATATAATAGTTAGAAAATACTGTTACTCTGTCATTCTCATTCTTCTTATTCTTTGGGACTTACCGAGCGACCTGTTCGCTGACGACATTCTATTTCTTTCTTCTTTGAATGTCGTCAGGTGCGTTGGACCAAGCTGAGATCGAGCCCATCGGTGAAGATTTGGAGCAGTTCCAGGAAGATCCAGAGCTCCAGATACTGTACCTTGTTCTTCCCAGTTTATTTCATTTTCTGTTATGCCACTGTTTAGGCATTGCTTTTCATTCCAGCTGTATTTTCCTTTCCATGTATTGTACAAAGAATGTTATTAATAAAGGTTGCTGTTATTTCTATATTATTCGTCTCTTGTGATTTACTTTATATTGCTCAGCTACGCTTAGCGTATGTACTTCTGAGTACATACATAGCGGGTCTCGTCGCGTCCACTTCGCCGTACACTGGGAAGCGGGGCGTGACATGGTTTTGTTAATAATCACAAGAGACAAATGATATTGAAATAACAACTTTTATTAATAACATTCTTTGTACAATACATGGAAACGAAAATACAACTGGAATGAAAAGCAATGCCTAAACAGTGGCATAACAGAAAATAAAATAAACTGGAAAGAACAAAGTACAGTATCTAGAGCTCTGGATCTTCCTGGAACTGCTCCAAATCTTTACCGGTGGGCTCGATCTGAACTTGGTCCAACGCACCTGACGACATTCAAAGAAGAAAGAAATAGAATGTCGTCAGCGAACAGGTCGCTCGGTAAGTCCCAAAGAATAAGAAGAATGAGAATGACAGAGTAACAGTATTTTCTAACTATTATATTATTGAATATTATGGAATATTGTGTAACGCTGTTGTTTGTAGCTTGGTACAGAAGGATGCCGGTGTATACGAGGGGGGTCTCTATATGCTAGAGATCAGGGCAAAAGGAAAGTACAAGGAACCGTTATGCCACGGTACAACAGCAATAGAATTCAGGTTAGGTGTCTTAATCTGACCACCTCGTGCCACCTTTAACACCTTCCGTACCAATCCACCCCTTAAACCCCGTAGTGTTTTAACAGTATTGTAGTATTGGAATATGTAAATTGAGTGACTGACCAAAACCATGATATCAGTAAGCATGTTGTAACTGTATAATCAGGTAAATGGAATATCAGGATAATGGATGAATATCCATGGTTTGATTCAGTCAAAAAGAATATATTGTTAACTGGATTCAGGGATTCATATATTCAGGTTGTGTTGGAATATAAAATAATATAGTTTGACTTGAATAATATTCAAGTCAGAAATTAGTCAGACTCTAACCCGAGTCAGACTAAAAGAAAGATAAATTTGAAGTTCAATATTAGTTAGGGGCCTTTTTGTAATTTGTAAAACTTGAGGGGGTTTTATGTAAAAAGTACTTTTGTATAGTTTCAAAATACACCTCAAGTATTTAATAATCGTCTTTATTGTTATAATGAATGTGAATTTTATTTGTGTTATTCTAGTGAATATATCCTAATAAAAGTATTAATTGTTTTATCTGAAATTCATGGTATTTTAGTGTACCTTTTAATCTTGTAATTTTTTTAGAAAAATGTAGAAACTTTATATTATGATAAAATAGGTGTTTAAATGATAATTATATATATATTAACACATGAATAATTTTATATAAATATTTTATTAAAAAAATTCTCATTTTCCCTAAATATCGTATTTTGAACCTTTCGAGACCAAATGCTCCTTGCGGAGGTCTGAATCTCGAACTACTAGCCTGCGGGTGCACGATGAACCGTACTATCCCTAACAGTTTCTCCAAAAGTGGGTTGTAGCTGCGCTTTGCTTAGGTTTAACAAATACTTTTCATTTGGGAAAACGGTTTTATAAATATAAGGTATTTATTTGCAAAAAGTATAGTTTTCCGTATTTTAGTTGTTAGGGTTTCCTAAGCCAACTAGCCTACTTCTAAGGTCTAAACGATGAGTCATTAGAACCCTCAAATCGCCTCTTCACCGTCAATTGCGGCCAGGTAAGTGCCAGGTAAGTGGGAAGGAACCACAGTCGTGGGCCTAATTAAAAACCACTTGCCTTAGACACACTTGCCTAGGCACCACAAGACAGTTTTGATAAACGATCGATGTCCATGACCAATCGTGTTTTCATTTTATTAAAAGATTTTATTTAGAAATGTTTACAACTTAAAGCTTTCAATAAAGATTATAAAGATTAGGGTATTTTAGTGAAAAGTCCTGTAATTTCGTATTCTGTGTTTTGATATTTATCAATTAGGGTTATATTGAGTGTGTGTAGAGGTAGGTCATTACCTCGTGACTTATTTTAAGTTTTAGTGAAATTTAAAGGTAAAACATGCTATGTTAAACTTAAAGGTATTATAGTGCAAGAATACGGTACTCGAAAACGTTATCATTTTATGTGTGAAATTTCATTCAAATTGGGTTCTACAAGTTTAGTGATCAAAATAAACATATTTAGGAGTGAGGTAATTAATTAAACAAAGAAAAACGAACTTCATGGTATTTTTATGAAAAGAATACGGTTTTGCAAAGAAGTTATCATTTCATGTGGAAAAGTTTGATTAAATTGGTTTATGGGTGATTAATAGTCAACATAAATATGGGTAGATAATATGTATTAGGTGACAAGTGGAAATTTATAGAAAAAACCGAATCGGAAATCGGTTTGTCCGATTTCCGTCGGGTTCCAAAAAGTCGTATTTTTTACCTTAAAGAAAAGAGAGATAGAAGAAGGTGAGACTTACAGTTTGGACAAGCTAAGGAAGCTAAGGGATGTGGTGGTTGTCGATTCATCGAAAACGTCGCGAAGGTTCTGATCCGGTCGTCGGAATCCGTCGTCGATTTCGGCAGCGCTTCGCTTCTCGCTCTTCGTACCGAGTTCTCGAGAATTTGAGAGAGTGGAGTTAGAGTTGTGAGGGGAAAATGTAGAGGATATGTGTCTTTATATAGGGATAGGCTAGGGTTAGGGTTTGGATTAAAAAATATTTTTAAAAAATATAAAAAAACATTAAAAATTCATTAAAAATCATTAAACCTAGGAGTAAAAGGGATTTATTGGCCAAATCAAAACCGATCCAGGTATAATAAGTGTGCAAGAGGGTTGACCAAGTCAAGTGCCAACTTTTCTCAGTTGGTGACTCGGCCGTCCGGCCGAGTCCGGCACTTGGTATTTTTACTTTTTGCTGTCCAGTACATATTTTGGGAGTTATGGCCTTTTTACCGTTGACTTCCAAAAAAAATAAAACAAAATAAATACAAAAATAATGTGGGGCATGGGATTTGAACTCCGGTGGCTTGGTTCAGCAGTGCAAGGTATTACCAATGAGCTACAAGCTCCTTCTTGTAATTATTGTAGAAAAATAGATACTTAAAATGATATCAGCAGCATTAAATATCAAAGTACACTTTAAATTTTAAAACAATTTAATGTACACTAAAAATGAAATTATTTAAAAACAAAATAATTAATTATATATATCTTGTGCTCAGAGTAAAATACTCCTTTATGAATTTAAAAATTTTGTACAGAAAAATGTATATGAAAATTAGGGTTGTTACATTCTACCCTCCTTATAAAAATTTCGTCCTCGAAATTTGTAAAAGGAAGGTGTAACAAATCCAAGAAAAGTTTGGTGCTAGTGTACTGACAGGATTTTAAAAATGTAAAGATTGTGTGAAGGAGTGAAAGAGTGCGAAGGTTTTGGTAAAATTATAAAAGAGGTGAGAGAATTTTGGGTTAATATAGATTCAAAGTATATGATTGACGGAATATGAAGGAAAGGATTCAAGGGACATGATTATAAAGAATGTTTTAGTTGCTGGTTCTTGTGTTATATTGCTTAGGTTGTTCACGCGGACCAGAACTGCATGACAGGGATTCATACAGCTCTGACCTGCATGGGCCACCAACAAAACCATGTCACGCCCCGCTTCCCAGTGTACGGCGAAGTGGACGCGACGAGGCCCGCTACGTATATACTCAGAAGTACATACGCTAAGCGTAGCTAAGCAATATAAAGTAAATCATAAGAGACGAATAATATAGAAATAACAGCAACCTTTATTAATAACATTCTTTGTACAATACATGGAAAGGAAAATACAGCTGGAATGAAAAGCAATGTCTAAACAATGGCATAACAGAAAATGAAATAAACTGGAAAGAACAAGGTACAGTATCTAGAGCTCTGGATCTTCCTGGAACTGCTCCAAATCTTCACCGGTGGGCTCGATCTTAGCTTGGTCCAACGCACCTGACGACATTCAAAGAAGAAAGAAATAGAACGTCGTCAGCGAACAGGTCGCTCGGTAAGTCCCAAAGAATAAGAAGAATGAGAATGACAGAGTAACAGTATTTTCAAACTATTATATTATTGAATATTATAGAACATTGTGTAACGCTGTTATTTGTAGCTTGGTACAGAAGGATGCAAGTGTATAGAGGGGGGTCTCTATATGCTAGAGACCAGGGCAAAAGGAAAGTACAAGGAACCGTTATGCCACAGTACAACAGCAATAGGATTCAGGTTAGGTGTCTTAATCTGACCACCTCATGCCACCTTTAACACCTTCCGTACCAATCCACCCCTTAAACCCCGTAGTGTTTTAACAGTATTGTAGTATTGGAATATGTAAATTGAGTGACTGACCAAAACCATGATATCAGTAAGCATGTTGTAACTGTATAATCAGGTAAATGGAATATCAGGATAATGGATGAATATCCATGGTTTGATTCAGTCAAAAAGAATATATTGTTAACTGGATTCAGGGATTCATGTATTCAGCTTGTGTTGGAATATAAAAGAATATAGATTGACTTGAATCATATTCAAGTCAGAAATTAGTCAGACTCTAACCCGAGTCAGACTAAAAGAAAGATAAATTTGAAGTTCAATATTAGTTAGGGGCCTTTTTGTAATTTGTAAAACTTGAGGGGGTTTTATGTAAAAAGTACTTTTGTATAGTTTCAAAATACACCTCAAGTATTTAATAATCGTCTTTATTGTTATAATGAATGTGAATTTTATTTGTGTTATTCTAGTGAATATATCCTAATAAAAGTATTAATTGTTTTATCTGAAATTCATGGTATTTTAGTGTAACTTTTAATCTTGTAATTTTTTTAGAAAAATGTGGAAACTTTATATTATGATAAAATAGGTGTTTAAATGATAATTATATATATATTAACACATGAATAATTTTATATAAATATTTTATTTAAAAAATTCTCATTTTCCCTATATATCGTATTTTGAACCTTTCGAGACCGAATGCTCCTTGCGGAGGTCTGAATCTCGCACTACTAGCCTGCGGGTGCACGATGAACCGTACTATCCCTAACAGGTTCCCCAAAAGTGGGTTGTAGCTGCGCTTTTCTTAGGTTTAACAAATACTTTTCATTTGGGAAAACGGTTTTATAAATATAAGGTATTTATTTGCAAAAAGTATAGTTTTCCGTATTTTAGTTGTTAGGGTTTCCTAAGCCAACTAGCCTACTTCTAAGGTCTAAACGATGAGTCATTAGAACCCTCAAATCGCCTCTTCACCGTCAATTGCGGCCAGGTAAGTGCCAGATAAGTGGGAAGGAACCACAGTCGTGGGCCTAATTAAAAACCACTAGCGTTAGACACACTTGCCTAGGCACCACAAGGCAGTTTAGATAAACGATCGATGTTCATGACCAATCGTGTTTTCATTTTATTAAAAGATTTTATTTAGAAATGTTTACAATTTAAAGCTTTCAATAAAGATTATAAAGATTAGGGTATTTTAGTGAAAAGTCCTGTAATTTCGTATTCTGTGTTTTGATATTTATCAATTAGGGTTATATTGAGTGTGTGTAGAGGTAGGTCATTATCTCGTGACTTATTTTAAATTTTAGTGAAATTTAAAGGTAAAACATGCTATGTTAAACTTAAAGGTATTATAGTGCAAGAATACGGTATTCGAAAACGTTATCATTTTATGTGTGAAATTTCATTCAAATTGGGTTCTACAAGTTTAGTGATCAAAATAAACATATTTAGGAGTGAGGTAATTAATTAAACTAAGAAAAACGAACTTCATAGTATTTTTATGAAAAGAATATGGTTTTGCAAAGAAGTTATCATTTCATGTGAAAAAGTTTGATTAAGTTGGTTTATGGGTGATTAATAGTCAACATAAATATGGGTAGATAATATGTATTAGGTGACAAGTGGAAATTTATAGAAAAAACCGAATCGGAAATCGGTTTGTCCGATTTCCGCCGGGTTTCAAAAAGTCGTATTTTTTACCTTAAAGAAAAGAGAGATAGAAGAAGGTGGGACTTACGGTTTGGACAAGCTAAGGAAGCTAAGGGATGTGGTGGTTGTCAATTCGTCGAAAACTTCGCGAAGGTTCTGATCCGTTCGCCGGAATCCGTCGTCGATTTCGGCAGCGCTTCGCTTCTCGCTCTTCGTACCGAGTTCTCGAGAATTTGAGAGAGTGGACTTAGAGTTGTGAGGGGAAAAGGTAGATGATAGGGTCTTTATATAGGGCTAGGCTAGGGTTAGGGTTTGGATTAAAAAATATTATAAAAAATATAAAAAAAACATTAAAAATTCATTAAAAATCATTAAACGTAGGAGTAAAAGGGATTTATTGGCCAAATAAAAATTGATCCAGGTATAATAAGTGTGCAAGAGGGTTGACCAAGTCAAGAGCCAACTTTTCTCAGTTGGTGACTCGGCCATCCGGCCAAGTCTGGCCGGCGGCGCCGGACCGAGTCGGCCGAGTCGCCGGCCGGCGGCGCCGAGTCGGGCCGAGTCGGGCCGAGTCAAGGGTCCAATGGCCGGGGGTTTTCCTGAGGAACAACTTGGTATTTTTAATTTTTGCTGTCCAGTACATATTTTGGGAGTTATGGCCTTTTTACCGTTGACTTCCAAAAAAAAAATAAAACAAAATAAATACAAAAATAATGTGGGGCAATGGATTTGAACTCCGGTGGCTTGGTTCAGCAGTGCAAGGTATTACCAATGAGCTACAAGCTCCTTTTTGTAATTATTGTAGAAAAATAGATACTTAAAATGATATCAGCAGCATTAAATATCAAAGTACACTTTAAATTTTAAAACAATTTAATGTACACTAAAAATAAAATTATTTAAAAACAAAATAATTAATTATATATATCTTGTGCTCAGAGTAAAATACTCCTTTATGAATTTAAAAAAATTTAAAAATTTTGTACAGAAAAATGTATATGAAAATTAGGGTTGTTACATTCTACCCTCCTTATAAAAATTTCGTCCTCGAAATTTGTAAAAGGAAGGTGTAACAAATCCAAGAAAAGTTTGGTGCTAGTGTACTGACAGGGTTTTAAAAATGTAAAGATTGTGTGAAGGAATGAGAGAGTGCGAAGGTTTTGGTAAAATTGTAAAAGAGGTGAGGGAATTTTGGGTTAATATAGATTCAAAGTATATGATTCATGGAATATGAAGGAAAGGATTCAAGGGACATGATTGTAAAGAATGTTTTAGTTGCTGGTTTTTGTGTTATATTGCTTAGGTTGTTCACGCAGACCAGAACTGCATGACAGGAATTCATACAGCTCTGACCTGTATGGGCCACCAACAAAACCATGTCACGCCCCGCTTCCCAGTGTACGGCGAAGTGGACGCGACGAGGCCAGCTACGTATGTAGTCAGAAGTACATACGCTAAGCGTAGCTAAGCAATATAAAGTAAATCACAAGAGACGAATAATATAGAAATAACAGCAACCTTTATTAATAACATTCTTTGTACAATACATGGAAAGGAAAATACAACTGGAATGAAAAGCAATGCCTAAACAGTGGCATAACAGAAAATGAAATAAACTGGAAAGACCAAGGTACAGTATCTAGAGCTCTGGATCTTTCTGGAACTGCTCCAAATCTTCACCGGTGGGCTCGATCTCAGCTTGGTCCAACGCACCTGACGACATTCAAAGAAGAAAGAAATAGAATGTCGTCAGCGAACAGGTCGCTCGGTAAGTCCCAAAGAATAAGAAGAATGAGAATGACAGAGTAACAGTATTTTCTAACTATTATATTATTGAATATTATGGAACATTGTGTAATGCTGTTGTTTGTAGCTTGGTACAGAATGATGTCAGTGTATACGAGGGGGATCTCTATATGCTAGAGATCAGGGCAAAAGGAAAGTACAAGGAACCGTTATGCCACGGTACAACAGCAATAGGATTCAGGTTAGGTGTCTTAATCTGACCACCTCGTGCCACCTTTAACACCTTCCGTACCAATCTACCCCTTAAACCCCGTAGTGTTTTTACAGTATTGTAGTATTGGAATATGTAAATTGAGTGACTGACCAAAACCATGATATCAGTAAGCATGTTGTAACTGTATAATCAGGTAAATGGAATATCAGGATAATGGATGAATATCCATGGTTTGATTCAGTCAAAAAGAATATATTGTTAACTGGATTCAGGGATTCATGTATTCAGGTTGTGTTGGAATATAAAAGAATATAGATTGACTTGAATCATATTCAAGTCAGAAATTAGTCAGACTCTAACCCGAGTCAGACTAAAAGAAAGATAAATTTGAAGTTCAATATTAGTTAGGGGCCTTTTTGTAATTTGCAAAACTTGAGGGGGTTTTATGTAAAAAGAACTTTTGTATAGTTTCAAAATACACCTCAAGTATTTAATAATCGTCTTTATTGTTATAATGAATGTGAATTTTATTTGTGTTATTCTAGTGAATATATCCTAATAAAAGTATTAATTGTTTTATCTGAAATTCATGGTATTTTAGTGTAACTTTTAATCTTGTAATTTTTTTAGAAAAATGTGGAAACTTTATATTATGATAAAATAGGTGTTTAAATGATAATTATATATATATATTAACACATGAATAATTTTATATAAATATTTTATTAAAAAAAATCTCATATTCCATAAATATCGTATTTTGAACCTTTCGAGACCGAATGCTCCTTGCGGAGGTCTGAATCTCGCACTACTAGCCTGCGGGTGCATGATGAACCGTACTATCCCTAACAGGTTCCCTAAAAGTGGGTTGTAGCGGCGCTTTTGTAACACCCAAGCCCAATGCTACTATTTTCAGTTACTGTTTGAGCATAATGTGGTACTCATTTCATTTAACTTGCTTTTTTGTTGCTTACTGTAAAATTTACCCGGCAAAGTCATTTCTACATATAACAAATTTTGGTATCTAAAATAAAATTGAAAATATTCATCTTGGCCTACTTGACACCCCTAGCCTCGTGGTAGCGTCCGCGCATTGTGTTCTCGTCCCGTTCAGTGAAACGGACGAGTTTGGATGGCTACGTGCACGTACGTGTGTCCGTTTTGGGGGTATGCTTTTTAATCATAAAACAATTAATTTTAAAATTTGGATCCCGCTTAAAATCCTATTATTTCAATTTCAAATTTTTGGACTCGACTCGGGCTCGATTTGGAAATGTTTTATTTGGCGCCAAAATCCCAAATTTTAATATTATTAAAACCATCGCATATATTTTTCTAACTAACCTGATATCTTACTGTTCATTACCTATCTTTTAAATCTTTAAGTTAACCATATAATATTTTTACAATATTTTATATCTTTCTCAATTTATTCTCTCAGCCAATCGCAACCTCCCCTTTAACCCCGTAGGTCCCACTTTCTCTCTCTCTATCTCTCTCCACTTTTTTCTCTCTCTCTCCCCCTCATATATTCTCTCGTACTTCTCTTTATCATTCTTTCTCTTCTTGCTTCATGTCTCGTTTCTCATTTTTTTAACTGTTCTTTTGTTGCCGGAATTCCGTCGTGCCGGTGACGCTTCTCGACGTTCCAGCGAGGTACCCCGACCCGTGTGGTTCCTTTGTTCGTCGTTTGGGTTCATTCCGTGAACCGTGCGTCCGTCGCGAGTTTTCCCCGCCGACGGTTAACGTTCCGTATTCCCGATTCGCGACCCATCGAGGCAAGTTAATCTTGCTACATGCTATATAATTCATTTTATATCTATTTAAATAAATACCATACCTATAGTTTAAATCTAGTGCCTCATGTTTAATTTTATAACGTTTCGATGTTCCGTTTGCATCCGTTTATATCATATTAAATCTAGATCATGAAAACTTATCTTGTGACATACTAGATTACATTATACTGCAACCATATCATTTAAAATATATATCGTCGTAATATTTATTATTATTATCTTTAACTAGTTTATAATCTTCATTTTATAATGTTATACATTTGAAAATCTTATAGTTTACACATGAAAATTCGTTGAAAAATCGGATATGACAAATCTGAAATTTACCGTACACCTTACCTTATAAAATTCATTATAAATCATAGAAAAATCATTAGTATACGTTCTTTAGTTCGTTACGAAGCTAACTCAGAATAATATAACTCTATGAAATATTTATTTGCAAAATAAATTGTGTAAATAACGTAAAATGCAAATGATTATGTCTTTAAACTGATGTCCAGGCAAATTCCAGCAGCAAACTTTCAATTTCGGATGTTTATAACTTTTTGTAGGGACAACCTGAGATATTTATACTTATAAAAATGAAAACCTTATTGAATTATCTTTGTTTTGGTATAAGACACGTCCCTTTTGGAGAACGTTTGTTATTTTTAAGCTATTTTACAAATTAGGGTGACGCTGAATTTCTGAACAGAACTTTCTTATGCATGGTTAATCAATACCACTTTCATAGTTATTAATCGCTTTGAATATGCTATCCATATTAATATTATTATATCAATATTTATATCACATATTGCTTAGTGGTACATCCCACATTACCATTTTATAGTTTTATAACTTTTCGGATACCCGTTTGCATCCATCGCATTTAAGATACATATAATTGCATCCATAGATCACATTACTACATAATAATGTGATATTAACACTCCATGTTTAATAAATTACATCCTAATTAATATTGGAACTATAAATGTAAGCCTAATCGATAACTGTGCATCCATATCCTTGAAATTATATCTATTTGCATATCATATTACATTTTCCAGTTTATTGTTCTGATAGTACTCATGCTTGTTTATTTATACACATGCTTATGTTAGTTTGTTTATGAGCACCCACATGACATCTTGTGCTTCCCCACATGACATGTTACACTTCCTACTTGACATGATATGGTACCGTACACTGCTTGACTTGACCTGATGTACCATGACCTGACCCGTTACCTGATCCTGTGTCTAATGCCAACAAACCTGACATGTAGTCCTTACGGACCGTTCCTGTTGTCTATCCAGAAAAACCTGCACCTACTTGATCCTGTGTTGGCATTAGTTCTTGATTACGGAATACCTGACTTGAACACATAACCTTGGGGGTATGGGGAAATCAAAAGTGTAAACTAAAGTGTAACTTAAAAGGGAATTACTTGATCCGTGGTCCCGGGGGGGTAACGGGACAGAGCCATTCGTGACTCTTACATCTTGATCCGTGGTCCCGGGGGGTAACGGGACAGAGCCATTCGTGACTCTTACATCTTGATCCGTGGTCCCGAGGGGTAACGGGACAGAACCACTATTGGTTCATATATTCCTGATCCGTGGTCCCGGGGGGTAACGGGACATATCCTTTGAGTTACATGGAGGATTACATTAATTGATTTCAAACAAACTTTAGAGTAGACGACCCAGTAGCACAGTTTAGATTGATCACTGCACGTCACATACACTGATACACTTCACTGTCATACATCCCTATTGACTTGTTACTATTTATGATTCATGCCTGCATATCTCGTGTATCCTGTTCATTTATTATTGCTTGATGTTATGACGCGCTGACGTCTGGGTTTTGCATGGCCCAGATCCTCTACTTTTGTTGCAGACTGATCAGGAGTTTTGCCGCTGTTAGATCGAGCGATAGGGATCATGTCGGTATCCGGTCTTACTTTCCAAGTGTTTATTTGATCTTTTGCTTCCGCATACTATAGCATTTCTTGACTCTTTTACTCTGGCTTATGGACATGTATTAGATAGTTAGTTTACTTTCCTGTTCTTGATATCTCTACAGCCGTAATGTGACTGTGGAAGGATTTTTCCTAACCACAGGTAGCATGGTTGGCTATGTCACATGCCTATTTTAGCGTACTCTGGGAAGCGGGGCGTGACATGGTTCTTTTGGTATCAGAGCCATAGGTTAGTTGGGTTGATTCTTTTGTAGTTGGGTACTGTACTCAATACACGAATCGGAATACCCGTGTTTAGGAAACATGTCCTACCACCTTGACAGTTTTACCATTCTTGAATCACATTCTTCCTGATTATATCTTTTACGATGTGCAAACTTCCTTTGCATATCGATTCGAAAACTTGATTCCTTGTTATCTCTAGGACTTAGGCGACTTGGATGGAGTTATGTAATTGTGGCTATGATACCGCGGCATAGTTACAATGCGGTACTCTATTTAAGTATCTTGGAGTTCTAGCCTTGATCTATATTCAGAATCTATCATCATGCTAATGTTGGGTATTTTGAGTTCAGGAATATGGAAGATAAGAATTTGAAGACGTACCAAGGCGTGTGGACGAAGCCGCCATGCTTGGAGTGATAAGGGGAATGCTGGAGAATCAAAAGAAATAGACCGAGCTGATCCAGCAGCAAGCGGACTCGTTTCAAGAAGGTTTGCAGATCGTTCAGCAGTCTGTGAACAATGTTGGAGCTAAGCCAGTTGACTGAGTAGGGACAGTAGCAGATTTCAGACATTTGGGTCCGTATACATTTACTGGATTGGAGGAGCCGTTGCCAACAGAGCAGTGGCTAGTTGACACAGAGAATTTTCTTATTGCGGCACAGATTCCAGATGAGAAAGAGTTGATGTGGTACGCATTCAGTTAGTGGATTACGCCCGAGAATGGTGGCTTATAGAAGAGAACCGTTTGCCCAAGCCGATCAAGTGGGCGGATTTTTCTAAGAGTTTCCTGGAGAAGTTCTTCCCGCGGACTGCACGGGAGGAAATGGAAGAGAAGTTCATCGGACTAAAGCAGAAGGGATCACCCGTAGATGTGCATGTAGCAGAATGGATGAGACTCAGTAGTTTTGCTGGACCTTTAGTTGCCAACGATGCAGACAGGGCACGGAGGTTCATGCGCAGCCTGGACGTGGACATCCAGAGGCAGATTGTCTCCCTGGGTTTGACCACTTTCTCACAAGTACTTGCGGCAGCCGAGAGCAGCAGAGTTTATCTGTGATGAAGGAGAGTTTTTCTGTCGGGCCAGTCGAGTTTAGGGCTAGGCCGACAAATAATATTCTTGCATCAATGGAAGTGATGAAAGTGAAGAGCCGGCTGTTGTTCGTGATTTTATGGATGTGTTTGAAGATATATCGGGATTACCGCCGAAGCGAGACGTGGAGTTCGCAATTGATCTTATTCCTGGTGCGGCGCCAGTATCCAAAGCGTATTATCCAATGGCACCAGTAGAGTTGGAAGAAGTTAAGAAACGAGTTGCTGAATTGCTTGAGAAGGGTTGGATCCGCAGCAGTAACTCGCCTTGGGGAGCTCCAGTTCTTCTAGTAAAGAAGAAAGATGGCACAAGAAGAATGTGCATCGACTGTCGAGAGTTAAACCGGGTGACTATTAAGAACAAGTACCCGATCCCTCGCATTGGAGAACTTTTTGAGCAGCTTAGTGGCGCGGGGGTATTCTCGAAGCTGGATTTACGATCCGGATATCATCAGGTCCGAGTGAAAACAGAAGATATTTGCAAGACGGCGTTCCGAACTCGGTATGGACATTACGAGTACTTAGTGATGCCCTTCGGAGTAACGAATGCGCCGGCAGTATTCATGGACTTGATGGACCGAATCTTTTCACCGTTCTTGGATCAGTTCATTGTGGTATTCATTGACGATATTCTGGTTTACTCGAAGAGTTTTGAAGAGCATGCTGAGCATTTGAAGATCGCACTGCTGACGTTGAGACAGGAGAAATTGTATGCGAAGATGAGTAAGTGCGAGTTTTGGCTGGAGGAAGTAACGTTTTTGGGGCATGTTGTGTTTGGCGATGGAATTGCCGTCGATCCAGAAAAGGTTGCAGCAGTTCGTGATTGGCCGATTCCAAAGAGTGTTGCGGAGATAAGAAGCTTTCTTGGACTAGCCGGATACTACAGAAGATTTATGGAGAACTTTGCTCGTCTGGCAGAGCCGTTAACCAAGCTTACGCGCAAGGAGGTACCTTTTGTATGGGCGGATAAGTGTGCGTTAGCTTTTGAGACGTTGAAGCAGAAGTTGATAACCGTCCCTATTCTGACCGTGCCAGACAATTCCGGAGGATTGGTGATTCACAGCGACGCATCTGGGGAAGGATTGGGATGTGTTTTGATGCAGCATGGGAAGGTTGTAGCATACGCATCAAGACAGTTGAAGACCCATGAGAAGAATTACCCAACTCATGATTTGGAACTTGCGGCTGTGACTTTCGCTTTGAAGGTTTGGAGACACTACCTTCTGGGCGAAAGGGTCGAAGTTTTTTTTACTGATCATAAGAGCTTGAAGTATGTGTTCACACAGAAGGAGCTTAATATAAGGCAGCGTAGATGGTTGGAGCTGATGGCTGACTACGATCTTGATCTTAAGTACCATCCGGGGAAGGTTAACGTCGTGCCGGATGCGCTTAGTCGGTTACCAGCAATTCAGGTGTTAACTACGCAGAAGGAGATCGCTGAAGATTTTCGAAGATTTGACTTGGAGGGTTGTGTTATCGCATTCTACGGGACAGTTGATGCAGCGGCAGGTACAATCATCATTGATTGAGAATATTAAAGCAGCACAATCGCAGGACCCTAGACTGCAAAAGTTTCGAGGACAGGTTGAAGCCGGACTACGAACAGATTTATTAATCCCCGAAAATGGTTCGTTGAGGTTTGGTACCCGTTTGTGTGTGCCAAAGGGGGATATTCGTGAAGAGCTTATGAAGGAGGCACACAGTTCAGCTTATTCTGTACATCCAGGAGGCACAAAGATGTACCGAGATATTCGACAGCATTTCTGGTGGGAGGGCATGAAGCGGGAGATTGCTCGCTTTGTGGCAAAGTGCTTGGTGTGTCAGCAAGTTAAGGCTGAACATCAAAGGGTTGCTGGTTTATTGCAACCACTTCCGATTCCTCAGTGGAAGTGGGAACATATAACCATGGATTTCGTGACGGCTTTACCGCAAAGTCCAAAAGGCAACCATGCTATATGGGTGATTGTTGATCGATTGACCAAGGCAGCTCATTTTATTCCTTTTCGGGTTGGTCAATCAACAGAGACTTTGGCAGAGCGGTACATGCAGGAGATTGTAAGATTGCATGGAGTACCGGTGAGCATCATGTCCGATCGGGACACTCGGTTCTTATCACACTTCTGGAGGAGTTTACAGGAAAGTTTGGGGACTCGATTGAAGTTTAGCACAGCTTATCATCCTCACACTGATGGTCAGTCGGAGAGAACGATCCAAACTCTTGAGGATATGTTGAGAGCATGCATGTTGGACTTCAAGGGATCTTGGGAGGATCATCTACTTTTGGTGGAGTTGTGTTACAACAACAGTTTTCAGGCAACTATTCAAATGGCTCCATTTGAAGCTTTGTATGGTCGTAAATGCCGTTCACCTGTTTGTCGGGACGATGTCGGTGAACGAAGATTATTGGAACCAGATTTGGTTGTGCAGACAGTTGAGAAGGTTAACCCTATCAGAAATCGTATGAAGGCAGCACAGGACCGACAGAAGAGTTGGGCAGATACGTCAAGAAGACCTCTAGAGTTCACCGTGGGTGATTTGGTATTCTTGAAGATATCACCGACTAGAGGGGTGATTCGTTTTGGAGGTCGAGGAAAGCTTAGTTCTCGATTCTTTGGACCCTTGAGATCGTGGAGCGTGTTGGTGAGGTAGCGTATCGTTTGGCGTTACCGCAGTTCTTGGCAAATGTGCACGATGTGTTTCACGTATCTCAACTCCGTAAGTATGTTCGAGATGAAACACACGTTTTGGATCATTCGGAGCTAACAGTACGAGAAGACTTGACTTTTGAGGAGCGACCGATTGAAATCGTGGATCGAAGGGTGAATGTTCTTAAGAACAAGGTTATCCCCCTTGTGCTTATTTCTTGGGGTAATCGCTCGCATGGAGAGTCCACTTGGGAATGAGAAGATGAAATCCGGCAGAAGTTTCCTCACCTTTTCTTGTAGTTATCTATCTTTGTATTCTTGGAATTTCGAGGACGAAATTCTTTTTGTAGTTGGGTATAATGTAACACCCGAGCCCAATGCTACTATTTTCAGTTACTGTTTGAGCATAATGTGGTACTCATTTCATTTAACTTGCTTTTTTGTTGCTTACTGTAAAATTTATCCGGCAAAGTCATTTCTACATATAACAAATTTTGGCATCTAAAATAAAATTGAAAATATTCATCTTGGCCTACTTGACACCCCTAGTCTCGTGGTAGCGTCCGCGCATTGTGTTCTCGTCCCGTTCAGTGAAACGGGCGAGTTTGGATGGCTACGTGCACGTACGTGTGTCCGTTTTGGGGGTATGCTTTTTAATCATAAAACACTTAATTTTAAAATTTGGATCCCGCTTAAAATCCTATTATTTCAATTTCAAATTTTTGGACTCGACCCGGGCGCGATTTGAAAATGTTTTATTTGGCGCCAAAATCCCAAATTTTAATATTATTAAAACCATCGCATATATTTTTCTAACTAACCTGATATCTTACTGTTCATTACCTATCTTTTAAATCTTTAATTTAACCATATAATATTTTTACAATATTTTATATCTTTCTCAATTTATTCTCTCAGCCAATCGCAACCTCCCCTTTAACCCCGTGGGCCCCACTTTCTCTCTCTCTCTCTCCACTTTTTTCTCTCTCTCTCCCCCTCATATATTCTCTTGTACTTCTCTTTATCATTCTTTCTCTTCTTGCTTCATGTCTCGTTTCTCATTTTTTTAACTGTTCTTTTGTTGCCGGAATTCCGTCGTGCCGGTGACGCTTCTCGACGTTCCAGCGAGGTACCCCGACCCGTGTGGTTCCTTTGTTCATCGTTTGGGTTCATTCCGTGAACCGTGCGTCCGTCGCGAGTTTTCCCCGCCGACGGTTAACGTTCCGTTTTCCCGATTCGCGACCCATCGAGGCAAGTTAATCTTGCTACATGCTATATAATTCATTTTATACCTATTTAAATAAATACCATACCTATAGTTTAAATCTAGTGCCTCATGTTTAATTTTATAACGTTTCGATGTTCCGTTTGCATCCGTTTATATCATATTAAATCTAGATCATGAAAACTTATCTTGTGACATACTAGATTACATTATACTGCAACCATATCATTTAAAATATATATCGTCGTAATATTTATTATTATTATCTTTAACTAGTTTATAATCTTCATTTTATAATGTTATACATTTGAAAATCTTATAGTTTACATATGAAAATTCGTTGAAAAATCAGATATGACAAATCTGAAATTTACCGTACACCTTACCTTATAAAATTCATTATAAATCATAGAAAAATCATTAGTATACGTTCTTTAGTTCGTTACGAAACTAACTCAGAATAATATAACTCTATGAAATATTTACTTGCAAAATAAATTGTTTAAATAACGTAAAATGCAAATGAATATGTCTTTAAACTGATGTCCAGGCAAATTCCAGCAGCAAACTTTCAACTTCGGATGTTTATAACTTTTTGTAGGGACAACCTGAGATATTTATACTTATAAAAATGAAAACCTTATTGAATTATCTTTGTTTTGGTATAAGACACGTCCCTTTTGGAGAACGTTTGTTATTTTTAAGCTATTTTACAAATTAGGGTGACGCTGAATTTCTGAACAGAACTTTCTTATGCATGGTTAATCAATACCACTTTCATAGTTATTAATCGCTTTGAATATGCTATCCATATTAATATTATTATATCAATATTTATATCACATATTGCTTAGTGGTACATCCCACATTACCATTTTATAGTTTTATAACTTTTCGGATACCCGTTTGCATCCATCGCATTTAAGATACATACAATTGCATCCATAGATCACATTACTACATAATAATGTGATATTAACACTCCATGTTTAATAAATTGCATCCTAATTAATATTGGAACTATAAATGTAAGCCTAATCGATAACTGTGCATCCATATCTTTGAAATTATATCTATTTGCATATCATATTACATTTTCCAGTTTATTGTTCTGATAGTACTCATGCTTGTTTATTTATACACATGCTTATGTTAGTTTGTTTATGAGCACCCACATGACATCTTGTGCTTCCCCACATGACATGTTACACTTCCTACTTGACATGATATGGTACCGTACACTGCTTGACTTGACCTGATGTACCATGACCTGACCCGTTACCTGATCCTGTGTCTAATGCCAACAAACCTGACATGTAGTCCTTACGGACCGTTCCTGTTGTCTATCCAGAAAAACCTGCACCTACTTGATCCTGTGTTGGCATTAGTTCTTGATTACGGAATACCTGACTTGAACACATAACCTTGGGGGTATGGGGAAATCAAAAGTGTAAACTAAAGTGTAACTTAAAAGGGTATTACTTGATCCGTGGTCCCGGGGGGGGTAACGGGACAGAGCCATTCGTGACTCTTACATCTTGATCCGTGGTCCCGGGGGGTAACGGGACAGAGCCATTCGTGACTCTTACATCTTGATCCATGGTCCCGGGGGGTAATGGGACAGAACCACTATTGGTTCATATATTCCTGATCCGTGGTCCCGGGGGGTAACGGGACATATCCTTTGAGTTACATGGAGGATTACATTAATTGATTTCAAACAAACTTTAGAGTAGACAACCCAGTAGCACAGTTTAGATTGATCACTGCACGTCACATACACTGATACACTTCACTGTCATACATCCCTGTTGACTTGTTACTATTTATGATTCATGCCTGCATATCTCGTGTATCCTGTTCATTTATTATTGCTTGATGTTATGACGCGCTGACGTCTGGGTTTTGCATGGCCCAGATCCTCTACCTTTGTTGCAGACTGATCAGGAGTTTTGCCGCTGTTAGATCGAGCGGTAGGGATCATGTCGGTATCCGGTCTTACTTTCCAGGTGTTTATTTGATCTTTTGCTTCCGCATACTATAGCATTTCTTGACTCTTTTACTCTGGCTTATGGACATGTATTAGATAGTTAGTTTACTTTCCTGTTCTTGATATCTCTACAGCCGTAATGTGACTGTGGAAGGATTTTTCCTAACCACAGGTAGCATGGTTGGCTATGTCACATGCCTATTTTAGCGTACTCTGGGAAGTGGGGCGTGACAGCTTTGCTTAGGTTTAACAAATACTTTTCATTTGGGAAAACGGTTTTATAAATATAAGGTATTTATTTGCAAAAAGTATAGTTTTCTGTATTTTAGTTGTTAGGGTTTCCTAAGCCAACTAGCCTACTTCTACGGTCTAAACGATGAGTCATTAGAACCTTCAAATCGCCTCTTCACCGTCAATTGCGGCCAGGTAAGTGCCAGGTAAGTGGGAAGTAACCACAGTCGTGGGCCTAATTAAAAACCACTAGCCTTAGACACACTTGCCTAGACACCACAAGACAGTTTAGATAAACGATCGATGTCCCTGACCAATCGTGTTTTCATTTTATTAAAAGATTTTATTTAGAAATGTTTACAACTTAAAGCTTTCAATAAAGTTTATAAAGATTAGGGTATTTTAGTGAAAAGTCCTGTAATTTCGTATTCTGTGTTTTGATATTTATCAATTAGGGTTATATTGAGTGTGTGTAGAGGTAGGTCATTACCTCGTGACTTATTTTAAGTTTTAGTGAAATTTAAAGGTAAAACATGCTATGTTAAACTTAAAGGTATTATAGTGCAAGAATACGGTATTCGAAAACGTTATCATTTTATGTGTGAAATTTCATTCAAATTGGGTTCTACAAGTTTAGTGATCAAAATAAACATATTTAGGAGTGAGGTAATTAATTAAACTAAGAAAAACGAACTTCATGGTATTTTTATGAAAAAAATACGGTTTTGCAAAGAAGTTATCATTTCATGTGAAAAAGTTTGATTAAATTGGTTTATGGGTGATTAATAGTCAACATAAATATGGGTATATAATATGTATTAGGTGACAAGTGGAAATTTATAGAAAAAACCGAATCGGAAATCGGTTTGTCCGATTTCCGCCGGGTTCCAAAAAGTCGTATTTTTTACCTTAAAGAAAAGAGAGAGAGAAGAAGGTGGGACTTACGGTTTGGACAAGCTAAGGAAGCTAAGGGATGTGGTGGTTGTCGATTCGTCGAAAACGTCGCGAATGTTCTGATCCGGTCGCCGGAATCCGTCGCCAATTTCGGCAGCGCTTCGCTTCTCGCTCTTCGTATCGAGTTCTCGAGAATTTGAGAGAGTGGACTTAGAGTTGTGAGGGAAAAAGGTAGAGGATAGGGGTCTTTATATAGGGCTAGGCTAGGGTTAGGGTTTGGATTAAAAAATATTTTAAAAAATATAAAAAAACATTAAAAATTCATTAAAAATCATTAAACCTAGGAGTAAAAGGGATTTATTGGCCAAATCAAAACCGATCCAGGTATAATAAGTGTGCAAGAGGGTTGACCAAGTCAAGAGCCAACTTTTCTCAGTTGGTGACTCGGCCGTCCGGCCAAGTCCGGCCGGCGGCGCCGGACCGAGTCGGCCGACTCGCCGGCCGGCTGCGCCGAGTCGGGCCGAGTCAAGGGTCCAATGGCCGGGGGTTTTCCTGAGGAACAACTTGGTATTTTTACGTTTTGCTGTCCAGTACATATTTTAGGAGTTATGGCCTTTTTACCGTTGATTTCCAAAAAAAAAATAAAACAAAATAAATACAAAAATAATGTGGGGCATGGGATTTGAACTCCGGTGCCTTGGTTCAGCAGTGCAAGGTATTACCAATGAGCTACAAGCTCCTTCTTGTAATTATTGTAGAAAAATAGATACTTAAAATGATATCAGCAGCATTAAATATCAAAGTACACTTTAAATTTTAAAACAATTTAATGTACACTAAAAATGAAATTATTTAAAAACAAATTAATTAATTATATATATCTTGTGCTCAGAATCAAATACTCCTTTATGAATTTAAAAAAATTTAAAAATTTTGTACAGAAAAATGTATATGAAAATTAGGGTTGTTACACATCACCAAAAATACGCGCGGGAATTAAAGTGTTTCGTGAGCAGCCACCTGGATCTAAGGATACAAGAGGATTAGCCGCCAAACTTCGCATTTTCCTCGGACAACCCATTGCGGGGAAGTCTTAGGCTGAATCATTAAAAATCGGGCTTACCACTCTCAACCTGACCCATAAATAAGTCTGGGCGAGAGTGGGGGGCTAACGATAAGGCTCATAAACATTAATTCCTCAGGTTACGACACATAGCAGATGATGTGTCGTCCACGTAATACTACTAGATTGCCGGGGGCCACGGAGTTGGAGTCAATATGACTCATGGGGGACTTTCCTCGAACGTCGTCTCCGAGGTTGCACCCGACCTTTCCGAGATTTCCCCGGAGTACCTTCCCTATGCGCCTAGCAACCAGCCAATGGCTCGCCTCCAAACCTTCCTAAAGCTGAGCTTCCTCAGCCTCTTCGCTCGTCTCCGAGCTGTTACAGAGCTGAGATTCCTCAGCTCATTTGCTCGTCTCCAGGCTATCACAGAGCAGAGATTCCTCGGCATCCCTGTTTGGCCGGGAGCACGAAGCCCGAACGCCCCTGTAATGGCTCCGTATATCACGCCACGACGAGATCTTCGCCGGCCCACGTCTCGCATCCCACGCTAGCGTATCTTACCATCAATGGGCGTATCTCACCATCAATGGGAACGTGACGCAGGTGCGTAACGGACAACGAGAATCTCGCATCGGCTCACTCCATGCGACCGCTATATAAACCCCTCTTCTAGACACAGGTAACCGGAATGCATTCCAATACACGGCTACCCTGTCATTATTCCTTGATACTTGATCGTCGAAGGGTCCTACGGTGGTTACATATCCCGGGACTTCTCTTGCAGGTAGCTTGGCGTCAACGATAACCCATTGAGATCCACACATTCAACTCTCACACCAAATCTCAACCGTTCAGAACCGCTTGCAGCAAGATCGACGGAGGACAAGTACTGAGGGAGATTTTGACCTCCATTAGATCTTGATAAGAGCAGCCACTTCCGTGATGAAACCCTAGAGCGCGAAAAAGAGTCATATGAGTATGGTTCTTCTGATGAGGAGAAAAGAATTCCTACAGGAAGATACCAGGGAGAAAAAGAGAAGGACAAAAGATACAGAGACTATCCTAGATCACCTGCCAAACAAACTTGACTCTCATAGAAACGGCAGAATTGAAGCCATAGCACAACTTTTAATCCTCATCACCAAGGGGCTTTTGGTTGCAAGACTGTGAAATTTGGATTCCCAAATAGTACTGAATTAGTTAATTTTGTGTTTGGCATAGTCACATAATTCACGAATAATTCGGTGAATTATTCGTGAATTTTTGATTGGCTGATTAATTCTCCGATTTAATCGGCACTGGCGAACGCTTCGAATAATTTACGAATAATTCAAATAAACAACGAATAATTCACAAAAACAGTTCACAATTCGCAATATCAAAACCCAATGCCTCATATATTAATTTCTTGCTTGAAATCCTTTCCGAACATTTCCGAATACTTGCCGAATCTTTCCCGAATACCTGCCGATTTTTTTCAAATAGTTCCCTGAATCCGAATTTTCGACCTCGTCGAATAATTCCCGAATGGCGAATTTGTGACTATAGTGTTTGGTTGGTATTGGATTTCTAGTATTGGATTTATAGATTCTTGTAATCCTTATTTGGTTGGGAGCTGTTTGGTTGCATGATTCATAAGGATTTTGCACTGTTTGGATTCATGAATAAAAAAAAGTAAGAATTGGTTAATTCTTGTTTGGTTGTAGCATTTTGGGGTTTGGATTTGCTTGTTTTTTTGGCGGCCCGTCATTTTTTTGGATTTTTGAATCCAAAAAAAACTATGGATTTCTATGAATATAACATAAAGTACGTGGGGCCCACGTACTTTATGTTATTAAAAAAATCCCCTCTCCGTCTCTCTAATTCTCAGATCCAAATTCCACTTATTTTTCCCCAACCAAACAAGAATTATAAAGATCTACAAATCCAACACTAGAATTCCAAAACCAACTAAACACAAAATTAACTAATCTAGATTTTTCAACCGTATTATTTAGAAATCCACTCCGCAGATATGATGGGTAATCTCAGGCACCCGAGAGGTACTCCGGTGGCATCAAGGACGGTGACAGGAAGGTTCTTGTTTACTCAGACTTGACACTACTGTTGTTCCAGGCTATGAGACCCGGCAGGAGAATAAGTATAGCGTCGTTCTAAACTAGCTCTCTTGCTATTAGAATGTCAAACCTGATTGAATTTTTAAGTCCTATTGAATTTTCTGTAATCGTTTGTGGTTCTGGAATCTCATCCAGTTCTACCATACTCTCACTATTGTTTTCTGAAAAAATCCATTTTACTAAAACTGTGGTGAGTCACTCCAAATTTCAAAATCCTGCAATCAAACAGCCCCTTGGGAAAAAGTAAGTGGGAATTGGATTTAAGGATTAAAGAGAGAGATGGATAGATCGAGGGGATTTTTTAATAACATAAAGTATGTGGGCTCGATATAAACAGTGTCAAATCCACAGTAATCCATAGTTTTTTTTAGATTCAAGAATACAAAAAAACGGTGAGCCCCTCGTATAAACAAACAAATCCAAAAACCCAAAATTCTACAACCAAATAAGAATTAACTAATTCTCGCTCTTTGTTTGGAGTCTTGAATTCAAACAGTGCAAAATCCATTACCAATCCTGCAACCAAACAGCCGTTGACCATCATTGGAAGAGGAAAGTAGAGTTATTGCTGGAGAATTTAGTAGAACTCATCCATTCATCGACAGAGATCATGTCTTCGTTAATGAGCAGAAAGGAGGGCCTCTAGAGGCGAAGTCTCTAGTAGTAAAAATACTTCTAGCAAAAACCCAGTGAGAGAGCATACCTCTAAGCAGCATGAAGATGAAGACCGGACGATGGTGATGTCTGAAACCACACGTCGTAATTTGAAGACTGGACGATGGTGATGTCTAAAACCACACGTCGTAATTTGAAACATGGATAAGGCTGAAGGGCCTTTCCAGTGTTCTATTGGGAGAAGTCGGGCTTGATAGATTTAATACATGATTTTGGTGCGGTGGTTTAAGTAGACGAGGGATTAATTTTAGCCAAAATTAGTAAAGATGCAGCCAGAGTAGTAAGATTACTTGTGAATGCAAAGAGGACATCCCAGAAAAATTCTAATTAGTATAGATGATGACTGCTTTGAAGTTCTTGTCTCAATGGAGAAGCCTAGGGCTGCGTTCATCAGTAAGAGGGTGAGATTCGCTGAAGAAGAAAAGGGGTCGGAATCTGACCGCAAACATGTTCATAACACGCCTTCTCCTAGGCCCAAATGAAGTTCAAAGAAATTTAGGCTGTAATATTGATAATCCATGTGAGGGCCTGAGCCTAATGGATCTGAATCGCAATAGGAACGCCAATGAAAAAAAGGTTGGGCTTCATAATATGAGAATTTCCATGAAGGCGGATCAAGTCAGGATAAATAAAGAGCAACCTAAACAGTCTGGTAAGCGGCCCACATTCAGTGATGGGAATTGTTAGAGAGATGAAATTGATATTCAACTCCTTCGAGAATATTATCCTAAATTATTTGCATCGCTGCAACAAAGGAAAGAAAGGAAAGAGATCGTGGCTGATCATGAGGAAGCTGATGACAAGGATCGGGAGATAAACTCATCGAGCGAAGACATGGAGGATGTGTGTCTTTCCGACATCCCAACAATACAAGAAGCGGGGTTAGAAAGAAGGGATCGCAGGAAATCTAAGACAAAGCTGGTTATAGACGAAGAGAGTGGGGTTGCTATAAGAAGAAGCTCTCGTCTCGAAGGCCTGATAGTAATCTGGGGCTAAGGCTAGAAACGGTGGGTAAAAGAAAAGGTCTGCTGAACATCTCTTGTATGAATTATGATTCTGCTCGTCTGTTTTACAATGTTCAGTTCGATACCTTTCTTAAACTCGCTGATATTGCGGGCATCATTTTAGGGCATCATTTTGTTGACATTAATTACAATATTCAGCATTTTAAGAATATAAAGTTAGAAAAAGCCAAGATTTAGGAAAATAACAGTAGAGGCAACTCTCGGGTTGATAGCGGGGAGGGGAAGAACACAAATTGGTAAATGTGAGGGGTATTGACCTTTTAAAGAAAAGGTATATGGTTCGTGATATTATTAATAATAATATAGGTATTGCTTGCTTAGTTGAGACAATTGTTTTGTTGGATATGTATAACCTAGAGACCATTATTGTGTGTGTGTATTGGATACTTGGGCATATGTATGTACATGACAATCTTTCTCGATATGATAGAATGTCATTTGATTTGTCTTTATCTTAACATGTGTATATGTTTTACTTGTTATTACGTATCGTTAATATATGTTGATAAAACCCGTAGGATCATTGCTTGACTACCAACGTTATGATGACGATCATACATGTGCGGGCTGGGTAGTCCATAAGCACATTCTTAAATGTCCCTAGTCGTGTGAATATCAAAACAGGACATCGATATTCCGGAGTAGACTTGTGTATACGTTTCTAGAGCTCGACGAGGGGTGATTGTTGGTCCCACAGCCATTGGTCTTTGGCATCTATGATCGTATACATGTGCTCACTAGGGGTGAATACACTGGACAAACTCGCCGAGAACTGGTTATATGGTATTATACCTATCGTCAGATAGCAGTTCTCTGGTGATATGTGTACAGATAGTCTGTCGATCTGAGGTCGTCATTTATCTCGTATGAGTTCCCACTGTACTTTGATTACTATCCTACCACGGCTTTACTGAGCAAACGGGTTTTTAGTTAGGTACAGTCCCGAGCCATATGGAGACAGTGAGCGATTGTTGGGGATTTATCTCTCTCGGTATAGGGAGTCGATGCCACGCTATGTTTGGTTGGCCAACACTATAAGTCCCTGATCAAGGCGGATTGAGAATTACTGATAGTTAGATTAGCAGGTTCTCAGATGGTCTTGAGTCACATCGGCACGACTTGTCGGGTTATTAGGGGTTTAGCGTTTTCCACCCCTAGACCTGGCATGCGATGCTCTCAGACGAACAGACCGGACTGTACGGAGATTGTCACGGATAGGCTCAGTAGGAGTTCAGATAGGTTTGCTCGTCGGCCTTCTTTTCGACAGGTATCTGGGTAGCCATTACGTACAGCTAGTGCCGCCGACGTGCTTATGGTTAAACCCACTGCCAGCGTACTGTTAAGTCTTTAGAGTCTCACACAGAAAGTTTTCCTGATTCAGGCGATACGATGTAGAAGCCGTATGGTTATACATGCACGTTTCCCATCATATACGTGTACTAGCTACACAGATTTTTGTTCGGATGGATAATACTAGCAGGCTTAGGATTAATCCGCATTATTGAATCAAGTATTGATTTAATAATGATCTAGTATTATGCTATTGGATTATTTTATCTCTTGGTATTCGTATTTTTTGTAGTACGAATACGGGTATGTATATACGGTGAGGATATTTTTGTATTTACACTAGAATGTTTCTAGAAGAAGACACCTCATTTTTATGTTAATCTATTTGTTTAAATAGATAATGAGCTGGATGGGTGAGGTGTATTAAAGCATGGCATGAAGCATGGCTACTTGTTTTATTTATTCATTTATCATTACTATTCAAGCATGGCTACTATATTTTATTTGGAAAAGGAAATGCTTGATAGTTTTGACTTATCCATGCTTCACTTCATTCTACACGTGCCTTTCTCTTTCCTCCTTTGAGCTCTTCTTCTTTCTCAAACCCTAATTCTCTCATGAGTTGAGAAACCTAGGGTTTATGAGATAAACTAATCCATTAACACATTCTACATCCACTAAACCATCTAGATCAGCAAACTAGGTGCTTTAGTTACCTCAAATTTGAGGTTAGAGCTTGAACTATAGGCTCTCGGGTGGATCGTCTTTGACGCGAGGAGGCTGACGACCAAGCTCGATCCCTACGGACAAGGAGCTCAAGAAGAGGATTAAGAAGACTCGAAGGACTTGAGCACATAGGTATAATCACTTATACAGTAGATTAGAATCTATGTAGTTTTTGTTATTTAGGGCTTACGGTTATTCTTGGATTTTAGTCGATATTGCATGCCTTAAAATTGATTTTTGAAAATTCTGCCTCTCTACAAACCCAGTAGAGTGTGCGACACCGACTAATATGGTATCAGAGCCATTCCATAAGCCTTAAATAGCTCATAGCGACGTTAGAAATCCGCCGTTTTTATCACGTACGAACTGTCGATAAAAACGGTCCCTAAAATTGATGTTTTGATATGTTTGCACACTCCGCGGGCTCTCGGTTTGAACCGAAAAGCCACGGGATGAAGCTTGGGCACCCCGGGGATACCCGAGGGGACCGAAGGTCGAGTCCACCCCCCAAGGCCACCACAAGGTGGCCTTGGGGATGGTGACCTAAGAGTGGGTCTGCCTCTCCTTGGGGGCCACCTTGTGGTGGCCCCCGGGGGTGGGTACGCCTTTAGGCCCCATATCGATAGTTAATTTTGTACTCTTCGCCTCCGCAAAGATTTGAACGGGTTTCAAGTTCGTTTCGACTCCTGCATTGGCTTAAAACGAATTTTTTAAGGACTTTAGCTCACGGGATTTTCATGTTTTAGAAAATTATTTTCGCTCGCTAACTGTGCGTGGAATTCTAACGTCGTGATTTTCTTTACTTACTTCTGTGATGCGTATATGTGTTGTTTAATGTCTTCTAATCACTATACGTCTATTAGAAGGGGTTACACACATCTTGTTTATCTGTGATGTTGCTTGTGATATCTTTGTGATGGTTTCGACGGATTGTCGTGATGGATAGCCTTTAGTGCAATGTTTGTTGTACAGTTTTTATTCATTTGTATATTCTTTATTGCGGGGCGAGTGTCCGACATGTGGACTTTCGTTTCTGCCTGGTTGTAAATTCTTTTATTTTGGCACGACCGGGTTGAAGTCGATGTCACTATTGTATATATTTTTCTTTTCTGTACTAGGATTACCCCACGGCGGAGTGCTCGAGTAGCCGGGTTCTAGAAGGCAACGGGCCTCCGTCTCATGGCATTGAGACCGGAGCGCGTTACTCTAGAATTGACGGGCTATTTGCCGCACTCGTAGGGGGTATAAGATGACCCATGGTGGAGTGCTCAAGTTATCGGATTACATGAAGTGTTGGGTGACCCATTCACTTTGTTGATTGGGGTTGCCTCTCTTCTGGAGTTGGCGGGTAACTTGCCGCGCTCGCAGGGGTCTTGGTTTTATATTGTGCAGGCTATCCACACGACCGGGGAACGTCGGGTTTCATTTGTAGCTCGAATGAAACCTAAGGCTCTTAGATTATCCGCTATTCGGATTTTGCTTATTGCTTTTCTGTGATATTGCTTATATCATGCATGAGACGAATGGTTATATATATATATTAGTAGATATTGTATATGTTTTGCATCCGCGCTAGTCCAGCCCCCGCTCTGCCGTTAGTTAAGTAACCTAACAGTGCATGACATGGTCCCGTGGCAAATGCGGATGACATATATGTACATTGCATTTTTGTTCTTTTCTGGTGTGATATGTTTTAATTGACGGGACTGTATTAATTTTGATTAATGCAAGAAAAATAAACCTAAAAGATATTGTCAGAACAAATTTCGAATAACTATAGTCGTATTCTTTCGCTTTGCATAGCGGTATTCGGTCATGAATATCCCACACCTCATTCGAGGAGACAAGAGCATAGATCCCTTCATGGGGAATGATCTCTTGAGCAAAAGTTTATGTTATTATAGATCACTTGGTTTTCTTTAAAACCACTAGTTTTCAAAAGCGGAGCATAAATCATTCCTTCTCAAAACTACTCGATTCTTTCAACAATATCAAGTTTATTACGTTAAAGGTTTTTTTTGGCCAAAAACCCAGCTGTAGCCTTCCATCATTTCAAATTAGTATTGCTTAGTATTCGTGCTACATATGTCGTGCTCAGCCGAGACGTAGTGTTCGGTTGCTATATAGTGCTTTTCTGCAGTATTAGATGTGATTGGTTAGAAAAGTCGTACGGTCATTTTGGCTCAGTTAAGGACTCGTACGGGTGGGTTTAATGCAATCAAGATAATGACGGGTTGAATTTGACTAGGGCCCTTTGATATGTTGGTTCAGTCAAGATCACATGGGTCCTAGGGATAAAAACCACATCGAGAGTTTCAAATATATAGGAAACTTGCTACTGTTGCATACCTTCTGAAGTATGGTGACTAGAGTGGATTCCATCTAGGTTATCACGTGATGATAGTTGGATCCCGATCCCACTGATAAATAGGATTACTCTTGGGAAATACTTTTCACATCATAATTAGCTAAACTATTAGGTGTCTAGAAAGATGTTAACGGGGAACCTCTCTCGGAGTACCAACACCCACCTGACTGAACGGTTATCAAACTTGTAAGGTGTTAATGATCCCGACTAGTTCTCTTTTTTAAGATTTAAAGGAGAATTCGAAGAAACAATGGGAGCCATCCTGTTTAGATAAAATAATAACCAATCTAAACTTGCAAGAGCGCACAATGAGTGTTTCTTTTCTCTCTCTCCAGGTAGCAACCATGTCACGCCTTAATCAAGATAATAAAATATATGACCTGACCGACCCGGATTCTTATTCGGGGCTGGGGAACGCCGGTTTGGCTCTAACTTGTGACAAATGTCACGATCTTAAACAAGGGAAAGAGGATTGTATGAATTTCTTGATGACCCCGATAAAGAAGAGGCATACTATTGAGTCTCTTTCAGGTATTCTTGTTATTGAGAACTGTTTTTCGGTCAGTCCTACATCCTGAATACTAGATAGCGGATCGATATCTCATATCTATAATTTATTGCAGAGACTGAGAAAAAGTAAGATGATTGAACCTGGTGATATGTCCTTCAAAGTAGGTAACGGAGCACAAGTTGATGCTGCCGCCGTCGGTGAATACCATTTAGTATTGCCAAGCGGCAATACTATGATTTGAACAACTGCTACTATGTACTTTCCATACTTTGCAACATCATATCAGTTTCTTTATTTGATAAAGATGGATATAACTTTGTTTTAGATAGAAATATCATGAATATTTACCTTAATCAGGTATTGGTTGCAGAAGGTATACTGTGTAATGGTATCTACGTTTTAAATCAAAACATAGTTTTCAATATACAAAACACATGTAAGAGGACAAGTTCAGACACGAACGAAACCTACTTGTGGCATTATAGACTTGGTTATATCGGTGAGAAAAGACTAAATTGCATAAAGATGGATATATGAATCCGTTCGAATTTTCATCCCATGAAACTTGTCAGTCTTGTCTAAAAGAGAAGATGACCAAATCTCCGTTCACCGGATACGGATAAAGAGCGACAGAGCTCTTGGAACTCATACACAGTGATGTGTGTGGTCAAATGTCTATATATGCAAGGGGTGGATTCTCATACTTCATTACATTCACTGATGATCTCTCTAGATTCGGATATGTATTTTTCATAAAACACAAATTCAAAATTTTTGAAAAATTCAAAGAATATAAGAGCGAAGTGGAGAACCAGACAGGCAAAAGTATCAAAATCCTTTGATCTGATAGAGGAGGGGAGTATTTAAGCACGAAATTCCTCGACTACCTAAAAGAGAATGGAATTCTCTCTCGGATTACTCCTCCGTAGGCACAACGGTGTATCGAAGCGGAGGAATTGTACCCTATTAAATATGGTTCGCTCCATGATGAGTAGTGTTGAGTTGCCTCTTTCATTCTGGAGATATGCGCTATAAACATCGGCATACCTATTGAATGACGTTCTATCCAAATTTGTGCCTAAGACTCTATATGAAATATGGAGTGGAAAAATACCATATCTTAAATGTATTAAGATATGGGATTGTTCGACCTATATTAAAATACAAAATCCGGACAAATTTCAGGCACGTTCAGTTTTATGTAAGTTTGTGGGATATCCAAAATATTCGACCGGATATCTGTTCTACCACACCGAGGAACAAAAGGTGTTTGTTGCTCGTCACGTCACCTTTTTAGAACGGTAATTTCTTACAAAAGAAATTAGTGGGAGTACGGTAGAACTGGAAGAAATTCTAGAACCACATACTGAAACTGAAGATTTAGTGGAATCTCGAGATTTAATAGTCCCGGACGAACCTCAGTTACTTCGCAGATCGAGTAGGATTTCTCCGCCCGAGAGATATTACGGTTTTTTCATAGACGGGGATCGAGAGAATTGTATCTTGAAAGAAGATGATCCTACTAGTTTCAAGTAGACCATTACCAATAGGGACTTTGATAAATGGCTGGATTCTATGCGATCCGAAATGGAGTTTATGTACACCAATAAAGTTTGGACCTTGGATATTGCTCCTTTTGGGGTAAAACCTGTTGGATGCAAATGAATCTTCAAAAAGAAAATTGGTGTAGATGGACAGGTGGAAACCTATAAGGCTAGCCTTGTTGCAAAAGGTTTTCGTCAGAGACCCGGTGTGGATTATGATGAAACCTTTTCTCCAGTGGCTATACTCAAATCCATTCGGATTCTACTTGCCATTATTGCCTTCCATGACTATGAAATCTGGCAGATGGACGTAAAAACGGGTTTTCTGAACGGAAGTTTGGAAGAGTGCGTTTATATGGATCAGCCGGAGGGATTTGTGGAAAGTAGGAGCAGCGGAAAGGTGTGCAAGTTACTTAAATCCATTTATGAATTAAAGTAGGCATCGCGGAACTGGAAGATCTGTTTTGATGAAACAGTCAAGGAATTTGACTTCATCAAAAACGAGGATGAGTCTTGTATCTATAAAAAGATCGCAGGGAGAACTATCATATTCCTAGTCTTGTACGTGGATAATATTCTCTTAATAGGAAATGACAATTCTATGCTACAATCAGTCGAGCTGTTCTTATCACAAAGGTTCTCCATGAAAGACCTGAGTGATGCCTCATACATTCTGCGAATTAAGATCTATAGAGATAGATCTAAAAGATTATTGGGACTTTCAAAGTTTAGATACATAGAGGCCATACTAAAGAAATTTAGTATGGAAGATTCTAAACGCGGTAATATATCCGTGTTGCACGGATCACCCCCTTTAAAGAGATGTCTCCCAAGACCGATGAGGAAAGGGTTCGCATGAGTATTATACCATACGCTTCGGCGGTAGAATCTATAATATATGCAATGCTATGTACCAGACCAGATGTAGCTTACGTGCTTAGCGTGGTGAGCTGGTATCAGTCAAATCCAGGAGAGAACCACCAGACAGCAGTGAAGAATATTCTTAAGTACCTAAGAAGGACTAAGAAATTGCTCTTGGTGTACGGTAATAGGGACCTCCACGTGGAGTTCTTTACCAACTCGAGTCAGAATCTGTTCCCCTCCGAACGACGGCGCGCAAGGCTGCGATGTCTTGGCGCTGAGATTCGGGGCAGATGCTAATTGATGCTATCCGTTCACCTCTCCGAAGATGCCAAGTTGGTTTATGGCATCATGTATCGAAGGTTTAAGCGGATGCGACCGATGTAGCAGACTTCGTCAGATTCCCCCTCGTTGAGGGGTTTTTGATTGTAGGGACGCTCTTCCCTGCAGGCGCAAGCCCCTGCAGTTAATTACGCTACCGCATTGCGGTAACAACTTTCTCCTTCTCCAGATGGTCACTTCGTGTCGTGGGTTTTGTTTTATGTTTTACTGCCCGTGGATTGTCTACGGAGACTGAGTTATGTCGTCGCCCGTAGGGCATGGACTAGTCCAAATCCGCATTATCTTAAATTTGGGTTTGGGGGTTTGGTTTGAGGATACGTCAGCCATGCTTGGGGCTAAGATCAACTCAAACGTTTGTTAAGGATACGTTAGTCTAACTTTGTGACTAAGATCAACTTAACGGGATCGTTTAGATCCCACAAAAGAGTGTTTGGACTCTAATGTTCCAGTTTAGGGACGTAGCGGTCCACTGAATGTATGGCCGTCGGGACCCGTCACCTCTCTGACGACGTTGAAGGATTACAACGACAGATGTTAGAGGAGTTCAGAGATGTGCCCTCGAGCCAGAGTTAATTTGGGGGGGATTCGTAGTCCAATCTGTTTGAAGGTTTAAGGATACGTTAGCCATCTTTGAGGCTAAGATCAACTTAAACAGGACCGTTTAGATCCAACCAAAAGAGCATATGGAGGCTCTATGGTCCTAGTTTAAGGACATTGCGGTCCACGGGTAGTTTAAGGACATCGCGGTCCATGGGTAGTTTAAGGACATCGCGGTCCATTGGTAGTTTTAAGACATCTCGGTCAATGGGTAGTTTAAAGACATCTCGGTCAATGGGTAGTTTAAAGACATCTCGGTCAAGGTTAAGGACGTCATAGTCCATGGGTTTAAGGACTCCACAGTCCGGTATGTGCTCTGGATGCTTCACACGGGTTCGCTGCCGTGCTAGGCGAGGACCAGGCTCCGCTCTGGATGCTTCACACGGGTTCACTGCCGTGCTCTGCGAGGACCAGGATCCGCTCTAGACGTTTCCCGCGGGGTCAAAGAGTGACGTTATCCACGTTCCACGTAACCAGGAATTTTGTATCATGCATGGGTTTAAGGACCCCACAGTCCATGTCATGAATGGTCTTCGGGACCCGTCACCTCTCTGAAGACATTGAGGGATTACAATGCCAAATATCAAAGGAGTGAAGAGATGTACCCTAGAACCGGGGTGGATTAGATAGTCCCTGGCCCAATTTGGGTCAAGACTGATCGATTATGTCATGAGCCCATCGGCTCAGTTAATCACAGATTGAGGACTTATGGCCAGCTTGGGCTAAGTCTAGTCAGGTCTGGAATATTGACTCTTTGTTGGTCCATTGAGGGAGAATGTTTACCTCTATCCCTTCAGCCAATTAGACCAAAGCCTAGTGTTAAACACTTCAGAGCGATCAGTGTTGAACACTGGGAATAAGGTTGATGAGTTAGTGTTCAACACTAAGAGATAATTGGTGTTAAACACCAGTAATAAGGCTTTTTCAAATTAGTGTTAAACACTAAAACAGATCAGTGTTGAACACTGCCAATAAGGCTCTTTAACCAGCATTGAATGCTAAGGCCCGACAGTGTTTTAACACTGGGCTTGAGAGTTTTAATTTTAGTGTTAAACACTAAGGCAAGAAGGGTCACGTGGCAGCACGTGAGAGCGCCCTCCCTTCAGTTGTTCTGCTGAAATTATCACTTCTTTCAAAGCATCACGTGCCATCACGTGATGGGCATTCAAATGCTTGTATATTAGAGTTTCTGCCAAGGTCACGTGGGTCACGTGGGGTGCTGCCTCAAAGGGACTTCTGTAGGGGTTTTGGGGGGGGTCACGTGGCAGCACGTGACCCTACCTCTATGTAGTTTTTAGAGGATCTGTTTCTTTCAGGAATTAAATTCCTCGAACTTTTAAATTTCAGAGGAATTGAATTCCTATTTCCTTTTGAGGACTTGTAGAGTTAAACTCTGAATTTTCTGTAGGAATTAAATTCCTCGTTTATGTGGAGAACTGAAGAGGGTTCAACCCTTAATAAAGCTTTCAAGGAATTATACTTCCCATTTTAAAGAATTATAATTAAGGGAATTAAATTCCTGTTATTTCCACAGAACCACATTCTTAATTAGGGTTCAACCCTGTTTCTTTTGTTTTGAAGGAATTAAATTCCCATGATACAGGGTCGAGCCCTAATTTTATTTTTAAAGGAATTGAATTCCTATAGTTCTGCGAGAATTAAATTCTCATGCTTGCGTTCCCTCTCTATGTTTTGGATCTGCATGGCAGGATCTCAACCCATTGAGAATTAAATTCTCAACCTAAAGGGAGATGTGCACTTTGCAGATCCTCTATCAAAGAGAGAAGAAATGTGCTCTTCTGTTTTATGTATCAGAGTTAAACTCTGTTGGGAATTAAATTCCCCCTCTTTCAAAAGGCCTTCCCTTTCTTACCTAGGGTTTTTTTGCAGAAGATCCAAGTCTTTTTCAAGTATCAAAGCTTTTCTCCTTTTTTCTTTCTCTGCGCCTATATCTCCGTCTTTTTTTTTTGTATCTCTTGGCTCCTATTTATAGGAGAAGCAGCCGAGTCAATCAGTTTTTGACGAATCTTCATGGAGATATTTGATTTGCATCCATTGTTCATTCTGGACCTTTGGATTATTAGGTGAATTTTATTCACCGTTGGATTTCAAACCCAGAGATTCTCCCTTTTTATTTTGGTTAGATTTAAGGGGGAAATCTTTCCAAACCCGAGATTTTCCATAAATAAATGACCTCTGAATCTTTAATTTGATTGGATGCATATAGTTGCGTTCCTTTGGCAAGATTCGCATTTCTCTCAGAATTTAATTCTGTTGACAAAAAGGGCTTTGAAAGCCGGTCACGTGTGACCACGTGACCCATGGTCACGTGCGGACACGTGACCCCCCTTTTGGAATGAAGGATCCTCTTTCTTTCTGCGTTCTGCCTTCTTCTGCTGCTTAGCCGTCACGTGTTACCACGTGACCCCTGGTCACGTGTGAACACGTGACCCCCTGTCTGGCACTTCTTTCCTTGGTTCAGTTGGAGAGCGAGTTTGCTGCTTTGAACGTCACGTGCCAACACGTGACCCCGGTCACGTGGAAGCACGTGACCTCTTCTGAAGCTCTTTTCCTTAACTTTGCTCAGCGATTCATTGTGCGCCTTTTCTGCACTTTATAGGTCACGTGTCAACACGTGACTGCTGGTCACGTGTAAGCACGTGGCCCCATTTTGAAGATTTTCACTGAAGCTTTCCTGATTTTAAATCAGGAAACAAATGCCCCCACAGCGTTGTTCTCATGTGTCTGCACGTGAGTGCAACGCTGTCACCTTTTGTAACCGTTGGATCTGTTTTGGGAGTAGGATAGATGACTTGTCCTTTCAGAAGCGCCTTCGCTTTTTCATCCTTTTCTTTTCAAATCTTTCTTTTAAGAGTTTGATTCTCGTTCTCAGGGCTTAGTTTTCTGTTGTGTTTGTGCAGGGCCGCTTTATCTTCCAATCGAAGGCTAGTGCTCACGTATTGCCCATGCAGGGATCTGCTTGATAGGGACGTTTCATTTCCCTTACCTGATTCCAATGCGTCGTTGGATTTCATTTCCAATGCTCTCCCCTTCTTTCCGAGCTTTGAGAGTAGTCCCGTCATGCACAACATTTTTTGTGCATAGCTTTAAATGCTCCCCTATATAACCTGAACCCTATGCCTTACTTCTTTTCTTCACTGAGAAACCCATTCATACCTTAAGGTGGTCATCTTTGAGAACCCGATCGATCGCCATGGCTTGCGATCGTCCCCATGCTCGTCGGCAACCATGGGAGGTGCCCCTTGAGGAGATAATTCCTCGCTTCGCTGCTAGGCTGGCGGATCCCCTTCTCACCGACGCTCAATGTGACACGGTGATGTACGAGCTACTGACCCGTCGGGGCTCTCCTCTTCCCATGGGCTCCATTTGGCTCCGGATGATCCTCATGTCTGTGCTTGCCGATATACCCCCTCATCCGGCGGAGATGACTTCGGCGATCCTTGACGCGGCGGATGACAAGCTTGAGTGCTTTCATGAGGCTTGTCTGATCACTCAAGCTCTGAAGGATCACTCAGTTCATTTACTGAGTCAGATAAGAGCTCGTCGGGCCGTCATGTCTGCTTTCGCTGATGAGCATGGCTCCAACCGGTGGGAAGCGACTTCTCGCGAAAACCGTCGTTTTGACGTGCTGGAGAAAGCAGAGAGGGAGCTGGAGAATTTTGTGTTTTGCTTTGTTAACCCTTGCATTTCTGATCCCTTGTTTGGTGATCTTTTCCCAGTAGTGTAGTATGTTTGAATCAATGTACTCCTTTTATCATTGGCGGTTTGCATGCTTTCTGTTGAATTTCCATGTTTGTCAGATAGTCGTACCGTATGTCTTGCTTGCGTAAACGAGCTGCATGTTTTTCTCATGGGAATTTTTTTTTTTTAATTGCGAGCACTATCGTTACGTTGCATGCGCGTCAGTGCCTCGGGTAACATTTCCTTTTAAACATTCACACAGCTGCAAATGCGCGCTTGGTGGGGTACAGATCAAAAACTTTCCTTGTTATCTCCCGTATCAGGTGGCTTGCACTGGCCTTAGATTGAGTATTGTTGTCGAAGGGAGGTTTATAAATGAAGATGTATTTTTCTCTTTAATGGTGTGTCCCCTTTCTATTGAATGTGTTCTGCGGACAATTTTACCTTGATCTCCTTGCAGGACAGCAATGGCTCAGGATTCAGGGTTAAGATCTGCTCCTTAAGACTTTTGCATTTTATGAGCCACGAGGGTTTCATAAAGAGTTTTCTCTCCCAGCCGTGAGGACTTGTGAGTGCCGGATGCGGTTACCCTCGCCCGTGTTCTACGGAGTCAGGGGTTTTTCCAGATATTGTAGTTTAAAGACGTCGCGGTCAAGGTTAAGGACCTCATAGTCCGTGGATTTAAGGACTCCACAGTCCGATGTTAGTTTTAAGACATCACGGTCAAGGTTAAGGACCTCATAGTCCGTGGATTTAGGGACTCCACAGTCCGATGTTTGGTTACAGGGACCCGTCACCTCTTTGAAGACGTTGAGGAATTACAACGCCGGGCATCAAAGGAGTGAAGAGATGTACCCTTAAACCGAGGAAAAAATCTGTGAGGAATAGGGGTGGTTGGTTGTTAGTTTTAAGACATCGCGGTCGAGGTTAAGGACGTCATAGTCCGTGGATTTTAAGGACTCCACAGTCCGGTGTTTGCTCTGGATGCTTCACACGGGTTCACTGCCGTGCTTGGCGAGGACCAGGCTCCGCTCTGGGTGCTTCACATGGGTTCACTGCCATGCTCTGCGAGGACCAGGATCCGCTCTGGACGTTTTCCACGGGGTCAAAGAGTGACGTTATCCGCTTTCCACGTAACCAGGAAGTTTGCACTAGATGCTTCACACGGGTTCACTGCCGCGTTAGGCGAGGACTAGGCTCCGCTCTGGATGCTTCACATGGGTTCACTGCCATGCTCTGCGAGGACCAGGATCCGCTCTGGACGTTTTCCACGGGGTCAAAGAGTGACGTTATCCGCTTTCCACGTAACCAGGAAGTTTGCACTAGATGCTTCACACGGGTTCACTGCCGCGTTAGGCGAGGACTAGGCTCCGCTCTGGATGCTTCACATGGGTTCACTGCCATGCTCTGCGAGGACCAGGATCCGCTCTGGACGTTTTCCACGGGGTCAAAGAGTGACGTTATCCGCTTTCCACGTAACCAGGAAGTTTGCACTAGATGCTTCACACGGGTTCACTGCCGCGTTAGGCGAGGACTAGGCTCCGCTCTGGATGCTTCGCACGGGTTCACTGCCATGCTCTGCGAGGACCAGGATCCGCTCTGGACATTTTCCACGGGGTCAAAGAGTGACGTTATCCGCTTTCCACGTAACCAGGAAGTTTGCTGATTGTATCCGCATTTCACGGGATGGGGGTTGACTCTTGGCGATATGTGTCGCCGAGCCATGGAACTTGGGGTTGCCGCTGTTCCGTTTCGCTTGATGTTGTGTCGTCGAGACAATGAAAGCTAGGAATTTGGCCTTCGCTTCATTTGCTGGTATCGCGTCTGCTGTATCGAGACGAATGTCACGGTGATGAACACTAAGTTATCTGTGAACCGCTGAGATTTTGCAAGTTGTCCCATCATTTCGGCCATTTTGTCATGCATGTGTGGCTTGCTAGCTTCTTGCGGCAAGCTCGGGTTTCTTGGATACGGGTTTCGGCATCAGTACCGCTACAACTGGAATGTTGCCAGGAGTGGATCATCATTTGCCTCTGTCGACGTTTGAACAAAGGTGGCTTAGCAAACAGGGTTAAGGGTCCTGTCGACCAAGGTTTTTGACCTCATGAGTCGTAAGGGTCTCACAAAGGTGTTTCTCCCTACAAGTCGTGAGGATCTTGCAAGTGTGTTTTCTCCTTAAGAATCGTGGGGATTCTTAAGTGCATGTTCTCTTGTAAGTCGTAAGGATCTTACAAAGAGGATTTTCCCCTTATAAGTCGAGAGGACTTGCGAGGGTTGTTCACCACGTAGATATATCCCTAGTCACGGGTGGGACTTTGTTAGGGAAATGTCTATTCGCGCCCGTGGATTGTATACAAGGGTCAGTCCGAGCCGCTTGTAGGGCAATATCGAAGGTTGTGGGAGTTGCTTAAGAACAGGTTAAGGTTTCTGTAACTTAAGACTTTCAAATCTTATGAGCCGTGAGGGTCCCATAAGAGAATTCTCCTTACGAGTCGTGAGGATCTCGCAAGTGTAATTTCTCCTTAGGAATCATGGGGATCCCTAAGTGTGTTTCTCCCTTATGAGTCGTAAGGATCTCACGCGGGTGGTTTCTCCTTACAAGGTCGAGAGGACCCTGTAAGTGTCTTTTAACGAGGCTGCGCCCTTTCGGGTTTTCACAAACACTCGCCGGTAGCCCTGCTGTTTTTACTCACGGAGCCCTTTCGGGTTTTCATCCGTGCCCATTTTGCTTTATAGACGTACCGTTTTTTTTTTTTTTTTTCTTTTTTTTTTATCTCGCCAGCCTAAGGATGCTGCGGCAGTAGTTTAGGGACGTTTCGGTCCGTCGTTAGTTTAAGGACGTTTCGGTCCATCGTTAGTTTAAGGACGTTTCGGTCCGTCGTTAGTTTAAGGACATTTCGGTCCATCGTTAGTTTAGGGACATTTCGGTCCATTGATAGTTTAAGGACGTTTCGGTCCGTTCATAGTTTAAAGACGTTTCGGTCTCTTGTTAGTTTAAGGACGTTTCGGTCCGTTGTTAGTTTAAGGACGTTTCGGTCCGTCGTTATGGGAAGGCCAGCTACTGCTTGTAAAGTCTGAGCCTAGGAAGATAGCGAGCGGACATAGTCGTCGTCATCTATCGTTGACCCAGGCTGTGGCTCACTAAGCATAGTATCTCTTCAAGAAGCGGCCATTTATTGGCCTGAAAGGCCTCTCACCGTGCATGTCCACCAGTAGATAGGCTCCACCCTGGTAAACCTGGTCTATGATGTATGGGCCTTCATAGTTTGGCTCGAATTTTCCCCGCTTGGCACGATTGGGGATCATAGGTCTTTTGACTACCAGCACGAGTTCGCCTTGGCGGAACGCCCTTGGCCTGGTCAATCTTTCGTACGAGCGCGTCATCTTTGCTTTGTAGGCTTCTAGATGTTGTTGCGCTATAAGTCGGGTTTCGTCGAGGGCATCAAGCTCCTCAAGTCGAAGGTGGGCATTTTCCTCGTCGGTCAGTTCGTGGTGGACTGCCACTCGTAGAGAGGGTAACTCTATCTCGAGGGGGAGTACTGCTTCCGTCCCAAATACCAACGCGTATGGCGTTGTATTTGTGGCCGTCTTGAATGTAGTTCGATAAGCCCAAAGGGCTTCTTGCAGCCTCTCGTGCCAGTCTCTCTTATTCCGGGAGACGGTCTTTTTTATGATCTTCGTCAAGGTGTTATTGAAGGCCTCGGCCAGACCGTTGGCTCGCGGGTTGTAAACTGAAGAATACCTCCAGTCTATATTGTGCTGCTGCGCGAAGCGGCTAATCTTATGGCTCCTGTAGGCTGGCCCGTTATCGGAGATAATCCGCCGTGGGGTTCCAAACCGATAGATGACGTGCGTTTTGAAGAAATGGAGGATATTCTCCGTCTTCACTTCCCTCAGTGGTACTGCTTCTGCCCATTTGGAGAAGTAATCAGTCGTCGCCAGGATAAAACGGTGTCCCCGAGATGATGCTGGTTCAATGGGGCCGACTATGTCAGTCCCCCACATCTCGAATGGCCAGCTGGCCACCGTCGGGTGTAGCGGATTTGGATGTTGATGGATGAAATCTCCATGAATCTGGCACGAGTGACATTGCTTCGCATACTCGAGGCAGTCCTGGATCATTGTGGGCCAGTAGTAGCCCATTCGTTTAATCTTTAACTTCATCTTTGGGCCTGCTTGGTGAGAACCGCAAAGTCCGTCATGAACTTCTTGAACGACTTTTTCTGCTTCGTCAGGTCCTAAGCATCTCAGCCATAGAGAATCGAGCGATCTCTTGTACAGGGTATTGTTGACAAAAGCGAAAGATAGAGCTCGTTTCATGAGCTGATGTCTTGAAGACGCTTCTTCGGGCATTCGGCGGGACTTAAAGTAGTCTATGAAGACTTCCCTCCAGTCTTCGGCCTTCTCATGGTCCTTTATTTGTAGGGTCATCTGCTCAGTCGCTCCCTTTTCTTTGCATGATTCCGGAGATATTTCTGCCGGGGCGAGCACTCGACGGCTTTGTACCACGATTCTGACGTCATCGAGGTTCTCGTCAGCCAGTTCTTTAGCGAGTTTGGCCAACGCGTCTGCTTTGCTGTTTTCCGCGCGCGGTATGTTCTCCAAAGTATAGGAGGGAATTTGGGCCAACAGTTGTTGTACCTTTTCGCCGTATCTCACCAACTCCGGTTTGCACGTTTGGTAGTCACCATTAACTTGGCTAATGACCAGCTGAGAATCCTCATATATAAGGAGGTCTTCGATTCCCATGTCAATGGCAAGCTCAAGACCTGCTATCAGGGCTTCGTATTCAGCTTCATTGTTTGTCCTCGGCTCTGTTAAGGAGAAGGCGAAGCGCATTATCCCTCCTTGTGGAGTCGCAAAGATGAGGCCTATCCCTGACCTGATCATTGGGATACCTTGCTTTTGTTTCTTTATAGAGGACGCTCCATCGAAATAGAGTTCCCATCGGGTGCTTCCACCGCTAATCGCATCAAATGCATGCTCGTCCGGCAAGTCACAATTCAAAGGAGAATCGGCCGGTATCGGGTGCTCAGCGAGGAAATCGGCAATGGCCTGGCCTTTCACTGCCTTGAGAGGTTGATATGTTATCGAGAACTCCATCAAGAGTAGGGCCCATTTAGCGAGTCGTCCCGTTAATATGGCTTTTGACATTAAGTATTTAAGAGGATCCACTTTCGAGATGAGGCAGACTTCGTGTGCCAACGCATAGTGCCTGAGCTTTGTTATCGCGAAGATTAACGCCAAGCAATGTTTTTCAATGGGAGAGTAATTGCTTTCTGCCCCCAGTAGAACTCGACTTAAGTAGTAGAGTGCTCTCTCTTTCCCCTGATCGTTCTCTTGCGCCCATAGTGCGCCCAAGGAACCTTCGAGGGCGGTTGTATAAAGAATGAGGGGTTTTCCCTTGACCGGCGCAGCTAATACCGGCGGGTTCTGCAGGTACTGCTTGATCTCGTCTAGTGCGCCTTGGCATTTTTGATCCCAGACGAATGGGGTTCCCTTCTTCATCAGGTGACTGTAGGGGCGGCATTTGCCTGAAAGATTTGCGATAAATCGCCGGATGTATGCGAGCTTCCCTTGGAGAGACCGCAACTGTTTGAGGGTTCTTGGCGGGGGCATTTCCATGATCGCTTTAATCTTTGATGGATCTATCTCAATACCTCGGTGTCGGATGACGAATCCCAAGAATTTTCCCGAGGAGACTCCAAACGCGCATTTGAGGGGATTCATCTTCAAATTATATTGCCGAAGGCGTTGAAATACAGTCTCTAGGTGCTTTAAGTGATCTTCATATGACATGCTCTTTACTACGAGGTCGTCGATATAGCACTCGACGATGTCATGTATGAGGTCATCGAAGATCTTTGTCATGGCCCTTTGATAGGTAGCGCCGGCGTTCTTTAGACCGAAGGGCATAACCCTGTAGCAGAATACACCCAAAGGGGTCCGGAAAGCGGTGTGCTTCTGGTCTTCGGGATGCATTTTTATCTGATTGTATCCTGAAGAACCATCCATAAAGGAGAAGATCTCGTGAGTAGACGTGTTATCTATCGTTAGCTCGGTTACCGGCACCGGGAAATCATCTTTTGGACAGGCTTTGTTGAGATCCCTGAAATCCACGCATATACGCACCGTCCCATTCTTCTTCATCACCGGGACGATATTGGCGATCCAATCAGGATATTGGACTTCTTGAATAAATCCAGAATCGATCAGTTTCTTGACTTCGGCGTTGATGCTCATCTCAAGCTCGAGTCGCATCCTTCTTGGCGCCTGCTTGACTGGCTTGATATCTGGGGATATTGCTAATCTGTGCACGGCGACCTCCGGATCTAATCCTGGCATCTCAGAGTAGTTCCACGCGAAGCAGTCTTTATGCCGTAGAAGCACGTTCTTTAACGCGGCCACCCTCTCTTCAGAGAGTAGCTCGCTGACAAATGTTGGTCGCGGGTCCTCTGCCGATCCCAACTCAATCTTTCTGAGGTTATCTGCGGTAGTATGTATACCGTTTTCCAGTTCTTTCGGAGCGGGCGGAAATTCAGAGATCACCTCATCATCGCTGTTCTCGAAGCACCGGGGAAGGTCATCTATGTTCTCGGGCTCTTCTTTTAATATCGTAATCGTATAACAGGTACGAATCCGCTCCCAGGACTGAGGTGGATCCGGTTTTGCTCTTGCGGCTTTGGGTTCGTGCTTTCGGGGCGGTGTTACCCTCCAGCTGTTGGATAAAGCGAATCTGCCCCTTTGGTACTGGTCCTCGACCCAGTTCTTGAAGGTGAAGCAGTCTTCGGTAGGATGTCCTATGGCTCGGTGATAAGAGCAATAGCCCGAGCGAGAGGCCTTATTAGCTTGTTCAGGGTATCTAAACTCTGGAAGCGTGATCATCTGATGTTCTAGGGCGAGCTTGAGTAGCCTTTCCGTCTTGTCTCGAGGGGAGGAGTACGCTCGACTCATCTTTTCTATGAAGGACGAATCCGAGCTGTGCAATACCCGATTGCGTAACCCTCTAATCTTGCGTCGTTGTTGTCGGCTCTTTTTTCCGCTTCTCGACTTATTTCCGTCTCCACATCGGGCTTTTCGCATGATGGGTTGACAAGGATGAGCATTCCTGCCTTTCGCAGCCTGTTGAAATAGACGTTGCGCCCTGGCCTTCTCGTAGATGGCCATTTCGTGGTTGGGGTCTTCCCGACCTTTCTGACCCACTTTCTTGATAGGCTTGTCCATTTGTTCTAGAAATGACGGACTTGGCGCCTCAATCGCGTGGTCTGGTTTTGATGAGGGGTTGGCATCTCCTGACAGGGCGGCGTCCTCTTCATCAAAGGTATATATAGCGTAGCTGTTATGAGCCCGTTCTCGCTTTCCGGTTCTCGCGTATCCAAGCCCGAGTGTCTCTATTTTCCCATTAGGCAATTTGCGTTGGGTTCCAGGGACCTCCCAAATCCTGTTGTAGAACCGAGCCTGTTGAACAGTTTGTTTTAAGGGTACCCCTTGGCGCTTCAATAGCTTCTTTAATCCATTTGTATAGTATCTGGGCAGACGGATGGGCTGGAGTCTGTCGCATGTAGCATCTACGCCGTGCCAGATCTCTTTCTCTACTTTCGACTCTGAGGATCGATAGAATAGGATCATCTTCTCACCCTTTCGCCTGGGGGGGACGCAAAACGTTTGCAGCTCTTGCACACTGTGAGCTTGAAGCGTGTCGAGGTCCTTGTAGTGTTCTCGCGGTACCATGGTGATTTGCAAATTATGGTCATCGCCAGGAGGTGCTTGTATTGAAAGCCGATTGGAGAATACGGCATTGACCTCATCTTCCGAATCACTTCGGAAGACCAGTATGGGGGTGGGCGTCCTCCGGTTGTTGCGTTGAGATGGCCCCGTATAAACTATCTCTTCTTCTTCTTCGGTATCGCTTCCGAAAACAGGGATGGTGGCGGCGGCCTTGTTCTCCGAGTCGTGACACCTTTCTGTATCTTCAAAGTCTGGCAAAAAGTATTTCGCATCCTCGTATTTGCGGACTTCGTTCACGGAAAATGGGTTCAGCTCGCCCGTTACAGTATACTCGAAACCATCTTTAAAGTACTTCATACACTGATGTTGTGTAGAAGGGACGATGTTGTACTCGTGTAACCAAGGACGGCCGAGCAAGGCGTTGTAACAGGTCTTGGCGTCAATGACATGGAATTTGATGTCTGTGACGAGAAGCCCGAAGCGTAACGTTAATATCACGGACCCGAGAGTCCGTGACGATTGTGAATCGAAACCGGAAATAGTGATTTTGTCACGAGCGAGATGTTGCACGCTCATGCAGATTTCCTTCAACACCCGAACATTAAGGAGATTGACAGAGGATCCATTATCCACCAAGATCTTGCCTATCTTGATATCATGGCAGTATCCGGAGACATACAGGGGACGGTTATGGTCGCACGTCCCGAGAAGGAGGTCTTCATCACCGAAAGTGACGTCGGCCGTATGCACTTCTTCCAGTTCGTCTCTCATCTTTTGGGTGGCGAGAAAGGCTTGGAATTGCTCAGGTTCTTGTAGTGCTTTAATTAGTGAGTCCCGTGCTTCTTTTGATAATAGGAGGGCGTCGAGAATGCTAAGCTGGGAAGGTAGCTTCCTTAGATGCGCGAGGATGTTATAGTCCACTTTACTCCTCCTAGGAGGGTCTTTGGCAGCCAATTCTTTCGCGACTTGGTCATCCAAAGTGATATCTTCAGTGACCTTTTCCTTTCCCTTATCTTTTCTGTTCGTAGGTCCGAGATTCTTTTCCGGGAGCGTACGATTGCGCAGCTGAGTGTTTCCGCAGGCTTCTGATTCCTCATCTTTCCTTAGCGCGGATTCTTCAAAGAGAGGGCCCAGAGTCACTTCTTCGTCAGAGTCGCTCCCAAAGGTGAGGACTTGCGATCCCTCGGTATGAGCCATATAGCAGTTGCCAGTAATTCTGTTGGGTCCGTCAACAGCGCTTCTTCGCTCCCGACGGCTCTTGCGCTTCATGCGTTTGAAATGTTGCCGGCGAGCAACATATCCTTGCCACCATATCTTGAAGGCGTCGCACTCCTCTGTGGGGTGTGAGACTTTCCGATGATATGCGCAGTAATCGGGGTGTTTCTCCGCCCCATCGTGCGTGTTTCCTTCCGAGGGGGGTAGCCTCATTCCCATTGACATGGCTTTGGCGAACCTTTTCCTTGTCTTGAATATCTTCTTGTCCATTTCGGATGCCTTTCGCTCTGGCAGGGGTAGCTCAACTCTTTCGTTCAGTCGCCCGCATTTGGTTCCTCCTGATGCTGCCATCTCGCGCTCCTGATCCGCTTTACTTTTTAGACAAATCTCGTCTAGGAAGGCATTGATCATATCAGTTGTCAGCCTCGCACGCTCTGGTTCGGGCTCTGCCTTCGGCTTCTTAGTGATAGGAGTTTTCTCATCATCGATAAACGAGTGGGAGATCATGTTGCAACTTGCCGCATATCCCTCGGATTCGTCCGACGAGTTTTCTCCATCATCGTCCTCTTGAAAGATGTGGCTGAGGAACTCTTGCAGTGTGACAGGAGTTCACGCCTTCTGATTATATTCTTCTAGCGCGTCGATTTGCTTCTGCAAGTTTGTTCGCTCGTCTCCAAGCTTCGCGGGCTTCTTGGATTTCTTTTTCTTTTTCTTCGAAGCTTTTGACGGCTGGGTGTGAGTATTTGGGCCCTTATCAGCAGTCTCCGTAGTTGCGCGGGGCTTCATTGCTCCTTCGATAATTCGAGGTTCAAGAGGGTCCTTCCATTCGATTGCAGGACACGCATGAAGGTCTCTCAGCATCCTTTTGGTCTTCGTTGATAGCGCGACTTCCCATGGAACTTCTTCGATAAAGGAGCAGGTTGCCCCCGGTGTGTCTGCCTTTTTAGGAGTATGTGGTTGTGGCGGGTTCACCTTCCACTTTTCGGACAGTACAAACTTCCCCTGGAGGTATTGATCTTCGATCCATCCTTTGAAGACGAAGCAATCTTCAATCGGATGGCTTACCGTTTGATGGTAAGGGCAATAGTTAGGGTTATTCACCTCGGTGGGTTGTGGCGGTTGCCTTGGATTTGGGAGGTTAATAAGTCTGTTGCGTATTGCCAGCTCAAATAACCGTCTCGTCTTGTCTCGTGGAAACGAGTAGGGACGCTTCATCTTTTCATTATAATACCGGCGTCTTTCTTCCAGTTGATCTGCCGATTTTGGGGCGTCAGGTTGCTGTTGGGCATTTGCGACAAAGGTGGCCCTTCCTTTACCCTTATCATTCCGAGGTTCCAACTTCGGGGGAGGTGGCCTATGACCCATCTGGTCCATCTGAGCCAACTTGTCAATCAGAGCCTGGAATGTGGTTGGCTTAAAAAACATCATAAACTGGGAGATGGTTGCGTGGGGGTCTAGGGTTCCCACGAACATATCCACTGCGGGTGCTTCCTCAATGCGTTGCTCGCATCTCGACCACAAATTCCGCCAGCGTATAGCGTACTGGACCCAGGTTTCGCCTGGCTTTACCCTGGCGTTAATCAAAGCAGTAATTGGAGTGCGCTCGCTGGCGCTTGCGAACCGCTGAGTGAATAACAACTCCATTTCAGCGAACGTTTTGATGGAATCGTTCGGAAGTTCTGAATACCATTCGAATGCTGTTTCTGATAAGCTGCCAACGAACTGCCGGAGTAACAGTTTATCGTCACCGCCGGTGTTACCGCAGAGGGCCCGGAACTGGGCGACGTGTTGATGAGGATTGCCGGTCCCCTTATACACATGGAATTTCGGTATCGTATAGCCTTGCGGGTATTTGATTTGATCGTACCAGCTTGGATACGGCCGCCCCGTTTTCACGACTTGACCAGCTGCCTCAGTTGCATGATGGACCCGGATTTGCTGGGCTATATAGTCAGCCAAGTCAGCCTTAGAGATCGTCTCTTCCTTGGCCGTTGAGAGGGCTGGTGGTGGATTTGACGTCTCTCCTCGGTCGTCCTCCAGAATAATCGGAGGATCCTCGGCGGGTAAGTCCTGCTGGATCATCATTCCTATCACATCTTGAAAGAGAAGGCCCATCCGTTGTATGTTGGCCGCTTGTTCAGCAGCCTCTTTGTCCCTTTTCTCCAGTGTCCGGCGAAGGAATTCAGTGTCGGTTTCTTCCTCCCGGCGTGCGTCTGAGGACGCTTCTGGGTTTTCCTTCGGCCCGGTGAGCGCGGCCATAGCATTCATCATTTCTTGGAGCTTTTGTTGCTGCTCCTGGGATTTCGTTACGGATCGGGTTAGCGGTCGGTGGCCTGTAGAAGTGCGGCTCTCCTCCTTTCCAGAGGCCATGTATACGGTGTGGACCATCATGCCCCCAGACTTAGGGTGTCCGGGCTTGTTACTCCTAGCCGTCGTTGCACGTCGAGGGATCTTCTCGGGCTCCCTCCTTTTATGAGCCATGGAGGTTGAGGGGGCCGTCGAGGCGGGCATCCAAACAGCCTTTTGGGTTCTCGCCTGGTGACCAGCTTTCGGTTGGATTTTCGGCTTCTTGTGCTGGTGGGAGAAGTTTGGATCGATGATCGAGTCTCGGGCTTGCCGCCAAACCTTATAGATTTTGGAAGACAGCCGTTGAGGAGATCGGGGCTGTTCTGATTCTATTTCCACAACCCTTTCTGATGGGGGAGGAGACCTCTTCAGTACTGCGGTAGGGGAATTCCTTCGCACCTTATTTAACATTTCGAAGCTGTTCCTAGTTGGAACAGCAGCATTACCTTCTACCGCTGGGGCTGGTGGAGTCAATCCAGAGGGGGAGTTGCCCCCAGCCTTTCTTATTCGGCGCCAATGACGACGTCGAGCGCATCGAGCAGACGGCGTAGAGTCAGATATAAGAACGGTTTCATCTTGTCCCCTGTGTGGGTGGGGGGTCGTTGTTGGTGTTAGCCTGTCAAAGACCGATGTCCTTTGTGCAACGGGAGCGGGAGCTGAAGCCGTTAATCTGGTAAAGACCGACTTTTTGGCCGGGGAAGCTGCCTTGGCGATTTCGGAAGCACGAGCGGCCGTTTTCTTAGGAGCAGCCTTCTCTGCGACGAATCTGCAGGATTTCTGGCCCAATCTAGAAAAGACTGAGGCGCTGACATTGGACGACTCGGTGAGAGGAGTCGTGGCAGGGGTGAGACGATCAAAGACTGACTTCTTGAGGGCTTCCTTTGTCAGCACTGGCGCCGTGAAGCTGGATGGTGGGAGTATAGTCCCAAAGAACAATCCGGTAGTGGCCTGAGTCACCTGGTCCGCCGGCATTGTGAACAACGAAGCAGCTTGGGGTCCATAGGCTATACCTCCCGGCGAGGCAAAGCGTTGGTCGCAATTGCAGCTTGAGCAGTTGGAGGATTTCGCGGAAGTAGCAGCCATTGATCCTTTGTTTTCTCTGCAATAGGCAAGACGCCAATTCTTAGTATCTTGAAACCCAAGGGCAATCATTGGCGAACCGCGATTGGTTCGCGAATCACGACGCACGAAGTGTGGAGTGGAAAGAGGAAAAGGTCCCACCGGGCGTGCCAGAATCTGTTCCCCTCCGAACGACGGCGCGCAAGGCTGCGATGTCTTGGCGCTGAGATTCGGGGCAGATGCTAATTGATGCTATCCGTTCACCTCTCCGAAGATGCCAAGTTGGTTTATGGCATCATGTATCGAAGGTTTAAGCGGATGCGACCGATGTAGCAGACTTCGTCAGATTCCCCCTCGTTGAGGGGTTTTTGATTGTGGGGACACTCTTCCCTGCAGGCGCAAGCCCCTGCAGTTAATTACGCTACCGCATTGCGGTAACAACTTTCTCCTTCTCCAGATGGTCACTTCGTGTCGTGGGTTTTGTTTTATGTTTTACTGCCCGTGGATTGTCTACGGAGACTGAGTTATGTCGTCGCCCGTAGGGCATGGACTAGTCCAAATCCGCATTATCTTAAATTTGGGTTTGGGGGTTTGGTTTGAGGATACGTCAGCCATGCTTGGGGCTAAGATCAACTCAAACGTTTGTTAAGGATACGTTAGTCTAACTTTGTGACTAAGATCAACTTAACGGGATCGTTTAGATCCCACAAAAGAGTGTTTGGACTCTAATGTTCCAGTTTAGGGACGTAGCGGTCCACTGAATGTATGGCCGTCGGGACCCGTCACCTCTCTGACGACGTTGAAGGATTACAACGACAGATGTCAGAGGAGTTCAGAGATGTGCCCTCGAGCCAGAGTTAATTTGGGGGGGATTCGTAGTCCAATCTGTTTGAAGGTTTAAAGATACGTTAGCCATTTTTGAGGCTAAGATCAACTTAAACAGGACCGTTTAGATCCAACCAAAAGAGCATATGGAGGCTCTATGGTCCTAGTTTAAGGACATTGCGGTCCACGGGTAGTTTAAGGACATCGCGGTCCATGGGTAGTTTAAGGACATCGCGGTCCATTGGTAGTTTTAAGACATCTCGGTCAATGGGTAGTTTAAAGACATCTCGGTCAATGGGTAGTTTAAAGACATCTCGGTCAAGGTTAAGGACGTCATAGTCCATGGGTTTAAGGACTCCACAGTCCGGTATGTGCTCTGGATGCTTCACACGGGTTCGCTGCCGTGCTAGGCGAGGACCAGGCTCCGCTCTGGATGCTTCACACGGGTTCACTGCCGTGCTCTGCGAGGACCAGGATCCGCTCTGGACGTTTCCCGCGGGGTCAAAGAGTGACGTTATCCACGTTCCACGTAACCAGGAATTTTGTATCATGTATGGGTTTAAGGACCCCACAGTCCATGTCATGAATGGTCTTCGGGACCCGTCACCTCTCTGAAGACATTGAGGGATTACAATGCCAAATATCAAAGGAGTGAAGAGATGTACCCTAGAACCGGGGTGGATTAGATAGTCCCTGGCCCAATTTGGGTCAAGACTGATCGATTATGTCATGAGCCCATCGGCTCAGTTAATCACAGATTGAGGACTTATGGCCAGCTTGGGCTAAGTCTAGTCAGGTCTGGAATATTGACTCTTTGTTGGTCCATTGAGGGAGAATGTTTACCTCTATCCCTTCAGCCAATTAGACCAAAGCCTAGTGTTAAACACTTCAGAGCGATCAGTGTTGAACACTGGGAATAAGGTTGATGAGTTAGTGTTCAACACTAAGAGATAATTGGTGTTAAACACCAGTAATAAGGCTTTTTCAAATTAGTGTTAAACACTAAAACAGATCAGTGTTGAACACTGCCAATAAGGCTCTTTAACCAGCATTGAATGCTAAGGCCCGACAGTGTTTTAACACTGGGCTTGAGAGTTTTAATTTTAGTGTTAAACACTAAGGCAAGAAGGGTCACGTGGCAGCACGTGAGAGCGCCCTCCCTTCAGTTGTTCTGCTGAAATTATCACTTCTTTCAAAGCATCACGTGCCATCACGTGATGGGCATTCAAATGCTTGTATATTAGAGTTTCTGCCAAGGTCACGTGGGTCACGTGGGGTGCTGCCTCAAAGGGACTTCTGTAGGGGTTTTGGGGGGGGTCACGTGGCAGCACGTGACCCTACCTCTATGTAGTTTTTAGAGGATCTGTTTCTTTCAGGAATTAAATTCCTCGAACTTTTAAATTTCAGAGGAATTGAATTCCTATTTCCTTTTGAGGACTTGTAGAGTTAAACTCTGAATTTTCTGTAGGAATTAAATTCCTCGTTTATGTGGAGAACTGAAGAGGGTTCAACCCTTAATAAAGCTTTCAAGGAATTATACTTCCCATTTTAAAGAATTATAATTAAGGGAATTAAATTCCTGTTATTTCCACAGAACCACATTCTTAATTAGGGTTCAACCCTGTTTCTTTTGTTTTGAAGGAATTAAATTCCCATGATACAGGGTCGAGCCCTAATTTTATTTTTAAAGGAATTGAATTCCTATAGTTCTGCGAGAATTAAATTCTCATGCTTGCGTTCCCTCTCTATGTTTTGGATCTGCATGGCAGGATCTCAACCCATTGAGAATTAAATTCTCAACCTAAAGGGAGATGTGCACTTTGCAGATCCTCTATCAAAGAGAGAAGAAATGTGCTCTTCTGTTTTATGTATCAGAGTTAAACTCTGTTGGGAATTAAATTCCCCCTCTTTCAAAAGGCCTTCCCTTTCTTACCTAGGGTTTTTTTGCAGAAGATCCAAGTCTTTTTCAAGTATCAAAGCTTTTCTCCTTTTTTCTTTCTCTGCGCCTGTATCTCCTTTTTTTTTTTTTGTATCTCTTGGCTCCTATTTATAGGAGAAGCAGCCGAGTCAATCAGTTTTTGACGAATCTTCATGGAGATATTTGATTTGCATCCATTGTTCATTCTGGACCTTTGGATTATTAGGTGAATTTTATTCACCGTTGGATTTCAAACCCAGAGATTCTCCCTTTTTATTTTGGTTAGATTTAAGGGGGAAATCTTTCCAAACCCGAGATTTTCCATAAATAAATGACCTCTGAATCTCTAATTTGATTGGATGCATATAGTTGCGTTCCTTTGGCAAGATTCGCATTTCTCTCAGAATTTAATTCTGTTGACAAAAAGGGCTTTGAAAGCCGGTCACGTGTGACCACGTGACCCATGGTCACGTGCGGACACGTGACCCCCCTTTTGGAATGAAGGATCCTCTTTCTTTCTGCGTTCTGCCTTCTTCTGCTGCTTAGCCGTCACGTGTTATCACGTGACCCCTGGTCACGTGTGAACACGTGACCCCCTGTCTGGCACTTCTTTCCTTGGTTCAGTTGGAGAGCGAGTTTGCTGCTTTGAACGTCACGTGCCAACACGTGACCCTGGTCACGTGGAAGCACGTGACCTCTTCTGAAGCTCTTTTCCTTAACTTTGCTCAGCGATTCATTGTGCGCCTTTTCTGCACTTTATAGGTCACGTGTCAACACGTGACTGCTGGTCACGTGTAAGCGCGTGGCCCCTATTTGAAGCTTTCCACAGAAGCTTTCCTGATTTTAAATCAGGAAACAATGTCTCCCAAGACCGATGAGGAAAGGGTTCGCATGAGTATTATACCATACGCTTCGGCGGTAGAATCTATAATATATGCAATGCTATGTACCAGACCAGATGTAGCTTACGTGCTTAGCGTGGTGAGCTGGTATCAGTCAAATCCAAGAGAGAACCACCAGACAGCAGTGAAGAATATTCTTAAGTACCTGAGAAGGACTAAGAAATTGCTCTTGGTGTACGGTAATAGGGACCTCCACGTGGAGTTCTTTACCAACTCGAGTTTCCTGAGTGATAAGGATAACAGTAAGTCTATCTCGGGTTTTGTGTTTACCCTCAATGGAGAGGCCGTCTGTTGGAAGAGCTCTAAACAGAACATTTGTTGGGTTCTTTAGCACGACTATTAGGTTTAGGAAGGCATCAAGCATGCAATTTTATAAGAATCTAATGTGCTAACAAACCCGAACCAAGGATCTAACTAGAGAATTAAGGCATTTAAAACATGTAAACAATTTTACACTAAATGAAATAGGAATTCAACCTTTGTAGACCGGTCCTTCACTTCTAAAGCTCCGTGTAGTAGTCCCTTTGCTCCAAGTAGTGGTGTCCCGGACTCTCTTTTGGCTCTACTAGGTGAAAGGAACAAGCTTGCGCAAGGATTTTCGAGACCGAAGATGATCTACGTCGAAGAATCTTTAACTCAAACTATCTCTTCACTAATTGAGAATTAGTGAAGCAAACAACCTATACTAAATGGCTAGTTTGGTATAGATTGATGAAGTAGAAATTTTGCTCACTTTAGAATAATTTTACTCTTTTTCTTATTCTTCTCACTTTGAGGCTAGAAAGCAAGAAGGAGATGAAGAAAGAAACTCTAGCGATCAAGTGTGAACCATGGGTGAGAAAATATCTCATGTAACTCATGTAGAGACTTAACCATGGTTAAAAATTAGAGTTGGGTTAATAAATATCTAGAGTAAAACAAAATTAGTGGACTTAAGTCAAAACTTCTCCATACTTCCACAAGCATCTCAAGCCTTACTATTTTCCACCTAATTTTGATTTTTCCTTTAATAATTAATCACCCAAATTATCTTTAGTTTGGTATGAGTCTCATACACCCATGTGTAATGTATCATCTAGCATGACACAAAATAAATACATTAACATATATCACATATATATTAAATGTATAAAGAAAAAACATTTTCTTAAGTGAGCTAATATTAGTTAATGTATATTAATATATCAAATATATAATTACACATTAAATTATTAAATCAACACTTCATTTAATAACCCGGTTGTATCACATACAATCGATTAATATCATTTATATGCATATCACATATACATATAATATATCATTGAATCGACACTTGATTCAACAATCCGGTTATATCACATATAACCTATATCGCGAGATTAGAATACTGTATCACATATTCGTATTCATCTCGGTCCCGCACATATCATATATGTGCCCTACTTCGTTTCGCATGAGTTAGGAAACCTTTGTGTAGGACTCTAATGACTCGTTAATACGCCGGCAGTAGATGATGATCATATCAGTCACCCACAAGCCGTCAGCGGTACTAGCTGGACGTAACGGCTACCCGGGTATTGAGCGATCAGAAGATCAACAAGCAAGCCTATCCATACTCTTGTGAATCCAATAGTAACACTGCCGTACAGTCCAATCTCTTCATCTGATATGTCGCATATCGAGTGTAGGGGTGGTAAACGTCAGACCCCAATAACTTGATAAGTCATGCCGATATGAAGTTCATAACGGGTCGAGAAACTACTGATAACACTTACCAGTAAATCTCAGTATCAGCACTGGCCAGGGACTTCCTGTTATGGCCAATTGAGCGCAGCGCAACATCAACCCCAATACCGGGAGAGACGAATCCTCTCCTATCGCTCATTGCCTCCATGTGACTCGGGACTGTACCCAAAAACCACCGTTTTGCACGCTCTCTTGAACGTGGTAAGGTGGAAATCAAAGCACAGTGGGAATCACATAAGACTCTATGACGATCTCGGGTCTAAAGACTCTTGTACTAGTGTCACCAGAGAACTGCTATCTGACGTTAGGTATAATACCACATAAGAGTTCTAGGCGAGTCATGTTCAGTGTACCCATTCTCCAATGAGCACCTGTGCATATTCTCTGATGTCAAACACCAATGGCTGTGGGATCAATCATCGCCCCATACAGGGTCAAGAATCGTACACACTAGTCTACTCTGGAATATCGATGCCCTATCTCGATACACCTACGATTAGGAACAATTAAAAGAAGAACTTTTGGACTACCCTGGCCTCACTAGTATGATCTTCATTATAATTCTGGTAGTCAAGTACACATCCTAAGGGCTTTACCAACATGTAAGAGCAAGACATTATCACAATACTAGTCAACATGTTAAGATAAAGAGCAACCAGATAGCATACTATCATGTCGAGCAAGAAAGTCCTCCCTGTATATGTCCAAGCATCCATTATAATATACAATCATGTACAATAATGGCCTCTAGGGCATACATATAACTAACAATTTCCCACTTGCACTGAAGCCAGCTGTTGTAGTATCTCATACCCAATGTCCCAAAAACACTCAAACTGAATCTGGGGTTTGGCCTAGGTGAGTGGATCCACCGCGTTATTCTTCGTCTCAACTCTCCTGATCTCGATCGCCCGGAGATCAACCATCTCCCTGATCAGGTGTGTTGGGGTCAAAATTTACACCCCGGTTGACCAAGTCAAAATCAAAATCAACCCCAAGCCAAGTGGGCTCTAGCCCAGGTCAAGTGGGCCAATGCCCGGGTCGAGCCCGAACATGAAGCCGCCGGCCTCCCCCATGCCAAAATAAATTTTTTTGTAATAAATAATTTTGGTGTATTTCTTTTATTTTATTTTATGAATAAATGTAAGAAAAATGGGCATAAAGCCAAATCTTGTAAAACCCATGGCTCATGTGCAAAAGAAATGAGCACATGAGGCATGGAATGGGCAAAATGCCATTTTGTAAAGCCCAAGGGATTATATGTAAAGTGTGTAGCCTATAAAGGCAAAGATAATGAAAATATCTCGATAACTTTTTTTCTCTCTCTAAAAAGATTAGGGTCTGTGCTCCTTCTCCTTCCTCAAGGTTCTTAAACCTTCTTCCCCTTTTTAAATTAAATCAAGAGTTTAACTCTCCCTTTTCTAAAAATAAATAGTTTTTCACCATCAAACCCATGAAGGGGAACTCGGATCTTCCATCAGATCTCAAAAAGGGAAGATTTTGAATCTCACCCCCTTCCCTTAAAGATCCAGCCAACAAAGAGGAGGAAGAAGGAGACCCATCTCCGAAGATCCGGCCAACAAAGAGGAGGAAGAGAAGATCCCATTTTGGAAAAGATCCAAGGCTTAAGAGAAGATCCAAGACTTAAGAGAGAAGAACCTCTGAAGATTTTTAGGGAGTTCAACTCCAAGACCTAAATCCTCAAAGGAGTTTAACTCCTAATCTAGATCCTTTAGGAGTTTAACTCCAAATCTAAATCTTTTGGAGTTTAACTCCACTCAAAATCCTCTTTTGGAGTTTAGCTCCTATTTCCGGGGGTAAAAACCCTTTCTTTTTGCTGGCGCCCAAGCGCCCACGTGCCAGGCACGTGAGGTGCTAGCACCCAAAGCGCTGGGGCCAGCGCCCACGTGCCGGACACGTGAGGCGCTAGCACCAGCGTCCAAGCATCCACGTGCCGCATACGTGAGGCGCTAGCGCCCGCGCCCAGCGCCCAAGCGCCCACGTGCCGGACACGTGAGGCGCTAGCACCAAAAGCGCCAGCGCCCGGCGCCCAAACGCCCGGCGCCCAAGCGTCCACGTGCCTGGCACGTAAGGCGCTAGCGCCTGCGCCCAGCGCCTGCGCCCAGTGCCAGCGTGTTAGGCACGTGAGGCGCTGGCGCTAAAGCGTCCTTTGGACTCCATTTTCCCCTCATTTGACATGTAATCCACACCAAAAATACCTCCCCCGTTAGAAAAAATTTATAACGGGCGTTGTCCCGTACCCCGCAAGGGGGCTGCTACCCCCAGCCTGCTATCCGGGTAATGGGACCCCCGTAAAAACTCTGCGGGGCCCCATATATATCCAAAACCCCTTCAAAACATAACACTGCACATTGAGTTCGCATAACCTGTTTGATTCGTCAATCGGAGGTTCTCTCGCTCCAAAGGCGATGGGTAATTAACGGCAGCTTAGTCCACGGCTGCCGGAGATTCTGATCCCCACAATCAATAAACCCCAGCCTACCCTAGGCAGGAGGAATCTGTAATGCGCCTGACAAGCGCGCGCGTATTCCCATCTCAATGGGGTGACGAAAAACACCCTATAGATTCTGGCACGCCCGATGGGACCTTTCTCTCCTCCCATATCTCGGGTTAAGCGTTCATGCGAACTCATTTAATATATATGCCGATGTTTGTACTGAAATAATTTCCTTTTTTTCGTGCAGCAATCAACTTTCATTGACGATGTCTCCTAAGAAGAGTTCAGCTTCCGACGCGACCCCGATCTCGTATGGGGTCAAGGTCAATGCCCGCGTGGTTCTCCCTGTCAGTCTCAGCCGGCAATAGGAGGAACCACCCCGTCAATTTGGTTTCGTCATCATCTACCCTGCTGGAAGTGCTCATCTAGCGGAGGTCACGACAAACCAAGCGGCCAAACCGACCTCAAGGGGCAGGAGGCCGGACGTTGTGGCCGCCAAAGCATCCCTCCCCAGATGCAAATCTGTATTCAAACGGCTCTCCACTGTTCCAACTGAGGGAAAGGCCGTCAACACCAATGGGGCTACAAAGTAGCTCCAGCAAGCTCAGATGGTGCCCTTGACAATCGCGCGAACGGGCATCTTCTCTGGCCTCTCTATCAATCGGTCTACGACGTCTTCTCGAAGAGCCGAAGTCTGCCAAGTGCTTAACACAGAAAAGTTAAGGCAGAAGCAGCTCAGGTATCGAGCCAACAAGAGGGCCAGGACTTCGGCCATGTGGAATCTTGTGAGGTTCCAAGAGCAGGGTTACTCCGCGACGACGGCTGAGTCGGTCGTAAAAATCAACAATTCCTTCTAACCTCTGAAGTGGGTTCAGAAAAATACCATGATCGCCAGAATCAAGAAGACAGTGGTCCGAACGTTGCTATAAAGAGGCGTGTCGTGGTCTCAACAGAAAAGTATGACACTATATCTTCAAGAGTCTATCAGGCGCTCTGTGCCGCGCGAAAACGGCGGGGCAAAACCCAAAAGGAAGTGTCAGCACCATTCAAGAATCTGGCCAGGCCAGCCGCCTTCAGTCGATTGCCTGTTATCGAAATAGGAGGGACAAGACAGCGATCCGTGAAATCAGCTGCCGACAATAAAAAAAACGGCTGGATATGTTATCCATACGGTCTATATGGCGGGCGGGCGCCCCAGCGACAACCTTCGTATCAAAAGCAAGCATAGGGCCACCACATCCCAAGCCCAATCTGGCTTGAATGTGGTTGCCGCTTCCCAAGAACAGCCGCCTCCGCTGGATGATGAAAACCCACTCGATGAGGATAATAGGCAGAAAGACCCCATGGTCCATGTAGAGTCAAGCTCGGACAGCGAAGAAGAGCCGACTTTCCGCTCCAGGACCGCGAAGCAAGAGCTGCTTCAAGACCTTCGAAAACAACTCAGGAGCAAAGATAAAGAGATGGCCAAGCTCTATTCGCAAATTGACGACCTAACGAACATTGTGATGCAGCTTACGGCTCAAATTGCTCGAGCACCTCCCAATCAAGCACAAGTCTCTACTCATGAGCCAGGTGATGACAATCCGAAGTAGCCGATGCCTGACCCTCTGGGTCCAAAATTGGTCGAGCCGCACGAGAGCCGGCCACATTCCGCTTCTGGGGACACCTTGGCCCCAGATAGCACTATCCCGCTAATACAAGATCGGATAATGGATTTGGTCACCAGCAAGGTTAAAACATTGGTGGCCGAAGCTGAAGCTCAGAAAGAAATTAGCAGCAGTGGGCGGCCATATCCCGCACAGTACGATCAGATCGAGTTTCCGAGCGGCTACGTCATTCCTAAGTTCGGAAGATTTGACGGGACGAGAAATGCAAATCAGCACGTCGCCCACTTTAAAGCATCGTGTGGAAATACAGGGGGCAATGATGCACTCCTTTTTCGTCAGTTTGTCAATAGCCTGACCGGTGTCGCTTTCGACTGGTACGCGAGTATACCAGACGGGTCCGTTATTACCTTTGCCCAAATGGAGTCTCTGTTTCGGCAAAGATTCATGAGTGTCAGTGATAAAATCTCCATTGCTGACCTTGTGAGGACCAAGCCGGGGAAGAATTGAAGCAACACCGAATTTATCGCCCTCACGGTCAAGTGCGAACCGCCGCTGGAGCAGGACCTGTCCGTCACCCTCCTCATTGGGAATCTCAGTAATTGGATGGTCCCATTCTTGTGTATAGCAGGCCTCAAGACATTTCAGGAGCTAACCAAGAAAGTCCAAATGCTGGAACACTCGAAGAAAGTGTCCACCCCAGACTCTCCGAGAGAAAAGACTTGGAAAAGCCAGAGGGACGACAACCGTAGAAGCGGGAATTCCAGCAGTACCAATGTCTTCAATACGTCCGATAATGAAGACAAGAGAAAAGAAGGCGATTCTAAAACCAACCGGCCTCGAAAGCCATTGCTGGGAAGAGAAGGGCCTTCCCTAGAGGAGAAAAATAACAAGATTTACTCTTTCAGAAGGGACAAGATCCGCAAGATATTCAAAGATGTCTTGAACAACGGTCTACAATTGCCGGAGTCGAAAAGACCTCAAGAAGCAAAAATAACCGACAATCCCCTGTTTTGCCCGTACCATCGAGTAGTGAGCCATGCGATCGAGGATTGCTATATCTTCAAAGACTGGGTCGAGAAGCAGTACAAGGCTGGAGAGATTGAGCTGTCCAAGAGTGTGTTGGTGAACAATCAAGTTGCAAGCACCAACTTTATACAAACAGAAGCTGAAGCCTTCTGGGAGCAGACAGCCAAACCCGCTGCCCTGAGAAATGAAACCGACTCACCGCGACCTCCGTGGAGTACGCATATATCTAATAAGACGAAGAAGATGATAAAGTTACTTCGGAAAGAGCCCAGAACGGAATGGAAAGGGCAGAAGAAGCCTACCATTCCAGCTGCCAATTCGGCTCCATCAGGCTTAATATCCAAAAAGCTCAAGAAGAAGAAAAGTGCAGCTCGACGTGAAAAAGAGTTTGCAGGAAGATCGACCATTCAAAAATATATTGATTCTCTCGAAGACTATGAGTAAAAGGAAAGAACTCTAATTCAATTGAAAGATTTCTTCCCTGTAGAAGTGGCTGAGATTCTGGAGGAGTTAGAAGAAGACTCCAATGAAGAGATCCCTATTGTGACCTGCTACGTTGTCCATCTTAGCAGCGACTCTGAGGAGGACTTCTGTTTTCCCGAAGAGGACAAGGAGCTCGCCACAAGGATCAACCAAATCCATTTCAGAAGCGGCAGGACCCTACCGCCAAATCAGGGCAACGCCCTGTTCTCCACCGAAAGACGCGACCGGGACGTTGGGACGTCTGGCCTGAATTTTGGCGGGCAGATGCTATTTGGTTTTATCCGTCCACCTCTCCGAAGATTCCAAGTTGATTTATGGCACCGTGTATCGGAGGTTTAGACGGATACGGCCGTTGTAGCAGACTTCGTCGGATTCCCCCTCGTGTACGAGGGGTTTTTGATTGTGGGGACGCTCTTCTCTGCAGGCGCAAGCCCTTGCAGTTAATTATGCTACCGCATAGCGGTAATCACTTTCTCCTTCTCCAGATGGTCACTTCGTGTCGTGTGTGTTTGTTTTATTTTTGGTTGCCCATGGATTATATACGGAGACTAATTTATGTTGTCGCCCGTAAGGCGTGGATTAGTCCAAATCCGTATTTTCTTAGATTTGGATTTAAGAATTGTTAACTCATTGAGATTAAGATCAACTTAAACGTTTGTTGAGGATACATTAGTCTAATTTTCGACTAAGATCAACTCAACAAGATTTTGGGATCATTTAGATCCAACGAAAGAGTATTTGGACCCTATCGTTTTAGTTTAGGGACATTGCGGTCCACTAGGTTTAAGGACGTCATAGTCCATGGAGTTTAAAGACATCATAGTCTATGGGGTTTAAAGACATCATAGTCTGTAAAGTTTCTGGTTGTCGGGACCCGCCACCTCTCTGAAGACGTTGAAGAATTACAACGATACATATCAAAAGTGTGAAGAGATGTACCCTTGAACCGATGTTGGTTAAGGGATCTGTAGTCAAGGTTTGGGACTAAGACCAATTAAAGAGATTGTGAGCACATGGGCTCAGTTAATCTGAATTGAGGACTTATGGCCAACTTGGGATCAGTCCACTCAGATTTGAATAAAATGTTGAACATTTGTTTGGGCTCGGTTCCTTTTGGTTCAATAATGCTGAGCATTAATTTGGGTTATGACGCCCTTTTTTCTTTTGTCTTTTACTGAGTGTTGAACACTTTTTATGGCGTTGGGCTTTATTTAAAGAACACTTTATGTTCCCTCAGCGCACACATAAGGAGCACGTGGTGCGCTTGGCGCTGAGCGCCAGACCTGGAACGCTATGACGCTTCTTGTAAAATAGCGCACACGTGCTCCTCACGTGTGCACTGAGGGAACACAAAGTGTTCTTTAAATAACACCAAGCGCCATAAAAAGTATTCAACACTCAGTAAAAGCCAAAAGAAAAAGGGGCGTCAGAACCCAAATTAATGCTCAGCATTATTGAACCAAAAGGGACTGAGCCCAAACAAATGTTCAACATTTTATTCAAATCTGAGTGGACTGAGCCCAAGTTGGCCATAAGTCCTCAATTCAGATTAACTGAGCCCATGTGCTCACAATCTCTTTAATTGGTCTTAGTCCCAAACCTTGACTACAGATCTCTCAACCAACATCGGTTCAAGGGTATATCTCTTCACACCTTTGATATGTGTCGTTGTAATGCTTCAACGTCTTCAGAGAGGTGGCGGGTCCCGACAACCAGAAACTTTACAAACTATGATGTCTTTAAACCCCATAGACTATGATGTCTTTAAACTTTATAGACTATGATGTCTTTAAACTCCATGGACTATGACGTCCTTAAACCCAGTGGACCGCAATGTCCCTAAACTAAAACGATAGGGTCCAAATACTCTTTCGTTGGATCTAAATGATCCCAAAATCATGTTGAGTAGATCTTAGTCTAAAATTGAACTAACGTATCCTCAACAAACGTTTAAGTTGATCTTAATCTCAATGAGAATAACAATTCTTAAACCCAAATCTAAGAAAATACGGATTTGGACTAATCCACACCCTACGGGCGACAACATAAATTAGTCTCCGTATATAATCCACAGGCAACCAAAAATAAAACAAACACACACGACACGAAGTGACCATCTGGAGAAGGAGAAAGTGGTTACCGCTATGCGGTAGCATAATTAACTGCAGGGGCTTGCGCCTGCAGGGAAGAGCGTCCCCACAATCAAAAACCCCTCGTACACGAGGGGGAATCCGACGAAGTCTGCTACAACGTCCGTATCCATCTAAACCTCCGATACACGAAGCCATAAATCAACTTGGCATCTTCGGAGAGGTGGATGGATAAAACCAAATAGCATCTGCCCGCCAAAATTCAGGCCAGACGTCCCAACGTCCCAGTCGCGTCTTTCGGCGGAGAATAGATTCTGGCACGCCCGGTAGGACATTTTCCTCTTTCCACTCTACACTTCGTGTGTCGTGTTCGCGAACGAATCGCGGTTTAATGCGGTTGCCCCTGGATTCGAGGTACTAATATTTAGTGTCTTGCTCCCGTGTAGAGAAAATAGCTTCCAACTGCACTAGCTGCAACAACAACTCCCATTCCGTCCTCGCCGGAGGAGTGACTTATGAGCCCCAAGCGACCTCCATCTTCGCCATGCCAGTAGAACAGGTGACTCAGCCCACCACTGGACTGTTCTTTGGGACCATGCTCCCACCATTGAGCTTCAACTCCCCAGTGCCATCGCAAGAAGCTCTAAAAAAGTCGGTCTTTAATCGGCTTGCAACTACCGCGGCCCCTCTCAACGGGTTGCCCAAATCCAACGCCTCGGTCTTTAACAAACTGGGCCAAAACTCCAATGGGCCCGTGAAGAAGCCCGCATTACTTGAAGGGGCTCTCCCGAATGGATAGCCATCCCTGCTCCGGTAAATGAAGTCATCAGCGAGACTTCTCCTACTAAGGGGCCGGTCTTCACAAGACTGGCCGTTCTAACTCCCGCTCCAGGCGAAGTCACTGAGGCTGCTACCCCTGCTCGAAAGTCTGCCTTTGCAAGATTGACCGTTCACTTTCAGCGGACGTCGGTCTTCGATAGACTGACACCGACAACAACTTCTCACCAGAACATGGGCATGATGAAGCCACCCTCGTAACTGAGCTAGTCCCATCTGCAAGTCACGCTCGACGTCGCCATTGGCGCCGAGTGAGGAAAGCTGGGGGCAGTTCCCCTTCTGGATTGACTCCACCAGCTCTAATGGTAGAAATTGATGCTGTTGTTCCAACTGGGAACAGTTTTGAACCACTCAGGAGGGTGCGCAAGAACTCTCCGACCGCCGTTCTTAGAAGATCTCCTCCATCTGTGGAGAATATTACTAAAACAAAGCCAGAGCTTCCCCCTCAGCGGCTGTCCTCAAAAATCCACAGGGTCTGGCGAAGAGTCCAAGACTCTGTGATCGACCAAGACTACTCCCGCCGACAGAAGAGAATGAAGATCCGGCAAGAAGAGAATCTTACCGCCGTCGTACCACGGAAAGCATCGGCTGCAACAGCCCCCACAACTTCCACCACCCATAAAAGGAGAAGGCCGGAGAAGTCCCTGTGTTTGCGACAAATCTCAAGGGTGTTGAATCCAAACGCCCCAAGTCTGGGGGCATGGTGGTGCACACCATTTACATGGCTTCCGGAAAGGAGGTTAGCCGTATCTCCATGGGCCATCGACCACTCACCCGATCAATAACAAAGGATCAGGAGCAACAACGGCAAAAGCTCCAAGAGATGCTGACAACCATGGCCGCACTCACTGGGCCAAAAGTAAGCCCGAAGACATCGTTGGAGCAGCACCAAGAACAGGAAACTGATGTCGAATTCCTCCGAAGAATGCTCGAGAGAAAAGACAAAGAGGCCGCAGACCAAAGGGCCAACATAAAACAAATGGTGCTATTGTTCCAAGATATGGTGGGCATGATAATGCAGCCAGACCACCCAGCCGAAAATCCTCCAGTAATAATTGAAGACGATAGAGGAGAGACATCAAACCCTCTTCCGGCCTCTTTAGCCCCAAAGGAGGAAACAATCTCGAAAGCTACGCTCGATGATTATATAGCTCAACAGATACGAGCTCATCAAGTGAACGAAGCTGCTGGCCAAGTCGTCAGAACTGGGCGACCATATCCTAGCTGGTATGATCAAATTAAGTACCAACCAGGATACACAATCCCTAAATTTCACGTATATAAGGGGACCGGCAATCCCCATCATCATGTCGCCCAGTTCAGGACTCTCTGCGGCAATACTGGAGGTGACGATAAGCTACTGCTTCGCCAATTCGTCGGCAGTTTGGCGGAGACGACGTTCGAATGGTATTTAGAGCTTCCCAACGATTCCGTCAAAACTTTTACGGAGATGGAATTGCTATTCACCCAGCATTTCGCAAGCACCAGCGAACACACCCCAATCACAGCGTTGATCAATGCCATGGTGAAGCCAGTAGAAACATGGGTTCAGTATGCAATTCGGTGGCGGAACCTATGGTCAAAGTGCGAACAGCACATAGAGGAAGCTCATGCTGTGGGCATGTTCGTAGGAACCCTCGATCCTCAGGCGACCATATCCCAGTTCATGATGTTTTTCAAGCCGACTACCTTCCAGGCCTTGATTGACAAGCTGACCCAAATAGACCAGATGGGCCATAGACTGTCTTCCTCGAAAATGGAGCCTCGAAACAAAAAGGGGAAAGGGAAAGCGACCCTCGTCGCCAACGCTCAGCAGCAGCCCAGTGGTCCAAAACCAGCTGATCGCCAAAACGATAAACAACGATTCTTCAACGAGAAACTAAAATGCCCTTATTCGTTTCCCTAGGATAAAACGAGAAGACTGTTCGAGCTGGCGATGCGCAACAGGCTCATCACCCTGCCGGATCCAAAACACCCACTGCAGCCCGGTGACATCAACAGTCCCAACTATTGCCCCTACCATCGAATAATGGGCCATCTAATCAAAGATTGCTTGGCCTTCAAAAACTGGATTGAGGACCAGTGCCGGCAAGGCAAATTCGCGTTGTCTGAAAACTAGAGGGTAAACCCGCCACTACAACACGCTCCGAAAAAGATGGACACACCAGGGGCATCATGCTCATTTATAGAGGAAGCTCCATGGGAAGTTGTTCTTTCAACAAAAACTAAAAGAATGCTGAAAGATCTCCAAGCATGTTCGGCGATTAGATGGAAGAGCCCGCTGGAGCCCGAGATTATTGAGAGGATGCTGAAGCTGCGCTCAACGCTGAAAGTTGGTGAAGGTGGACAAAACATTCAAGCCAAGCTTCCAAAGTATTTAAAGAAAAAGAAGAAGGCCAAGAAGCCCGTCCAACCTGACGATAGCCGTACAAGTCTGCAGAAATACATCGATGCACTGGAAGAATATAACCAGAAGGAATGGATCACAATCACGTTGGACGAATTCTTTAAGCATGTTCTTGAATGAAGACGATGACGCTGATGAAAGAGACAATTCTTCAGAAAAGCCCGAGGATTATGTGGCAAGATGCCACGTGATCTCTCACTCATCAATATACGGTAAAGAGGATCCTGATACAGAAAAACTGGGGGCAGATCCCGAACCGGAACCAAAATCCTTGGAGCCATCAAAGGAATTGATTGACAGGTTGCTGAACGAAGCTCTTCAGAAAAGCAAAGCTGACACAGAGCGGGAAACGGCCATATACGAGAAGGCCAAGCGTCGGCGTCAAGTTGAAGAAGTTCCGGTATTAAGAAACCGTAGAGTACCCCAACCAGATCGAAGCACGCCTACAGCAGACAAAAGCAGGCTTAAAACAAGGAAGCAATTCGCCAAAGCCCTGTCAATAGAAATAAAGCCGCCGCCTTTTAAAGGAAATACTCCAGGAAGTATACACCTTGACGAAGCGGATGCACATCCAAATTACTGCTTATGCCATCGGAGGATCACGCACCCTACCGAAGAGTGCAACGCCTTTAAAAACTGGTAGCAGGGGTATGTTTCCCACCGACAACAGTTCAAGCGGATGAAGCGCGAAACTTGTCGAGAGCAAAAAAGCACGACAGATGAGCGTAAAAGAACTGCCGGCAACTGTCACATGGTTGATGCTAGGGGATCGCAACTTCTCACCTTCGGGAGCGATTCTGATGAAGAAATAGCCCTTGGCCCTCTCTTCAAAGAATCCACCTCGGGAAAAGAAGAAGAGACGACGAATTGTGAGAATATTCAGCTGCGCAATCATACATTGCCCGAAAAGAATCTCGGACCTACAAACAAGGGATCGAACAAAAAAGATAAAGGGAAGGAAAAAGTTCCTGAGGATATCACCCTCGATGACCGAGTCGTCGAAGAGCTCGCAGCCAAGGACCTGCCTAAGAAAAACAAGGCGGATTACAATATTCTGGCGCACCTGAGAAAGATACCCTCACAGCTAAGCATTCTCGATGCCCTTCTGTTGTCTAAAGAGGCGCGAGATTCCCTGATTAAGGTACTACAAGAGCCCGAACAGTTTCAAGCTTTTCTCGCCGAAGAAAAGATGAAGGACGAGCTCGAAGAAGTTCACATAGGTGACGTCACTTTCGGCGATGAAGATCTCATCCTCGGAACATGCGAGCACAACCGTCCCTTGTATGTCACCGGATACTGTCATGACATCAAGATAGGGAAGATCCTAGTTGACAATGGGTCCTCTGTCAATCTCCTAAATGTGAGGGTGCTAAAAGAAATCTGCATGAGCGTCCAATACCTCGCTCGGGATAAAATCACTATCTCCGGGTTCAACTCCCAGTCATCACGGACGCTCGGGTCTTTGATACTGATGCTACGTTTTGGGCTGCTCGTCACTGACATCAAATTTCATGTCATTGACGTCAAGACCTGCTACAGCGCCTTGCTCGGCAGGCCTTGGTTACATGAGTACAACATCATCTCTTCTACACAACATCAGTGTATGAAGTATTTCAAAGATGGTCTCGAGTACACCGTAACGGGGGAGCTAAACCCATTCTCCGTGAATGAAGTTTGCAAATACGAGGATGCAAAGTATTTCCTACCAGACTTTGAAGACACAGAGAGATGCCATAAGTCGGAGAATAAGCAAAAAGCTATCACCACTATTCTGGTCTTTGGGAGCGATACCGAGGAGTAGGAAGAGATAGTCTATTCAGGACCGCCCTATTGCAACAAACTGGGACTGTCTACCCCTATTCTGGTCTTTGGCAGTGACACTGAAGACGAGATCAACGTAGTATTCTCGGTCCATCCATCAGCACAGGCCTTCGCTGGAGATGATCAGAATTTGCAAATCGCCATGGTTCCGCAAAAGCATTACAAAGAGCTCGACGCACTTGATACCTATAGTGTGCAAGAACTGCAGACGTTCTACGTCCCTCCCAGACGAAAAGATGAAAAGGCGATCCTCTTTTATCGATCCGCGGAAACCAAAGTGAAGAAAGAAATCCGGCATGGTGCTGATCCTGTGCTCGACAGACTCCAACCTATCCGTCTGCCCAATACTACACAGAGGGATTGAAAAGGTTACTAAGACGCCAAGGCGTGTCTTTGAAACAGACTGCTCGACAAGCTCAGTTCTGCAGCAGGATCTGGAACGTTCCAGGAACTCAGCGAATATTGCCCAACAGGAGAATGGAATCAATCGGGCTTGGATATGTTCGATCCAAGAAAAAGGAGCGATCCCATGGCTGCTGCGTTATACATGACTTCGATGAAGAAGGAGATGCTCTGTTAGAAGACACTGCGATTGAACCAAAACGAGATCCTGCTGTAAAAATACCAAGTCCGTCGTTTAAAGAACAGATGGACAAGTTAATAAGGGAAGCAGGTCAAAAGGCCCGGGATGACCACAACCGTAAAATGGCCATCTACAAGAAAGCCAGGATGCAACGCCTCCTTCAGCAGGCTACGGAGAATGATGATGCCCTTCATCGCCAGCCCGTCATACAGAAGACCCGACGTGGAGGCAAAAACAAACTAAAGAACGGAAAAAACGTTCGACAGCGGCAAAGCGAGTCTAAGAAGCCACGCGATCGAGAATTGAGCAGCCGGGATCCGTCTCTTATAAAGAAGATGGGTCGAGCATATTCTTTTCCCCAAGACAAGACAAGGAAGATATTTGATCTTGTCATGAAACATCAAATGATTACGCTCCCGGAGTCCAAACACCCTGAACAAGCAGACGGGGTCTCTTATCTGGATTATTGCTCCTATCACTGAGCGATAGGACATCCTCTCGAAAACTACTTCACATTCAAAAACCGGGTAGAAGACCAGTATCAGCAAGGCATGTTCGCTCTATCCAGCAGTTGGAGGGTAACCCCACCACAGAAGCATGTTCCAAAAGCAACATATATGGCGAGGGTAAAACCAGATCAACCTCGGTCCTGGAAACGATCTCGCACCTGCCACGCAATAACGCTATCAGAAGAAGGAGTACCCGAGATCATGGATGACCTGTCCTGGTGCTTCGAAAATGAGGGTGAAGAGGAATTGATCTCGGAATTTCCACCGGCGCCAAAAGAATTGGAGGATGGAATACACACCACGTCAGATAACCTAAGAAAAATAGACTTGGGGACGGCAAACGACCCGCGGCCTACGTTCGTCGGTGAGCTGCTTTCTAAAGAACAGGTAGCTACGCTAAGAGACATGCTCATGCAGTATAAAGACTGCTTCGCATGGAACTACTCCGAGATGCCGGGGCTAGATCTGAAAATAGCTGTGCATAAATTGGCGATATCCTCGGACATCAAGCCAGTCAAATAAGCACCGAGGAGAATGCGGCTCGAACTTGAAATAAGCATCAACGCCGAAGTCAAGAAGATAATCGACTCCGGCTTTATCCAAGAATTTCAGTATCCTGACTGGATCGCTAACATTGTCCCAGTAATGAAGAAAAATGGGACGGTGCGCATCTGCGTAGACTTTCGGGACTTCAACAAAGCTTGCCCGAAGGATGATTTTCCCGTACCGGTTACCGAGCTGATGATAGACAAAACGTCCACTCACGAAGTCTTCTCCTTCATGGACGGATCATCAAGGTACAATTAAATAAAGATGCACTTCGAAGAACAGAAGCGTACCACTTTCCGAACTCCCCTGGGAATATTCTGCTACAAAGTGATGCCTTTCGGCTTAAAGAATGCCGGCGCTACCTATCAGAGGGCCATGACAAAGATTTTCGATGATCTCATACATGAAATCGTCGAATGTTATATTGATGACCTCGTGATGAAAAGCAAGTCGTACGAGAAGAATTGAGAGCATCTGAAGATTGTGTTTCTGCGCCTTCGGAAATACAACCTAAAGATGAACCTTCTAAAATGTGCGTTTGGAGTTTCCTCGGGAAAATTCCTGGGATTCATCGTACGACACCGGGGCATCGAGATAGACCCGTCGAAGATCAAGGCGATCATGGAAATGCCTCCTCCAAGAACTCTCAAGCAACTGACTCTCCAAGGAAAGCTCGCATATATCCGACGATTCATAGCCAATATCTCCGGCAAGTGCCGTCCCTACAACCATTTAATGAAGAAGGGGACCCCGTTTGTCTGGGATCACAAATGCCAAAGCGCACTGGACGAAATCAAGCAATACCTGCAGAATCCACCGGTACTGACCGCTCCAGTCAAAGGAAATCCCCTCATCCTGTACACAACAGCCCTTGAAGGTTCTTTAGGCGCATTATGGGCACGGGAGAACGACCAAGGGAAAGAGAGAGCCCTCTACTATTTGAGTCGAGTTCTACTGGGAGCAGACAACTACTCCCCCATCGAAAAACACTGCCTGGCATTAATCTTCGCGATAACGAAGGTCAGACACTATGCTTTGGCGCATGAGGTCCATCTTATATCAAAAGTGGATCCTCTCAAATATTTGATGTCGAGAGCCATACTAACAGGAAGGATCGCTAAATGGGCCCTCCTCTTGATGGAGTTCTTGATAACATACCGACCTCTCAAGACAGTGAAAGGCCAGGCCATCGCCGACTTCCTTGCCGAACATCCAATACCTGCCGACTCACCCCTAAATTGTGAACTACCGGACGAACACGCGTTTGACACGATCGACAGGGAGAGAGGAGGGAGCGATGCCTGATGGGAACTCTACTTTGATGGGGCATCTTCCATGAAGAAGCGAAAGCACAACACCCCTATAATCAAATCGGGAGTAGGCCTTATCTTCGTGACTCCGCAATGAGGGATAATGCGCTTTGCCTTTTCCTTGACAGAGCCGAGGACAAACAATGAGACAGAATATGAAGCTTTGATAGCAGGTCTTGAGATCCCTGTCGACATGGGAATCGAAAACCTCCTTATATACGGAGACTCTCAGTTGGTCGTTAGTCAAGTAAACGGCGACTATCAAACATACAAACCGGAGTTGGTAAAATATGGCGAAAGAGTGCAACAGTTGCTGACTTAAGTTCCTTCCTACATGCTGGAAAGCATACCGCGTATGGAAAATTGCAAAGCGGATGCGTTAACCAAACTCGCTAAAGAACTGGTTGACGAAAACCTCAATGACATAAGGATCGTTGTGCAAAGCCGTCGGGTTCTTACACCAGCAGAAATATTTCCGGAGTCGTTTGAAGAAAAGGGAGCAACCAAGCAAACGGCCCTACAAATAAAAGACCAGGAAAAGGCTAAGAATTGGAGAGAAGTCTTTATAGACTACTTCAAATCCCATCAAACACCTAAAGATGCGTCCTCAAGACATCAGCCCATGAAACAAGCTCTGTCTTTTGCCTTCGTCAATGACATGATGTATGAGAGATCGTTCGACTCTCTATGGCTGAGATGCCTGGGACCGGAAGAAGCAAGGAGAGTCGTCCAAGAAACTCATGACGGACTCTGCGGTTCTCATCAAGCCGGACCAAAGATGAAGCTGAAGATCAAAAGGATGGGCTACTATTGGCCCACGATGATTCAGGACTGCCTCGAATACGCGAAACAGTGCCACTTGTGCCAGATTCACGGGGACTTCATCCACCAGCATCCAAACCCGCTACACCCAACAGTAGCCAGCTGGCCGTTCGAAATGTGAGGAACCGATATAATCGGGCCCATCGTGCCAACATCGTCCAAGAGACATCGGTTCATATTGGCAACAACCGATTACTTCTCTAAGTGGGCAGAGGCAGTACCTCTAAGAGAAATGAAGACGGAGAACCTCCTCCATTTCTTTAAGACACACGTCATCTATCGGTTCGGCACTCCGCGATGGATTATCTCCGATAACGGGCCAGCTTACAGAAGTCACAAAATCAGCCGCTTCGCACAGCAGCATAATATAGACTGGAGATACTCTTCAGTCTACAATCCCCGAGCTAACGTCTGGCTGAAGCTTTCAACAAGACCTTGACAGAGATTATAAAGAAGACAGTGTCCAAAAATAAAAGGGACTGGCATGAGAGACTGTATGAAGCTCTCTGGGCGTATCGGACGACATTCAAAACGGCTACAAACACAACACCGTATGCATTGGTATTCGGCAACGAAGCAGTACGCCCCTTGGAGATAGAGCTACCCTGTCACGCCCCGCTTTCCGGTGTACGGCGAAGGGAATGCGACGAGGCCGCTACGTATCTACTCTGAAGTAAATACGCTAAGCGTATCTAAGCAATATAAAAATAAATGCACAAGAGACAAGATATAATAAAACAAAAACTTTATTTATTCACATTCTTTTTACAGTACATGGAAAAGTAAATATATGGAATAAAGCGATGCCTAAACAGTGGCATAACAGAAATGAAAAGTACTGAAATAAAATGTAAAATGTACAAGTGAAACTACAGCTCGGGATTTTTAGTAAACTGGTCCAAGTATTCAGTGCTGGGCTCGATCCCTACGAGTGGCGGTTCATTATGAGCTAATAGGCGAAGAGAATGCTCATCTATGGCTTGAGGAGCTCGACGCCCTCGATGAAACTCGGTTCATGGCGCAGCAAAACTTGGAGGCTTACAAAGCGAAGAGGACACGCTCATACGAGATATTGACTAGGACGAGGACATTTCGCCAAGGCGAACTCGTGCTAGTGGTCAAGAGACCTATGATCCCCAATCGTGCTAAACGTGGGAAGTTTGAGCCGAATTATGAGGGCCCGTACATCATAGACAAAGTCTACCAAGGTGGGGCTTACTTGCTCATGAATATGCATGGCGAAAGACCCTTCAGGCCAATAAACGGTCGATTCTTGAAAAAATACTATGCCTGACCGAAACGTCTTTAAACTACTACAAACCCTCGGCATCCCCAGGCTGACGTTGTGTAAAAAAAACGATACGTCCACAAGCAAAATGGGCACGGATGAAAACCCGAAAGGGCTCCGTGAGTAAAAATAGCAAGGCTACCGGCGATGTTTGTGAAAACCCGAAAGGGCGCAGACTCGTAAAAAAAAAGGTACGTCCACAAACAAAATGGGCACGGATGAAAACCCGAAAGGGCTCCATGAGTAAAAACAACAGGGCTACCGGCGAGTTTTTGAAAACCCGAAAGGGCGTAATCTCGTTAAAAGACACTTGCAATGTCCTCTCGACCTTATAAGGAGAAAACTACTTGCGTGAGATCCTTATGACTCACAAAGGAGCGACACACTTAGGGATCCCCATGATTCCTAAGGAGAAATTACACTTACGAAATCCTCACGACTCGTAAGGAGAACCCTCTTACGAGACCCTCACGGTTCATAAGATTCAAAAGCCTTAAGCTATAGAGATCTGAACCTGTTCTTAAGCCATCACCTTTCCCAGATTGCCCTACAAGCAGTTCAATACTGATCCTTGTATACAATCCACGAGCACAATGTTGGAGATAGTGCCCTCAAAGTCAATTATTGGATCGCAGGTACGTGATTGCAATGATTGAGGCAGGACCTATACCGATATGACAGTCTTGCTCGAGATGATAGTATGCTATCTAGTTTGTCTTTATCATCGTATACATGCTTTAGTTCACTATTGCATGATGATATATCCCATAGGATTCTTGCTTGACTACCAGCAGTAGGATGGCGATCATATACGTGGGAGCTGGGGTCTATAAGCACATCCTTAAAGTGTCCCTAGTCGTGGGAGTTTCGAGACAGGGCATCGATACTCCAGAGTAGACTAGTGTATACAGTCGAGACCCCGACGAGGGACGGTGGCCGGTCTCACAAGCCACTGATGTCAGTTGGTTTACCTAAGATGTATACAGGTGCTCATTGGGTTATGAGTACACCGGACAGGACTCCCTGGGAATATGCTAGTTGGTATTATACATATCGTCAGATAGCAGTTCCCTGGTGACATGTGTACAGGTTAGTTCATCGACCTGAGGTCGTCATTTGTCTCGTGTGAGTTCCCACTGTGCTTTGATTTCTACCCTACCACGGCTCAAAGGAGTCATGCAAACAGGTCTTTTTTAGGTACAGTCCCGAGCCACATGGAGGCAAGTGAGCGGATCGGCAGGGGATTCGTCTCTCCCGGTATTGGGGGTGAGATCGCGCTGTGTTTAGGAGAGCCATTACACAAAGCCCTCAGCCGAGGCAGGAGATTTACTGGTAGATACTCCAGTAGTATCTCAGGGTGTTCTGGGCCACTCTCTGACACGACTTATACTGCTATTGGGGGTCTGACGTTACCAACCCCTAGGCCGATATGCGATACTCATAGACGAACGGACCGGACTGTATGTATATTGTCACTGTTAGGCTTAGTAGGGTTTATAGATGAGTTCGCTCATCAGCTTCCCTTCCAATCAATACATAGGCAACCGTTACGTACAGCCAGTATCTCTGACGTGCTAGTGGTTATACCCAGTGCCAGTGTGTTGATGAGTCATTAAAGTCCCCCACAGACACTTTCCCAAGTTCGGGCGAAACGTTGTAGAGGCCGTATGGGTTTATGGCAAGGTTCGGAAAATGCACGTGCGTTTTCGCACGTGTCATTTTTCGGGCAGATAATACTGGTCGGTTTTGGTTTAAGCCGGATCCGAGTATTATGCTGTGTAGATATAATATGTTTGTCTCGGTTGCATTTGTATTCGGTCGTAATACAAATACGGGTATGTTTATACTGATATGGGGTTGTCCTGAAATTCGTTTCAGGATCACTTTTGGATGTTGCCAGTTTCCAGTTTTCTATCGGCCGTATTTAACATTCGGTCAAATACGGATTTTTCTTTTCTTCTTGAGGACGAGTCATGAGGTGAGTCATGAGAGTGGAAGCTTCATGTTGTGGTGACTAGGATGGTGAGGTGGCTTATTGCATTAATTAGATGATGACTAAGGGTTATGAATCATAGTTTTCATTTAATGAGTTCATACTAGGTGTTATATGACTCTTGCTCACTCATTATGGTTATGGTCACCTTTCCCTTCCTACACTCACCTCCCCCCTCTACTTATATGGCCGGCCACCCCTTGGTGGAAACAGATGGTTGTTGATTTGAAAAAGTATATGAAATTTGCCTCATGGAAATTTCATAAGTTCATTCTCTCATTTTCATCCGATCCAAAAGGCAACTTCATTAACCGTTCGTCCATAGCCTTGGACGTAACGAGACAAAGTATTCTACTCATTCTCTACAACATCTTGGTCATCTCTTTTAGCAAAATTGACGATCGAGTTGCCTCGGTTCAGAGGCGGGAGCCCGTTTAAAGATCCGTCGACGTGGTGCCACCTGGATGAGAAGACTGGAGATCGAGGAGATCGGAGCAGCGGTAACAAAGCGTGGGATGATGGTTGAAGACCGAAGGACTCGGATCGTTCGGTATAACATTTCTACCCACTTTATAGTTTGTTAGTTTAGCTTTAATGGCAGATCCGGGTTAAAGTACGCGATAGAGCCAGTTGTAAAAAGTTTTTGTTCCGCATTTGGCGTCTGTTAGACGGCCGGGACGCTACCGTGGACTTACAGTGGTATCAGAGCCTCACCATTAAGCTTTACTAACTTGTGCTAACGCGTTTAAAATATCGATCGAACGGATTTTCGAAAACCGCAAAATTCCATGTTCACAGTTTCTGTCGATTTTAAATCAAGTCCAAAAATTATTTTGCATATCACAGAAAGTTATGCAGGGTTTTCTAAGCTTTGTGGAAAAATTTGGGCACGTGATCCCACAAGGCCACCGCGGATCCACGGCGCTATTGTGGGAACAGTGCTTCAAATTTTTCCAGAGAGCTTTATTGTGGAAATTGTGGTTTTTGGTAAAGTTCTTTTGGGCCCAGATTTTGTTACTGTACAGCAGATGTACGTGGGGCCCACTTCGGGAAATTTAGTCGATCGAAATTTTAAATTTGTTAGTATGCAGTATTTACATTATATCTCCAACCGGGAATGTCATTCGATCGGTAAACCGCATATAATTGCTATAGTTCTTTTAGACGGGTTTGCGAACGTGACATTCGCGTTGATGTTCTGTGTTGTGCTGTGATGTTGCGGATTTATCGTGGTGGATAGCAGGGTGCAATGTTAGTGTAGTTTGGATTTATTTGTACATTTGATATTGCGGGGCGAGCGTCCAACATGTGGACTGCCGTCACTGCCTGTTGTATAATATTCTTTTGGGGTACGACCGGGTTGAGGTCGATGTACCCGTTGTACATATTTTTATTTCTGTTCTAGGTTTATCCCGCGAAGGAGTGCACAGATAGTCGGGTTCTGGAGGGCAACGGGTCCGTATCTCATGGCTTTAAGAGGCAGAGGGATCTCACTCTAGAATTGGCAGACTATTCGCAGCACTCGTAGAGGGTACAGGTTGACCCATGGAGGGGTGCTCAATTTACCGGATTCCGTGAAGTGCCGGGTGTTCCATTCACTGTGCTGTGGGGGACTACCTCGCTTCAGGTTTTGGCGGGTAACTTGCCGCACCCGTAGGGGTCTAGGTTTCATTGCACAAGCTATCCACACGACCAGGGGAACGTCGGGTTTCAGTAGCGGCTCTGTGAAACCCGGGGATTCCAGATTATCTGTATTGTTCTGTGATGCTTATTACTTTTCTGTAATGTTGCATATTATCACGCCTGGTGTGATTATTGTATATTGGTATATATATTATTAGATGTTGTATATGTTTTACACCCGCACTAGTCCAGCCCCCGCTCTGTCGTTAGTTAAGTAACCTAACGGGTGATGACGGGACCCAGTGGCGAATGCGGATGGCATATACGTACATTATATTTTCGTTCTTTTCTGGTGTGATTGATTGATGGGACTGCGTTGATTCTTATCAATGCAAGATAAAACAAACCTATATTTGATGTTGTTAGAACAAATTTTAAAAAAGTGTTATTACAAAGACATTTCCTTTAGTTTTGCATAGTGATATTCAGTTTAGAATATCCTGCACCTCATTCGACGAGGCAAGGGCCGAGATCCCTTCACCGGGAGTGACCCCTTGGGCGGAAGTTTGCGTCAGGGTAATAACTTTACTATAGTCGATTACAAGTTGCTTTGCATAGCGGCATTCAGTTGGAATATCCTGCACCTCATTCCACGAGGAAAGAGCCGAAATCCCTTCACCGGGAGTGACCTCTTTAGGAAAGGTTTTCGTCACTATATTTTATAAAAAGCTATCAGGTTCCTTCAACAAGATCAAGTTCATTACGTTAAAGGTTTTTTCGCCAAAAACCAGCCGTAGCCCTCCATCATTTCTTATGGATATTCAGTAGTATTCAAGCTATGCATTTGACCAACGCCAGGGCATAGTGTTTGGTAGCTGCTGGGGTATTCATCTGTTGCATAAATAGATGAGTTGGTTTGGGACAGTCGTTCTGCCATTTGGCCAACGTCAGGGGCATGTGCGGGTGGGTTCAAATTGACTTGGACAATGACGGGCAGAACTTAACATGTGACTTATGATAAGTTTTTCGGAAAGTGCTTTCCGAAACCTTCTCCGACCGACGCCGGCTCCATACCGATACACCTCAGCAAACTTTTCTAGAAAAACTAGAAAAAGAGTCGCGCATCAAAGATTTGGTGCTGAGACCATAGAGCGCTTTTTTTGACCAACACCAAGGTCATAAGAGCATGGGGCAAAAATCACATCGGGAGTTTCAAACATAAAGCAAACTTTCCAGGCATGCGCATACCTTCTGGAGTGTGATAACTTGAGTGGCTTCCATCTAGTTATCATGCGATGATAGTTGGATCCCGATTCTCACTGATGAGTTGGTTTACTCTTCGGGTGATCCCGACTAATTCTTCTTTCAGCTTTGGAGGAGAATTTGAGATTACAGTGGGAGGTTTTCTGATTAGATAAATTGATAACCATTCTGATCTAGGTTAGAGTGCATGCAGAGTGTTTCTTTTCTCTCTCTCTTTGGCAGCAACCTTTGACCGACCCTAGACTATGACTCAGTGACCAAGTTGACCGAACCTTCTTAAAATACTGGCTTTTGGATTGTCTAAAGTTGCATAAGTCATTGTCGCTCCTTCTTTTACCCTTTGTATTTCTCAGAACACCCCGTATTACTATGGACATCCACTTCCATTGGATAGATCCATCGTATGGTTATATACGAACTCGAAGGGACTTCTTCGAGGATGGATCCAGGTTCAGGAGAAATAGAATTGGTTTATTCAGTTGTCTTTCATTATCACCTTCTCTCAGGTTGCGAGGGCTCCTTAGTTTAGGAGAGTACACCTATTACGCTTATTGGATAGTCTTATTCCAAACCATAGGCTGGTGCCGAAAGGTAGGGAATGAAGAAAACCAATTAGCCTAAGTATGGTGTGCAGAAGGTAATATGTAAAGACAAATAAAAGGATTAGAAAGAGGGCAAAGTAAATTGAGACTGTTATCATTCACGACCAAACCGCATACTTCATCGCCACTCCTATTTCACCTTTGCTTTTTTCCCAGTTCGGAAGAAATAGAATAAGGTATTATTCAGTTGTCTTTTATCATCACCTTCTCTCAAGATACGAGTACTCCTAGGTTGAGAAGGGCACACCTATTATGCTTACTGGATAGTCTTCTTCCAAACCATAGGCTGGTGCCGAACGGTAGGGAAGGAAGAAAACCACTTAGCCTAAAGGGGTATACAGAAGGAAATGAATAAAGACAAATAAAGGGATTTGGAGAGGTGGCAAAGAGATGTACGGTTATAGTCATGAATTGGATTATGGAAGAGGCATTACTAGGAATACCAGGATACCCCTACGAAACATTTTCATGTTTCAGTGCATTGTTAAAGGAAAAACAGTTTTCCCGATTACATTCTTACTCCAGGGTATGTATTTACCTGGTTTCATTCTCATATCTGTACGGTTTTACAGATGATGAGTGGGAGTAAGTTATTGGGAATTGGGTGATCATCCTCATTATATAGGAATTCGTTGTAATTGGTGATATTTGAGGAAATCGCCTGGGTACAGTTTTCAACCTACGACGCACAGGTTTTGAGTTATTCAAACTCAGAGGACTTATACAGAGTATTGTATGTTGTCCAGTGTTCATCAGGACAAAGGGGTTGGTCCTCGTACTATGTTCTATTTACTTGTGACTTCTCTAGTTTTTAGACAAGTGTTTCGTAGAAATACAAAGTCTAAGTTTTGAGAAGTTGTGGGTATAAGAATAAAGTAGAGAACCAGGTGTCACAAGTATCGGGATTCTTCAAAGAGATCGAAGATGTAGATTCTTATGATTAGTATTCAGTTGATAGTAATGGTTTTGAGAAACTTGTTTCTCTTTCAGATTACTCATAATTGGATGGATTCCTAAGTTGAGTAATGATGATTAGCCTCTCTCCATTAAGTTGATATGCACTGGAGACAGCTGCATGATTTGAATCTGGTTCTAATTAAATTAGTGCCTCTATTTATATATTGTATATAGAATGGTTCATATCTTAACGATGTTAAGATACGGGGAGTTGTCCACCTTATGCTTAAAACCAGACACTGGATAAATCAAGGCGCGTTTCTGTAATGGCTGTTTGTGGGTTGACCCTGGCTTTGAAGAGGGTTGACATTTCTACCATCTGGAAGATCAATAGTGATATTATTCTTGACTCGCCACAGTTTTAGTAAAATGGATTTTTTCAAAAAACAGTAGTGGGAGTATGGTAGAACTGGAAGTGATTCCAGAACCGCAAACGATTACGGAAAATTTAATAGGACCTATATATTCAATCAGATTTGACATTCCAATAGCCACTCCGCAGATATGGTGGGTAACCTCAGACACCCGAGAGGTACTCCGGTAGCCTCAAAGACGGTGATAGGGAGGTTCTTGTTTACCTAGACTTGACACTACAGTTGTTCCAGGCTATGAGACCCGGCAGGAGAATAAGTATAGCGTCGTTCTAAACTAGCTTTAGAAGTGTACGTAGATATTACTCTGCCAGAGGGTTGTCGTAGTCAGTGGGAGCAGCGGAAGCATAGTGGGCAAGCAGCTTATATCTATTTATAGACTTGAGCAGATATAGCGGAGATTGATCATCTATTTTTGATGTGACAGTCATGGGTTTGACTTAATCGGAATAGGGGATGGATCTGTTAAGGAGGTGGTAGGGTGTGATGTCCTGGTATTTTTGATGACATACACAAAGTAGGAAGTAAAATTCCTATACTACGATCGGTTGTACTTTGGTCGTCACACAGTTGTTTCTCCACAAAGGATATGGATATAATATCAGACATTCTGGTTACTAGATCTATGGTTTTAGATCTAGATTTGGGTAGTTTCCCAATATGGGTACTTTGACAGTATTCTAATGGTATTTAGAATAGATGACTCCTGGCATGGTGGTGTACCTGTAGGTGATGGAGTCACCCTCTCTAAAGGTGTCTTACAGACTAAAGAGGAGAGGGATGTGCATGATTGACAGATTACTTGCTTAGGCATTTGAGTCAATCATGAGATGACAAGTACCACACCAGATGTTGTTTTTGCACTTGATGCGATAAGTTTATCCAATTCTGAAGAAACATAAGGAAGCAGTTTTAAGAACATAAGTGCATGTTCTACGGATTTGATGACGGCAGCCTCCTTCGGGAAATGGTTATCGTTCCAGGCTTCAGGGGTGACATGTATGACAGAGTGACTGTCAGAATTATAGTTTTCCCTCTGACGAGGGACAGTATTATGGACAGGTGGTCCAAGAGGATACTGTGGAAGGCATGGTGCTGGATACTGATTAGGTTCAGTTATCAATACAGTCTAAGAAGTTTGGATTTGGAGTTCATTTATGAAATAGGTCCCATCAGATATCCAGACATATTCTAAGACAGGTATTACTCGATTCGGGAGATGGTTTTCTTCGCAAACTTGAGATTAAGAGAGACATAGAAAGAAACATCAGGGCGGATCCACTCACTGAGGCTATTTCTCGAACACAAGAGTTTTACAAACTAGCTTTGTGAAACTGATTAGTAGAGGAGTTGGATGTTCGGTATCACACGGGCTGTGAGTATGCGACATCGCAATAACTAGCCTTGAGTGCAAGTGGGAGATTGTTGGAGATAGTGCCCTCAAAGTCAATTATTGGATCGCAGGTACGTGATTGCAATGATTGAAGCAGGACCTATACCGATATGACAGTCTTGCTCGAGATGATAGTATGCTATCTGGTTTGTCTTTATCATCGTATACATGCTTTAGTTCACTATTGCATGATGATAGAGCCCATAGGATTCTTTCTTGACTACCAGCAGTATGATGGCGATCATATACGTGGGAGCTGGGGTCTATAAGCACATCCTTAAAGTGTCCCTAGTCGTGGGAGTTTCGAGACAGGGCATCGATACTCCAGAGTAGACTAGTGTATACAGTCGAGACCTCGACGAGGGGCGGTGGCCGGTCTCACAAGCCACTGGTGTCAGTTGGTTGACCTAAAATGTATACAGGTGCTCATTGGGTTATGAGAACACCGGACAGGACTCGCCGGGAACATGCTAGTTGGTATTATACATATCGTCAGATAGCAGTTCCCTAGTGACATGTATACAGGTTAGTTCATCGACCTGAGGTCGTCATTTGTCTCGTGTGAGTTCCTACTGTGCTTTGATTTCTACCCTACCACGGCTCAAAGGAGTCGTGCAAACAGGTCTTTTTTGGGTACAGTCCCGAGCCACATGGAGGTAAGTGAGCGGATCGGCAGGGGATTCGTCTCTCTCGGTATTGGGGGTGAGATCGCGCTGTGTCTAGGAGAGCCATTACACAAAGCCCTCGGCCGAGGCAGGAGATTTACTGGTAAATACTCCAGTAGTATCTCAGGGTGTTCTGGGCCACTCTCTGACACGACTTATGCTGCTATTGGGGGTCTGACGTTACCAGCCCCTAGGCCGATATGCGATACTCATAGACGAACGGACCGGACTGTATGTATATTGTCACTGTTAGGCTCAGTAGGGTTTATAGATGAGTTCGCTCGTCAGCTTCCCTTCCAATCAATACATAGGCAACCGTTACATACAACCAGTACCTCTGACGTGCTGGTGGTTATACCCAGTGCCAGTGAGTTGATGAGTCATTAGAGTCCCTCACAGACACTTTCCCAAGTTCGGGCGAAACGTTGTAGAGGCCGTATGAGTTTATGGCAAGGTTCGGAAAATGCACGTGCGTTTTCGCACGTGTCATTTTTCAGGCAGATAATACTGGTCGGCTTTGGTTTAAGCCGGATCCGAGTATTATGCTGTGTAGATATAATATCTTTGTCTCAGTTGCATTTGTATTCGGTCGTAATACAAATGCGGGTATGTTTATACTGATACGGGGTTGTCCTGAAATTCGTTTCAGGATCAGTTTTGAAAGTTGCCAGTTTCCAGTTTTCTATCGGCCGTATTTAACATTCGGTTAAATATGGATTTATCTTTTCTTCTTGAGGGCGAGTCATGAGGTGAGTCATGAGAGTGGAAGCTTCATGTTGTGGTGACTAGGATGGTGAGGTGGCTTAGTGCATTAATTAGATGATGACTAAGGGTTATGAATTATAGTTTTCATTTAATGAGTTCATACTAGGTGTTATATGACTCATGCTCACTCATTATGGTTATGGTCACCTTTCCCTTCCTACACTCACCTCCCCCCTCTACTTATATGGCCGGCCACCCCTTGGTGGAAACAGATGGTTGTTGATTTGAAAAAGTATATGAAATTTGCCTCATGGAAATTTCATAAGTTCATTCTCTCATTTTCATCCGATCCAAAAGACAACTTCATTAACCGTTCGTCCATAGCCTTGGACGTAACGAGACAAAGTGTTCTACTCATTCTCTACAATATCTTGGTCGTCTCTTTTAGCAAACTTGACAATCGAGTTGTCTCGGTTCAGAAGCGGCAGCCCGTTTAAAGATCCGTCGACGTGGTGCCATCTGGACGAGAAGACTGGAGATCGAGGAGATCGAAGCAGCGACAACAAAGCGTGGGATGATGGTTGAAAACCGAAGGACTCGGATCGTTCGGTATAACATTTATACCCACTTTGTAGTTTGTTAGTTTAGCTTTAATGGCAGATCCGGGTTATAGTACGCGATAGCGCCAGTTGTAAAAAGTTTTTGTTCCGCATTTGGCGTCTGTTAGACGGCCGGGGCGCTACCGTGGACTTACACACAAATAATCATTTTCTTGCCAAGTCCCACCAACGACGAGGAATGCCCTCATTTGATGAACAAACACTTATAGGTCCTCTCGATTTATAAGGAGAAAACACTCTTGCAAGATCATTATGAATTACAAGAGAACATGCACTTAGGAATACTCATGATTCCTAGGGAGAAAATACACCTACAAGATCCTCACGACTCGTAGGGAGAAACACCTTTATGAGACCCTTACGGCTCATGAAGTCAAAAGCCTTAGTCGACAGGATCCTAACCCTGTTTGCTAAGCCACCATCGTTCAAATCGACAGAGGCAAATGATAATTCGCTACTGGCAATATCCCAGTTGTAGCGATGCTGATGCCTAAATCGGTAACAAATTTCGAGTCCTTTCGCGGCAAATGATGATTCGCTCCTGGCAATATTCCAGTCGCAGTGCTGCTGATGTTAAGATTGGTATCAGATCCTAGGTTCCATACTCGCAGCGAAAAGTCAGCGAGCCAAATTTGCATACAAAAATAGCCGAAATGTTTGGACAACTCACAATAAAAATCAGCGAGTAAAATATATGCATACAAAAATAGGCGAAATGATTGGGCAACTCGCTATAAAAAACAGCGAGTAAAAAGGAAAAAACAGCCGAAATGATTGGGCACCGCGAAAAATAGCCGAAATGATTGGACAATCGCAACTTTCGCGATACAAAAGGCTGAAATGATAGAGTATCGCGGGAAGAAAAAAAAATACAGATAAAAATGAAACTTTTGCCCTGCAGGTAAGTCCATACTGACCCCTGTATACAATCCATGGGCATAAACGAAAAGGGAACCACATGTCCCAACAAACCCTATAAAAGGGAGAGTCGGGTCTCAGCGGCAGTATCTGCATCCCAGAAGACCAGCAATGGCGTTTCTTCTCATGCCAGTAGGACATGGACGCGACACTACCAATCGGAGCCACGACAAAGTCCCCAGTTCCAAGACTCTGCGGTTCACAGACAACCTAGAGTCAACCCTGACACCGTAGAAAACGGAGAAAGTCGATCCCGACACCGTAGAAAACGGAGAAAGTCAACCCTCGACCTCCCCGTCGAAACAACGCTTCGACTCGGGAACAAGTCAACTCATAACCCACTTACGAGTCCTCTCGACTTGTAAGGGAGAAAATTCTCTTGCGAGATCCTTACAACTCTCAAGAGAAAGCACACTTAGGAATCCTCACTATTCCTAAGGAGAAAATACACCTACGAGATCTTCTCGACTCGTAGGGAGAAAAGACTTTATGAGACCCTCACGGCTCATAAAATTGGAAAGTCTTAGGTAACAAATCCTAACCCTATTTCCTAAGCCATCGCTACCCTATAAAGAGTTCAAGATGGACAGCTATCTACTATCTACAGGCCACATTTGCTAAAATCATATGCCAACAACACAGCAGAGGAAAGAAAGCGATAGTCGGAGATAAAAAAAATGTGTCTTTTATTCATGAATTCAATTGAATACGAGATACATCATATAAAATAAAAAATGAAATGAATACATTTTATTCATAAATTACAATCGATACGAAGACGACTATTGAGAAGGAGGCGATTTTAGCAAATCAGCAAGCCGCTCGCGCACTCCTCTCAGCTCCTTTTCATGAGCAGCCGCCGCGGCCAGCTCTGCTTCGACTCGGGCCCGTTGCTGCAAACAGGATGAAACCTTCTCATCGATTTCCCGCTGAGCTGCCTCATGACTATGTACATCCCGCTTAATGAGATCGAGCTTCTGCCTCTGCGTTAGCCCGTCAGAAATACATCGTAGGAGGCCCTCAAAGATAGCTTTCAGCTGTGCAGCATTCGCGTCAACCTGGACGCGCAGCCGGGAGGATTCGCTGAAGCCTCCTCACGTTTCTTCCACCTTAAGGTCTTCTCTTATTCGAAATGGCGGAGGAAGGGAACGCTCTGCTCAACCCATACAGCCTACTGGGAGTTCATAGCCAGAACCTCGGGAGCAGGAAGCTTGAGCTCAATCTCATGCAAGCAGGCTTCGAGCTGTCTGCAATAATTAACCCAAGACTCGACGATGCTCTCACTGTGGAAGTGCACAAACGTCGCCAGCATGGGATTAACCTCAGCAGCAAAATCTGCAGCGAATGCAGGGGCTTCCGCGTCAAGCTCCTCGATGGATTCATTCAGCATACGCAGGCTGTTCGCAGCACCCCTGGAAGATAGGCGTTTAGCAAAAGGCCCTGCCGGCATCAGGATGCGAGAATCGAAGGGAGATGGAGTTGGGGCGATTGGTGCAAGACAAGTTATGGTCAAAGGTAGGCTCAAGTGATAAAGAAAATGCACAAGCAATGAAGTCTTCTATACCGGTTGCGACAGGTGGCAAAGTTGGGAGTACCAGTGGTGTGCCTATTCTCTCGTCCCCTCCTTCAATTTGTAACGCTGAAATCAATTCAAAGAAAAATTAAAAATGACATGGTCGACCGTAAAAGGAAGGAAAGGATGTCGGTTAAAAACTATACTCACCAACACCAGCAGGCAGACTGACTTCCTACTGGAAGGAGAAATGCGGGTTCAGCACCTGATACAGATGATCAAAGAGAACTCCTGGAAGATTGCAACGATACATGGTCAGTACAAGGAAAATGGTACCCACAATTTAAATTAATCGCAAACCCATACCTTCCAGCATTTGAAAGGACATAAGAGAAGGCGAAGGGATGGCGACCGCCAGAGCAGCAACTGGTGACGCTTCTTCGGGTGGCACAACCTCAGCTCTCACCACACCTGCATTCGAAACGAATGAAATGTCATCAGAAGGGGCTGAAAGGGATTGCGAAACAAAAAGTAAACAGCGACTCGAGACCTACCTGATGGGTCATCAGCCAAAATTGCGACGGAAGCATCACTGGGCGTTGCGGTTTCTTCGCTCTCCGTCAGTGGAATGGTTTCGGCGCCAGTGGGTTCATCCCCTGACTCTACGAGGGCCGTCGTGACACTCGCAATGCCCGCCGATGGCAAGGAACCACAAGGAGAAAGAGCGGCAATTAGGGCAATTCCAGACTCCTGAGAAAAAGTAGCCGCTTCGGGCTCGTTGGTTGTCGTCATCTTACCTGCCACCTCGTCGCCAGGACTTGGCCCTGCAGGATATGATATATAAGAATTTGAAGAACAAATTCTAATAAAAAGACCCAGTATTATGTTACCTTGGGGCAGCTTTTCGGTTTTTTCCCGAGCCGTGTGCGCAACCTGTCTATGAGCGGTAGACAGGGCAACTGGAGCATCCTCAGAAGGGATGGCGACAGAGGGAGTAGTACTTTGTCCTGCACCCACAACCAAGCTGGCATTACGTTGCCTCGCCGTACGCTTCCTACGCTTCCTTTTGGTCTGAGCAGTGAGAAGCGATCTCCGCAAGACCTCCGTCAAAGGGACATAATCGTCCGAACCAAGTTCTGCCTCTGGAGCCGCTACGGCATCCGTCATCAGCTGTTTATGTGAAGCCTCTTGCGATACTGACGGGAGAGCTGGGGCCACGATAGCCGGCTCTGGAAGCGTCGCCGCATCACCGCTCGGGATCGGCACCGTACTCGGGATAACCTGAGTCGAGGTAGTCCCTGCAATAAGACAAAAGAAAGGGTCAAGCCACGAATGAAGAAAAAGGAAAATGAAGGCATGATAAGTTGAATTATACCAAGGCCTAAAGAAGCACGGAGCCTCTCTTCCTCTTCAAACGTTGTGAGGAAAGCTGTAAGAGCCTCTTCGACAGAGATACCTGTTGAAGAAGAAAGACTAAGTCAAAACATAAATATATATATAAAAAATGGAGATAACCGCGGAAAGATATGACTGAAGCCTACCTGACTGTGCAATCGTGATCCGTGCGGCTTCATCGCGAGCCAGTCGCTTTGAAGCCGCAAGGGTAGCTTAAAGATCGGTATCATTCGCAGGCTCAATAAATAAACCCTCATTGGTCTCGTATTCACTCAAGCCCTCGCTATAGGGAGCATGGGGCTCCTAGCCAAGTACAACGTCAACAGAAAATATCGACTTCTTCTTTTTCTGTGAGCGAGTGCCGACAGCCGATAACACGAGCTTGCGCTTGGCGGGCAATTTTGGGCGACGAGTCCCGATCTCTGAACCCACCCCAGAATCCGAGGACGCTACAACCACCGCTTCTACAGGTGCATGAGGTAGAGGCTTATCAGGAAAAGCAAGCAGGGCAACAGCCACATCAACTTCTCTTAAAGTAGGACCAACAGTGGTCCGTTGCTTTAAAGGAACAGTTGGATTGCCTTTGCTATCGAGCAAAAGCCGTCTTTCTTCCCTAATAACGGCGCCCATCAAATGCTGGTACCACGCCACATATATGTTCAAAACCTTTGGAACGAAGCTCGGCTCACTAATAAAAAAGCTGGACCCGGTGTTAAGCCTCATAAAATGGTGCAGTATGCTACGGATACCCTCCTCTGTAGCAACCAGCTTGGCCAGGAAGGCCTCTAGCGGAACACCCTGATCGTAGCTCAATTGTTGAATGAACCGGTGCGGGTTGTACCTCATAAACAGCACCGAATCATTCTGCCTAAACACCAAAAAGCCCGGCCTGATTGAATACAGGTGCAAAATCTCTCTGGCCTTCAATGTAGAAGCCCCGTCTTTGAAGGTATCCCGCAGCGGCTGCACCGTCTTAGTGGACTCTTTGCCGATAGTTAAAATTTTATCGACAAAGGTCATGCCATCTCCAACCATACGCGGACGAAGGACCAAACCCCGAGCCTCCCGCTGTGACAGATTTAAAATGAAAGCGTCAACTAGCCGCATAATCCGAGGGAAGTTATAACTGTCATAAAAACGAGGCCGTTTGTGGTCTCCAAAAGCTCTAAGCATGTGCAGCTCGATCCATGATGTTAAATAGTGCAGCGAGAAAGTGACGAGCTGTACGCCTGGCTGAGTGGTGTCCGCCGCTAAGCTGAGACCATGATACAGGTGTGCCAACCCTACGATCCCGACGGCCACTCGGGATCCCGCAACCATACGATGGGCTAGGTAAAAGACTGATGGCCTCATATAACGAGAGTGCATCGGAAGCACGAACCCGTTTAACAATATGTCACGCCCCGCTGCCCAGTGTACGGCGAAGTGGACGTGATGAGGCCCGCTACGTATATACTCAGAAGTATATACGCTAAGCGTAACTAAGCAATATAAAGTAAATCACAAGAGACGAATAATATGGAAATAACAACAACATTTATTAATAACATTGTTTTTACAATGCAGGAAAGAAAATACAACTGGAATGAAAAAGCAATGCCTAAACAGTGGCATAACAGGAAATGAAATAAACTGGAAAGAACAAGGTACAATTATCTAGAGCTCTGGGTCTGCCTGGAACTGCTCCAAATCTTCACCGGTGGGCTCGATCTCAACTTGGTCCAACGCACCTGACGACATTCAAAGAAGAAAGAGATAGAATGTCGTCAGCGAACAGGTCGCTCGGTAAGTCCCAAAAGAATAAGAAGAATGAGAATGATAGAGTAACAGTATTTTTCTAAAGTATTATAATGTTGAATATTATGGAACATTGTGTAACGCTGTTGTTTGTAGCTTGGTACAGAAGGATGCCAGTGTATACGAGGGGGATCTCTATATGCTAGAGATCAGGGCAAACGGAAAGTACAAGGAACCGTTATGCTACGGTACAACAGCAACAGGATTCAGGTTAGGTGTCTTAATCTGACCACCTCGTGCCACCTTTAACATCTTCCGTACCAATCTACCCCTTAAACCCCGTAATGTTTTAACAGTATTGTAGTATTGGAATATGTAAGTTGGTTGACTGACCAAAACCATGATATCAGTAGACATGTTGCAACTGTATAATCAGGTAAATGGAATATCAGGATAATGGATGAATATCCATGGTTTGATTCAGTCAAAAAGGAATATATTGTTAACTGGGTTCATGGATTCATGTATTCAAATTGTATTGGAATATAAAAGCATATAGATTGACTTGAATCATATTCGAGTCAAGAATAGCCAGACTCTAACCCGAGTCAGACTAAAAGAAAAGAATTTGAAGTTCAATATTAGCTAGGGGCCTTATTGTAATTTGGGAAACTTGAGGGGGTTTTATGTAAAAATACTTTTGTATATTTTTCAAAATACACCTCAAGTATTTAATATTCGTCTTTAATTGTTATAATGAATGTGAATTTTATTTGTGTTATTCTAGTGAATATATCCTAATAAAAGTATTATTTGTTTTATCTGAAGTTCATGGTATTTTAGTGTAACTTTTAATCTTGTAATTTTTTTTAGAAAAAAGTGAAAACTTTATATTATGATAAAATAGGTGTTTAAATGATAATTATATATATATTAACACATGAATAATTTTATATAAATATTTTATTTTCAAAAATCTCATTTTCCTTAAATGTCGTATTTTAAACCTTTCGAGACCGAATGCTCCTTGCGGAGGTCTGAATCTCGCACTACTAGCCTGCGGGTGCACGATGAACCGTACTATCCCTAACAGGTTCCCCAAAAGTGGGTTGTAGCGGCACTTTGCTTAGGTTTTATAAACACTTCTCATTTAGGAAAACGGTTTTATAAATAAAAGATACTTATTTGCAAAAGAGTTTAGTTTTCCGTATTTTAGTTATTAGGGTTTGTTCCCCTCCGAACGACGGCGCGCAAGGCTGCGATGTCTTGGCGCTGAGATTCGGGGCAGATGCTAATTGATGCTATCCGTTCACCTCTCCGAAGATGCCAAGTTGGTTTATGGCACCATGTATCGAAGGTTTGAGCGGATGCGACCGATGTAGCAGACTTCGTCAGATTCCCCCTCGTTGAGGGGTTTTTGATTGTGGGGACGCTCTTCCCTGCAGGCGCAAGCCCCTGCAGTTAATTACGCTACCGCATTGCGGTAACAACTTTCTCCTTCTCCAGATGGTCACTTCGTGTCGTGGGTTTTGTTTTATGTTTTACTGCCCGTGGATTGTCTACGGAGACTGAGTTATGTCGTCGCCCGTAGGGCATGGACTAGTCCAAATCCGCATTATCTTAAATTTGGGTTTGGGGGTTTGGTTTGAGGATACGTCAGCCATGCTTGGGGCTAAGATCAACTCGAACGTTTGTTAAGGATACGTTAGTCTAACTTTGTGACTAAGATCAACTTAACGGGATCGTTTAGATCCCACAAAAGAGTGTTTGGACTCTAATGTTCCAGTTTAGGGACGTAGCGGTCCACTGAATGTATGGCCGTCGGGACCCTTCACCTCTCTGACGACGTTGAAGGATTACAACGACAGATGTCAGAGGAGTTCAGAGATGTGCCCTCGAGCCAGAGTTAATTTGGGGGGGATTCGTAGTCCAATCTGTTTGAAGGTTTAAGGATACGTTAGCCATCTTTGAGGCTAAGATCAACTTAAACAGGACCGTTTAGATCCAACCAAAAGAGCATATGGAGGCTCTATGGTCCTAGTTTAAGGACATCGCGGTCCATGGGTAGTTTAAGGACATCGCGGTCCATTGGTAGTTTTAAGACATCTCGGTCAATTGGTAGTTTTAAGACATCTCGGTCAATGGGTAGTTTAAAGACATCTCGGTCAAGGTTAAGGACGTCATAGTCCATGGGTTTAAGGACTCCACAGTCCGGTATGTGCTCTGGATGCTTCACACGGGTTCGCTGCCGTGCTAGGCGAGGACCAGGCTCCGCTCTGGATGCTTCACACGGGTTCACTGCCGTGCTCTGCGAGGACCAGGATCCGCTCTGGACGTTTCCCGCGGGGTCAAAGAGTGACGTTATCCACGTTCCACGTAACCAGGAATTTTGTATCATGCATGGGTTTAAGGACCCCACAGTCCATGTCATGAATGGTCTTCGGGACCCGTCACCTCTCTGAAGACATTGAGGGATTACAATACCAAATATCAAAGGAGTGAAGAGATGTACCCTAGAACCGGGGTGGATTAGATAGTCCCTGGCCCAATTTGGGTCAAGACTGATCGATTATGTCATGAGCCCATCGGCTCAGTTAATCACAGATTGAGGACTTATGGCCAGCTTGGGCTAAGTCTAGTCAGGTCTGGAATATTGACTCTTTGTTGGTCCATTGAGGGAGAATGTTTACCTCTATCCCTTCAGCCAATTAGACCAAAGCCTAGTGTTAAACACTTCAGAGCGATCAGTGTTGAACACTGGGAATAAGGTTGATGAGTTAGTGTTCAACACTAAGAGATAATTGGTGTTAAACACCAGTAATAAGGCTTTTTCAAATTAGTGTTAAACACTAAAACAGATCAGTGTTGAACACTGCCAATAAGGCTCTTTAACCAGCATTGAATGCTAAGGCCCGACAGTGTTTTAACACTGGGCTTGAGAGTTTTAATTTTAGTGTTAAACACTAAGGCAAGAAGGGTCACGTGGCAGCACGTGAGAGCGCCCTCCCTTCAGTTGTTCTGCTGAAATTATCACTTCTTTCAAAGCATCACGTGCCATCACGTGATGGGCATTCAAATGCTTGTATATTAGAGTTTCTGCCAAGGTCACGTGGGTCACGTGGGGTGCTGCCTCAAAGGGACTTCTGTAGGGGTTTTGGGGGGGGGTCACGTGGCAGCACGTGACCCTACCTCTATGTAGTTTTTAGAGGATCTGTTTCTTTCAGGAATTAAATTCCTCGAACTTTTAAATTTCAGAGGAATTGAATTCCTATTTCCTTTTGAGGACTTGTAGAGTTAAACTCTGAATTTTCTGTAGGAATTAAATTCCTCGTTTATGTGGAGAACTGAAGAGGGTTCAACCCTTAATAAAAGCTTTCAAGGAATTATACTTCCCATTTTAAAGAATTATAATTAAGGGAATTAAATTCCTGTTATTTCCACAGAACCACATTCTTAATTAGGGTTCAACCCTGTTTCTTTTGTTTTGAAGGAATTAAATTCCCATGATACAGGGTCGAGCCCTAATTTTATTTTTAAAGGAATTGAATTCCTATAGTTCTGCGAGAATTAAATTCTCATGCTTGCGTTCCCTCTCTATGTTTTGGATCTGCATGGCAGGATCTCAACCCATTGAGAATTAAATTCTCAACCTAAAGGGAGATGTGCACTTTGCAGATCCTCTATCAAAGAGAGAAGAAATGTGCTCTTCTGTTTTATGTATCAGAGTTAAACTCTGTTGGGAATTAAATTCCCCCTCTTTCAAAAGGCCTTCCCTTTCTTACCTAGGGTTTTTTGCAGAAGATCCAAGTCTTTTTCAAGTATCAAAGCTTTTCTCCTTTTTTCTTTCTCTGCGCCTGTATCTCCTTCTTTTTTTTTTTTTTGTATCTCTTGGCTCCTATTTATAGGAGAAGCAGCCGAGTCAATCAGTTTTTGACGAATCTTCATGGAGATATTTGATTTGCATCCATTGTTCATTCTGGACCTTTGGATTATTAGGTGAATTTTATTCACCGTTGGATTTCAAACCCAGAGATTCTCCCTTTTTATTTTGGTTAGATTTAAGGGGGAAATCTTTCCAAACCCGAGATTTTCCATAAATAAATGACCCCTGAATCTTTAATTTGATTGGATGCGTATAGTTGCGTTCCTTTGGAAAGATTTGCATTTCTCTCAGAATTTAATTCTGTTGACAAAAAGGGCTTTGAAAGCCGGTCACGTATGACCACGTGATCCATGGTCACGTGTGAGCACGTGACCCCCTTTGGAATGAGCCTTTTCCCTTCTTCTGATTGTTGCTTAAGCGTCACGTGCCACCACGTGACTCTTGGTCACGTGTGAGCACGTGACCCTTGTTTGAACTCTCTTTCCTTGGTTCGTCTGGAGAACGAGTCTACTGTCTTGAACGTCACGTGCCAACACGTGACCCTGGTCACGTGGAAGCACGTGACCTCTTCTGAATCGTTTTTCTTGACTTGATCAGAGAACTTGTGTGTCTTCGACGCTTGCATTTAAATGTCACGTGTCGCCACGTGACCCTGGTCACGTGGGAGCACGTGACTCTTTCTGAAGCCCATTTTCTTCAGCGTAGTCAGGAGACTGAACTCGACTTGATGATGCTTTTTAGGTGTCACGTGCCAACACGTGACCGCTAGTCACGTGTAAGCACGTGACCCTCTTCTGAAGCTTTTCACAGAAGCCTTCCTGATTTTAAATCAGGAAACAGGGTTTCCTAAGCCAACTAGCCTATTTCTAAGGTCTAAACGATGAGTCATTAGAAACCTCAAATCGCCTCTTCACCGTCAATTGCGGCCAGGTAAGTACAAGTGAGGAGGGAGGGATCCGCTCACGAATCGTGAAACGGGCCTTTTAAAGTTACCCAAGCTCACTTGCCTAGCCTAGACACCACAAGACAGTTTAGATAAATGATCGATGTCCATGACCAATCGTGTTTTCATTTTATTAAAATATTTTATCTAAAAAAGTTTACAACTTAAAGCTTTAAATAAAAGTTATAAAGATTATGGTATTTTAGTGAAAAGTTCTGTAATCTCGTATTCTGTATTTTGATGTTTATCAATTAGGGTTATATTGAGTGTGTGTAGGGGTAGATTATTACCCCGTGACTTATTTTAGATTTTGGTGAAGTTTAAAGGCAAAACATGATAAGTTAAAGTTGAAGGTATTAAAGTGCAAGAATACGGTATTCGAAAACGTTATCATTTTATGTGTGAAATTTCATTCAAATTGAGTTATACAAGTTTTGTGATCAAGATAAACATATTTATGAGTGAGGTAATTGATTAAACTAAGAAAAATGAACTTCATGGTATTTTAATGAAAAGAGTACGGTTTTGCAAAGAACTTATCATTTTATGTGAAAAAGTTTGATTAAATTGGTTTATGGGTGATTAATAGTCAACATGGATATGGGTAGATAATATGTATTAGGTGACAAGTGGAAATTTAAAGAAAAACCAAATCGGAAATCGGTTAGTCCGATTTCCGTCGGGTTCCAAAAATCCGTATTTTTATATGTATAGAAAAGAGAGATAGAGGGAATGGGACGTACGGTTTGGACGAGCTAAGGAAGCTAGAGGTCGTGGTGGTTGCCGATTCGTCGAAAGCATCGCGAAGGTCCCGATCCGGTCGCCGGAATCCGTCGTCGATTTCGGCAGCGCTTCGCTTCTCGCTCTTCGTACCGAGTTCTCGAGAATTTGAGAGAGTGGACTTAGAGTTGTGAAGGGAAAAGGTAGAGTATAGGGGTCTTTATATATGGCTAGGCTAGGGTTAGGGTTAGGGTTAAACAATATTAAAAATAAATATAAAAATCATTAAAATTTCATTAAATTTGGTCTTAAAAGGGATTTATTGAGAATTGGGTAACAGTAAAAAAAATTTAGAGTATGCAGTTGAAAAGACCAGGTCAACATGAATTTTTTCGTGTTGACGACTCGGCCGACCGACCGAGTCCGGCCGGCGGCGCCGGCCGTGTCGACTGAGTCGCGGCCGAGTCAAGCGCCGTTGGGTCGGGTCTGGTCTGGGGGGAATTTTGGTATAGTTTATTTTTTCTGATTTGTAATAAATTGTGAGTTATGGCTGTTTGACCGTTTGACTTCTAAAAAAAATTAAAACAAAAAGATATAAAAATTATGTAGGGTATGGGATTCGAACTCTGGTGGCTTGGTTCAGCAATGCAAGGTATTACCAATGAGCTACAAGCTCCTTCTTGTAATTATTGTAAGGAATTAGATACTTAAATTGTTTCCAGCAACATTTATACTCCAAGTGTACACTTTATTTAAAGCAAATTTTTGGTATACAAAATTGGAGTTGTTACAATCTACCCTCCTTACAAAAATTTCGTCCTCGAAATTTACAACTTTTATTTAAGGACTAATTTACAAAAAGGTGCGGATATCTTGCACTCATCTCATCCTCCCTTTCCCACGTGGATTCTCCTGGAGTGTCCTTCCTCCACATTACCCGGACCAAATTAACTTCTTTGTTCCGAAGTGTCTTCACTTTCCTGTCCAGGATCTCCACAGGTTGTTGCTCACAAGACAAATCGGACTGTTTCGTGAGCTCGGAATGATCTAGTACATGGCTGGGGTCACTCACATACCTTCTGAGTTGGGATATGTGGAACACGTTATGCACTCCTTCCAATGAGGGTGGAAGTGCTTAACGATATGCCACCTCACCGACTCGTTCGAGTATATCGAACGGTCTAATGTATCTCGGACTCAACTTTCCCCGTCTTCCAAATCTGATCACTCCGCGGTTCTGAATACATGATCTCCTGGCTGGAACTCCAAGTGTCGTCTCTTCGCATCAGCCCAGTGTTTCTGTCTATCTTGGGCTATGCGCATTCTTTCCCTGATAGTACGAACCACATCAACGGTTGCTACTATCATTTCTGGTCCAAGGAGTTCTCTATCTCCGATGTCGTCCCAACTTAATGGTGATCGACACTTCCTTCCATATAATGCTGCAAAAGGTGCCATTCCTATGCTTGCTTGGTAGCTGTTGTTGTACGCAAACTCCACATGGTGTAGGTGATCTTCCCACGATCCTTTGAAGTCGAGCATACATGCTCTGAGCATATCCTCCAAGATCTGAATTGTTCGTTCCGACTGACCATCTGTTTGTGGATGATAAGCCGTGCTGAAGTTCAGACTTGTTCCTAAGCTAGCTTGCAGACTTTGCCAAAATTGCGATCGGAACTTGGTGTCACGATCGGAGACAATGCAGACCGGTACTCCATGAAGTCTCACAATTTCCTGTATGAGTTCATGGGTATCAGAGATAGTACGTTATGAAGAGTTTAAATCTTAATTTAGATTATTACCTCCATGTACTTCTTCGCTAATGTCTCAGTTGATTGGCCAACTCGAAATGGGATGAAGTGAGCCGACTTTGTGAGTCGATCCACAATGACCCAAATCGCATCGTTACCCTTTGTGCTGCGAGGAAGAGCAGTTACAAAGTCCATCGTGATGTGCTGCCACTTCTATTCTGGGATTGGTAACGGTTGAAGTAGTCCAGCTGTCCTGTGATGTTCAGCCTTTACTTGCTGACACACCAAGCATTTTGCGACGCTTCTGGCTACTTCACGCTTCATTCTATGCCACCAATAATTCTGACGTAAATCTTTGTACATTTTGGTACCTCCAGGATGTACTGAATAGGGAGAGCTGTGAGCTTCTTTCATTAACTCTTCCCGAACAGGACCCTTTGGTACACACAATCTGCTGCCGTATCTCAAAGATCCGTCTTCATGGATGATGAAATCTGTTCTGAGTCCATTCTCCACTTGTTCTCTGATCCTTTGCAACTTAGCATCGCTGGCTTGAGCTGCTTTGATCTGATTGACAATAGTTGATTGAACTTGTAGATTCATCAAACTAGAAACATCACCTGGCATGACTAGTTCAATCTCCATATGATGTAGGTCCTGCTGAAGCTTCCACTGGACGGTGAGATTCATTGCTAATGGTTGGCGACTAAGAGCATCAGGTACTACGTTCACCTTTCCTGGATGATATTGCAAGTTGATGTCAAAGTCCGCCATAAGTTCTAACCATCTTCTCTGCCGCATATTCAACTCCTTCTGAGTAAACACATACTTCAGACTCTTGTGATCTGTGTAGATGTTCACTCGTTCACCAAGTAAGTAGTGGCGCCAAATCTTGAGAGCAAAAATGACGGCTGCCAACTCCAGATCATGCATCGGATAATTGCGCTCATGAGTCTTCAGTTGTCTTGAAGCATAAGCCACAACCTTACCGTGCTGATGTAGAACACATCCTAGTCCCTTACCGGATGCATTACAATGTACTTCAAATCCTCCAGATTGATCCGGTATGACGAGAATAGGTGCAGATGTCAGTCTTGACTTGAGTTCTACGAAAACTTGCTCGCATGCTTCTGACCACACGAATTCTTCATCTTTTCTTGTGAGCTTGGTCAGGGGTGTTACTATCTTCGAAAAGCCTTCAATGAATCTTCTGTAATATCCAGCTAAGCCCAAGAAACTCCGAATATCCTTCACTGATTTTGGTGTAGGCCATTCGCTAACTGCTGAAACCTTTGCTGGATCTACAGAAATCCCTTCTCCTGATACGATGTGTCCAAGAAAACCAACTTGTTTTAGCCAAAACTCGCACTTGCTGTACTTGGCATAAAGCTGATGTTGACGAAGAGTTTCTAGGACAACTCGTAAGTGCTCTGCATGCTCTTTCTTGTTCTTAGAATATACCAGGATGTCGTCGATGAAAATGACAACGAACCTGTCTAAATACTCCTGGAAGACTTGGTTCATAAGGTTCATGAAGATTGCTGGTGTATTGGTCACTCCAAATGGCATTACTAGAAATTCGTAATGTCCATAACGAGTTCTGAAAGCTGTTTTGTGAATATCAGCTTCCTCGACCTTCACTTGATGATAACCTGAACGAAGATCTAGTTTAGAGAAGACACAAGATCCACTTAGCTGATCGAATAAATCGTCAATGCGCGGGAGTGGATACTTGTTCTTTATAGTAACTTCGTTCAAGGCCCTATAGTCGATGCACATTCTGTATGAACCTTCCTTCTTCTTCACCAATAGTACAGGTGCTCCCCAACTTGAAGTGCTGGGACGAATCCATCCTTTCGCCAATAATTCGTCCAACTGTGTTCGAACTTCTTTCAATCCTTCCGGACTTAGTCTATACGGTGCTTTGATTACTGGTTGTGCTCCTGGTACTAAGTCAATACTGAATTCAAGAGCTCAATCGGGAGGCAAACCTGATATATCGTCAGGGAATACGTCGTCGAACTCTCGAACTACCTCCGGTCTTGATTCTTCCTTTGCATGAGCTGCTGCAACTACTGCTTCCTTTGGCTTCGCTTTGTAAGTACTTGGCTCCAATGTACGATCTCCACTCTTGAAATAGAAGACCGGATGATCTGGAAGCTCAAATACTACCCTCCTTTGACGACAGTCGATGGTAGCATAAAAGGTTCCAAGCCAGTCCATTCCTAGAACCACATCGAAGTTTGGTATGTCCAGTACTTTGAAGTCGGCGTAAAACTCTCGACTGCAGACGATGACTGGACACATGCTGTATCCCATAGTTGCCTTTAGAACACCATTTCCAGAACTGACGTTCCAGCTGGATACCAGCGGTGATACTGGAATCGCATGGGTTCGGACAAACCTTTGCGACATAAAGCAGTGGGATGCCCCAGTATCAAACAGTGCAAGTGCAGGTGGTAAAGCTACTAGGATTGTACCTAAGGTATATGGGATAGGTTCAGGTATAGGGAAAGTGTGTAGGTAAGCAAAATTAAAAGATGAGTTTGAGAAAGAAAGTTTACCAGTAATGACTTGGCCAGTGGCCTCAGCTTTTTCCACAGACATCATGAAAGCCTGGCGCTTCGGCACATTCCTCCTGGCCTGAGGAGCATTCCTCTGAACGTTCCTTTGAGCTTGATGGAACTGTCGAGGAGGTGGTGCAGCTTGTGGTCCCCAAGGTGGTGCAGGCAGTGCAAGTCTGGGAGCAGGTGCCGGAAGAGCTGGTCGCTGCTGATAAGTATTTGCTGGCCTGGGTGCAGCAACTGAGTTCTGCCTTTGAGGACAAGATCCAATATCATGAGTGGCTGAACCGCAGATTAAGCAGAGGCGGTTGGCTCGACGGCAGTCCTTCATCATATGTCCAGTTCTCTTGCAGTAAGAGCAAAAGGCTGGGCTAGGACGATGAGTTGGTACTCCGGGTCGCCTCGGCACGAAAGATGGTCTGGACGTGGCTCCACCTGCCATCTGGTTGGCAGGGCGTTTGACTCCTGCAGACTGAGGTCTGCCCCTCTCTTTTATGACTGCCTCATAACTGCGGGCAGCTTCTAAGGCTTCCTCATGAGTCAAAAACTTTCCTGTGGCTAGAGCAGCCTTGATCTCTGTGTCCAAACCTTGCTGAAAACGACGGGCTCTGATCTCGTCCGTCGGTATCAGGTGTGCCGCGAATCTATTTAAAGATTGTGTTAGCTGTGTAATATGGGATATTTCAAAAATTGAACTATTGTGACATATCTTACCGGCTCAACATAGTGAACTCAGCATCGTATTCATCTACCGATTTCTCCCACATTGATCCTTGCTGTAGATGAATAAACTGCTGCTCCATAGCGAACCTGGCAGTCACTGGGAAATATTTCGCGTCAAACTTCTCGCGAAATGTCTTCCATTCAATTGGTTGTTCCAGACGGGTTTCTTCCGCCTTCCACCAATTTCGAGTATTATCCGTGAGCTGTAGTTTTGCTACACGGACCCAAGCGTTATCTGGCACTTGAGCTGCTGCCAGATCGTCTTCGATACTTTGTGCCCATTCTTCTGCTTCGAGAGGGCTTCCTTTACCAGAGAACTGCTTTGGGTGCAAAACCCGGAATTGTTTTACTCCCGGTGCATCGTTATCAGGACGGCTCAGAAGTTGTTGCTGTCCCTCGAGAAGACTGCGGATCGCATCGAATAGCATCGTTTGCTCAGTGGGTGGTGCCGGAACAACAGGTGTGAGAGGTAGTGCTGGAGGGGTGTTGTTAACGTTGGTGCTGGTGTTGTTCGGGGAATCCATGATCCTGAAGAAAAATTTGGATTAGGACAGGTTCAAATACATGAAATGATAAGATTCAAGGAATAGAGATTTGCAAGTTTCGAAGAACATGAATTGTAAAGAATGTTTTAGTTGCTGGTTCTTGTGTTACATTGCTTAGGTTGTTCACGCAAACCAGAACTGCATGACAGGGACTCATACAGCTCTGACCTGCATGGGCCACCAACAAAACCTGTCACGCCCCGCTTCCTAGTGTACGGCGAAGTGGACGTGACGAGGCCCGCTACGTATATACTCAGAAGTATATACGCTAAGCGTAACTAAGCAATATAAAGTAAATCACAAGAGACGAATAATATGGAAATAACGGCAACATTTATTAATAACATTGTTTTTACAATGCAGGAAAGAAAATACAACTGGAATGAAAAAGCAATGCCTAAACAGTGGCATAACAGGAAATGAAATAAACTGGAAAGAACAAGGTACAATTATCTAGAGCTCTGGGTCTGCCTGGAACTGCTCCAAATCTTCACCGGTGGGCTCGATCTCAACTTGGTCCAACGCACCTGACGACATTCAAAGAAGAAAGAGATAGAATGTCGTCAGCGAACAGGTCGCTCGGTAAGTCCCAAAAGAATAAGAAGAATGAGAATGATAGAGTAACGGTATTTTTCTAAAGTATTATAATGTTGAATATTATGGAACATTGTGTAACGCTGTTGTTTGTAGCTTGGTACAGAAGGATGCCAGTGTATACGAGAGGGATCTCTATATGCTAGAGATCAGGGCAAACGGAAAGTACAAGGAACCGTTATGCCACGGTACAACAGCAACAGGATTCAGGTTAGGTGTCTTAATCTGACCACCTCGTGCCACCTTTAACATCTTCCGTACCAATCTACCCCTTAAACCCCGTAATGTTTTAACAGTATTGTAGTATTGGAATATGTAAGTTGGTTGACTGACCAAAATCATGATATCAGTAGACATGTTGCAACTGTATAATCAGGTAAATGGAATATCAGGATAATGGATGAATATCCATGATTTGATTCAGTCAAAAAGGAATATATTGTTAACTGGGTTCATGGATTCATGTATTCAAATTGTATTGGAATATAAAAGCATATAGGTTGACTTGAATCATATTCGAGTCAAGAATAGCCAGACTCTAACCCTAGTCAGACTAAAAGAAAAGAATTTGAAGTTCAATATTAGCTAGGGGCCTTATTGTAATTTGGGAAACTTGAGGGGGTTTTATGTACAAATACTTTTGTATATTTTTCAAAATACACCTTAAGTATTTAATATTCGTCTTTAATTGTTATAATGAATGTGAATTTTATTTGTGTTATTCTAGTGAATATATCCTAATAAAAGTATTATTTGTTTTATCTGAAGTTCATGGTATTTTAGTGTAACTTTTAATCTTGTAATTTTTTTTAGAAAAAAGTGAAAACTTTATATTATGATAAAATAGGCATTTAAATGATAATTATATATATATTAACACATGAATAATTTTATATAAATATTTTATTTTCAAAAATCTCATTTTCCTTAAATGTCGTATTTTAAACCTTTCGAGACCGAATGCTCCTTGCGGAGGTCTGAATCTCGCACTACTAGCCTGCGGGTGCACGATGAACCGTACTATCCCTAACAGGTTCCCCAAAAGTGGGTTGTAGCGGCACTTTGCTTAGGTTTTATAAACACTTCTCATTTAGGAAAACGGTTTTATAAATAAAAGGTACTTATTTGCAAAAGAGTTTAGTTTTCCGTATTTTAGTTATTAGGGTTTCCTAAGCCAACTAGCCTATTTCTAAGGTCTAAACGATGAGTCATTAGAAGCCTCAAATAGGCTCTTCACCGTCAATTGCGGCCAGGTAAGTACAAGTGAGGAGGGAGGGATCCGCTCACGAATCGTGAAACGGGCTTTTAAAGTTACCCAAGCTCACTTGCCTAGCCTAGACACCACAAGACAGTTTAGATAAACGATCGATGTCCATGATCAATCGTGTTTTCATTTTATTAAAATATTTTATCTAAAAAAGTTTACAACTTAAAGCTTTAAATAAAAGTTATAAAGATTATGGTATTTTAGTGAAAAGTCATGTAATCTCGTATTCTGTATTTTAATGTTTATCAATTAGGGTTATATTGAGTGTGTGTAGGGGTAGGTCATTACCCCGTGACTTATTTTAGATTTTGGTGAAGTTTAAAGGTAAAACATGACAAGTTAAAGTTGAAGGTATTAAAGTGCAAGAATACGGTATTCGAAAACGTTATCATTTTATGTGTGAAATTTCATTCAAATTGAGTTATACAAGTTTTGTGATCAAGATAAACATATTTATGAGTGAGGTAATTGATTAAACTAAGAAAAATGAACTTCATGGTATTTTAATGAAAAGAGTACGGTTTTGCAAAGAACTTATCATTTTATGTGAAAAATTTTGATTAAATTGGTTTATGGGTGATTAATAGTCAACATGGATATGGGTAGATAATATGTATTAGGTGACAAGTGGAAATTTAAAGAAAAACCGAATCGGAAATCGGTTAGTCCGATTTCCGTCGGGTTCCAAAAATCCGTATTTTTATATGTATAGAAAAGAGAGATAGAGGGAATGGGACTTACGGTTTGGACAAGCTAAGGAAGCTAGAGGTCGTGGTGGTTGCCGATTCGTCGAAAGCGTCGCGAAGGTCCCGATCCGGTCGCCGGAATCCGTCGTCGATTTCGTCAGCGCTTCGCTTCTCGCTCTTCGTACCGAGTTCTCGAGAATTTGAGAGAGTGGACTTAGAGTTGTGAAGGGAAAATGTAGAGTATAGGGGTCTTTATATAGGGCTAGGCTAGGGTTAAACAATATTAAAAATAAATATAAAAATCATTAAAATTTCATTAAATTTGGTCTTAAAAGGGATTTATTGAGAATTGGGTAACAGTAAAAAAAATTTAGAGTATGCAGTTGAAAAGACTAGGTCAACACGAATTTTTTTCGTGTTGACGACTCGGCCGACCGGCCGAGTCCGGCCGGCGGCGCCGGCCGATTCGGCCAAGTCGCCGGCCGAGTCGGCCGAGTCGCGGCCGAGTCAAGCGCCGTTGGGTCGGGTCTGGTCTGGGAGGAATTTTGGTATAGTTTATTTTTTCTGATTTGCAATAAATTGTGAGTTATGGCTGTTTGACCGTTTGACTTCTAAAAAAAATTAAAACAAAAGGATATAAAAATTATGTAGGGTATGGGATTCGAACTCTGGTGGCTTGGTTCAGCAATGCAAGGTATTACCAATGAGCTACAAGCTCCTTCTTGTAATTATTGTAAGGAATTAGATACTTAAATTGTTTCCAGCAACATTTATACTCCTAGTGTACACTTTATTTAAAGCAAATTTTTGGTATACAAAATTGGAGTTGTTACACCATAGGCCAATAAATCCCAGCAAGAACGTCTCTTCATTGACGTCCAAAGCAGCAAGCTCTGCAAAAAGAACGACAGGGGCATCCGGAATAAAGAAGTTTTTTAAATCCGCCTCCACCGTCGGTTGTTTATCCAAACCAAAACCAAACGGATCGTCAAGCTTGGCAAACAGCGCGGCTTGCTTCGATAAGACTTCCGGATGAAGAAAGCGAGCGATGAAGTCTGCGACTTCGTGCCCTCCGGACTCTAGAAATAGACTTTCATAGATATTCAACACCTTGATCAAGCTCGGGAATCGATGTTGAATGGTGTTCTCCGGGGTACCACTGATTTGGTAGCAAAGATGTATTCATCCGGAGGAAGTAGCTCCTCGTAGTGTTCTCCCCTGACGGGTAAGCCGGAGATCTCCGCGAACTCCACCAAAGAAATTGAAACTTCCCAATCCGACAAAAGGAAGGTGTGGGTCGGAATATTCCATTGCTCCAGAAAAGTTTTGACCCACCATACAGGAGGCGTGGAATACTGGAAGAGAAAAGCATAAATCGCGGGATGCAACCCGAGCTTCAGCAGTTGCGATTTCCTAGCCGATAAGATGTATCAGGCCCACTGCAGGTACCCAGCTAGATGGTAAGGAGTCAAGCCTATCATGTATGGCTGTCCCCAAGAGCGTGACTCGCCTTGACATATACATCGCCCCAAGGTATCCAAAGCCATTGGAGGCTGTACGGGTATCGCGGCCATGGAAGGTTGAAGGAGACCCTCCAAAATCCAATTGACTTCTTCCATGGAATAGTTCACTGGGGGTGGATCGGCGTAGTGGATCGCTGAAATGGGTTCCGAAAGTGCTGTGCAAGAAAAGCTACGCCGAACTTGAAAGTACCCTTAGTGTATCGGTATGGAGCCAGCGTCGGTCGGAGAAAGGAAACAGAAATTGACCCCTGATGATTTGATTGTACCACGTCCCCCACAAATGAAGGTTCTTTTGCTCCGGGTCGTGATCTTTGATCAACGCGAAGACTTCCCTATCCACAGGCGCTTCAGGAAATCAGCTTTCCGAACGAACAAATGGGAAAGAAATGTCGAAAGACATAGTACCTGCGGGAAAAATAACAAAAGTTAGCCGTCAATGCTACAGTTTAAGTTCTGGCACTTGGTACTTTAAATTCGTACCGCACTACAATGCAGTGGAAAGGAACCAAAGGGGACCCACACAATCTAGATGACGGCTCATCATGAGATAGTCTCATCATTGATGAGACACTCATTAAATAGAAAATCCTAAAGGGATTCTCATTTAATGAGGGGCCCCTCGGGCCAAGGAGTTAATCTTCCTTGAGAGCAACGCTCTGCAGACATGGGTGACACCTGTCAACCCTAATCATGAGGGGAATAAAAATTCCCCAAGAACCCTAAAGGGCCATACTCTGCGAAGAAGATGGAATAATCCATCAAAAACCCTAAAAGCAAAGCTTTTTACAGAAGTTAAAAACTTCAGGATCTTTAAAATCTGTAAAGTGAACTCTAAGAGTTCTTCATTAACGAGTTAAGAAACCCTAAAAAAAGATCTGTTTAGATCTATGATCTAACAAGAGCAAAGCTCTGTTGAGAAACCCTACAAAATCTATATGATTTGAGAAGAGCAAAGCTCTGTTAATGGGTAAAACCCTAAAATATATTTTTAAGATTTATGATCTGAGAAGAGCAAAGCTCTGTTAATAAGTTCAATTCTTACCGAATTTGGGCAGAGTTTTGACTCTGAGAAATTTCTTAAGGGCAGAGAGTTTGGCTCTGGAAGAGAATTAAATTCTCAGGAAACAAGAACAAAGCAAGAAGATGAACAGAGGTCATCTCAAGGGCCAAAAGCCTTATTTATAGGTGCTGGAAGTCGATCTAACTTCCAAGGCAATCCAACGGTGGAAAAGCTGCCACCGTTGCACTCAGGTGTGAGCCACGTGAGTGCAACGGTGGGGGGTATTTGTTTCCCCCAATCACAGCAAAGCTCTGTTCAAAATTTGAAATTTGAAATAAAGCAGCGCTTCATAAAAGCGCTAGCGCCAAAAGCGTCAACGCTAAGAGTCCACTCTGAGGCAGTGCTCACGTGCAAAGCACGAAAGCGCCAGCGCTAAGAGTCAAAGACTCTAAGGCAGCGCTCACGTGCAAAGCACGAGAGCGCCCGCGCCAAGAGCGCCAGCGCTAAGAGTCAAAGACTCTGAGGCAGCGCTCACGTGCAAAGCACGAGAGTGCCAGCGCTAGAACTAAATGTTTTCCACCCTTGGATCAAAGATCCAACTAAGATGAATAAATCATCTGATCACAGAATTTAATTCTGTTGAGGAAATACTCCTCAAATCTTTCCAAACAGGAAAGATTGTGTTCTATAAATCAGAGCACCGTTGGATCAAAATCCAATGGTGATTAAAAATCACTAAGATACAGAATAAATTTCTGTATGGGAAAATATTTTTCCAATCTTGTTAAAAACAAGAAGGTTGTCTTCTATAAAACAGAACCCCTTGGATCAAAGATCCAACGGTAGGAAACATTCCCCAAATCAATCAGAAATCTCTCAATGAGAGATTTCCCTAACTGATTCAACAAATCAGCCTCCCCTATATAAAAGACTCAAGACTTCAAGTCTTACAAAGAGGACCCCTCCATAAACTTCAAAAAAAAGAAAGGAAAAAAGAGAAGAGCAAGATCTAAGAAGAAGAAATTTTCTTCAAGGTAAATGATAATAAGTGAGATCATAATATCTGCTCGATTTTTGAAAGTTTAACTCTCACATCAAAAGAACTTAGTTCTTTTTCCAGATCACAGATCTACAAGACAAAATCTTTCACAAAAACAGAAGAGATTATAGCATCTCTTCATAAAAAGAAGAATTTAGTTCTTAGATCCATGAGACAAAGTCTCTCTTCATAAAAAGAAAAACTTAGAACTTAGATCTGTGAGACAAGGTCTCTTATAAACGAGAATTTAATTCTCAGAGCACAAAACTGACCAGAACTGCCAAAGAAGCGCTTCAGCGCTCCAAGTCTGGCGCTCCGCGCCAAGCGCACCACGTGCTCCTCACATGTGCGCTATTTCATAAGAAGCGCTTCAGTGTTCCAAATCTAGCGCTCAGCGTCAAGCGCATCACATGCTCCTCACATGCGTGCTATTTCAAAAAAAGCGCTTCAGCGCTCCAAGTCTGATGCTCAGCGCCAAGCGCACCACGTGCTCATCACGCGTGCGCTATTTCAAAAGAATTGTTTTAGCGCTCCAAGTCTGGCGCTCAGTGCTATGCGCACCACGTGCTCCTCACGTGTGCGCTATTTCACAAGAAGTGCCTTAGCGTTTCAGGTCTGGCGCTCAGCGCCAAGCGCACCACGTGCTCCTCACGTGTGCGCTGAGGGAACACAAAGTGTTCTTTAAATAAAGCCCAGCGCCATAAAAAGTGTTCAACACTCAGTAAAAGACAAAAGAAAAAGGGGTGTCAGAACCCAAATTAATACTCAGCATTATTGAACCAAAAGGGACTGAGCCCAAACAAATATTCAATATTTTATTCAAATCTGAGTGGACTGAGCCCAAGTTGGCCATAAGTCTCAATTCAAATTAACTGAGCTCATGTGCACATAATCTCTTTAATTGGTCTTAGTCCCAAACCTTGACTACAAATCTCTCAACCAACATCGGTTCAAGGGTACATCTCTTCATACCTTTGATATGTGTATAATTCTTCAACGTCTTCAGAGAGGTGGCGGGTCCCGACAACCAGAAACTTTACAGACTATGATGTCTTTAAACTCCATAGACCGTGATGTCTTTAAACTTTACAGACTATGATGTCTTTAAACTCCATGGACTATGACGTCCTTAAACCCAGTTGACCGCAATGTCCCTAAACTTAAACGATAGAGTCCAAGTACTCTTTAGTTGGATCTAAATGATCCCAAAAACTTGTTGAGTAGATCTTAGTCTAAAATTAAACTAACGTATTATCAACAAATGTTTAAGTTGATCTTAATCTCAATGAGAATAACGACCCTTAAACCCAAACAAAATCCAAATCTAAGAAAATATAGATTTGGACTAATCCACGCCCTACGGGCAACAACATAAATTAGTCTCCGTATACAATCCACGGGCAACCAAAAATAAAACAAACACACACGACACGAAATGACCATCTGGAGAAGGAGAAAGTGGTTACCGCTATGCGGTAGCATAATTAACTGCAGGGGCTTGCGCCTGCAGGGAAGAGCGTCTCCACAATCAAAAACCCCTCGTACACGAGAGGGAATCTGACGAAGTCTGCTATAACGACCGCATCCGTCTAAACCTCCGATACACGGTGCCATAAATCTACTTGGCATTTTCGGAGAGGTGGACGGATAAAACCAAATAGTATCTGCCCGCCAAAATTCAGCCCAAACGTCCCAACGTCCCGGTCACGTCTTTCGGTGGAGAACACGCCCCAAAAGGAAAGGAAAAACAGGTGGGTAATGAGGAAGATGGTGGAGAGCCGGCTCATGAAAATCCGAGTCCTTCTTTGGTAGACTACAATATCTTGGCTCATCTCCGAAAGCTCCCGTCTCTCCTGAGCATCTACGATGCCTTGGTCCTATCTAAAGAGCTTCGAGATGTTCTCATTCACGCTCTACAAAACCCCTAGTGGTATCAGGCTCGCTTTGCAGAAATCAATATGAAAGAAGCCCAGCACGTTCTGCATGCCGCCACGGTCACATTTAAGGATGAAGACTTGCTACTGGGAACGGCTGAGCATAATCGGCCGCTTTATGTGACCGGGTACAGCGACGGAGATCGGATTAATTGCATGTTGATTGATCCGGGATCCTCAATGAACGTCATGAACTTGCGGACTCTGAAGAGTTTGTCAATGGACGTCCGACACCTGTCAAGGGAAAGGATTGTCATTCAAGGCTTTAATCAAAATTGCCAGCAAGTTCTGGGATCCATAGCTCTTCCAATCAAATTTAGGGATCTGCAGACTGAAGCTAAGATATACATGATCGACGCTGACACGTCTTATAAAATTCTCTTGGGGCGGCCGTGGTTCCACGATTACGGCATCATTCCGTCAACTCTCCATCGGTGCATGAAGTATACTAAAAATGGCGAAAAAGAAGCATTGATGGAGACATCCAGTCGTTCGGTGTGCATGAATTCCGATATGAAGATTCTCGGTATTTTGTGAACCTCCAAAGTGCTGAGCCACAGCTGAACAAAGACAGAGCGGCCACAAAACTCAAAAGCAAATCTGAGCTGGCTGTCACTTTCAAAAGAAAAAAACCCCAAGTGCGCCCTCGTTTCGGTAGTGACACTGATGAGTCCGACACTGGAAGTCCGTCCTTCCGTAAAACTCGCCCTCGTTTCGGTAGCGATACAGACGAATCTAATACTGAAGGCCCATCTAGCAGCAAATTCTGCCCTCATCTTGGCAGCAACACTGAAGAGTCGGAGGAAAAGGACCTGCCTTGCAACAGCTGTGAAGATTGGACCCCCATGCAAAAAGCGAAACTATGAGAGACCTTCGAAATTACAGAAGGGTCCTTTGTTGTCAGAAGGGTGCCGGAGGAGATGTGCAAAGAGCTCGATGCATTGTCAGTCTCTACCGTGGATCAGCTAAAAATTTTCTACGTTCCCGGAAGAAAAATGCATCCTGTTTTATGGGTCAAATCCTGTTGTGCACCTGGACGATTTGTTTGTCGCGTTCCTTCCCTATGAGAAAGGCATAAGAGCCGTTCTCAATCCCAGATACCATGCGCCCGAGATGCGGGAATATTTCAAAAGGTGCGGATGCCGGTTATATTAAACGGAGTCCGAAGCAAAGTTTTATAAAGGGTTATGGCATCCGCCTCAGGTCCGAGCACTCATCAATGGAAGAATTCCATATAGACGGGGCATAGGTTTCATCCAGCCTGATTCCAAGGCATGCTACATGATCCATGTTGATGAATCCAGCGAAAGGTCAAATGATGATGACGAGCTAGCCGAGCCAGAAGAAGCTCCTCAAGAGCTCGAAGATGGTGGACAAGCAACCTTTGACGAGCTAACCGAGATTGACTTAGGAACGCCCAATAATCCAAGGCCGACCTATATCAGCTCACTCTTGTCAAAGGAAATGAAAGAGCAAATAATCGCCCTGCTGCATGAGTTCATCGACTGCTTCACGTGGACGTACAAAGGAATGCATGGCCTTTCCCCTGAAGTGGTCGTGCATAAGCTGGCTATATCTCCTGATGCTAAGCCAGTCAAACAAGCTCCTCGAAGAATGAGAAGGGAACTGGAAGAAAAGGTCATCGAGGAAACCAAGAAACTCATCGATGCCAGCTTCATCAGGGAAGAGAAATATGCGGACTGGATCACATGCATAGTCCCAGTGAAGAAGAAAAATGGGCAGATCCGAGTTTGTGTCGATTTCAGGGATCTCAACAAGGCATGTCCTAAAAATGACTTCCCGCTACCGGTCATGGAAATGATGGTCGATGGCACCTCAAATTACAAGCTGTTCACCTTTATGGATGGCTCGTCTGGATATAATCAGATCAAGATGTCGTCTGAGGATGAGAAACACACAACAATTCGAACCCCGATCGGAATATACTGCTACAAAGTGATGACGTTCGGACTGAAGAATGTAGGTGCTACATATCGAAGGGCAATGACCAATATCTTTGATGACCTAATCCATAAAGTCGTTGAATGCTATGTTGATGATCTGGTCATCAAGACTAAAGCCAAGGCCGATCACATCCAAGATCTTAGGACCATTCTCACGAGACTGAGGGAATACGATCTGACGATGAATCCTCTAAAGTGTGCTTTTGACGTGTCATCGGGAAAATTCCTGGGCTTCATAGTCTGACATCGAGGGATCGAAGTTGACCCATCAAAGATAAAGGCCATCATGGAGATGCCCCCTCCAAAGAGTCTGACTCAGCTAAGATCTTTTCAAGGCAAGCTTGCTTATATACGAAGGTTTATCTCAAATTTATCGGGGAGATGTTGGCCCTTATCAAAGCTCATGAAGAAAGGAGCTCCTTTTGTTTGGGATGCTGAATGTCAAGAAGCGTTCGAAAGTATCAAATAGTACTTGTTGCACCCTCCAGTGCTGGCTGCTCCTATTCCAAATAAACCGCTAATTCTCTACACTGCCGCGCTAGTTGAATCACTCGGTGCGCTCCTTGCCCAGAACAACGAGGAGGGAAAAGAAAATGCCCTCTACTACCTCAGTCGAACTCTAGTCGGGGCGAAACACAATTATTCCCCGATCGAAAAGCAATGCCTGGCTCTGATATTCGCTGTGAAGAAGCTGAGGCACTATCTGCTTGCTCATCGGGTTATGTTGATCTCCAAGGTCGACCCACTCAAACACTTAATGACCAAGGCAAGCCTAGCCGACAGAATGGCAAGATGGGCTGTCCTGCTACTTGAGTTTGACATAGTTTATACTCTTCAAAAAGCAGTAAAAGGGCAAGCCCTCATCGAATTCCTTGCTGCTCATCCCATACCAAAAGGGTCGCCGCTCAATTGCGAGTAACCCGACGAACAAGTGCTGCATCTCGAGAAAGGTGAGCCATGCTGGGAGCTCTACTTCGATGGAGCCTCATCAATGAGGAGCTCCGGCAAATCAAGCATCCCGCAGATAAAAATGGGGATAGGATTGGTGTCCATCATGCCATCGAAGGGACCCCTACGACGTTCTTTTTCTCTCACCGAGCCTCCCACAGGCAACGAGACTGAGTATGAAGCTCTGATATCTGGTCTGGAGCTCACCATAGAAATGGAAATCCTTCAACTATGGGTTTACGGTGACTCCCAACTTGTCGTCAACCAAGTAAGCGGCGACTTTAAGATATACAAATCCGAGTTGGCTCGATATAAAAGCCGAGTGGTGGAACTCATGAAACAGTTCACTCACATTGAACTAATAAGAGTCCCTAGAGCGTTGAACGGAAGAGCCGACATACTCGCTCGCCTAGCTAAGGAGCTAGCTGATCCCGACATTGACAAAATTCTAATCACAGTCAGAAGCCGGCAAATTCTGCCTCCAGTCTCTTTGCGTGAAGAAGAAAGTATAGAACAAAAGAACAATCCTGCCGAAAAAGCTTCGACCATTCAAGACGAACCTGATTGGAGGGAACCCTTCATAGAGTACCTCCGATACGACAAGCTTCCCGAAGAAAAATCTGCGAGGATTCAGCTGAAGAAGAGAGATCTCCGATACGTGTTTGTAAATAATACGCTATACTGCAGATCATATTACCAAGTCTGGCTCAGGTGTCTGTCATTGGCCGAAGCCCAAAAGATCATGAAAGAAGTTCACTCGGGTATTTGCGGTGCTCACCAATCTGGCCCCAAGATGTGACTTCAAATTAAACGGCTTGGGTATTACTGGCCCACCATAATACGGGATTGCGGAGAGCATGCAAAGAAATGTCATATCTGCCAAATTCACGGTGATTTCATTCACAAGCATCCCAATCCGTTATATCCTACGGTGGCGTCATGGCCCTTCGTAGTCTGGGGAACCGACATAGTTGGCCCAATTGATCCTCCGTCATCCAGAGGCCACCTGTTCATATTGGCCGCAACTAACTATTTCTCCAGATGGGCTGAAGTTGTCCCGCTAAAAGAAGTCAAGACAGAAAATATTCTGACGTTCTTCCAACATGATATTCTATACCGCTTCGGTACACCAAGAAGAATCACTTCTGACAACGGGCCTTCTTTCAAGAGCTTCAAAGTCTTAAGGTTCGCTACTCAGCACAAGATAGACTGGAGATATTCCTCTATCTATAATCCAAGAGCCAATAGGCTAGCTGAAGCCTTCAATAAGACTCTATGTAAGCTCCTGAGGAAAAATGCTTCAGCCAACAAGAAAGACTGGAATCTCAAACTTCACGAGACGTTGTGAGCATATCGTACCACGCACCGTACTCCAACTCAGTCCACTCCATACTCATTGCTCTTCGGAGTGGAAGCAGTCCTCCCCCTCGAAATCAAAGTTCCAAGCTTAAGAATGTCCGTTCAACACGAGTTAACGGAGGAGGAAAACGTGCTCCTTCGGCTTAAAGAGCTCGACGCCCTCGAAGAAAAGAGGCTCGCGGTGCAGCAAAATCTGGAGCTATACCGAGCCCAAATGTCACGGGCTTATGACAAGATAACTCGTCTCCGCGCTTTCAAGAAAGGTGAATTGGTGTTGGTCCTCAAAAGACCGATCATCCCCAATCGACATGCCAAGGGAAAATTCGAGCCAAACTGGGAATGACCATACATCATCGAGAAAGTGTTTGATGGAGGATCTTACCAGCTGATAAATACCGAGGGATAAAGGCCCATGCCGCCTATCAATGGCCGATATCCTAAGAAATATTACGCGTGAATGCTCTAAGTCGTAGGCGAATTGAGCACACCAGCCCTACGGTTTAGATCATGCATCCTATAAAACCGTATACAATCAACGGGCGTAAACAACCCCTATCTGTCCCTAGTCCTGCCGGCGAGACTACTTTTAAAGTCCTACCGGTGCAAAAAAAATGGTATGTCCACAAGAAAAACGGGCACGGATTAAAACCCGAAAGGGCTCCGTGAGTAAAAACAGCAGGACTGCCGGCGAGTTTGTGAAAACCTGAAAGGGCGCAAACTCGTGAAAAGAGATAAAATACACTCGCAAAGTCCTCTCGACCTTGTGAGGAGAAAATCCCTGCGTGAGCAACACACTTAGGAATCCATACGATTCCTTGGGAGAAAATACACCTGCGAGATCCTTTCGACTCGTAGGGAGAAGGTGATTTTATGAGACTCTTACGGCTCATAAAATTGAAAAGCCTTAGGTGATAGAGATCTAAACCTGTCTCCTAAGCCATCGCTTCCCAACGGGAAATGGCAAATGATGAGTCGCTCATGGCGTTACGCATCAGTGTTAGCGGTGCTGATGCCGACCCAAAAACCAAATCCCAAGTCCCCCCGGGGCAAATGATGATTGCTCCTAGCATTATTCCAGTGCAGCAATACTGATGCCAAACAAGATCCAAATTTGAAGTCCCCAAACGGCGAATGATGAGTCGCTCCTGATATCATATTCCAGTGCAGCGATGCAGACGCCAACCAAAATCAAATCTCCCAAAATTCTCCCAGCCCTAGGGTGGTCCCCTAAATTGACTACCGTATACAATCCACGGACTTAAATAACTCTCATTATATCCATACCCCACCGCAATCACCAGTTATGCGGCTGGTCTTCGCCCTTGAATTATGCTCCATTTGGGAAGACCCACTCATGTGTCCTCACAATACATGAGGAGAACAAACTTACGGGATCCTCACAACTCGTAAGAAAACACTTTCGTGGGATCCTTACGACTCATAAAGGAAAAACACACTTGGGAGTCCCCACGACTCCTAAGGAGAAGGTACACCTACGAGATCCTTTCGACTCGTAGGGAGAAAATGCTTTTATGGGACCCTTACGGCTCATAAAATTGAAAAGCCTTAGGTGATAAGGACCTAAACCTGTCTCCTAAGCCATCGCTCCCCAACAGGAAAAGGCAAATGATGAATTGCTTCTAGCACATGTGCTTCAGTGTTAGCAACGCTGATGCCTACCTGATAATGCTCAATGTTGGCGACCCTTAAGATCAGGACACGTGGCGGATGGCACGTCCCGGAACTCAGAAGAAAGGGCCCACAAAGGCCGACCAGGACACCCCTGTACCCGACCGGCCAGCACAATCTAGCCCCCCTCGGGGCTCCCTGCAGATTGGCCTCCTCGGCCCCTCAGCTCGCCCTGAGCTGCCCCAGGACCGAGTCTCCTCGGCCTTCTCGCTCGTCCCCGAGCCCTTGGCCGAGGCCTTCTTCCTCGGTCCTTCGACCAGTTCCGCCGCTCAAAGGTGTAACCGCCGCTCCACGAATCTCGCCATGCGCGGATTCTCCGCCAGCAACATCCCACGTTCCACGCCTTCACGATCCCCATTCATGGGCGATCCGCTCTCTACGCGGGCGTGATGTCGTGAGCGTAACTGCCGGCGAGATTCTCGTGCCTGCTGCTGCGTGCCTCCACCACCATATAAACCCCCATCACAGAGGGGTCAAGTAAGCCATTTTTTACTCCACTTAGCCATTACGCTGCTCGGACCTTGTACTAACTTGATCGTCGGAGGGTCCTCGGCGGTATCAAACCACCCCGAGACTTCTTTACAGGTACTTGGCGTCAAACTCCCCCAATCACCAAATCTCCTCAAAACCTATTGAGACCCACACACAACAGGGGATCCCTTCCAGAATCCACCGGGAGATCGACGGAAGACAACATCTGAAGGAGATCTGAAAAGGACCTCCATCAGTTGGCGTCGTCTGTGGGAACGCAAACTCCACAAAAACAAAGTTGTCCTTCCGATCTCCGTCCACATGGCAAGCAACCATCCTGAAGATTCGGGTACCAGCCGCCGCCTCCCCCTCACCGGAGGCGCGGATGAACCCCCTCCGGCGACCATCATCCATTCCTTCGCCAGCCGAATAGATCGGCTACAGTCCCTTGTGGAGGCGCTCGTCCGCGCCCAAACGGTCGGGCCTGGGCCCCAGATCGCCGCTCCTCCACCTTCGGAACGCTCTGCCCCCGTCAGCACGGCCGACCACCGGCATGCTGCGACTCCTGACCACGGATCTTACGGACCGATACTCTCTGAGGCCCGTTGGGCACCTCGCGGCTCCACCCCAAGGTCCGCCGCCGGAGCACCACGCCTCGAACCTCCACACGACCCTTGCCCCCTGAGGAGATGTCGGTCACCATGCCTGCCCACAGGCATGACCGACACCCTCTCCCCCGACGGGGTCGCACAGAAGGGGCTCGCCACGACGGCTCGAGAGCCACCGCCCCCGGGGATCTGAGGAACCTCAGTGAGAGGAACCAGAGCTATGCCCAGACGCAGGTCTCCCACAGCAGAGGCCAGGGATCACGAGGCGCCAAGTCCTCGGGGTACCACGGCCGACTCGACGCCCTCGAGAAGAAGATCGAGGGCATGCGCCGGGAAGGTCACCTCTCGGCCGACGGGGCCGGGTACGCCGCCGACTCGCTCACCAAACCGTTTACCGAGGAACTACTCGCTGTCCACGTCTCCTCGCTCAACAAACCCCTGAAGGTCTCTCTGTTCGACGGGAAAACCGACCCCAAAGACCATTTGGATGCTTTCACTGCGGGAATGAGCTTTCAGGACCATTCCGATGCCGTCCAGTGCAGGGCCCTCCCTACCACCCTCATCCATTCTGGTCTGGACTGGTTCCGAGGACTCGAGCCTCACTCAATCTCGACCTTTGACGAGCTGGCTACTCAGTTCCTCGGCCACTTCGTTGGGAACCGTCGGCAGAAGCGCACGGTCGACTACCTCTTCACAATTAAGAGCGGAGACAAGGAGACGTTCAAGGCTTACATCACCCGCTTTTACAACGCCCTCCTCGAGGTTCCCGAGCACCGGGACGAGACCATCATCACGGCGCTCAGATCTGATCTGAGGCACAAGGAGTGGCTGCGCTCCTTTGCATTGGCACAGCCTAAGACCATGGCCGAAGTCAAGGCGTGGACTGAGCGTGAGGTTCAGCTAGAGTCCGAGGTGAACGCGAACTTCCCCCGGGTAGAACGATCCGACCAGAAGAAGAGGGCTCGGGAGGAGAGGCCGGAGAGTCAGCAGCCCTATCACCCGAAGTTCTAGGAGTACACCCCACACAACGTCTCCCTCACAGTGTCACTAGAGGAGGCCTAAGGCGAAGGGTTTTTCAAGTTCCCACCAATCCAGCGTCAGGCCTCAAAGCGGACCCGGGGCCCTTACTGCGCCTTCCACCGAACGCTGGGCCACGCCACCGAGGATTGCAAGCAACTCCGGGACTACATCGAGGAGCTCATCCGATCGGGGCACCTCGCCGCCTACTTAAGGGATAAACGGCAGGCCGACCACGAGCAGGAGCAGCGCCCTCCTCCCGCTGAGCTGACCATCGGCCAGATCATGCTTGCCTCCGCGGATGACCAGTCCGACGCCCGGAAGGCCCCGCACCTGGTGCCAAGCACGGAGACCAGCAAGCCTCCAAGAAGCTCAGGCCATGCTGATAGGGTCATCTATTAGCCTGTACTTTTCTTTTGGGGCAATGTAAACTCTCCCTAGGGCTATTGTCAATTTAATAAAGATCAACAGAACATTGCGAGGAAAGTAGAAAAGATCTTATTTATTCAAAAAAGGGGGTATTAAGGGCTCCTCAGCCGTACATGTGAAAAAAAATTATTATTACAACAGCGGGGGAAGGGGGTGTAGAGAGCACTGCTTGTGATACTCGGTAAAGATCTGGGCCAGCCGAGGCCTCACGAGATCCAATCTCTTCCCTCGGTTCCCCCCGTACGCGTTAATCCCAAGCCTCAACTCGTAGCACTCGCGGACGAGTTCCTCCGAGCGAGCCAACCGGTTCGTGGAGATCAGGCCGAAGCGCCTCAGGGACCGCAGCTTGCCCACAGCTTCGTCATAGAGCTGCTCGGACAGGGGGTTATAAAGCCTCGACAATGCCCTCCAGATGGAGTACATCAGCAGCTGCAACAGGGAGGAGCGTCGGGGGAGCAGCTGGCTGAAGTGGTCCTCGATGCTCCCGTAGACCAGCTGCACCATATCCTCGGTACAGTTCTGGTCATAAAGGTATACGTCTTCGAAGTGGATGATGTCAGGGATGGTGAATGGGAAGTCTTGCATTCTCGATCTTCTGTTTGTGAAGGAAGGAAGGACCAGTACTCCTTCAGCCTTATATAGCCCACTGCGCCCCCAACGAAGCTCAACAGTCGCCCACTTTCACCCAAGAGGTCGCTGACACGCAGCAATCGTCAAGCCTTCTCTGGCGGAATCGAGGTGACGCGACCCTGGCGCTTCGCCTCCCCCCACGTTCGATGCGCATACTACACGCACGGTTGCCGCGACCGTTCCTGTTCCCCATACCAGCAACTGGATGGTCGGGCGAAACCTCATGAAGAGCCATCCGAGCCGCTACCCTGCCCGGCTATCCCTGGCTGGTAGCTTCCCTACTCGCAACGCCAAGGATCAAAGCCCTCGCCAAGAGGCAGCCGCGCAGCTTCACTACCCGGCTATCCTTAGCAGGCCTCCCATGGCCCCTCCAACGCTAAGGATCAAAGTCCTCCCTAGAGGCAGCCCAGCAGCTACCCTGCTCGGCTATCCCCGGCCGGTAGATTACCTACCCGCAACACTGGGGATCGAAGCCGTCGCCAAGAGGCAACCGCGCAGCTTCACTGCCTGGTCATCCTTAGTGGGCTTCTTACAGCACCTCCAGCGCTAAGGATCAAAGTCCTCCATAGAGGCAGCCGAGTAGCTTCCCTACTCGGCTATCCCTGGCGGGCAGCTTCCCTACCGCAACGCCAGGGATCAAAAAACCCTCCAAGAGGCAGTCGAGCCCGAGGATCCCTCGCTCGGCTATCCTTCAGGACAAAAGCTCTCGCCAAGAGGCACCGGGCAGTAAACCTGCCCGGCCAAGGGTCCTTGGTAGGCTTCTTACAGCCCCTCCCGCGCTAAGGACCAAAGTCCTCCCAGAGGCGGTCGAGTCCTCGCTCGGCTATCCCCAGCTGGTAGCTTTCTACCACAACCGACAGGGATCAAAGTCCTCGCCAAGAGGCACCGGGCAGTAACCATGCCCGATCCCCGTCCTGAAGGATCAAAAGCCCTCACAAGAGGCAACTGGGCAACTACCCTGCCCGATCATCTCCGACTGGTGGCTCCCTACCCGTAACGCCAGGGGTCAAAGCCCTCGCAAGAGGCACCCGACCGGCTACCCCGCTCGGTCACCCCAGGCTGGTAGTTACCTACCCCCGACACCAGAGATCAAAGCCCTCGCCAAGAGGCAACCGCGCAGCTTCACTGGCCGGTTGTCCTTAGCGGGCCCCTTACAGCCCCTCCGACGCTAAGGAATAAAGCCCTCCATAGAGGGAGCCGAGTAGCTTCCTTGCTCGCCTATCCCTGGCGGACAGCTTCCCTGCCGCAATGCCAGGGATCAAAGGCCCTCACCAAGAAGCAACCGCGCAGCTTCGGGGCCAGAGATGTCGAGTCTATCCAAGTCTGAGCAACCCCCCTTCGACTTCGGGGCCATGGAGACACCTCCTCCGAGGCCGGGTACTCCAAAATCCGAGCCCGCCTCCGACCCGACGTTCTACTAGGCCCAGGGGCGAGATCCATCTCCGAGCGCTCATGGGGAACTACCACCGGGGGAGAAGGAGCCGGGGCAGGCTATGAATGGGAAGAGCCAGCGCCCCCAACCTTCGCAACCGGCCTCGGCTGGCGCATGGAAGCCCGGAGCGAGTCCATGTCCATGGGTCCTGCACGGAACCAAGTGTAAAAGGAGTCAGCGACACAGGCAATATATGAACCAAAAAAGAAAACATAAACTTACCGATGAACTCAACGGGGCTGAGCCTGGCTTAACTCAGAACCCTCTCAGACAACAGCATGTCGAAACGGGGGATGGGCTCCCACGACGCCACTCTCACCGCGACAGGGTCACTGGACTGGTTCCCCGGCAAGTGCTTCTCCCTCGACCACTCTGTAGGCACGGGCCAGTCCTCGCCCTCGGGAGGGGAAACGAAGAAGAACTTCTTCTTCCAGTCATGAATGGAAGAAGGTAGGGCCACAACCCCCATCCCGGCGGCGCCCCCTGGTCTCTTTCTGAAAGAGAGATAAACCCACCTCGGGTCGCCCGCTTGACCACCTGGGTGATTTTTGAAGACGAGGGAAGAATCAAGGAAGGAAATGCTGAAGGGGATCGCCTGTAACTTCAGGCGGACCAGAAACCCGAGGATAATCCTCCACGAGTTCGGCACCAACTGACCGGGGGCTAACCCGAAGAAGTTCAACGCTTCAATGACCTCAGGAGAGAAGGGCAGACGCATTCCACCCTAAATGCTTCCAAATACAGGGCGGTCTCCCTGCCCCGTACTTGGTCTGCCCTCTCTCCCTCCTTGGCCAGGCGGAGCGTATAGCGTGAAGGGATGTGGAAGCAAGCCCGAGCGTTGGCAAGCTCGTCCTCATGCCTTATCCAACACAAGACGCTAGGGGCAGCATCTACCACCTTCTCCCTGGGGGCTGCCCCCGCCACATGATCCCAAGAAGAGGGGCCAACCCTTGCTCCCCGGGAGGACTCAGGCTCACCTAAAAGGTTCCTAGAACCTACCTCAACGACATCTACTGACTCGATAAGAGAAGACATCTAACCTTGGGAAGAATGATCCTCGGGGAACGAAAGTGGAAGGAAGAAGACGAGCGTCGAGCAACCGAGACTTAGAACGGGAAATATGAAGGAGTAGGGGCCTTGGAACGGGCCCCACTCCTACTTATCGCCACGAGCAACCTCATCTAACGGTGCCATTCATCTCCCGCCAAGACGCCTCCTCGCATCCAACGGCTCCGATTACTCCACTTGTCGTCCCCGCACTGGAACGCACCCTTTCAGGCGTCGCAGGTCTGCACATGCCGCGTCAGCCAACTGACGCTCGACACGTGAGCCGTCACTCCAAAGGCAAGATACACGAACCGGCGCACCCTCCTTAAATGCAGAGATCTCGCATTGATTCGCTGGCAGAAAAGACAGCTCGCGGCCCGGGGACGCGTCCCGAGGAAACCTTAGAAGGGAGCTCACCACGGGCGGCCCGGAAGTCCACTCCTGACCCGACCCGCAGGCTAGTCAGGACAAGGATGGGGGGCTAATGATAATTCTCAATGTTGACGGCCCTTAAGATCAGGACACGTGGCGGATGGCATGTCCCCGAACTCAGAAGAAAGGGCCCACAAAGGCCGACCAGGCCACCCCTATACCCGACCGGCCAGCACAATCTAGCCCCCCTCGGGGCTCCCTGCAGATTGGAGTTCTCGGCCGCTCAACTCACCCTGAGCTACCACAGGACCGAGTCTCCTTGGCCTTCTCACTCGTCCCCGAGCCCCTTGGCCGAGGCCGTCTTCCTCGATCCTCCGACCAGTTCTGCCGCTCACAGGCGTAACCGCCGCTCCGCGAATCTCGCCATGCGCGGATTCTCCGCCAGCAACATCCCACGTTCCACGCCTTCACGGTCCCCATTCATGGGCGATCCGCTCTCTACGCGGGCGTGACGTCGGAAGCATAACTGCTGGCGAGATTCTCGCGCCTACTGCTGCGTGCCTCCACCACCAAATAAACCCCCATCACAGAGGGGTCAAGTAAGCCATTTTTTACTCAACTTAGCCGTTATGCTGCTCGGATCTAGTACTAACTTGATCGTCGGAGGGTCCTCGGTGGTATCAAACCACCTCGGGACTTCTTTGCAGGTACTTGGCGTCAAACTCCCCCAATCACCAAATCTCCTCAAAACCCATTGAGACCCACACACAACAGAAGATCCCCTCCAGAATCCACCGGGAGATCGACGGAAGACAACATCTGAAGAAGATCTGAAAAGGACTTCTATCACTACCCTAACCCCAAAATTCCAAACTCCAATCCAATAGACCCCTAAATCTTTAAACTGGGAACAGATGACCCCTAAGTCGTTAAACTGGAACAGATGACTCTTAAGTCGTTAAACTAGGAGCGAGGGAAATCCCCTCTTAGCAAATGATGATTCGCTCCTGGTACCATATTCCAGTGTAGCGGTGCTGATGTCAACCCAAATCACATCAAATCAGCAAAACAACCAATGACCTCCTTGGCAGAATCAAGCTCCACCTCGGAAACAAGTCAATTTCATCCCTGACACCGCAAGAAACGGAGCAAATCAAATCCAGCACCGACCGTCCAAGTCGCAAAAAGGGCAGCACCGACTTTCCAAGTCGCAAAAAGGGCAGCACCGACCGTCCAAGTCGCTAAATGGGAAGCACCGACCGTCCAAGTCGCAAAAAGGGCAGCACCAACCGTCCAATTCGCAAAAAGGGCAGCACCGACCGTCCAAGTCGCTAAAAGGGCAGCACCGACCTCCCAAGTCGCTAAAAAGGCAACACCGACCGTCCAAGTCGCAAAAAGGGCAGCATCAACCGTCCAAGTAGCAAAAAGGGCAGCACCGACCGTCCATGTCACTAAAAGGGTAGCACCGACCGTCCACGTCGCTAAAAGGGCAGCACTGACCGTCCAAGTAGCAAAAAGGGCAGCACCGACCGTCCAAGTCGCTAAAAGGGCAGCACCGACCGTCCACATCGCTAAAATGGCATAATCAACCGTCCAAGTCGCAAAAATGGCAACACCGACCGTTCCAGTCGCAAAAAGGGCAGGACCGACCGTCCACGTCGTTAAAATGGCAGAAACGACCTCCACGTCGTCAAAATGGGAACCAAATAAATCAACCTCACCGCGAAAGAAGATCCATCAATTTCATGCACACGACCCACATATGTGGTGTGCATTTATTAATGGGGGGCAATTTGTTAGGGTCAAAATTTACACCCCGGTTGACCAAGTCAAAATCAAAGTCAACCCCAAGCCAAGTGGGCCTAAACCCAGGTCAAGTGGGCCAATACCCAGGTCGAGCCCGAACATGAAGCCGCCGGCCTCCCCCATGCCAAAATAAAAAATGGCAGCACCGACCGTCCAAGTAGCAAAAAGGGCTGCACCGACCGTCCAAGTCGCTAAAAAGACACCACCGACCATCCACATCGCTAAAATGGCAGAATCAACCGTCCAAGTTGGAAAAATGGCAACACCAACCGTCCCAGTCGTAAAAAGGGCAGGACCGACCGTCCACGTCGTTAAAATGGCAGAAACGACCTCCACGTCGTCAAAATGGGAACCAAATAAATCAACCTCCACGCGAAAGAAGATCCATCAATTTCATGCACACAACCCACATATGTGGTGTGCATTTATTGATGGGGGGCAATTTTTTGAGGTCAAAATTTACACCCCGGTTGACCAAGTCAAAATCAAAGTCAACCCCAAGCAAATGGGCCCAAACCCAGGTCAATAGGCCAATGCCCAGGTCGAGCCCGAACATGAAGCCGCCGGCCTCCCCCATGCCAAAATAAAAAATTTTGTAATGAATAATTTTGGTGTATTTCTTTTATTTATTTTATGAATAAATGTAAGAAAAATGGACATAAAGCCAAATCTTGTAAAACCCATGGCTCATGTGCAAAAGAAATGAGCACATGAGGCATGGAATGGGCAAAATGCCATTTTGTAAAGCCCAAGGGGCTATATGTAAAGTGTGTAGCCTATAAAGGCAAAGATACTGAAAATATCTCAACAACTTTTTTTCTCTCTCTAAAAAGATTAGGGTCTGTGCTCCTTCTCCTTCCTCAAGGTTCTAAAACCTTCTTCCCCTTTTTGAATTAAATCAAGAGTTTAACTTTTCCTTTTCTATAAATAAATAGTTTTTCACCATCAAACCCATGAAGGGGAACTCGGATCTTCCATCAGATCTCAAAAAGGGGAGATTTTGAATCTCACCCCCCCCCCCATTTTCCTCAAAGATCCGGCCAACAAAGAGGAGGAAGAAGGAGACCCATCTCCGAAAATCCCATTTTAGAAAAGATCCAAGGCTCAAGAGAAGATCCAAGACTTAAGAGAGAAGAACCTCTGAAGATTTTTAGGGAGTTCAACTCCAAGACCCAAATCCTCAAAGAAGTTTAACTCCTAATCCAGATCCTTTAGGAGTTTAACTCCACTCAAAATCCTCTTTTGGAGTTTAACTCCTATTTCCGAGGATAAAAACCCCTTCTTTTCGCCGGCGTTCAAGCGTCCACGTACCGGATACGTGAGGCGCTCGCTCCAGCGCCCAGCGCCCAAGCGTCCATGTGCCGCACACGTGAGGCGCTAGCACTAGCGCCCACGTGCCGGACACGTGAGGCGCTAGCGCCCAAAGCGCTAGTGCCAGCGCTCGGCGCCAATGTGCCGGGCACATGAGGCGCTAGCGCCCGCGCCCGGCGCCAATGTGCCGGGCACATGAGGCGCTAGCGCTCGCGCCCAAGCGCCCACTTGCCGAGCACGTCTAGCGCCAGCGCCCAGTGCCAGTGTGCTAGGCACGTGAGGTGCTGGCGTTCACGCGTCCTTTGGATGCCATTTTTTCCTCATTTGACATGTAATCCACACTAAAAATACCTCTCTCGTTAGAAAAAATTTCTAACGGGGCGCTGCCCCGCACCCCGCAAGGAGGCGGTACCCCTAACCCGCTATCCGGGTAGCGGGACCCCCATAAAAACTCTGTGGGGCCCCCGATATATCCAAAACCCCTTCAAAACACAACACTGCATATTGAGTTCACATGACATGTTTGACCCGTCAATCGGAGGTTCTCTCGCTCCAAAGGTAAGGGGTAATTAACGGCAGCTTAGTCCGTGGCTGCCGGAGATTCGGATCCCCACAATCAATAAATCCCAGCCTACCCTAGGCAAGGGGAATCTGGAATGCGCCTGACAAGCGCGCGCGTATTCCCATCTCAATGGGGTGACGAAAAATACCCTACAAGGTGATACTGCCTAAGAATATGTTTGAATCACTAATGGGACCGGGGTTCCTAGGCCAAAGCCTCAGCTCCATTGTCACCACAATGGTAGGAACTAAGTTCATCTCATGAACATCTATACCCAGACAACCTCTTTGGTAGCATCGTTGGCAGCGATGTATTCACCCTTTATCGTTGAGTCTGCCACGGTATCTAGCTTGGAACTCTTCCAACATACCGTCCCTCCACTGAGGGTAAAGACAAAACTCGAGACTGTCTTACAGTTTACCTTATCACTCTGGAAGCCCGAATCGGTAAAGGACTCGACTAGGAGTTCACTGTTACCAAACACTAAGAACATTCTTTTAGTGCTTCTCAAGTACTTAAGAATGTTCTTCACAACTGTCCAGTGATTCTTCTCAGGATGTAAGAGGTATCACCCAAATCCTTCATGGAGAAACTTAGTGATAAGAATATCTTGACCGAGTGTTGCATAGGAACACCATTTCCTATCAAGAGTATGTCATCCACGTATAATACGAGGAAGACAACCTTACTCTCTACAACCTTCTTGTATATACAAGGTTCATCTACCATTTTGATGAAGTCAAACTCTTTGACTGCCATATCAAAACAGATGTTCCAACTTCGCGATGACTATTTTAATCTATTTAAGCAACTTGCACATCTTTCTGCTGCTCCCACTGTCTACAAAGCCCTCTGGCAGTGTCATGCATACGCTCTCTTCTAAATCACATCTGCCAGATTTCGTAGTCATGGTATGCAGCGATGGCAAGTAGGATCCGGATGGACTTAAGCATAACCATTGGAGAAAAGGTCTCATCATAGTCGACACCTGGTCGTTGACGAAAACCTTTTGCTACAAGTCTAGCTTTGAAAGTCTCAACTTTTCCATCTACACCAAGAATTTTCTAAAAATCCATTTCCTCCCGATAGGTTTTACCCCTTCAGGTGCAACTACCAAAGTTCATACTTTGTTGGTGTACATGGATTCCATCTCAGATCGCATAGCGTCCAGCCATTTCATAGAGTCCCTACTCGTGATGGCCTGCTCGAAACTAGTTGGGTTATCATCCTCCATGATGCAATCCTCACTCCCACTGTCATTGAGAAAACCGTAGTATCTCTCAGACGGATGGGGAACCCTTACTAGATCTGCAGAGAGGCTGAGCTTCATTGGGAACTATTGAATCCTCCGGTTCTACCAAATCATCAGCTATTAGTTTGTCTAACTGGAACTTCTTCCAGTTCTACCTCATGACCATTAATTTCTTCCATAAGAAATTCCATTTCTAAAAAGGTGGCATGCTGAGAAACAAAACACCTTTTGCTTCTCAGTGTGGAAGAAGATATACCCTCGCGAATGTTCGGGATATCCAACAAACTTATACAGTACTGATCTTGTATCGAGCTTGTCCGGATTTTGCTTTTCAACATAGGCCGGACAACCCCATATCTTAACTTGTTTAAGAGATGGTCTCTTCCTATTCCATATATCATATAGAGTGGTAGGCACTGACTTGGATGGAACTCTATTCAATAGGTATGCGGCTTCTCAAGCGTATAACCCCAAAAGGAAATAAGTAACTCAGCAATACTCATCATAGAGCGCACCATATCTAATAGGGTGCAATTCCTCCGTCCCGATACACCGTTGTGCGGTGGTATATACGGAGGAGTAAGCTAAGAGAGAATCCTATTCTCTTTTAAATAATGCAGGAACTTCGTGCTCAAGTATTCTCCTGCCCGATCAAATCGAAGGATTTTAATACTTATACCTGTTTGGTAATCTACTTCGCACTTATATTTCTTGAATATCTCAAAAACTTCAGACTTGTGTTTCAACAGGAACACGTATCCGAATCTTGAGAGATCATCGGTGAATTTAATGAAGTACGAGGAACCAACCCTGGCATATGTAGACATAGGACTGCAAACATCACAATGTATCAATCCCAAGAGTTCAGTAGCTCTTTCTCCGTGTCCAGTAAACGGAGTTTTGGTCATCTTACCTTTGAGACATACTGGCAAGTTTCATATGATGTAAATTCAAACTGATTTAAATATCCATCTTTATATAATTTAGCTAGTTTCGTCGTAATGATATGACCTAGTCTACAATTCCACAAGAAGGATTCGTTCATTTCTGAACTTTTCCTCTTATGTGTGTTCTGTATGTTGAGAACTGTGGTTTGATTTAGAACGTATATGCCATTACATAACGTGCCTGATCCAATCAACTTTTGATTCAGGAAAATGTTCATAACATTATCCTGCAATACAAAATTATATCCTTCTTTACTTAATAAAGAGACTGATATAATGTTGCATATCAGGTTCGGTATGTAATAACATTCGTTCAGAATCAATGTATTACCAGTTGGTAATACAAGGTGATATTCGCCAACTGCTTTGGCTGCAACATTTACACCATTCCTGTCACGACCCGAATGTGGCACGTGACCGGCACTTAAATCACGTGACATCTAAAGACGTCGACGCGGTTCAAGTAAACCGAAACCCGGAATCTAAACCCTTTTTGAAAATATTGGAAGTGAAGTTTAAAATAGTTATCAGATGGAATCGGTTTAAATAAACATTTAAGTTTAACTAAGTATGTTTGAAAGCATCTATGACGTTTTTGAAATTCAATAGCACCTTTGTAATTTGAATAAAACCCGCTACAACATAAAATAAAAATAGCATCCCAACAAGAGCTAGCTTCCACGCCCAAACGGCGGAGCAACCAAGCAAACACTATACGACGCACAATGGCGAAGAAAAGAAAAGCGAAACAAAATCAACAATATAAAAAGGTCGACTCCAATGAGTACGACACCCACAACACACAATTCTAAGTCTCGCTTCTAAGTCCACAATATACCAGTTCTAAGTTGATGGAATTTTACTAGATACAAAAATATATAAATATACAAGTGTGAGTACGAACAACAGTAGCCCACCTGCCAAAGCAATCACCGAGAAGAAGGGTGTGCCGCAATCCACTGATAATCCGAGCAGTAAAACCTGCAAGAAACTATGACACAACGGGGTGAGTTGCCAACTCAATGAATAAAAGTACATCACAAGGTAGAAATCGAAATGCACAATGATACCTAGGTCATTAGTATAATGCTATCATATCCTGTACTAATATAATATATGATATGCATATATATCATAAATGTAACTCTATCTATCACATGAACCCAAAAATAGAATATATCATGCAAATGACCTATATCTATGTATAAGCCCATAAGGAGCCGAAAATATATAGGTAAAACCTCTTTTTTAAAATAGCCGCGGAATACATATGTCACGGCATAAAAGCAGACGTGATAGTATGAAATATAATAGGTATCTTATTTAAGATATACGTTCTGCTGTTTTAATGAATAGTGTTAAGAGGTTTTCAATTTAAAAGATTCAAATGTCATATCAGACATGTCAAAATAATGAGACTATAGCTCGATTTTGAATTCATTTTTATATGCAACCCGTAAGAAGTTATGCAGGTACTGTCCCCCGGATCAGTCCTGGTCGGCTACACTAACTCATAACATAACAATATATCAACATCTGGATGTCCAGCATCGACACCTAAAATCAGAAATACCTTGCGTCCATCACCGACACTTAAATCCTCAAATCTCTTGTGTCCATCACCGACACGCAAATGCATATATCGTCGACACCATCTCAACAGATGATCGCCACCTGATATCCCTGGCCCCGGTCGGTATCCCCTGGATATCCGCCATGCCTAAATCGAGCCCCGGTCAGTATCCACTGGATATCTGTCGTGCTCATCTCTATCTCCGGTATCGAGTGTCCTCGCTAGGTTCCCCGCCTCTAATGCGGCTTTCGTACCCCTCAGTCTCGACCAGGTCCACCATGTATCCGACTGTATACTCCCCCACTCAGTCCGGATAAGTAGCAAGTCTGTAACCGTATATCTCCCCCCACTCGGTTCAGAATAAAACAATCATAAAACATCAAGCTCATAGTGGACGTCAATTCATCATATCCAGAAATATCAAGTAAAGAATAAGAATACTTGCATAGATCATTCTGATGATATATATTATATATATATATACATATATAACAGCGTCCCATACCACTGATATATATCATCAAAAGTAAAACATCCAGAAAACTCATAAGAATCAAATATGAACATCCATAGTATTGGTATTTTCAATGCTTAACAGGTAAAGTGCGTAAATAAAGTCATACAAGCAATAAACACAACAATTCTACTATGTCATGGCAATACTAATGATGTGCAGTGTAGCATACGCGTCTGTGCTCGTGCAGCATGATAATTATTAGTATTTGTGCAAGTGTTCTATAAGTGTATAAAGGCTACCCGTATCGACATCTACATGCACATTATATAGTATAGCAGTCCTACAGTGACATGGCAGTACTAATGAGGTGTAGTGTAACATATGTATATGTGCTCGTGCAACATAATACTCATTGGTAGTTGTGCAGTGTTTTACCAGAGTGTTCGTATCACGAAAACGTATAACATCGATAAATATATCGCGAACATGTAAAGTAAATCTAAGCGTAATTATTAAATATAACTACTTGCTGTGAGCTATACCGTTATCTTTGAAAATGGAACGAAACGTTGGTTTTGATATAAGGAAGCTGTTGGGGTTCCTTAGCACCCTACTGGGTTTTCATAGCAACAAACATGCCAATTTCAAAATTTTCAAGAGTGCTAAAGAACCCTAACCTGGGATCTAACTAGAGTAACTAGACAATATAAACATGTAATCAAACATTACAACTAAGTGAATGAGAAATACAACCTTTGTAGACCGGTCCTTCACTTCTAAAGCTCCGTGTGGCAACTAGCATGACACAAAATAATGTACATTAATATATATCACATATATACTAAGTGTACATTTGTGAGAAAAAGAAATGTTTAAGTGAGTTAATATTAGTTAATGTAAATCAATATATCACATATATAATTATACATTAAATTATTAAATCAACACTTGATTTAATAATCTAGCTATATCACATACAACCGACTAATATCAAATGTAACATCCTATCGAATCTACACTTGATCCGATAACCCGGCTATATCACATATAACCGATCGATATCACAAATCGCGAGAATAGAATGTGGTATCACATACGCGCATTAATCTCGGTCCTGCACATATCACATATGTGCTCCTACTTCGTTTCGCATGAACCAGGAAACCTCTGTGTAGGACTCTAAAGACTCGTCAATACGCCGGCAGTATGTGGTGATCATATCGGTCACCCACAAGCCGCAAGCAGTCTGCTAAACGTAACGGCCATCCGGGTATTGAGTGATCAGAAGATCAACAAGTAAGCATGCTCATACTTCTGCGAATCTAATCAGTAACACTACCGTACAGTCCAGTCTCTTCGTCTGATATGTTGCATATCTCGCGTAGGGGTGGTAAACGTCAGACCCCAATAGCTTGATAATTCATGCCGATACAAGGTCCATAACGGGTCGAGAAACTACTGATAACACTTACCAGTAAATCTCATCTACCCTGGCCAGGGATTTCCAGTTATGGCCAATCAAGTATAGCGCAATATCAACCCCCAATACCGGGAGAGACGAAATCCCCTCCTATCGCTTATTGCCTCTATGTGACTCGAGACTGTATCCAAAAACCACATGTTTGCACGACTCAGTAGAGCCGTGGTAGGGTGGAAATAAAAATACAGTAAGAGACACACAAGACTCTATGACGATCTCGGGTCAACAGACTAACCTGTACCAGTGTCACCAGAGAACTTCTATCTGATGAGGGGTATAATACCATCTAGGAGTTCTCGGCGAGTCCGTTCAGTGTACCCAGTCTCCACTGAGCACCCGTATACCATCTCTGATGTCAAACACCAATGGATATGGGATCATCAGTCACGCCTCGCTTCCCAAAATACGGAATACGAGGGGTTGACAAGGCCAGCCATGCTCCTACGGTCGAAGAAACATCCTGCCGTAGTCAAACTTCGGCTTCTAGCTTTACGTGGTAATCAGTAATCAATGCACAGGTAATGAGAAATGCAGTCACTAAATCAAAATAGATAGAAAACTAACCAGATGGAGTCAAAGGAAAGATAGTGCTGACGTCACTGATCTAGATGTCCGTAATATCCTCAAGGTAAGACAGGTGCTAATCCGAGCTAAGTCCACTTCTCACTCTGAGCATGCATACTCAGGTCGTCAGAGCGACACAATAGTAATATATATAATGCAAAAGCAAACACGGGCAACGATAATGAACTTGAAGCAGTAAATATAGAATGACGACGCACATGAAATAATCGGTACAAGTAAACAGTAAAGTAGGTATATCAAATCAGTAAGCAATGCATGTCAATGTCACTAACCCTATCAGTCTCTAAGTCTCACTGTCAAGGTCGCTAAACCTATCGTCAGTCCAAGTGTGAGAGTCAACCACGCAGGAGTATCCCTAACCCAAGGGTAGGGCCCCAGGGGCAAGGGAACATGGGCCCGAATCACGCACGATGATAATCAGTAACTCCATCCATACAACTCCCAAAATCACGGTATATGCCGGCAATGGGACTCCCGAGATTCCGTTGAACTCACACTCAAACTACCCTACACCCCGAGGTCTACATCAAATACCGACCATAAACTCAAACACTACTCGGTCCATGACAAGTCTACGCAAGAACTGGAGACAGGATCTCCATCAAGCATGTCTCGACTGGTACCCAAGATAAATGGACAATGTTTGACGCCTTACCTATGACACTAATATAAGTGCTCCATAACCGTCCCATTTCAGTTATAGTTACACTTATATATGTCCCATAGACGTCGACAATGTAATAAATTAACTGGGTTCGCTGATTATGTACAAGTACGTGTCACTTCACTTATTCATTCACGCTTTAACACTAACGTACTTACCAAAATCTAATCACTAATACTTATCACTAGGTAATGTAACACAATCACTAGGTTATCAATATATGTGACCACTATTCAATGAGGGTATACCGTTTTAGAATATGATGAGAATGCAATTATTCATGATACAAATAAAATACAGCAGCCAGTGTCGTACAACTTGCAAAATTTACTATAAATCATAAGTGCAGAATTAAACAGAACAATATAAACGGGGTAAGCAGCATATTTAATTTTCTGTCCATCAAAATTGGTTTCGCGTCAATCGGGTTTCAGGTTTGCTAGTTATGGCCATTTCTTTTTAAGTGTTCACTGCTGGAAATTCAATTTCTGAATTGGTAGCCCGTTTCGTAACAGGTTTTAATCTCAGTTGGGATCGTAATAGGTGACGCCACAGTTGGATAATATTTAGGTTTAACAGTTAGGTTTCCAACATATCATACGGATTGATGATATCCGCTGTATACGGGAAGGTATGTTCAGTTTAATATCAATATGTACAAACTGTCACAGCAGAAAACTGCAGGACACAACAGTATTCTAAAATATGAATTAAATGTCAAACGAAGGTGAAACGACACAGGAGCAGATTCAGGTGTTATCTAACAAAATTATCTACGCAACCATATGGGGCTCCGCACATTTTCATATGTGTATAGGGATGTATAGGTGTCTCAAATCAGGTATCGATAGAAATTACTGCTTTGGACTGCAGTCTAGAGCCGTATTTCTATCCCATATTCATTAGCGTAACTTGTTAATATATAGTAACTAATTATATAGGGATGTATATTATTCCGTTGACTTCGATTTGAGCCCTGGAACGCCACGATACGATTTATAGGCAATTCATTATGAATTTAATACGGCGATAAGTTCAGTAAATTCCAGTTTTGACGCTGTCTCTAGGGGACATCACTTCTTATGCGAAACTACATTATCTTGAATCCAAATTTCTACACGACATTAGTTAAAAGTAAAGGAATCCATTATTCACAAATTCCGTCAATTTCAGGTAGGTTTCAATCTAGAGTTTCATATCAAATACTTTGCATGCTATACCGGTATCTCATCTTATCAGAACAATTTCACGAGATTTCAATCTATATATCTATACAAATATCCTCCGGTTCTAAACTCAAAACCAGTCAATCTCGTATTAGTTTTAAACGATGACGGCACCAGTATAATTCATATGATTACAACTACTCGTACACAACACACACATGTATACAGTTAATTAGCATTGGGTTATCCCGTATATTAATAGCATGATTTAGCAAGGGGAGGTTCCACTTGCCTGAAAGAGATCGTTAGATTCACGACAATGACGGGCATGGCACGAAAATGACAGGCAGCACACGGCAAGGCCAGCAAATGGCCCGGTTTGAGCTTGGTGCGGCTTCGAGCTCGGCAGTGGCGGCTGGTGTGCGCTGGTATTGGGGAGAGGGATATTATTATCTTGATTAAGGCATGACATGGTCGCTACCTGGAGAGAGAGAGAAGAAAACACTTTAGCGTATACTCTTGCAAGATCAGATTTGTTATTATCTTATCTAATCAGGATGGCTCCCACTGTTTTTATCAAATCTTCCTTCAAACCCTAAAAGGAAAGACTAGCCGGGATTAATTACACCCTACAACTTCGCCGATCTTTCAGCCAGGCCAGTGTCGGTACTTTGAGGGAGGTTCCCCGTGCTTTCGCACGGACCTAATTAAAGTAAACCTCGTTTTCCCAGTGGCATAACCCCGTTGACACCTTTCTAGACACCTACTTGATCGGCTAATTGTCCTGTGTAAAACTCTCCCGGGAGTAACAATTACTCGCAGTGGGTATCGGGATCCAACTATCTCATAGAAGGTATGCAATATCATTGCAAATTTCAACACTTGAAATTCCCGATAATATTTTGCCCCTAGCGTCCGATGACCTTGACGCAGGCCAACAAACCATAGTGCGCTAGTCAAGTTCAACATGTCATTTCTTGATTGAATGCCTGGGTCACATCAATGCTGGTCAGCTAAACGTAACGGCCACACTGTCATACGGGAGGTGGAGGCGGAGTCGACGACGGTGAGGTGGCGAAAGCGAATTTCCGGCAAGGTGGTCGTCGGGCGCAGGAGGTCGGGGGCGGTGTAGGGCGAAGCGACGAGGTTGCAGGGCTGTGGGTTCGAGAGGGGAGAGGCGTCGGGGAAAGAAAGGAAGGTGAGGGCGTTGAAGGTTGGTGGTGGGTGGAGCTTGGTGCTCGGGTGTTGATGTTGAGAGAGGTGGAGGGAAATGGAGAAAGGAAGAAGGTGATAGATTTAGGGCTCGGCTTAGGACGACAAGAAAGGAAGTGGGCGCAGCAAGGGAGTTCGGCGGCTTCGTCTGCGTCGAGAGAGCGAGCTTGGTGGTGGGTTGTAGAGAGAATGAGTGTTTTAAAGAGAGGGGGTGTTCACTGTTAAAGGAATGAGATATATATATATATATATTAATGGAAGAGAGAGAATAGGGAGAGAGAAAGATAGAGATGGGTGACAGAGTGTGTGTGTGTTTAAAGAAAGAGATCAGAGAATTAAAAGAGAATAATGGGGATAAATGAGTGTTAATGGGGATATTCGGTTTCATTTTTTTGTGGGATTCAAAATTTGAAAAGCAAAAGAATGTAACAGTAGTGTGAGAGAGAAATATTTAAAAGAATTAAAGAAAATCAAAAGGGATTTAATGGGTAATCAAGAGCGTTTAATTGGAGTTGAAGGAAATTGAGAGGGAAATAATTCTGTCATGATTTTAAAGGAATTTGAAAAGTGAATTTGGCAATTAGAGTCACATGAAAAGTATAAGAAAAATCATTTGGGAGAAATATTTTAAAAGAATTTTTTGTTAATAAAACGGAAAATAGATTACAAAACAAACTGGGTATTACATCATACTAAATGAGGATATGTTTATTTTGAAATTTGAGAAGGTATATGTTGGGAAAAAGAAGTGAAGGACCATTGGGCTTGTTGGGCTTGGGCTTAAGACAAATTTAGAAAGAAAAGGAGTGAGGTTAAAGGTGGACTTGGGCTTTGGGTTAGGTTTGTTTAGTGAAAACCATTGGGTAAAAGTATAGGTTAGGGTTTTAAAATAAATAAAATAAATGTAAATATAAATAAACAAATTTTATAAGCAACACTTTATATAAATACGGATACTGGCATACAAAAGGAACTGGGTATTACATCATCCATCGCCCATCACATGGGTCGAGAAGATATACGCTAGTCTACTCTGGAATATCGATGCCCTGTCTTGATATTCCCTCAACTAGGAAAATTTTAAAGAATGAACTTATGGACTGCCCAGGCCCTACTAGTATGATCTGCATCATAATCCTGGGCGTTAAGTACACATCCTAAGGGCTTTATCAACATGTAACAGAGAGACTGTAAGTGTACATGTTAAGATAAAGAGCAACCAGATAGCGTACTATCATGTCAAGTAAGAAAGTCCTCCCTATATATGTCCCAGCATCCACTATAATATACATCTCATGTACAATAATGGCCTCCAGAGCATACATACAACTAACAATCTCCCACTTGCACTAAGGCCAGTTGTTGTAGTATGTCATACCCAACGTCCTATAAAAGTCTCTCGCAGGAAAGGCTTTGTGGGTGGATCTGCCGTGTTATCTTTCGCGTCAACTCTCCTGACTGGAGATCAACCATCTCCATGATCAGGTGATGCTGCCTTAGAATATGTCTGGATCACTGATGGGATGGGGGTTCTTAGGCCTAAGCCACAACTCTATTGTCACACAATGGTAGGAACCATGTTCATCTCATGAACAAATATACACCCAGACTGCCTCTTTGATAGCATCTTTGGTAGCGATGTATCCAGCCTTTATCGTCTAGTTTGCCCCGGTATTTAGCTTGGAACTCTTCCAACATACCGCCCCACTTCTGGGGTAAAGACAAAGACTGTGACTGTCTGACAGTCGACCTTATCACTCTGGAAGCTCGAATTGGTAAAGGACTCGGCAAGGAGTGCACTTTTACCAAACACCAAGAACACTTCTTTAGTGCTTCTCAACTACTTGAGAATGTTTTTCACAGTTGTCCAGTGATTCTCCCCAGAATCGTTTGATACAATCTCACTACATCTAGTGAGAATCCTAGCATCCATCTAGATCTATCTCATAGATCCAAAAACCAGGATTTAAGAGGTATCACCTAGATCCTATATAGAGTATCCTTGTGATAAGAGGAGATTGACCAAGTGTAGCATAGGAAACACCTTCCCTATCAAGAGTATGTCATTCACGTACTATATGAAAAAGACCACCTTACTCTCTATTATCCTTTTGTATATATAAAGTTCATCTACCATTTTGATGAAGTCAAACGCTTTGACTATCACATCAAAACAGATGTTCCAACTTCGCGATGCCTGCTTTAACGCATAATGCAACTTGCACACGTTTCCGCTGCTCCCACTGTCTACGAAGCCCTCTAGCTGTGTATTTATAGACGCTCTCTTCTAAATCAGTATTCAGAAAAGCAGTCATGACACCTAACTACCAGATATCGTAGTCATGGTATGTAGTAATGGCAAGTAGGATCAGGATGGATTTAAGCATAGCCATTGGAGAAAATGTTTCATCATTATCCACACCTGGTCGATGATGAGAACCTTTTGCAACAAGTCTATCTTTGAAAGTCTCAACTTTTCCATCTACACTAAGTAATCTTCTCAAGATATACTTGCTCCTGATGGGGATTTAACCCTTCAGATATAGCAACCAAAGTCCATACTTTATTGGTGTATATAGATTCCATCTCAGATCGCTTAGCATCCAGCCATTCTTACAGAGTCCCTACTCATGATGGCCTGCTCGAAACTAGTTGGGTCATCATCTCCATGATGCAATTCTCGCTCCTGCTGTCATCGAGAAAACCGAAGTATCTCTCAGGCGGATGAGGAACCCTATTAGATCGGCAGAGAGGCTGAGGTTCGTTAGGAACTATTGAATCCTCTGGTTCTACCAAATCATCAGTTGTAGTTTGTATAGCTGGAACTAATTCCAGTCCTACCTCATGACCACAAATTTCTTCCTTAAAAAATTCCTTTTCCTAAAAAAGGTGGCATGCCGAGAAATAAAACACCTTTTGTTTCTCGGTGTGGTAGAAGATATTCCTTTGCGAATGCTTGGGATATCCAACAAACTTCCACAGAACTGACCTTGCCTTGAGCTTGTCCGGATTTTGCTTTTAGACATAGGTCGAACAACCCAAATCTTAACATGCTTAAGAGATGGGCTCTTCCCATACCATATCTCATATGGAGTGGTAGGCATTGATTTGATTGGAACCCAATTCACGCATAACCCCAAAAGGAAATAGGCAACTCAGCAGTACTCATCATAGAGCGCACCATATCTAATAATGTGCGATTGCTCCGCCCCGATACACCGTTGTGCTGTGGTGTATACGAAGGAGTAATGCTGAGAGAGAATCTCATTCTCCTTTAAAATAGTCCAAGAATTCCATGCACAAGTATTCTCCTCCCTGATTCCATCAAAGGACATAATACTTATACCCGTTTTGGTTCTCTACTTCGAATTTATATTCATTGAATTTCTCAAAAGCTTTAGGCTTGTATTTCAACAGGAACACTTTTCCGAATCCTGAGAGATCATCAGTGAATATAATGAAGTACAAAGAACCAGTCCTGGCATGTGTAAAGAGGGGACCACATACATCATCATGTATCAGTCCCAAGAGTTTACTTACCCTTTCTCTGTTTCAAGTACGCGGAGTTTTGGTCATCTTATCTTTATGACATGACTGGCAAGTTTCACAAGATGTAAATTCAAACTGATTTAAATATGCATCTTAATGTAACGAGCATGTGGTTTAATTCGATGCAAAGCGAAGAATCTTACCAGGGCTTGACATGCAACTTAGCTTGTCGGGTCGCATTGATATGACCTAGTCTACTATGTCATAAGTAGGATTTATTCATTTCTGAACTCTTACTCTTGTGTGTGTTCTGTACGTTAAGAACTGTGGTTTGATTTAGAACATATATACTATTAGATAACGTGCCTGAACTGATCAACTTTTGATATAAGAAATGTTCAAAATATTATCCAACAATACAAAATTATATCCTTCTTTATTAAATAAAGAGACTGATATAATGTTGCATATCAGGTTCGGTATCTAATTACATTCGTTCAGAATCAATGTATTACCATTTGGTAATATAAGGTGATAACTGCCAACACCTTGGCTGCAACAATTGCACCGTTCTCTATACTTAGAGACATATCACCCATTCCCAGTTCTCCACCTTTCTGTAGCCTATGTAACAAATTACACATGCGGGATTCTGATCCGGTATCAAATACCCAAGACGTAGAGGATACTGAGAAACAGTTCTCTGTAACGAACACACCCGAAGAAGATGCATCAATCATGCACTTTCTTCGTTTGGGCGGCATAGGAATCCTGGTATTCCCCTATTTCCTGCTCGGTCTTATAACAATTATAAGTTGGAGCGGGACCAACGTTCCTCAGCTCAGTATAACAAGCGGGTTCGGTCAATACATCCATATTATTATCTTGATTAAGGCGTGACATGGTCACTACCTGGAGAGAGAGAGAAGAAAACACCATGCGTCCGCTCATGCAAGATTAGATTGGTTATATATTTTATCTAATCATGATGCCTCCCACTATTTTTATCAAATCTTCCTTCAAACCTTAAAAGAAAAGACTAGCCGGGATTAATTACACCCTACAAGTTCGCCAATATTTCAGCCAGGCCAGTGCCGGTACTTTGAGAGAGGTTTTCCGTGCTTTTGCACAGACCTAATTAAAATAAACCTCGTTTTCCCAGGGGCGTAACCCCGTTGACACCTTTCTAGACATCTACTTGATCGGCTAATTGTAAAGTGCAAAACTCTCCCAGGAGTAACAATTACTCGCAGTGGGCATCATGATCCAACTATCACATAAAATGTATGCAATCTCATTGCAAATTTCAACACTTTAAACTCCCGATAATGGTTTTTACCCCTAGCACTTATGACCTTGGCTATGGTCAACAAATCATAAGCACTAGTCAAGTTCTACCCGTCATTTCATGATTAATTATACCCATTCACATGACCTTTGGCTAAGGTCAACAAAGTTACATACCTGTCCTAATTAATCACATCATATGCTGTGTAGGAAGACATCACTTAGCAACCGTACACTACGCCTTGGTTAAGGTCAACAAACGCAGCACGAATATTAAGTACTCTGCTTCCTAAAATAACGGAGGGTTGCGGATGGTTTTTAAGAAAACCTTTAACGCTTTGAACTTGATCTCGTTGCAGAATCAAATTATTTAAAATGGAGTGTTTTTTTAGGCTTTTGCTAGTTTTGCTAAAGAGGTCACTCCCGGTGAAGGGATCTCGGCTCTTTCCTCATCGAATGAGGTGCAGAATATTCACAATACCACTATGCAAAGCAAGAACTGGAAAAGCAATCAAAAGATAAAACCGAGGGTTATAGTATCTGCTAATTATTGCTAAAGAGGTCACTCCCGGTGAAGGGATCTCGGCTCTTTCCTCATCGAATAAGGTGCAGGATATTCTACAAGGAATACCACTATGTAAAGCAACAACTAGAGCTACCTATTTTTGAAAATTTGATTCCACAACATCTTTAGGTTTATTTTCTTTCATTAATCTTATTAATGAATGTCCCATCATATAAGTTACCTAAACATCACAGATAAATACAACGTACGCTTATGTCATCCGTATTCGCCACGAAGTCCCGTCATGCACCGTTAGGTTAAGTAACTAACGGCAGAGCGGGGCTAGCGTGGGTGAAAAACATAAGCAACGTCTATAACATATCATATATATTATATATAGTATTTATCTCAAAATATAAAGTGATCACATCACAGAATATCAGCAGCAGAAGACAACAACATATGAAATATTGGATATACTAGGATTTCCGGGTTTTAATTTAAGCCTGTATAAAACACGGATTCCACAGTCGTGATGAATAGACAATCCTACATCCCAAGACCCTACGAGAGTGGCAAGCAACCCTACCAATTCTAGAGTTAGGAGACCCAGACTCGACGCCTCGAGATGGTCTCCCATTGGACTCTAGAACCCGGTTGCTTGTGCTCCCCTCCTTGGGTCTATCCTAATGCGGAAAAGTAAATAATATACATCAACGGTGACATCTTCCTCAACCCGGAAGTGCCCCAATAAAAGAATATTACATACTGGTTTTTACATGAATGAAAATGAAAAACTCCCATCTCACATAAAAAAAACCCGGCTATTCAAACACGACGATCCAATATAACATATCACAGCAACACATAATATCACATGTCATCAACGTAAGTAAATATGCATATCCCAATTGTCGTTGACGTATAGCAACGAAACCGGCGATATACCACATATTACACTTACGGCCGCAGAAAAGAAAATGAAAACTACAACAGTTGGAATCCGCAACCATCTTAGACATCATAAACCCGTAATATCTCATATTCTGGATTTCATGCCTAACAATATGAATTCCTTAGACATCGCATGCCTAACAATTATAAACCCCATATTTTAGTCTCGATATTGAAAACACTTTCCAATAACAAGTCGGGCAATTCAACAAGATTCCCGACATCCCGATCGAATGCTCGTCGGAAACTTTAGTAGACGGCCGCACCCCCGATACCGACGACGAAATGCACTTAGGCGGAACACACCCGGACGAATGCTTTTGGCAACGGAGTTCTCCTACAATCACTTGGTCGGGGCTATGGGGCATGACTATCTAGTAAAGTTACCCAGCGAGTATCCACGTATGCTACGTGATTGCGACGGACTATTGATCACATCAAAATCCCGTGGCAACCGATCAAATGAGGCTAAATTGCTAGATTCATAAAATTCAAATATTGTGGATTCCAAGTATTGTATCCCATCATAAATATCTGGACGAAGTTAAACTTTTCGATCGATTCATCAAAGTACCATAATTCCCCGAGAGCTCAACACTTGAGCACAGTTCAAAAATGCCCAGAACATGCCACAGCACCTATGGACCAACCGTAGAAGGGCAAACATAAACCTCATTAATGGCACCGCGGAACTACCACAAACCCTAAGGTTCGAAAGCGGTTCCATGGTCATTATATCGAGTTAGGGTTTCATTCTTCTAGAGGGTCCACAGAATGACTTGCATGATTTTCCGAATACCTTAAACTTGAAAAAATGGGTTTCTGACATTCGTTCGAACTTTTTGACTTCGCCTAGATAACATGTGAAAACCCGAAACCATGTTAAACTACGAATACGAAACACTCCGAATAGCATATCCAGTAAGACTACATCACATGCAATTTTAGAAGGAAAAAAACACTTGAAACACCAAACCCCAGATTCTGGAACACCGTGAAAATTTCAAGCCAAAACAACAAAACTGGGCCGGCCACACCGGATTTTCCACTATTGTGCTCAGCCAAAATCCGAGAAAACTTCCTGAAATTTGCATGGTGTTCATGTCATATCTCATACAACATTCTGCAGTTGTTTAAAAAAAATTTAGAGGTCATTAAAAATTCGACAGAAACTAGGTCATGTTGTTTCAAGTTTCGGAGTAGTTTCGCTTTCGTAATCTAATAAACATCATCTAATACTCTAGCCCAGTTCTGATACCACTGTTGGGGTTCCTTAGCACCCTACTGGGTTTTCACAGCATCAAACATGCCAATTTCAAAAATTTCAAGAGTGCTAAAAACCCTAACCTAGGATCTAACTAGAGTAACTAGACAATATAAATATGTAATCAAATATTACAGCTAAGTGAATGAGAAATACAACCTTTGTAGACCGGTCCTTCACTTCTAAAGTTCAGTATAGTAGTCTCTTCGCTCCAAGTAGTAATCTCCCGAACTCTAGTATGGGTTCACTTGAAGAATGAACAAGCTTGCTGAAAGTCTTCGAGGCCGAACATGATCTACGTCGAGAAGACTCAAACTCATGCTGCCTCTTCACTAATATGTGAATTAGTAAATCAAGCACCCTAAACTAAATGGCTAATAGTAGAGGATGATGAAGTAGGAAGTGGGCTCACTTTATATTTTATTTTCTCACAATATTTTCTCACTAAGAAAAAGCTAGCAAGCTTTTTCTCAAAATGAAAAAGAAGATGAAGTGAAGAACAGAATGAAACTCATGAGGTGAGAATAGCAACCATGGATGAGTTAGTGTCATACACTAACTCATGTAGAGAATAAACCATGGCTAAACAATAATGGTTGGGTTAATAAATATCTTCAAGTAAAACAAAAAAAAGTGGACTTGGTCAATGGTTCTACAAGTTTCTACAAGTTTCAACCATGTGACAATTTCCAACCAATTTTGATTTACTTTAAATAAATAAAAACCCTTCATTATTATTTGTATGGTGTGAGTCTCATACACCTATGTATCATGTGGCATCTAGCATGACACAAAATAATGTATATTAATATATATCACATATATACTAAGTGTACATTTGTGAGAAAAAGAAATGTTTAAGTGAGCTAATATTAGTTAATGTAAATCAATATATCATATATATAATTATACATTAAATTATTAAATCAACACATGATTTAATAATCCAGCTATATCACATACAACCGACTAATATCAAATGTAACATCCTATCAAATCGACACTTGATCCGATAACCCGGTTATATCACATATAACCGACCGATATCACAAATCGCGAGAATAGAATGCGGTTTCACATACACGCATTAATCTTGGTCCCGCACATATCACATATATGCTCCTACGTCGTTTCTCATGAATCAGGAAACCTCTGTGTAGAACTCTAAAGACTCGTCAATACGCCGGCAGTAGGTGGTGATCATATCGGTCACCCATAAGCCGCAGGCGGACTGCTAAACGTAACAGCCACCCAGGTATTGAGCGATCAGAAGATCAACAAGCAAGTCTGCTCATACTCCTGCGAATCCAATCGATAACACTACCATACAGTCCGGTCTCTTCGTCTGCTATGTCGTATATCTCGTCTAGAGGTGGTAAACGTCAGACCCCAATAGCTTGAGAAGTCATGCCGATGCAAGTTCCATAACGGGTCGAGAAACTACTGATAACACTTACCAGTAAATCTCATCTATCCTGGCCAGGGATTTCCAGTTATGGCCAATCGAGTATAGCGCAACATCAACCCTCAATACTGGGAGAGACGAAATCCCCTCCTATCGCTCATTGCCTCCATGGACTGTACCCAAATACCACATGTTTGCACGACTCAGTAGAGCCGTGGTGGGGTGGAAATCAAAGCATAGTGGGAGACACACAAGACTCTATGACGATCTCGGGTCAACAGACTAACTTGTATCAGTGTTACCAGAGAAATGCTATCTGGCGTGAGGTATAATACCATCTAGGAGTTCTCGGCGAGTCCGTTCAGTGTACCCAGTCTCCACTGAGCACCCTTATACCATCTCTGATGTCAAATACCAATGGATATGGGATCATCCATTGCCCATCACATGGGTCGAGAAGATATACGCTAGTCTACTCTGGAATATCGATACCCTGTCTCGATATTCCCTTGACTAGGAACAATTGAAGGATGAACTTATGGACTGCCCAGGCCCCACTAGTATGATCTGCATCATAATCCTGGGAGTCAAGTACACATCCTAAGGGCTTTATTAACATGCAACAGAGAGACTGTAAGTGTACATATTAAGATAAAGAGCAATCAGATAGCGTACTATCATGTCGAGCAAGAAAGTCCTCCCTATATATGTCTCAGCATCCACTATAATATACATCTCATGTACAATAATGGTCTCCAGGGCATACATATAACTAACAGAAGCTGCCTTAGGTTAAAATAGATATTCGTTTTGGAAATTGGTATCGCATCCTTGTCATTTATTGTTTAAAATGGAAACGAATCGTTAGTTTTTTAAAGAGTAAATCTCAATCAAGTATTACGTTCTAACACGAAATAAAATATGACTCCACGAGTCTAAAAGAACTTGGCCGTATTCAGCACGCTAATCTCGTCATCACAAATACGGTATGATCCTTCGTACAATATCCACCAAACCATGAATAAAACTATATGCAAAATAACTCCAGTATCATTAATTTGAATTAACACTAATAACTAACTAGATAGTATAATTATCCTAATTAAATGGTTGTAGGGGTGCTATACGCCATTCACCCGACTTCCCCCGTAGATATAAATCTACTCGCTAACTTGTCGAACTCGTCGAAATCCACAATCATTTTTTTCTCGTCTCAACGCCTTCAGCATCTCCGCTAATACCCCTTCAAATGTAAGAACACGCTCGTCAATAACATTATCTTACTGGCAAAATATAGCGAAAAAAATACAATGCTCGGATGCATATTGATTGAAAATGTTAGCTCAGAAAATGACAGTTTTTAGGCTCGCTTCGAAAATCACTAGAAATCGTAAACACAATGTTTAGAGTGAAACTAAAATTATACACATTGTTAAAGGAGTTAACTTTGATACTACAAAATATCTTTTCCAATTTCTATGTATATGACATGAAATAAAATGTAAAATAAAAACATATTTCTGGAAAATCTGCAGAAACCAGAAAACAATCTTCACTAAATATTTGATATTTCTAGATTTTTTAAATAGAATAAGAAAAATGAAAATTTTAGAGATATCTACACAAAATTATCTACAACCTGCAACTTTCAGGTTCTCCAAATTGTTAATAGAAAAATTAAGAAAATTGTTACAATTTGAGTGAAAAACAGCCATTGGAAATGGAATTTCCAGTTTGGAAACCCTTTCTTTAAAAATTCGTGTAAAATTTATTTTACAGTAAAACTTAACCAAATTTTTTTTCTAAATGATATGGCAATTATCTGCAACTTTTTTGTTTTAACCATTACCTAATTATCAATAGAGAGTCATCAAAAAAATTCAAAACCTCTAACATGTCAAAAAAATTCAAAATTTAAAATCAAGATTATATTTACCTATATGGAATAAGAGCAAAGAAATTCCAACTCAAGGATTGTATGATGGAGGCTCTTAGGGGTTGTAGTAGCTTTTAGATTGATGAAGTGAACAAAATTCATGGCTTTTCTCTTATGGTGATGGATACTTAGAAATATTTTTGTTTAGAGCTTGTAGAAACCAATGGTTCAGTTTGAGAGAGCTAAAGAAATTATTAGGTGTATGTATAGAGTAAACATGAGGTGGAGGGTTGAGAGGTGAAGATGTCATGGTGGAAGTATGAGGTGTAAAATATGAAGGAGGAGGTGGAAGATTGTGAGCATGGTTGAGGGTGAGTTGTATGTGAGGGTTTAGACTTAGGTTATAATATATACCAACCATTAAAAGAATTTCAACAAAAGAAAACCTTTCATGTTAAAATTTAAATCCATGTAAAATAAAAGATATGAGATAATTAATTTATCACTTAAATATCATTATCTTAATGTAAAATACAATGTCATGTTAAATAATTAAAAATATCATTTTTATGATATCACACACTTTTATTCATATTTATCAAAATAATTACATTTTTCGGATATAATTCCGATACCCTATTTCATAAACGATATCATTTTTGTAAACTTATTAAATTCATATTCGAAATTATAAATTAATATTTATAATTTTCCAAAATATTACAATTCCCTACTCTTTGAAAATGATTGCATTTTCCCAGTTCCCTATCTTTCTTTAGCCCATATAACATGTTGCTTATGTAGGATCCCGATCCGGTATCTAATACCCAGGACGTAGAGTATACTGAGAAACGGTTCTCGGTAATGAACACACCCGAAGAAAATGCATCAACATGCTCATTCCTCGTTTGGGTGGCACGGGAATCCTGGTAATCCCCTATTTCCTGCTCAGAGTTATAACAATTATAAAGAAGAGCGGAACCAATGTTCCCCTGCTCAGTATAACAATCGGGTTCGGTCAATACATCAATATTATTATCTTGATTAAGGAATGACATGGTCGCTACCAGGAGAGAGAGAGAGAAGAAAATACTTTGCGTATGCTCTTGCAAAATTAGATTGGTTATTATTTTATCTAATCAAAACGGCTCCCACTGTTTTTATCAAATCTTCTTTCAAACCCTAAAAGGTAAGACTGGCCGGGATTAATTACACCCTACAAGTTCGCCAATCGTTAGGCCAGGCCAGTGTCGGTACTTTGAGGGAGGTTCCTCGTGCTTTCGCACGGATTTAATTAAAATAAACCTCGTTTTCCATTAGGCAATCATGTGCAAAACTCTTCCAGGAGTGACTCTTACTCGCAGTGGGTATCGGGATCCAACTATCTCATAGAAAGTATGCAATCTCATTGCAAATTTCAACACTTGAAATTCCTAATAATATTTTTCCCCTAGCGTCCTGTGACCTTGACACAGGCCAACAAACCATAGTCCGCTAGTCAAGTTCAACCCGTACAATTCATGATTGAATTAAACCCACCCGTACGACCCTTGACGCAGGCCAACAAAGTCGCACGACTATCCTAATCCAATCGCATCATATGCAGCAGATAAGCACTAATTAGCTACCGCACACTACGCCTTGACGCAGGCCAACAAATGTAGCATGAATACTAAGTAGTACTTATCTGAAATGACGGAGGGCTACGGCAGGTTTTTAAGAAAACCTTTTGCGTAATGAACTTGATATCGTTGTAGAATCAAGTAATTTTGAAAATGAGTGTTTTTTAGGCTTTTTGCTAGTTTTGCTAAAGAGGTCACTCCCGGTGATGGGATCTCGGCTCTTTCCTCATCGAATGAGGTGCTGAATATTCATCAAGGAATACCACTATGCAAAGCAAGAACTAGAGAAGCAATCAAAATACAAAACTGAGTGGGTTGTAGCATCTGCTAGCTTTTACTAAAGAGGTCACTCCCGGTGAAGGGATCTCGGCTCTTTCCTCATTGAATGAGGTGCTGGATATTCATCAAGGAATACCACTATGCAAAGCAAAAACTAGAGCTATCCTTTTTGAAAATTTGATTCTACAACATTTTTAAGTTTCTTTCCTTTTCATTAATCTCATTAATGAAATCCTATCATTTATGCTTCCTATGTATCACAGAAGAAAAGAAAATACAACGTACGCTTATGCCATCCGCATTCGCTACAAGGTCCCGTCATGCACCGTTAGGTTACTTAACTACCGGCAGAGCAGGGTAGGACTAGCGCGGATGCAAAACATAAACAACGTTTATTATATATCATATATATAATATAAAGCATTCGTCTCAGGCTGTTATATGATTTCATCACAAAACATTGCAGCAAAAGTCAACATATGAAATATTGGATATAGTAGGAGGTCCGTGTTTTAAATTAAGCCAGTAAAAAACACGGATTCCACGGTCGTGATGAATAGACAAACCTATATCCCTAGACCCCTACAAGAGCGGCAAACAACCCTACCAATTCTAGAGTTAGGAGACCCGGACTCAACTCCTCGAGATGGTCTCCCACTGGACTCTAGAACCCGGTTACTTATGCTCCCCACCTTGGGTCTATCCTAATACGGAAAAGTAAATAATATACAACAATTGTGACATCATCCTCAACCCGGAAGTGTCCCAATAAAAGAATATTACATACAAGTCTTTACATGAATGAAAATGAAAAACTCCCATCCCACGCAAAAACCCCCGGCTATTCAAACACGACGATCTAATATAGCATATCCCAGCAACACATAACATCACATGTCATCAACGTAAGTAAATATGTGTATCCCAATTTTCGTTAACCTATAGTAACGAAACCGGCGATACACCACATATTACACTTACGATCGCATAAAGAAAGTGAAAATTACAATAATTGGAATCCGCAACCACCTTAGATATCATAAACCCGAAATATCTCATACTTCGGATTTCATGCCTAACCATATAAATCCCTTAGACAACATAAACCTGGAATATCACATATTCCGAATCTCATGCCTAACATTATAAACCCGGCATCTTAGTCTCAAATTGAAAACACTTTTCAATATCCAGTCGGGCAATTCAACAAGATTCCCGACAGATTATCGAACGCTCATCGCAAACATTAGTAGACGGCCGCACCCCCGATGCCGTCGACGAAGTTCACTTAGGCGAAACACCATAGCCGCGAGCACCGGAACGGATGCTTTTGGCTACGGGGTTCTCCTACAGTCATTTGGTCGGGGCTATAGGGTGTGGATATCTTGTAGTGTTATCCGGCAAGTGTTCGCGTACGCTACATGATTGCGACGGAGTTTTGATCCGAATCAGAAACCCCCACGGCAACCGATCAAAAGAGACTAAATTGCTAGATTTACGAAATACTAATTAGTTTTCACAAAACTAATTATTGTGGATTCCAAATATTGTATCACAAATCACAGATATCTAGACGATGTTAAACATTTTGATCGATTTATCAAATACCCAAAGTTCCCAGAAACCTCAACACTTGAGTCACAGTTAAAAATACCCAGACAGTGCCCCAAGTACCTACGGACCAACACAAGAAGGCACGCTCCCTGCCTCACCAACGGCGCCGCGGAACCGCCGCCAAAGGCATGCTTTGGCCGCGCTTTCGCGGTCATTTGGTCGAGTTAGGCCATCTTTTTTCTTGTGGGTCTATAAAAAACCCTGCAAAATTTTCTGAATATTTTTAATTTGAAAAATTCCAACTTTTGTAAAATTTCCAGAGAGCATGGTTTTTCGGGTTTTGATTAGTCGATCGAATGCTTTAACTTCGCCTAGACAACACCTAATGCTCTAGCAAGGCTCTGATACCACTGTTGGGTTCTTTAGCACGACAACTAGGTTTATAAAGGTATCAAGCATGCAATTTTATAAGAATCTAGTGTGCTAACAAACCCGAACCAAGGATCTAATTAGAGAATTAGGGTATTTAAAACATGTAAACAATTTTACACTAAGTGAAATAGAAATACAACCTTTGTAGACCGGTCCTTCACTTCTAAAGCTCCGTGCAGTAGTTCTTTTGCTCCAATTAGTGGTGTCCCGGACTCTCATTTAGTTCCACTAGGTGAAAGGAATAAGCTTGCTCAAGGATCTTCGAGACCGAAAATGATCTACGTCGAAGAATCTCTAACTCAAGCTACCTCTTCACTAATTGAGAATTAGTGAAGCAAACAAGCTATACTAAATGGCTAGTTTGGTATAGATTGATGAAGTATGAATTTTGCTCACTTTAGAATAATTTTTCTCTTTTTCTTTTTCTTCTCACTTTGAGGCTGGAGAGCAAGAAGGAGATGAAGAAAGAAACTCTAGTGATCAAGTGTGAACTATGGGTGAGAAAATATCTCATATAACTCATGTAGAAACTTAACCATGGCTAAAAATTAGAGTTGGGTTAATAAATATTTAGAGTAAAACAAAATTAGTGGACTTAAGTCAAAACTTCTCCATACTTCCACAAGCATCTCAAGCCTTACTAATTTTCACCTAATTTTGATTTTTCCCTTAATAATTAATCACCCAAATTATTTTTAGTTTGTATGAGTCTCTTACACCCATGTGTATTGTATCATCTAGCATGACACAAAAACATTAACATATATCACACATATATTAAATGTATAAAGAGAAAATATTTTCTTAAGTGGGCTAATATTAGTTAATGTATATTAATATATCAAATATATAATTACACATTAAATTATTAAATCAACGCTTGATTTAATAACCCGGCTGTATCGCATACAGCCGACTAATCTCATTTATATGCATATCACATATACATATAACATATCATTGAATCAACACTTGATTCAATAATCCGGTTATGTTACATATAACCTATATCGCGAGATTAGAATACTGTATCACATACACGTATTAATCTCGATCAGGCACATATTGCATATGTGCCATACTTCGTTTCGCATGAGCTAGGAAACGTTTGTGTAGGACTCTAATGACTCGTCAATACGCCGGCAGTAAGTTATGATCATATCAGTCACCCACAAGCCGTCAGCGGTACTAACTGGACGTAACGACTACCCAGGTATTGAGCGATTAGAAGATCAACAAGCAAGCTTGTCCATACTCCTATGAATCCAACAGTAACACTACCGTACAGTCCGGTCTCTTCGTCTGATATGTCGCATATCGAGTCTAGGGGTGGTGAACGTCAGACCCCAATAACATGATAAGTCATGCCGATATGAGGCTCATAACGGGTCGAGGAACTACTGATAACACTTACCGGTAAATCTTAGAATCATCCCTGGCCAGGGACTTCCTGTTATAGCCAATCGAGCACAGCGCAACATGAACCCCCAATACTGGGAGAGACGAATCCCCTCCTATCGCTCATTGCCTCCATGTGATTCGGGACTGTACCCAAAAACCACCATTTTGTACGCTCTCTTGAACATGGTAAGGTGGAAATCAAAGCACAATAGGAATCACACAAGACTCTATGACGATCTCGGGTCTAAAGACTAACCTGTATCAGTGTCACCAGAGAACTGCTATCTGACATTGGGTATAATACCATCTAGGAGTTCTCGGCGAGTCATGTTCAGTGTACCCATTCTCCAATGAGCACCTGTGCACATTCTCTGATGTCAAACACCAATAGTTGTGGGATCAACCATCGCCCCATACAGGGTCAAGAATCGTACACACTAGTCTACTCTGGAATATCGATGTCCCGTCTCGATACACCCACGACTAGGAACAATTAAAAGATGAACTTGTGGACTACCATGGCCCCACTAGTATGATCTGCATCATAATCCTGGTAGTCAAGTACACGTCCTAAGGGCTTTACCAACATGTGAAAGCAAGACAGTATCACAATACTAGTCAACATGTTAAGATAAAGAGCAACCAGATAGCATACTATCATGTCGAGCAAGAAAGTCCTCCCTATATATGTCCAAGCATCCATTATAATATACAATCATGTACAATAATGGCCTCTAGGGCATACATATAACTAACAACATCATCGCAGACTCGACGATAGAGCCTGAATACATTGCTGCCAACAATGCCGCAAAAGAAGCGGTCTGGATAAAGAAGTTCATTACTGAACTTGAGGTGGTTCCGTCCATTGTTGATCTAATACCTTTGTATTGTGACAACAATGGGTCTATGGCTTTAGCGAAGGAATTATGGTCCCATCAGAAATCCGGATACATTTTGAGGTGGTATCACCTGATCAGGAAGATCGAGGTGCAGAAAGTAGACAAAAAAAAGAACACGGCGGATCCATTCACCAAGTCCCTCCCTCAAGCACAGTTCGAGAGACTGTTCACCGCCGAAAGACGCGACTGGGACGTTAGGACGTCTGGCCTGAATTTTGGGGGCAGATGCTATTTGGATTTATCCTTCCACCTCTCCGAAGATGCCAAGCTGATTTATGGCACCGTATATCTGAGGTTTGGACAGATACGGTCGTTGTAGCAGACTTCATCAGATTCCCCCTTGTTTGCGAGGGTTTCTTATTGTGGGGACGCACTTCCCTGCAGGCGCAAGCCCCTGCAGTTAATTACGTTATCGCATCGCAATAACCACTTTCTCCTGCTCCGGAAGTTCACTTCATGTCGTGTGTGTTTTTATTTTTGGTTTAGGTTGCCCGTGGATTGTATACGGAGACTAATTTATGTTGTCTCCCGCAGGGCGTGGATTAGTCCATATCCATATATCTTAGATTTGGATTTGTTTTATTTAAGGATCGTTAATCTGGTTTGAGATTAAGATCGACTTAAATGTATATGACCAGTTAGGGCTCGGTTGGTTTTTTTTTTTTTGTTAAGGATACGTTAGTCCAATTTGAGACTAAAATCTACTTAATAAGGTGTTAAGATTATTTTTGTTTCATATCTAACAAGAGAGCATTTGGGCTCTGTTGTATTAGTTTAGGGACATTTCGATTCATTGTCACCATTTTTTAGGCGAATATTAGTTAAAAGACATTTCTGTCCGTTGATCACCATTTTGGAGGTGTGATTTTAGTTTAAAAACGTCTCGGTCCGTTGATCACCATTTGGGAGGTGAGATTTTAGTTTAAGGACATCTCGGTCCATTGGTCACCATTTTGGAGGTGAGATTTTAGTTTAAGGACGTCTCGGTCCATTGTCCATCTTGCGCGCACATGTATTTGTTATGTGACGGGATGAACAACGATGATATGGGATGCACCCAGTTTAGGATGCGGTCTGATTTGAGGTGTTCACATCAGTTCGGAAGTGCACCAAAAAGCTGTCGGGTGTCGGGACCCGCCACCTCTCTGAAGACGTTGAGAAATTACAATGACGTGGATCAGAGGTATGAATAGATGTACCCTTGAACCAATTTCCGTATTTGAGGGAAAAAGGAGTTAGTGGTAAACCCGGAAATCATTAGTCATATTTTGGGACTAAGATTTCCTCGGAAGGATGTGGGATGAGTATCATTTTAGATATCATCAATTGGAAGATCAATAGTCGTATTTGGGACTAAGATCAGTTTGGGAAATCATGAGCACATGGGCTCGGTTGATCCGAATCAGGGAGGTTCTATCCTCAGGGGACCTAGCCAATTTGGGCTTGGTCCACTCAGGTTTTTTTTATTGAAAAGTGCCAAGCACTTGTTTGGGCTCTGTTTAATCAGTCCCCTTTTTGTACAAAAAGGGCTGAGCACTTATATAAGTTTTGACGCTCACATATAATCATGTGGGGCTTTCAGTCATGGGGATTGCCCAATAAGTGTTAAACACTTTACCCCATTTTTGTCTTTGTATGGAGTGCTAGGCACTCTTTATGACGCCCACGTGCGAAACACGTAAGGTGCTAAACGCTGCCTAGTGAGTGCAAAGCAATCTTCCATTCTGTGGCACCCACGTAAGGGACACGTGAAGCGCCGGGCGCCGCTCATTGAGTGCTAAGCACTCTTTTCTTCTGTGGCGCCCACGTGAGGGGCACATGGGGCGCTGTACACCGCTCATTGAGTGCTAAGCACACTTTTCTTCTGTAGCGCCCATGTGAGGGACACGTGGGGCGTTGTTCACACCATAATATTGCATTATTATATTCCCCATTCTTATTCTTTTTATAAATAAACAGGTGCTTTTGACGCATGTCTGCTACATATTACAGGTTACAGGTTCTCGGACAGAAAACAGTGAAAACAATGTAAAAACGATGAAAAAGTGGACTTTGACCAACAAACAGAAGACTCTTGATCAAGCCTACATCGAAAGATAGTTCACAATGTACAAGGCAACGCAAGGTCCAAAAATACAAAGCAAACGGTTAAAAATCCATTGCAAATTGTTCACTGAAGATCTGGAACCAATGTAGAAGCCCAATTGATAAAAGAACCAAAGAATAACAAAGCACAGAAAGCACAGAAAAACTGAGGAAATGAATCCTCCAATAGGCCGCGGAACCGCGGCCTAACCCCCACCCATGCCGCGGTTCCGCGGCCGTATAGGGCATTCAGGAGATAAAAATTTTACCATGTTTTGTTGCGTCTTTGACTGGTCAACCTAGGCTATTTTTGTAATTACAGACGTGCGAATCAAATGTAAATCTAGGGTTTCTATCTCCTATAAATAGAACCCAAATCATTGTATTTTCTTATGCCTCCTTTTAATAATAAATTTCAGAATTCTTTATGGAGAGCATCGGTGCCTCTTTTCAATTCATGAATTCAGATCTGACAACCTGCGTTGATGTTTGGAGAGAGCCATCTGTAAGTAGAATTATTTAATTGCACTAGTTTAGATTTAAATTCTTTGCCCTAGGTAGATTTAATTCATTGCCGTAGATAATTGTTTAGAGTTAGCTTTGGGGAAGGCTTTTGAGAGATGAGATCTCTCATCCCTTTCTTACCCATTATATATTTACAATAGGACTCCATGCATACACGCACACACCGCGCCCTACGGCACCCTATCCCTCGAGTTAGCGGTGATACCGTAGTATAAAGGCCCGGTTGCGCGTGTTTTCCATGGAGGTTAGGGTAAGGATCTCTAAAGGAAGAACAAGAACCTAGAGGAAGGAACACCTTTCCGAATGGATCTAATCCCATTTATTGATAATTACCATAACTCCTCTTAGATCCTAAATTGGGTATAGAAAGCGTTGAGATTTACTTGCATTTCCAAACCATCCCTAAACCTAACCCTAGCAAGGCTAGATCTAGATAATTTTAGTATAGATAGATTTAGTTTTTAGATTTAATAATCAATCCGAACACCCTTCGGAATTAACTCGTTAGCGCGACTAGGAGATTCACAACATCCCTGTGGACTGACCCGTACTCACCGGCTAGCTACCAAGCGACGCCGTTCTTGATTGCGGTTATAGATAGTTTTTGAGATCAATCAAATGGCGCCGTTACCGGGGATGGCGTGTTATTTCCTTTTTGCAATTTCGGGTTAGTCAAAATTAAAAAATCATAAAAATATGAAAAATCACAAAAAAAATATATAAAAATATATCATTTGTTGTTTTTGGAAAGGGTATTTTGTTTGAATTTTGCAGGATCTATATACAAAGTCGGATATGGAAATCTACAGAAAGAGCAACAGAAAACAAAATATAACAACAGAAAGGGAATTCAAAATCAGAGCAGCAGAAAATTTTCAGAAACACGACTCCTCCATCGCGTCGCGATTCCACCACCTAACCCCAACTTAAACCGCGGAAACGCGGTCCTCTTGCTGAATCAGAACGTCGAAATTTTTCTGGGGACCCGCGCCCGCTCCTTCACCGCAGAACCGCGGCGGGAGACCCTTTTTGGCCGCGGTTCAGCTGCTTTTGGGTGACGTCATCAGGTGAAAATTCCTCTGTAAGCTTCTCTGTTCTTTCTCTGAAGATCTAGATATATCTTTTCTGAAATATTCCTGCAGAATTTTGTGCGCTTTAAAAATATTCTCCATTCCAAGTAACAATCTTGTGCAGGATTTTTACGCCTCGCTTAAAATAGAAATTGATTGCAAGTAATCTTTTCTGTTGCATATCTTTTTCTTGAAAATCTTTTTGCAACAAAATTTTTCCAAATAAAGATTAAAATAAGGAAAATTTTTATTAGAAAACTTGCCAACTTTTACCGCAAATAAATCTTTGCACCACAAACCTTCTTTCTTTTCCCCTTTCTTCTAACATGGGTACCCCACATAATAAATCACTTGCCGAACTTGGTATCCCGAACCTAACTTTGCGTCGTACGTCAATTGTTTCGGTCAATTTAAAGACGATCCTTCCATGCCTAAAATATCTTTGAAAGATCAAATAGAATCGTCTAGGAGAAACAGTTTGACCTTGCAACCCACTCTGTGTCAACCAAGTCAACTTTTACCACCTTCGTATGTTGATACCACTTTTTCGAGTCCTGTTGTAACTCCTAAGCCGATGTCCATTGCTGAGCATATTGCTCAATCTCGTAGCCGATCTTTCACCCCTCTCCCCTCATCTAGTTCTAGGAATCAACAAGTCCATCCACCTTTTTATCCACATGTTGATCCTAATCATGTCCAACCATCCAATTCCTACCAGTCTTACCCGACTTTCCCACCTTCACTAAACATTGCTTCTACACAGCCTTTTGGGAGTTTCACATATCCAAACAATTTCGAATCTTTTACCGAAACCCCCTCACCACCCAAGTCTAGTTTGGAAGAGTCGTTGGAGGCTTATATTGCAGCAACAAACAAAATGGTGAGGAATGTGGAAGCGTCCATGGCCGCCCTTTTGCAACCTAGTGAACCGGTAGCGAGTTTCCCGCTAGCTTCAAATTTTTCAATGTATGAAGAGGCGGTTGGACAGAGAGAGAATGTGAGAGGATTTCCAAATCAAACCTACCCATACCCAATTGAATCCAACAACTCCAATTTTCAAACATGTGTCCAAAATGATGAGTTGTGCGACTTTGTAGTGCTTGATTTGCCAAATTGTGAGGAACCCCTTTCGAGTGAAACCGCACCTAATCCGTTTGACCTTTACACCTCCAACCTAAAACCTGAATTGATAAATATCCATGCTTTTGAGGAGGTGTCAGAAAATATTGATTTTCACTTGATTGAGGATATAGACGCCAGGAATATTTTGGATGATGAACCCGTTGATTTGATTGAAATTTTATGTCCAACTCATCATCCCGAGTCATTAATTGTTTCTCCCGAACTTCATGTGCGTCTTAATTATGATGATAATGGCATGGATGAGTTAAATATTGAGGAGAATTATGAGGATAGTATTGAGGAGAGTATTGAGGATGATATTGAGGTTGAACCATTTTTGTTTGATGTGTCAGATTTTTCAATTCATCCTCTTGAACCTTTACCAAAATCACCCTCCCTCCTTTCCATCGTTCCGACCACGCACAAGATCACGCTTGACGACTGTGAGCTTGAAAACTTTTACTTTGAATCTGACACAGTTCTCACAGCCGATAACACGTACGAGTGTTTCACTTTTTCGGACGATGTTGATGACTCACCGCCCGAGTTTGAGTCCTTTACATTTTCAGATGAGTTAGTTGAACCATCAGACTCGGTTGATTACAGTAATTTCGAACCATTAATGGAATCTTTCAAGTTCGAGACAGTTTACTACGGTGAGAATGATACTATCCCTAATTCACTCCCTTTCGTCATTCCTATTGTTCCGACTGTACAAGAGACCGTTATGCTTTCACCTCCTATACCAAGTTCGGCGTACCCATGCTTTCTTGCGAATCTTGAGAGATTTGACCCCATTTCTCGACGGGTTGATAGGTTAGCACAATCGCTTTTAACACATCGGTCATCACAAATTGTGCTAATTTATTCACTCAATTTACACCCTCAAGATCGTGCTACCCTTCTTTCTCTTTTCCGCCCTTCTTCTCCTCCACCGAGACCATATTCTACCTTTCTTCCCACACGGTCTCGTGTGCTTATCATTTCCTTTCTTTCCACTCCATTCTTTCACCAACCTTACCATTACCACGATAAGATTTTTGAATGGTTGGTGCTAACCTTTGGCTTGTGTAAGGCCAAGCTTAAGTTTGGGGGGAACCTTGTTGTATATATGTACATATATTTTTTGTTTTCTTTTTCTATAAAAAATATAAAAAAAATTCAAAAAAAAAATTTATAAATAAATAAACAGGGGAGTGCCGACATTTTGACCCTCTTGGTGTAGCTTGACAGTGAGGACACTGTCAAGTTTAAGTTTGGGGGTATGCTCGGTACGTCTTTTTCCTTCGCATTCATTTGTATATTTTTGCATTTGCATATTTATTTTAAAACCCATAAAAATTGAAAATTTTCAAAAATTATAAAAATTAATGTATTCAATTTTGGCTTATTTGACTAGAGTTTGACAGATAGATTAACTAGCTAGGAACAACTAGATCTTAGACTTAGTAAATTAAAAACCCTAAAAATAACCTTCCTTAAAGTTTAACGGTAGAAAGTATGTCTTTGTAGTTTATTTAGAAATAGGCAAATTTTGAGTCCACTTCTTGGGCTAAGTTAAAACAAGGGAAAAGTATTGATATCTTTATTAAAGTATAAGTTTGAAAAATTATTTCTAGCTTAAGTCTAGATTCTGAAAATGTATACCCTACAAATCGCACAATCACGCACCTTGAAACTTGGAATAGTAGAAGAGATCTTGAAATGCTCTTGTCTAAAGTCCTTGGTACAATGAAAATAAAAGAAAAAAAAATGAATAAAGAATAAAAAAAATGAACACTGGTTTTTGTGATTACTTAAGGTTGCAAAAATAGAAAAATATTTAGCGAGGGTGCTTCATCACCTAGTGCCTTAGACCAACTGGTTTGGGAGTCACTGCTAAAGCCTTAGGTGTTGCAAGACTAGGAAGTATGCTTTAAAAAGTGCAAACGTATTTTGTAATCGGTCGTTGGTACCTCAAGAAGTATTAACGGTCGCATGAAGGATGTGTAAGCAAAAATTCAATTAAAAATTCACCAATTAAAAAGTGCTTTGGACAACGGACGAAAGTATGATTGCTTGATTTGAATTTCTAAGTGTAGGGGTGATTTATACACACACGTGGGGATATGTGATTGGGATTTAGATAAGAGAAAGGAGTGAAGAATAGAACTTGTATCTTTAGTAGAGTTGATAAAAATTCCTAAGTGGAGATGGAACCCTAGAAGGAAAACTTAAGAAATGCCGAAAGCTAAGTAGGTCTGCAAAACATACATAATCTTAAGTTAAATGATGAGGAAGTGTGAAGAATATGGATGGATAATTTACGGGTCGACGATAACAGAATTCCTTGTTAGAAAACCTAATTGGAGAATAAAAGTCGAAAAGCCAAATTGATAGGATTTTATGGGTAGTATCCGCTGAAAACCCTCAGGAGATAACACTCCTCCTACTAGGGACACCTAGAGGTTTAACGGCTTGTTGCACGAGCTCAGTGCAATCGCGTTTCCCTGCGAAAGTGCGGTTAGGTTTTTTGTCAAGAATAAAAAAATAAGTTTGCTCGAGGACGAGCAAAAGATAAGTTTGGAGGTATTTGTTCACACCATAATATTGCATTATTATATTCCCCATTCTTATTCTTTTTATCAATAAACAGGTGCTTTTGACGCGTGTCTGCTACATATTACAGGTTACAGGTTCTCGGACAGAAAACAGTGAAAACAATGTAAAGACGATGAAAAAATGGACTTTGACCAGCACACAGAAGACTCTTGATCAAGCCTACATCAAAGCACAGTTCACAATTTACAAGGCAACGCAAGGTCCAAGAATACAAAGCGAATGGTTAAAAATCCATTGCAAATTGTTCACTGAAGATCTGGAACCAATGTAGAAGCCCAATTGATAAAAGAACCAAAGAATAACAAAGCCCAGAAAGCCCAAAAGAAGTACAGAAAAACTGAGGAAATGAATCCTCCAATGGACCGCGGAACCGCGGCCCAACCCCCACCCATGCCGCGGTTCCGCGGCCGTATAGGGCATTCAGGAGATAAAAATTTTACCATGTTTTGTTGCATCTTTGACTGGTCAACCTAGGGCTATTTTTGTAATTGCAGACGTGCGAATCAAATGTAAATCTAGGGTTTCTATCTCCTATAAATAGAACCCAAATCATTGTATTTTCTTATGCCTCCTTTTAATAATAAATTTCAGAATTCTTTATGGAGAGCATCGGTGTCTCTTTTCAATTCATGAATTCAGATCTGACAACCTGCGTTGATGTTTGGAGAGAGCCATCTGTAAGTAGATTTATTTAATTGCTCTATTTTAGATTTAAATTCTTTGCCCTAGGTAGATTTAATTCATTGCCGTAGATAATTGTTTAGAGTTAGCTTTGGGGAAAGCTTTTGAGAGATGAGATCTCTCATCACTTTCTTACCCATTATATATTTACAATAGGACTCCATGCATACACGCACACACCGCGCCCTACGGCACCCTATCCCTCGAGGTAGCGGTGATACCGTAGTATAAAAGCCCGGTTGCGTGTGTTTTCCATGGAGGTTAGGGTAAGAATCTCTAAAGGAAGGACAAGAACCTAAAGTAAGGAACACCTTTCCGAATGGATCTAATCCCCTTTATTGATAATTACCATAACTCCTCTTAGATCCTAAATTGGGTATAGAAAGCGTTGAGATTTACTTGCATTTCCAAACCATCCCTAAACCTAACCCTAGCAAGGCTAGATCTAGATAATTTTAGTATAGATAGATTTAGTTTTTAGATTTAATAATCAATCCAAACACCCTTCGGAATTAACTTGTTACCGCGACTAGGAGATTCACAGCATCCCTGTGGACCGACCCGTACTCACCGGCTAGCTATCAAGCGACGCCGTTCTTGATTGCGGTTATAGATAGTTTTTGAGATCAATCAGGCGCTGGGCGCTGGGTTCTTTTCTTCTTGAATGATCAACAGGATCTTTATTTTGTAGATGAATTTTTGGTTCTCGAGAATGAGTTCTTCCCAATGAGAATTAAATTCTCATCATATGGGAGACTTGTCTTATGGATCTCAAATCCGGAGAAAGAACTCGGTTCTTTGAGAAGGGCTAAACCTCCCAGTGTGTGTGTGTGTGTGTGTGTGTGTACACCCCTAAAATTTCCAAGAAGAGAGTTTTTCTTTCTCGAGAATTTAATTCTCTGTTCTTTTGAAGCATTCTCTTCTCTTTTTTTTAAAGCTTATGGGGGGGTTCTTCCTCTTTAGACTTAAAGTCTTTGGTTCTTTATATAGTAAAGGCAGTTTGTTAATTAGCTTTGAGGAAATCTCTCATTAAGAGATTCCAATTGATCTGGGGAATTTTACCCACCGCCGGATCTTTGATCCAAGGACTTCTATTTTACAAAAAATATTATCTTGTTTTTAACAAGATCGGGGAGATATTTTCCTATACAGAATTTATTCTATAGAACGGTGATTTTTTTTAATCACCGTTGGATTTTTAATCCAACGGTCATCTGTTTTACAGAAGACATAGAATTTTATTCTATGATCCAACCGAAGGTATCTTTCTTGTTTTAAAAAGATTTGAGAAATATTTCCTCCCAGCAGAATTTTAATTCTGAGTCTTGATGATTTATCATCTCCGTTGGATTTTTGATTCAACGGCTCTGTTTAACAGATAGTAGAATTTAATTCTATCTGGACGACGGCTCACGTGTTGTGCACGTGGGCACTAATTAGGGTTTTAATTTCTTTATTTGCTTTGCACGTTGGCGCCCGCGTGAGGAGCACGTGCGGCACCATGTAAGAGTCTTTTTTTTAACTCTGGCGCTGGCGCCTTCGTGGATGGCACGTGAGGCACTGCCTCTTTAAAAAAATTTGAACAGAGCTTTGCTCTTTCATTAGGGGAAACAGAGACTATTTGAGATGTTGGGTATGTGATACGCCAACAACTGGCCCTAATGCAGATGTTGGGTACTCGATACGCCAATATATGGCTTTAGTGCAAGTGGAAGATTGTTGGATATGTATGCCCTAGATGCCATTATTGTGTATGTAGTGGATGCTTGGACATATGTATGTACATGACAATCTTGCTCGATATGATAGTATTCTATTTGGTTAGTCTTTATCTTAACATGTGTATATGTTTTACTTGTTATTACATATCGTTAATACACGTTGATAAAACGCGTAGGATCATTGCTTGACTATCAGCATTATGATGGTGATCATACATGTGGGGGCTGGGTAGTCCATAAGCACATCCTTAAACGTCCATAGTCGTGAAAATATCAAGACAGAGTATCGATACTCAGGAGTAGACTGATGTATACATTTATAGACCCCAAAGAGGGGCGATGGTTGGTCCCACAGCCATTGGTCTTTGGCACCTATGATCATATATAGGTGCTCACTGGAGGTGGGTACACTGGACGGACTCATCGAGAACTGGCTAGATGGTATTATACCTATCGTCAGATAACAGATCTCTGGTGACATGAGTACAGATAGTCTGTCGATCTGAGGTTGTCATTTGTCTTGTGTGAGTTCCCACTGCGCTTTGATTACTACCCTACCATGGCTTTACTGAGTCGTGCAAACTGGTTTTAGTTAGGTACAGTCTCGAGCCATATGAAGGTAGTGAGCGATTGTTGGGGATTCGTCTCTCCCGGTATAGGGAGTCGATACCGCGCTGTATTTGGTTGGCCAACACCATAATTCCCTGTCCAAGTGTAACACTCGAGCCCAATGCTAATAATTTCTGTTACTATTTGAGCATAATGTGGTATTCATTTCATTTAGCTTGCTTGTTTGTTGCTTACTGTAAATTTTACCCGGTAAATTCATTTCTGCATATAACAAATTTTAGCATCTAAAATAAAATTAAAAATATTCATCTTGGCCTACTTGACACCCCTAACTCCGTTGTAGCGTCCGTGCATCGTGTTCTCTTCCCGTTCAGTGAAACGGGCAAGTTTGGATGGCTACGCGCGCGCGTACATGTGTCCGTTTTGGGGGTACGCTTTTTATTCATAAGACACTTAATTTTAAAATTTGGAACCCGCTTAAAATCTTATTATTTAAATTTCAAATTTTTGGACCCAACCCGGGCGCGATTTGGAAATGTTTTATTTAGCACCAAAACCCCAAAATTTAATATTTTATAACGTAGAATATTTTCCTAACTTATAATATATTTTACTGTTCAATCTTAATCCTTAAATCTTTTATATTTTTCGTAACCAACTTTTTCTCCATTCAGCCAATCATTTCGCCCAATTTTTCCCGTGGGCCCCTCTCCATTTCCCATTCTCTCTCTCTCTCCTACCTCTGCCTCTCTCTCTATCTCTGATATCTTTCTCTTCTCTCTCTCTATTTCCCTCATATCTCTCTCTCCCTCAAATCTCTCTCTCTCTCCTTATAATTTTAAAACTTCTTCCCTCCTTAATATTTTTCACGAGAACGCAGCAGAACCCATCTCCTTCCTGGAGCCCTAGCCGCCGCCGTCTCCTTCCACGCCGTCGCAGCCCGACGCCGACGTCGCGACCACCTCCGTCCTCGCCTCATCTTCCTCGTCTCAACCACCGGCCCACCTCCTCCTCTATTTTCTTTCTCACGTGGACCCGAACCCCATCGCAGCGAGCCCTAGCCGCCTCTATCCTCACCGCCGCAGCCCCCAACGCCGGCGACGCCATCACCATCACCCTCTTCTCCTTATCCTCACCTCGCCGAACCCCTCTCCCTCCTTCTTCGAGCCACCTGCACACCAGCCGCAGCCACCCGCAGCCCCCTGCACACCGTCGCCAACGCCTCCGGTCGACGCCGACGATCACCCGACCACCCCAGAACACCCTGTAAGTGCTTCTCCATCTCATCCTTCCTCTCTTCTTTTTCCGCAAACTGAAAAACCCTGCTGGATGAATTCTGCAGATCGCCGGAGACGTCGTTCTCGCCGCCGTCGATCTCGCCGTCGTTGCTAGTGCCCTCTGAGACCCAGTAAGTATCCCCCATCTTCTTCTTTTTCCCCTTTCTCTGTTCCTTTCTTTCTTTCTCTAGATCTACACCCTTTAGAAACCATATTCACTGTTTTTGTATCTCGCCGGAATCCGGCGATGCCGACGACGTGATCCGACGTTCCAGCGAGGTACCCCGATCCGCGTGGTTCCATTGTTCATTGTTTGGGTTCAATCCGTGAACCGTGCGCCCGTCGCGAATTTTCCCGCCGACGTTTACGTTCCGTTTTTTCCGGTTCACGACCCGTCGAGGCAAGTACCCCTTGCTACATGCTATACAATATTTACATATATATATTGACACCCTAAACCTATAAAATTTAACTTGGTACAATCGTTTTCCATTTTCGGGTACAATATTGCATTATATCATTTTACTGTTAAACATGGAACTTACAGTTTGCAAATTGAACCTAATAATCATATTTACCTGTTCAATCACATTTTACTGTTAAAATAGCTTGTGGCATTTATCCCTGTAGTTCTATCACATTCGAACACTCGTATGCATTTAACCTGAAATAGCTGTACTGAACCGTTACATAAGTTATTGCACCTCTAAGGGTTCTTAAACCTGTTAACATGACTAAACGGCTATATTTGTCTTACTGCACTCTTGTAATCATCTCTGTAACAAATTGATATCTGTATTGCAAATTGAATGAAACTGCTTATTACTTAATTCATTGCTTATCTCATGTTGTTAATACCCATGTTTGATTATATATCTGATTGTGAGCACACTCACGATATTGTTTACATCTTGACCTGACATTGCTACACATATATATATATTGATATACCTGACATGGTACCGTATACTGTTGACTTGACCTGATGTACCCGACCCATTACCTGATCTTGTGTCTAATGCCAACAAACCTGACATGTAGTCCTCATGGACCGTTCATGTTGTCTATCCAGACAAACCTGCTTTTACCTGATCCTGTGTTGGTATTAGTTCTTGATTACTGAATACCTGACTCGACATACATAACTTGGGGGTATGGGGAAATCAAAGGTGAAACCTGACTTGTAACTCAACAGTTCGATACCTGTTCTGATCAGTCTTACGGGCTAGGCCACCCCGTAGTGATGATGCTGACATCACTCGCCCATCCTGCTACATGTTACTGCCTAGCGGCACGTCTCGGATTCAGCCTCGAGGGTCTTGACCGTGGTCCCGGGCATGCACGGGATACTATTGAGTTACATCGATGATTCATCAATTTGGTTTCAAAGACTCTAGAATAGAAAACCTGATAGAACAGTTAGTTACCCACTGCACACAACCATGCACTGATTGATTCACATTATTGCTACTCTCGTTTTATTCATGTTTATATCACATTGCCTGCTACACTGTTCATATTATATTACTTGATGACATGACGCGCTGACGTCTGGGTTTTGCATGGCCCAGATTCTGTACCGCTATCGCAGTCCGATCAGGAGTACTTCAGCCAGCAGGCCGAGCTGTGAGTTCAGTAGTAGTTAGTTTTTTTTTCCTGCATTTATTTCCTGATGTGAGCCCGCATTATGGGACATACCTTTCAGTTATTTGTATTGGATCATTTGCTTCCGCATTTATTTATTATTGACTCTTGTTATTCTGGATTTTGGACATGTTTTAGATAGTTTTATTTTGTTCTTGATATCTCTACAGCCGTAATGTGACTGTGGATGGATACTTCCTACCCACAAGTAGCATGGTTGGCTATGTCACTGCCCAATCTAGCGTACTTTGGGAAGCGGGGCGTGATATGGTTCTTTTGGTATCAGAGAGATAGGTTAGTCGGGTTGATTCTTTTGTAGTTGGGTATTGTACCCAATACACAAATCGGAATACCCGTGTTTAGGAAACATGTCCTGCCACCTTGCCGTTTGACCATTCTTGAATCACATTCTTCCTGATTATATCTTTTACGATGTGCAAACTTCCTTTGCATACCGACTCGAAAACCTGATTCCTTGTTATCTCTAGGACTTAGGCGACTTGGGTGGAGTTAAGTAATTGTGGCTATGATACCGCGGCATAGTTACAATACGGTACTCTATTTAAGTATCTTGGAGTTCTAGCCTTGATCTATATATTGAATCTATCATCATGCTAATGTTGGATGTTTTGATTTCAGAAATATGGCAGATAAGAATTTGAAGACGTACCAGAGGCGTGTGGACGAAGCCGCCATGCTTGGAGTGATAAGGGGAATGCTAGAGAATCAAAAGAGGCAGACCGAGCTGATCCAGCAGCAAGCAGAATCGTTTCAGGAAGGTTTGCAGATCGTTCAGCAGTCTGTGAATGATGTTGGAGCTAAACCAGTTGACCGAGTAGGAACCGTAGCAGATTTCAGGCGTTTGGGTCCGTCTACATTTACTGGTTTGGAGGAACCGTTGCCAGCGGAGAAGTGGCTAGTTGACACAGAGAACTTGCTTATTGCGGCACAGATTCCAGATGACAAAAGAGTTGATGTGGTACGCATTCAGTTAGTGGACTACGCCCGAGAATGGTGGCTTGTGGAAGAGACCCGTTTGACCAAGCCGATCAAGTGGGCGGATTTTTCTAAGAGTTTCCTGGAGAAGTTCTTCCCGCGGACTACACGGGAGGAAATGGAAGAGAAGTTTATTGGGCTAAGGCAGAATGGGGCACCCGTGGATGTGCATGCAGCAGAATGGACGAGACTCAGCAGGTTCGCTGGACCTTTAGTTGCCAACGATGCAGACAGGGCACGAAGGTTCATGCGCAGCTTGGATGTGGACATCCAGAGGCAGATTGTCTCCCTGGGTTTGACCACTTTCTCACAGGTTCTTACGACGGCTCGGGAACAACAGAGTTTATCTGGGATGAAAGGGAGCTTGCAGAAGACAGCAGTTGCTGCAAGGAAGCCCGCATTTGTACCTAACCGAACTCATGGTCGCAAGGGTATTCCAGTGGACCGTCGTGGTGTAGCACCCATGAAGAATCCTGTGATCGTTGATCGAAGAAAGAGCGTGATTTGTGACTACTGCCGTTTACCTGGCCACGTGCAGAAGGATTGTCGAAGAAGGCTGGGACTTTGTTTGGTTTGTGGAGCGGCTGATCACGCAGTTGGTGCCTGTCCGTCGAAGCTTCGTACGAGGGATCATATTCAGAAGCCTCCGCAGAAACCGTTCCAAGGACAGAAACAGCTGACTCAAGGACCTAATCAGGCTCGAGCTTTTACCTTGACAGCTGAGGAAGCTAAGGCGTCAGGAGAATTCGTTTCAGGTATTCTACTCGTTCATGGTTTTCCCGCATTGGCATTATTTGATTCTGGTGCATCCCATTGTTTTATGTCATCCAAGTTTATAACTACACACTCGATTGCCTGCACGACCCTGTCTAGTTTCTGGTACATACACACTGGGAATGGGAAAATCATATCTAGTAGGGAATGTAAAGATTGTACAGTTGTTGTGTGCGGACGGGAGCTTTTTGCAGATTTCTTGGTGATTGATACGGGCAGCTATGAAGTCGTCTTGGGAATGGATTTTCTTGGCACTTTCCACGCTCACATTGATTGTAGGGCAAAGACAGTAATTTTCCAGATTCCCGGACATCCCGAGTTTACTTTCACTGGAGGAAGCAGTTCTGTCGGGCCAGTCGAGTTTAGGGCTTGGCCGACACACAATATTCTTGCAGCAATGGAAGTTGATAGTGGTGAAGAGCCAGCGGTTGTTCGAGATTTTATAGACGTATTTGAAGATATATCGGGTTTACCGCCGAAGCGAGATGTGGAATTCGCGATTGATCTTATTCCTGGTGCAGCTCCAGTATCCAAAGCGTATTATCCAATGGCACCAGTAGAGTTGGAAGAAGTTAAGAAACAGGTTGCTGAATTGCTTGAGAAGGGTTGGATTCGAAGTAGCAACTCGTCTTGGGGAGCTCCAGTTCTTCTAGTAAAGAAGAAGGATGGCACGAGAAGGATGTGCATCGACTATCGAGAATTAAACCGGATGACTATTAAGAACAAGTACTCGATCCCTCGCATTGGAGAACTTTTTGAGCAGCTTAGTGGCGCAAGGGTATTCTCGAAGTTGGATTTGCGATCCGGATATCATCAGGTTCGAGTGAAAGCAGAAGATATTTGCAAGACGGCGTTCCGAACTCGGTATGGACATTACGAATACTTAGTGATGCCCTTCGGAGTAACGAATGAGCCGGCAATATTCATGGACTTGATGAACCGAATCTTTTCACCGTTCTTGGACCAGTTTATCGTGGTCTTCATTGACGATATTTTGGTTTACTCGAAGAGTTTTGAGGAGCATGCTGAGCATTTGAAGATCGCACTGCAGACGTTGAGACAGGAGAAATTGTATGCGAAGATGAGTGAGTGCGAGTTCTGGCTAGAGGAAGTAAAGTTTTTGGGGCATGTTGTGTCTGGCGATGGCATTGTCGTCGATCCAGAAAAGATTGCAGCGGTTCGAGATTGGCCTATTCCAAAGAATGTTGCTGAGATAAGAAGTTTCCTTGGATTAGCCGGATACTACAGGAGATTTGTGGAGAACTTTGCTCGTCTGGCAGAGCCGTTAACCAAGCTTACGCGCAAGGAGGTACCTTTTGTATGGACGGATAAGTGTGCGTTAGCTTTTGAGACGTTGAAGCAGAAGTTGATAACCGCCCATATTCTGACCGTGTCAGACAATTCTGGAGGATTGGTGATTCACAGCGACGCATCTGGGAAAGGATTGGGATGTGTTCTGATGTAGCACGGTAAGGTTGTAGCGTACGCATCGAGACAGTTGAAGACCCATGAGAAGAATTACCCAACTCATGACTTGGAGCTTGCGGCTGTGATTTTCGCTTTGAAGATTTGGAGACACTACCTTTTAGGCGAAAGGGTCGAAGTTTTCACAGATCATAAGAGCTTGAAGTATGTGTTCACACAGAAGGAGCTGAATATGAGGCAACGTAGATGATTGGAGCTGATGGCTGACTACGATCTTGATCTTAAGTACCATCCGAGGAAGGTTAATGTTGTGCCGGATGCGCTTAGTCGGTTACCAACGATTCAGGTGTTAACTACGCAGAAGGAGATCATTGCAGATTTTCGAAGATTTGACTTAGAGGTTGTACTACCACATTCTACGGGACAGTTGATGCAGCTACAAGTACAGTCATCATTGATCGAGAATATTAAAGCAGCACAATCACAGGATCCTAGACTGCAGAAGTTTCGAGAGCAGGTTGAAGCCGGACTACGAACAGATTTATTGATTCATGAAGATGGTTCGTTGAGGTATGGTAGCCGTTTGTGTGTACCAAGAGGGGATGTTCGTGAAGAGCTTATGAGGGAAGCACACAGTTCAGCTTATTCTGTACATCCAGGAGGCACAAAGATGTACCGAGATATTCGACAGCAATTCTGGTGGGAAGGCATGAAACGGGAGATTGCTCGCTTTGTGGCTAAGTGCTTGGTGTGTCAGCAAGTTAAGGCTGAACACCAAAGGGTTGCTGGTTTATTGCAACCACTTCTGATTCCTCAATGGAAGTGGGAACATATAACCATGGATTTCGTGACGGCTTTACCGTGGAGTCCAAAAGGCAACAATGCAGTATGGGTGATTGTTGATCGGTTGACCAAGGTAGCTCACTTTATTCCTTTCCAGGTTGGTCAATCAACAGAGACTTTGGCAGAGCGGTACATGCAGGAGATTATAAGATTGCATGGAGTACCGGTGAGCATTGTGTCTGATCGGGACACTCGGTTCTTATCACACTTCTGGAGGAGTTTACAGGAAAGTTTGGGGACTCGATTGAAGTTTAGCACAGCTTATCATCCTCAAACTGATGGCCATTCGGAGAGAACGATCCAAACTCTTGAAGATATATTGAGAGCATGCATGTTGGACTTCAAGGGTTCATGGGAGGATCATCTACACTTGGTGTAGTTCTCTTACAACAACAGTTTTCAGGCAACTATCCAGATGGCTCCATTTGAAGCATTGTATGGTCGTAAGTGTCGTTCACCTGTTTGTTGGGATGATGTCGGTGAACGAAGATTATTGGGACCAGATTTGGTTGTACAGACCGTTGAGAAGGTTAACACTATCAGAAATCATATGAAGGCAGCTCAAGACCGACAGAAGAGTTGGGCAGACACGTCAAGAAGACCTCTAGAGTTCGCCGTGGGTGATTTGGTGTTCTTGAAGATATCACCGACTAGAGGGGTGATTCGTTTTGGGAGTCGAGGAAAGCTTAGTCCTCGATTCGTTGGACCCTTTGAGATCTTGGAGCGTGTTGGTGAGGTAGCGTACCATTTGGCGTTACCGCAGTCCTTGGCAAGTGTGCACGATGTGTTTCACGTATCTCAACTACGAAGGTATGTACGAGATGAAACGCACGTATTGGATCATTCGGAGCTAACAGTACGAGAAGACTTGACTTTTGAGGAGCGACCGATTGAAATCGTGGATCGAAGGGAAAAGGTTCTTAAGAACAAGGTGATCCCTCTTGTGCTTGTTTCTTGGGGTAATCGCTCGCATAGAGAGTCCACTTGGGAACGAGAAGATGAAATTCGGCAGAAGTTTCCTCACCCTTTCTTGTAGTTATCTATCTTTGTATTCTTGGAATTTCGAGGACGAAATTCTTTTGTAGTTGGGTATAATGTAACACTCGAGCCCAATACTACTAATTTCTGTTACTGTTTGAGTATAATGTGGTACTCATTTCATTTAGCTTGCTTGTTTGTTGCTTACTGTAAATTTTACCCGGTAAATTCATTTCTTCATATAACAAATTTTAGCATCTAAAATAAAATTAAAAATATTCATCTTGGCCTACTTGACACCCCTAACCCCGTTGTAGCGTCCGTGCATCGTGTTCTCGTCCCGTTCAGTGAAACGGGCGAGTTTGGATGGCTACGCGCGCGTACATGTGTCCGTTTTGGGGGTACGCTTTTTAATCATAAGACACTTAATTTTAAAATTTGGAACCCGCTTAAAATCCTATTATTTAAATTTTAAATTTTTGGACCCAACCCGGGCGCGATTTGAAAATGTTTTATTTAGCACCAAAACCCCAAAATTTAATATTTTATAACGTAGAATATTTTCCTAACTTATAATATATTTTACTGTTCAATCTTAATCCTTAAATCTTTATATTTTTCTTAACCAACTTTTTCTCCATTCAGCCAATCATTTCGCCCAATTTTTCCCGTGGGCCCCTCTCCATTTCCCATTCTCTCTCTCTCTCTCCTACCTCTGCGTCTCTCTCTATCTCTCATATCTTTCTCTTCTCTCTCTCTCCTTCAAATCTCTCTCTCTCTCCTTATAATTTTAAAACTTCTTCCCTCCATTATATTTTTCACGAGAACGCAGCAGAACCCATCTCCTTCCTCGAGCCCTAGCCACCGCCGTCTCCTTCCACGCCGTCGCAGCCCGACGCCGACGCCGTAACCACCTCCGTCCTCACCTCATCTTCCTCGTCTCAACCACCGGCCCACCTCCTCCTCTATTTTCTTTCTCACGTGGACCCGAGCCCCATCGCAGCGAGCCCTAGCCGCCTCCATCCTCGCCGCCGCAGCCCCTAACGCCGGCGACGCCATCACCATCACCCTCGCCTCCTTATCCTCACCTCGCCGAGCCCCTCTCCCTCCTTCTTCGAGCCACCTGCACACCAGCCGCAGCCACCCGCAGCCCCCTGCACACCGTCGCCAATGCCTCCGGTCGACGCCGACGATCACCCGACCATCCCAGAACACCCTGTAAGTGCTTCTCCATCTCATCCTTCCTCTCTTCTTTTTCCGCAAACTGAAAAACCCTGCTGGATGAACTCTGCAGATCGCCGGAGACGTCTTTCTCGCCGCCGTCGATCTCGCCGCCGTTGCTAGTGCCCTCTGAGACCCAGTAAGTATCCCCCATCTTCTTCTTTTTCCCCTTTCTCTGTTCCTTCCTTTCTTTCTCTAGATCTACACCCTTTAGAAACCCTATTCACTGTTTTTGTATCTCGCCGGAATCCGGCGATGCCGACGACGTGATCCGACGTTCCAGCGAGGTACCCCGATCCGCGTGGTTCCATTGTTCGTTGTTTGGGTTCAATCCGTGAACCGTGCGCCCATCGCGAGTTTTCCCGCCGACGTTTACGTTCCGTTTTTCCCGGTTCGCGACCCGTCGAGGCAAGTACCCCTTGCTACATGCTATACAATATTTACATATATATTGACACCCTAAACCTGTAAAATTTAACTTGGTACAATCGTTTCCCATTTTCGGGTACAATATTGCATTATATCATTTTACTGTTAAACATGGAACTTACAGTTTGCAAATTGAACCTAATAATCATATTTACCTGTTCAATCACATTTTACTGTTAAAATAGCTTGTGGTATTTATCCCTGTAGTTCTGTTACATTCGAACACTCGTATGCATTTAACCTGAAATAGCTGTACTGAACCGTTACATAAGTTATTGCACCTCTAAGGGTTCTTAAACCTGTTAACATGACTAAACGGCTATATTTGTCTTACTGCACTCTTGTAATCATCTCTGTAACAAATTGATATCTGTATTGCAAATTGAATGAAACTGCTTATTACTTAATTCATTGCTTATCTCATGTTGTTAATGCCCATGTTTGATTATATATCTGATTGTGAGCACACTCACGATATTGTTTATATCTTGACCCGACATTGCTACACATATATATATATTGATATACCTGACATGGTACCGTATACTGTTGACTTGACCTGATGTACCATGACCCGACCCGTTACCTGATCTTGTGTCTAATGCCAACAAACCTGACATGTAGTCCTCATGGACCGTTCCTGTTGTCTATCCAGACAAACCTGCTTTTACCTGATCATGTGTTGGTATTAGTTCTTGATTACTGAATACCTGACTCGACATACATAACTTGGGGGTATGGGGAAATCAAAGGTGAAACCTGACTTGTAACTCAACAGTTCGATACCTGTTCTGATCAGTCTTACGGGCTAGGCCAGCCCCGGAGTGATGATGCTGACATCACTCGCCCATCCTACTACCTGTTACTGCCTAGCGGCACGTCTCGGATTCAGCCCCGAGGGTCTTGACCGTGGTCCCGGACATGCACGGGATACTATTGAGTTACATCGATGATTCATCAATTTGGTTTCAAAGACTCTAGAATAAAAAACTTGATAGAACAGTTAGTTACCCACTGCATACTACCATGCACTGCTTGATTCACATTATTGCTACTCTCGTTTTATTCATGTTTATATCACATTGCCTGCTACACTGTTCATATTATATTACTTGATGACATGACGCGCTGACGTCTGGGTTTTGCATGGCCCAAATTCCGTACCGCTATCGCAGTCCGATCAGGAGTACTTCAGCCAGCAGGCCGAGCTGTGAGTTCAGTAGTAGTTAGTTTTTTTTTCCTGCATTTATTTCCTGATGTGAGCCCGCATTATGGGACATACCTTTCAGTTATTTGTATTGGATCATTTGCTTCCACATTTATTTATTATTGACTCCTGTTATTCTGGATTTTGGACATGTTTTAGATAGTTTTATTTTGTTCTTGATATCTCTACAGCCGTAATGTGAATGTGGATGGATACTTCCTACCCAAAGGTAGCATGGTTGGCTATGTCACGTGTCCAATCTAGCGTACTTTGGGTAGCGGGGCGTGACACCAAGGCGGATTGAGAATTACTGATAGTTAGATCAGCAGATTCTCGGATAGTCTTGGACCACATCGGCATGACTTATCGGGTTATTAGGGGTTTGACGTTTTCCACCCCCTAGACCCAGCATGCGATACTTTCAGACGAGCAGACCTGACTGTATGGAGATTGTCACGGATAGACTCAATGGGAGTTTGGATGAGTTTACTCGTCAACCTTCTTTTCGACAGGTAGCTAGGTAGCTGTTATGTACACCTTGTGCCGCTGACGTGCTTGTGGTTAAACTCACTGCCAGCATACTGTCGAGTCTTTAGAGTCTCACACAGAGGGTTTCTTTAGTTCAGGCGATACGATATAGAGGTCGTATGGTTATACATGCAGGGTTCCGATCATATACGTGTACTAGCTACACGGATTTTTTTCCGGACGGATAATACTAGCGGGTTTAGGATTAAGCCGCATTATTGAATCAAGTATTAATTTAATAATGATATAGTATTATGCTATTGGATTATGTTATCTCTTAGTATTCATATTTTTTGTAGTACGAATGCCGGTATGCATATACGATGAGGGTATTCTTGTATTTACCCTAGAATGCTTCTAAAAGAAGACACTTCATTTTTGTGTTAATCTATTTGTTTAAATAGATAATGAGGTGGAGGGATGATGTATATTAAAGGATGGCATGAAGCATGGCTACTTGTTTTATTTATTCATTTGTGATTACTATTCAAGCATGGCTGGTATATTTTATTTGGAAAAAGAAATGCTTGATAGTTTTGACTTAGCCATCCTTTACTTCATTTTACACTTGCCTTTTTTCCCTCCTTTGATCTCTTCTTTCTCAAATCCTAACCCTCTCATAAGTTGAGAAACCTAGGGTTTATGAGATAAACTAATCTATTAACACATTCTACATCCACTAAACCATCTAGATCAGCAAACTAGGTGCTTTAGTTACCTCAATTTTGAGGTTGGAGTTTGAACTATAGACTCTCGGGTGGATTGTCTTCGACGCAAGGAGGCCGACGACCAAACTCGATCCCGACGGACAAGGAACTTAAGAAGAGGATTAAGAAAACCTGAAGGACCTGAGCACATAGGTATAATCATTTACATAGTAGATTAGAACCTATGTTTTTTTGTTATCTAAGGCTTACGGTTATTCTTGGGTTTTAGTCAGTGTTGCATGCCTTAAAATTGTTTTTTAAAAATTTCGCCTCTCTACAAACCCAGTAGAGTGTGACACCAGCTAACATTCTTGTCACAACCCAGAAACGGCACGTGACCGGCACTTGAATCACGTGAAATCTATAGGACCCCACCGTAACTCAAGTAAGCCGAAGACCAAGAATCTAAACCTTTTAAAGTAAATAGTGGAGGTGAAGTTCTTGGAAAAGGGTTTCTATGAAATTAAGTTTCTTTTTAAAGCGTAAGCACAGTTTGTTTGCAAACACAAGTAGGTTTTAGACTAAGGGTTGAAAACATTTTCGTCATTTAAAATTTTGGCAGCACCTCCTTTATAAATTTTGATAAAACCGATACATATAAAGAAATATAATATCAGCGTCACCAATCGGGAGCTATCTCATCATCCAACTGATGGAAACATAATCATGCAGTAATATACGACGCCCAAGGCGATGATCAACACACAAAAATTAAAAGAAATACTAAAAGTATTATCAACTCGCTATATCCAAACTTGACATATAAAAGAATAACATACAAATCTCGTCTCTAAATTCATAAAAATATACAAGTTTTGGTCGATAGAGTTTTTAACTAGATCACAATGAATATACATATACAAATGGCGGTTATGATCTGCAATGTAACCCACCTACCAAACCAATCACCTGAAGAAAAAGAAGCGTGCCAGCAAATCGCTATTGATCCGAGCGGTCGGTCCTGCAAAAAAACTATGGCACAACGGGGGTGAGTTGCCAACTCGTGAGTAGAAGATATCATTAGTTAGAAATCAAATGCATAACAATCTACCTAGGTCATACTGTATAATAATATCATACTATGTGATAACGAAAGTGAACTTATATATACATAATATCATGTCAGTATCAATATATGGAAATATGTCATCCATAATATATATATATATATATATATATATATATATATATCATCCAATGAGTGTCTATCAATGACACTCGAAATTCTCATAAAAACAACTGAGTGTCCAGTATCGACACTCGAAATCCTCATAAACCCCGTGTCCAGAATTGACACTCAAAATCCTCATATCTCAGATGTCGTCTCTCGGATCGGCCCTCATATCCATCCGAATTATATAACTCCGGTTGGTATCCTCCGGATATTCGCCGAGTTTCCATACTATCACCGGCCGGCCTCATCCTCGTTAGGCTCATCCGCCTTTCTATACGGGCTTCTTTTCCCTCGGTACTCTACTGGGTCCACCATGTATCCGCAATCGGTTCCTCCCGACTCGATTCGGATAATACTTATATCTTAGATCCCAGAAAACTCATGGTGGACACCAAATCATCATATCAAGAGAAAACCGCATTTTAAAACATTCATAAGTTTTATAAAATTATATCCGCGGTTTCTCAAATCTCAAAGAAAACAGAAATCTCATGAAATAAGAGTCATATAATAAAAGAAATTGGCAATGATGGAGACAACATATAAGAGTACAGAACAGTAATATAATGTATGCAGATATGAAATGAGCAGTAAACTAAGGTAGTAGCAGGAATATGGTGTGATGCAAATATCATGGAAAGTTTTAAGAGTGCGTGACAAATTCTATATGTGTATGTGGCATGGCAATTACCGATGATGTGTGTATGAGCATACGAGTATGTGTGCGTGCAACATGTAAGTCATCGATAATGGTGCCAGTGTCCTAGCAATGAAGTTAAGTAAAACTAACGGTATAAGCGTAGCATATATCATAAGTAATCGAAGCGCGAGCGTATACAGAAATAAGAAAACCATAATGTGCACAAGCGTTTAAAATATCTAACTACGTATGATTCATACGGTTATAGTTTAAAATAGCATGAAACGTCGTATTGGAAATAAGGGGCCATGATGTTTTGAAATAAATATCATTTGAAAATTCGTTGCGCACCCTTGATGTTATCATTTAAAAATATATAACGATTCGTTAGTTTTTAAAATAAGTATGGCTCTAAACTTCTCATAAATTTCCGATTTAGAATTTTAGCAAGACTCCTCGAGTCGAAATGAAAATCGGTCGTATTCGGCAGTCTATCTTCATCACATCATGTACAAAAAATCCCTCGTAAGATATCATCCAATCAATACAATATGGATCAATAGTCACATATGCCAACTCATATCATATCGTATAAAGTACGGACATCTAGTCACGTACAGCACAAAACCATAAGTCATATATATACCTACATACCTATACACACAGCCTAATGGCTAAGAAATACAGACTAGATATATAACTTTCTACTAAGTATACTAATATACGCATATGGTTAGACTAGGTATATGATTCTATAGTATATAGTATCCTAATTATTACGGTTGCGGGGGTGCTATACGCCATGCACCAACTTCCCCCGTAGATATACATCTACTCACTGATACGCGCCTCGCCTTAATCGAAACCGGCGAATACCTTGCCCTTCTTCGTCGTCTCGGAAGTCCCCGCGATTGTACCTACAATCGAAACCATATTGAATCGCATAAAAATCCATATCGAAATCGAAATCACGGGCTAAGTGTACATAGGTTAGAACCTATGATCAACGTATGCCAAAACAACAAAATACCCCCGGCGTCGACGTACGTATGTCGAACGACCAAGTCAAGACATAAAAATCCGAAAACCAAGTTTAGAAACCGTAAGATATCGTTAAAAGGATACGTAAAACACCTCCAGATTTTGACTCAGAGAATCTGGGACAATTTAGCATATAAAATAAACTTGTATATCATGTAAAACATCTACTGGACAAACCCCGACACATATACCTATATGGTGGCTGCAAATTTAATCATCTGGACCTCAATTTACGGCCAGGACTTGGTTGTTTGGGCTCGTGCACTTGGTGGGGTCTCCTGGTGGTCTAAAGAGGTCTAATTTATATGCAAAATATTTTTCAGAGATCCTAAACTACTCCATATTTGATTTGAACATCAAAACCTCATAGTAAATCAACATTTGAAATTCTTAACTCGTGTTTTTAAAACTTAACACTTTGAAATCCACAATACTTGCATCTAATTACCATCAACTGCTCAAAACAAACAGTAATTACAAGATAAACTTTTCTACCCCACCACTACAAGGCATACTCACAATAAAGCTCACTTTTGAAAACTCAAGACTAGAAAACATGAACCTTTAGCTCTAAATAAGATTTGCCATGGCAAATATTATAAAAACTTGTTTAAAAGTGGGATTTTTACCTCTTGATGGGGACTAAGGAAAGTTCCAAACTTGCAAATGGTCTCAAGTTGAAGACTTGACCATTTTACCATGTGTGGGATGAGAATTTGAATATTTTAAGTGAACGCTTCATGGTGATTGGAAAGGGTTTGTGTTAGTGTTTGTGGTTTTTGGAGTTGGAGGTGCAGGAGGTGGACAGGGAGAAGAAGAAGAGGAAGAGGTGGAGGGGGAAAAGAAGATATGTTGATGAATGGTTGTGCCAACCATATCCCCTCTTCACTCTCTCTCTCTCTCTCTCTCTCTCCCATTCCTATTTTAATAATATCACACCTCCATGTCTCCTTCTCTCTCATTTTTCAAAAATAAAACAAAATAAGAACAACCATTAAACTTAAAGAAAAAGTTAACATGTCATTAGCATGTTATGTCAACTTAAACATAGTTAAACAAGAATAAAACATAGTTTAGGGTGGTAACTAGTATGAATCGATACTTTAAAAAAATTTAATAAAATCCATTTAAATAATTGTCCTCGTAATTAATAATACACTTTTATTTCCAATTAAACCCAAAATTAAATCTATATGTAATTATATGAATTTATGAAGACGCAAAAATCCGTACTCCTATAATATCAGTAAAACTCATTATTTTATTATTTAAATCCCAAAATAATATTTACTATTTTTCTGAAATGTTACAATATTCCCCTTTAAATAAATTCGGTCCTCCAATTTAAATTCAAACCCCTAAGTCTTAAAACATTTTAGTAAACCAAATTAACGGGGCTCCGAAATCCCACATTAGCTATAGATACTATAGCGCTACGTGTAGTCATGAAAACAAAAACGTAAAACTCAAATAACCAAAACTCTAACAAGTGCTATGAGAATCATGCAGAATAAGATGCAAAGTGTAAAATGTGAAATCAACTATTTCAAACCAACCACACGACCACGCACAATATAATCAAGGTCGTAATATGTATATAGTATGCATCTATGTAAAAGCATCTAAGTAGTTGAAAAATATATGTATGAAAAATCCTTTCAAAATAACCGTATGATACGTATATCATAGCACAAATAGTAGACGTTCATTTATGAAGAAATAAATATATATATATATATATATATATATATATACGTTTCGGTTAAGATATACGTCCCGCCTTTTAAAAATAATTTAGAAGGGTTTTGTTTTTGTAAAATCTTGTGTCACTCATAGACACGTAGAAAAATAATGACATTGACTCCTTTGAAAACCTTTTCAGTATTCATCAATATATGCGAAAACATTCAGATACCGTCTCTCAGACCAATCCTGCTCGGCTATTATATAACATAATATATCCATAAAACGTGGTGCTCGAAAAATAAATCAATATCAATAGGTGTATACGAAAACAAACCCACATGCGACTGGTGCGCATGAAAATGAAGTCAAAACCAAGTGCAACAAGTATGCACGAAAACGAAAACCGAGTGCAACGGATGTGCATAAAATGAAAACCGAGTGCAACGGGTGTGCACGATAACAACATCAAGTGCATCTGGAGTGCACGAAAATCTCAATCAAGTGCAATTGATATGCACGAAAATCTCAATCGAGCGCAACTGGTGTGCACGAAAACATAATTTAAGTGCAACTGGTGTGCACGAAAATTCGCAAGTGCATTAAATGTGCACAAAACCATATCAAGTGCGCCGAATGTGCACGAAAATCTAAACCAAGTGCATCAGGTCTGCACAAAATCATTTAGTGTAATAAGGTGCACGGAAATCAATATCAAGTGCAACTAGGTGCACGAAAACATCTATATGTGCAACTAGTGTGCACAGAATATCTATCAAGTGCAACGGATGTATAAAAATATAAATCAAGTGCAACTGTTGTGCATAAAGAAAATATCCATCAGATGCAACTACGGTGTACGAAAATATCAATCATCAAAACACAAGAGTCAAAACGACGAAAACGTGATACTCGGATCACCAAAACACAAATCGAAACAAATGATATTGAAGTACACCTCTTTCAATGTTAACAGGTGCCTGTGCACCCGGAGCTGGCAGAGCAAGAATTTCCGCTTGCCTTCTGCCCACGGTCTGGCGTCCTCTACCTCCGAGTCCTTGATCTCTTTGCGAACCACCAAATCCATGGCATCTCGGCTCAACAGCTTGGTAAGGAGTAGCGACGGAAACAGTCCCACTCTGACGCCTCTCTGAACATCTCCTGGCCAAGTAATCTAGCCACTTGCACTGTAACACATGAATGATGGTGGCCTCTGGCCCTCTGAGTACGTGACATACAACCGATCCTGGTTCCAAATCTCTATCGATGTAGTATCTCGGAAAGAACCTGTCAGGTTTCTGCCGATCTTATCTCTACCGAACTGCTCGGAAGCTGGCACTCCTAAATGAACCCGCTTTTGTTCCGGAGTAGCTGCAATCTCATCAAGACTTACCTCTGAAAATGTGGCCACATCCAACGCTTCTGCATACGTATCAAATCTCTAGCGTCAATGGAGAGGAACAATGACTCATTAAGATCTCGCACGTACCTCTTAATCCACTTCTCTTCAATATCAACCAAATAGAAATCATATCTCAATAGCCACGTAAACTGCAATTCATACTTGGTTACAGTCATATCCGGAGTCTTACGTAAAGACTCGAAACTGCAAACTCGACATCTCCAACACTCTATAGAAGAAATCTGGCTAAATACGTTCTCGAGAACTCGTCCCAGTCATCGGAGGAATACACATTGCTCGTCCTCTCTCGATCGACTCATACCAAGTCTGAGTAAGACCTTTTAAACTGAAACTAGTCAATTCAACCAATCTCGCATCGGAGCATCCCAATGAACGAAATATTATAGTCACTCTATTCAGGAACGACTAAGGATCCTCTGTCACATCCCTACCTGTAAACTCATGTGGCTTCAGCTTCATAAATTCTAGGAGTGATACCTCGTCAATCTCAACAGCGGCTGGTACATCTGTCTGTACGGTAGACAACACAATGATCTCCGGAGTAGGCTGTATGTCAACAGACCTCTCAATCCGACTAGCCTCAAGAACTGACCCAACCATCTGGTGCGGATCCAAAACACTTGTCTCTAAACGAGAAATCCTAACATAAAAAGGATAATCAATATGTTTCTGTGTCACCAGGATAACACCTTGGTCGGTCCTCGTTCCTGATGAGCCCGTCCTGACCGTATCTCTAACCACATCCCTCTCGGCTCGCATAACCATGGTGACAGGAACCACAAACAAGTATCGATGAGAATAGATTAAAAGAACGAATAAAAGAAAAGATCTTGTAACGTTTTAAAAAATAAATAAATAAATAGATAAATAAAATGGTTTAGGTGAATTTTCTGATAATCGGTAAAATAAACCGTATTTTCCGTAAAACTTAACTATAATTATTTTTCAATATAGATTTAAATATGCCTATTTTAACTATATAATTGCGAGTATTTGGTATTTATTTAGTCACTTATAAATTATTAGTTTACCTAAATATTTTTCCTTAATTAATTATTTCTAATATTAATATAAGCTTTTAATTATACATTTAATTAGTGGTAATTATAAATTGGAATGGGTTAATTTTACAAAAGTGAGTCATGACATACTAGAATTTAGTTTGTAGCATGCTCTTCTCTTTTGTCTTCAAATTTCTACACTTTTCTAGGTCAAATAAAATTAGAAAATAAATAAAATAAATAAAACAATGAAAAGACTTAAAATGGTGTAATAATTGGAGAAGCCTTCTACACAATTCTACACTCATTTCTTTCTCTCTCTCCCCCTCTCCAAACCTGGCTGAAATTGTCCCCCCCCCCCCCATTTCTCCAATTTCCCACCTCATTTCCATCACAAAAATCTCCAAAAATTCATCAAAAATCAAAATAAAATTCCACAAAAACCCAAATCCAATCTTTACCCATTATTCCTTGGCCAATATAACATGGATCTTGGAGCATGGATGTAAATTTGGGAGGCTAGGTTGCATGTAGATCTACAAATCTTGGTGGTATAAATCTTAACCCTTTACTGAAATTGTTGTTTAATTGCTTTAGTCTAGCATACTTAAGTGTTAAATTGGTTCTATTTGCTAACTTGAAGATTCAAGAGAAAGAGTTTGGAAATTCAAGTTAGGGTTTTTATCAATTATTCATGGTTCTAATGGGTAGATTAACATGTTAATAGAACGCAAAACCTAATCTAATTACTAGTTTGCTAGTTTTTACTTTAAAATTTGATAATTATGCTATATTGCAAACTAGATTTTTAGAAATTGATTAAATAGTTGAGATTAAAATCTAATTAGGGTTTTCATGACATTATTAACATTATAAATTGTAGTTTAATACCTTAGATCATGCAAAACCTAGTTTAGTTGTTATTTTATGCATTTTTTACTTTGAAAGTGTTAAAATTGGATAATTTTGCAAACTAGAATTTTGGATTTAATGAAAATTGATGAGATTAAATTTAAGTAATGGTTTGTATGATCTACTTATGATATTTAGTGAATATTGTGGCCACTAGATTTGTTTAAATATCAAGTTTCGAATTAAAACGGTTATTTGATAATTTCTAGGTTTTCGGAAATAAATCGATTTGATTTATTTTGAGGTTTTAATGAGTTACAATCTAATTCATATTATAATTAGTGATTTGTGAAACCACGATTGGTACGTTTAGGTTTTTCTCGATCAATTGGTGTTCGTACGCCAATGTCGAGGGTTATTTGGTTATTTTGCATGAGTGGGTCATAGGTTTTAACCTATGCGCGTTTCGTGTGCCGTTTTGATTTTGTCCGCGATTTCTGTTTACGATATTATATATATTTGCGTATAGGTACCCCTCATATGGACTTCGGACGATGAAGAAGAGGATGGCGGCATCGACTTCGGCAAGCGAGGACCAGGTGAGTAGATGTATATCTACGGGGGAAGTCAGGTGGATGGCGTATAGCACCCCCGCAACTTCATAGGATATGACGTGGTATTGAGATAGTTATATATAGATATTTTATTACGAGATGCGAATACTGAGAAAGAAAGGTTTTAGGAGACCATGGATCGAAAATTGTGTAAGTGGGATGATAGTGTTTTAGTCTAGTTCTTAGTCGTGAAACCCTAGAATATAGGTTGATACACACGGGCGCGCGCGCGCGCACACATACACTTGACTTGGTGTGTGTGTATGGGTGTGTGTGTGTGTGGGTCTCTCTCTCTCTCTCTCTCTCTCTCTCTCTATATATATATATATATATATATATATATATATATATATATATATATATGTGTGTGTGTGTGTAGGTTTCTGATACACACACACAACATATACGCGTGACATGAGAATGTTATATGATTCTTGGGGATGAGTCGATATGATCAGGCATGATGCCGTGAGAAATTTGCTATGTGATCGAGCTATGATATGAGATATGTTATGATATTACAGCGGATCGTTGGACGATGATACCATGTGATTGATGATGTATATATATATATATATATGATAGTTGACATATGATTGAGATATGAAATGAGGTATGATATGATACTTATAATGGATCGCTTGTGCAATGTATACTCATATATGATAATATGTGTTAATGGCATCGGATTGCACGAGACTTTAGATCAGTACTAGATCATGATATTGTTTGATGATGATACCAGATGAATGATGATATATATATGATAGTTGACCCGTACCCCGATTTTGGGATGCCGTACGATGGATTTTACCGTACAAGGTATAGATGTGATGATTAATCCGCACTCTTGACTCGAGAAAGTCGTACTATGTACATGACGCTATTAAGGCTGGATCGCCGACTCTTAAAAGTATTGACTCGGACTTTAAGTGGACTTTTCTTACCTTTCGACCAGTTCCTTAGTTAGTCTATTAGTGGTTTAGGTAGATGCTAGTTTAGGCTCGAGTCATGCATATTTTCAAAACTAACGAATCGTGAGCATTTTTCAAAAAAGACAACTGGGGGATACTACGGATATTCAAAGGATGTATATTTTCTCAAAAACACCGTAGCCCCTATTTTTTCTAAAACCATGATTCGTGCTTTTTCAAACACCAAAACGGTATGACTTGTATAGTAGAAAAGTATATTCTTCGGTATTGTGGTTATTACTCTTTCTCTGTTATATTCATGTTATTCTCATTTCACTGCATGTTTATACATATGTTTCCTTCACTGTTATGATTCCATCTTTTAGGACACCAGCACCATTACGGATGATGCGCATGTCTCACATACACTTACTTGCCGGCTCACACACGTCATCATAAGTAATTGCCATGTCACGTACACTTTAGAAAATATTATCTTATTGATATAATCAGCTAAATGCTAGTTACTACATAATACTTGTGTGATTGCTCTCATGTGTTAACTTAGAGATTGCATTCTTTACATAGATACCTCATGCATTCATATAATCATTCATGTACTATTCTGGGGCTTTATACCGATATTCACTGTTTACTTACTCTTGATTCTTGGATTTCGGATTTCCATGAGATTTCTGGATTTGGGGGAAAACCGCAAGAATTTATAATAATTTCTCTCCCACTCTCTCATTTTAAAATGCAAGTTGCGGTTTTCTCGTGATGTATGGGTCGTCCACCATGAGTTTTCATGATTGCTGCTGGATTTCGAGACCCGATTCGAGGAGTAGGATGAACCGTTTCGGGTACATGGTGGGCCCGGTAAAGTACCCCAGGGCAAGAAGCTCGAGTTGTAGACGATGAGCCTGGCAGGAGAAGACTACCTACCGATGATGTCTGGCGCGGCGGATATCCGGAGGATACCGATCGTTGTCGTGAGATTTGATGATTTGGGCCAATCCGAACTGACGTAGACCGAGATATTCAGACATTGAGATACTGAGACATTGAGATACTGAGACATTGAGATATTGAGACTTGAGATATTGAGATATAGTGTCGATACTTGACACGGATTTCTGTCGATTTCACTGATGATATTTCAGTTTTATTATACAAGTTTCACTGATGATTTCTTTATATCAGATTTTTCAGATTTTGTGGTGGATTTCCTCATTCATGATGCATTCATACATCAGATATATGACTTATTACTGTTTGGTGACACTAACACGAGCACCGAGTCTTGCACTTATGCATAGATTATTACCCTATCACTACTAGATGTCTAGTGTTATGTTAAGTATATTATTATGACCTAGGAGATCGCCGTGCATGCGATTTCTACCCGCAGATATCTTCTACTCACGAGTTGGCAACTCACCCCCGTTGTTCCAAATTTTTCTTACAGGTTAGATGTACAAGTTTCCTTGGCAGCTTGCTGGCACATCATTTCATTCAAGGTGATTGCTTGGTAGGTTGGTTCATTGTATTGGGACCGCCGTTGTACTGTTATTTATTACATTTGTATCTAATAAGCTCCATCAACCAGACTTGTATTACTTGATAGATTTAGAAGACCAGTTGTTTATTCTTTCGACCTTAGAGTCGCGCTTGTATTATTATGGTTTTCTGGTGGTTTTGATGGTTTTCTTTGAGTTTTGATTCTCGCCCTTCGGCATTGTATATTATATTGCTTGCGTGGTTGTGACCGCCAATTGGCGAAGAGCTAGCTCCCGCTTAGGGATGCCTTTATTATTACTTATGTTATATTTCTTGTTTGTACCCGTTTGGGGCCAGTTTTTACAAAGGAGATTCTGCCGAAATTTTTGAGAGAATTTGATGTTGCTTTTAAACTTATTTTCCTACACTTCTTTTTTTAATTGGTTTAGATTTCTGGGCTTCGGCTTGCTTAGATTACGTTACACCTCTAGACGTTTCGTAGTTTAAGTGTCGGTCACGTTCCATACCTTCGGGTCGTGACAAAGTTGGTATCAGAGCGTTAGGTTTTACCTTCTACGTGTAGAATGACCCTTGGTTGATGGAGTAGGTGACTAAAGTAGAGTGACGTACCGTGGGTATGTTCTGCGGCATACTTACGATACGCTACTCCGCTTAAGGAGCCTTAGGATGTACATTTCTTTGCACCGTATTCTATTCGTTCCTTCGATCTATCTTTGTCGATATTGAATGGTGGTTCTGTTACCACGGTCGCACGGGCAGAGAGAGCTGTGGCTAGAGTTGCGCTCAGCATGAGCATTTAGATATGTCATTTACTATGTTTTCTTGTGGACGCGAGCGTTGATATCTGCATCGGGTGATCGGGCCGCGGCTAGAGACCGGTTAGAATGTGATGACTGTTGGTGTATAGTCTATTCTTGAGGATCGAGGCATTGTTTAGCGTGCGGACGAAGGATATTCACATGTCGTCTAGGCGAAGTTAAAAGGTTCGAATGAACGTCAGAAACCCATTTTTCCAAATTTTAGGTATTCGGAAGAACATGCAGGTAATTCTATGGACCATGTAGAAGAATGAAACCCTAACTCAAGATAATGACCATGAGAACGCCTTTGAACCTTAGGGTTTGCGGCAGTTCCGTAGTGCCATTAGTGAGGCTTGGGTTTGCCCTTCTACGGCTGGTCCGTAGGTGCTGTGGTATGTACTGGATATTTTTAAACTGTACTCGAGTGTTGAGCTCTCGGGGAATTATGGGACTTTGATGAATCGATCGAAAAGTTTAACGTAGTCTGAATATCATGTGATGGGATACATTATTTGGGAGACTCTAGATATGAGTATAGCCGTTTGTAGCGCCGTTCTTACAGCTATGAAGAGACGAGTTCGAATCAGTCGACACCAGAGAAAAGAGGAGCACATCGACGTCGGTGTTACGATTTGTGATTTAGTGATTTGAATTTCACATTTCCGTTGTTTGGATTTTGGTATTTTGAGGATTTCGTTTTATGCTTGGTATTTCCTACGTGCACATTCATTGCACTCGATTAGTGTCCCAGGTATCAGTTGTATTGATGTTCGTTTTGTGCATACCCATTGCACTTGATTTGATTTTATATATTTTGAGATACTGATTTGATTTCGTGTATATAGGTTGTACATGATTTTGGACTTCTGCTTTCAGTATAGTTTTCATGCACTTTTCGTACTTTTATTTGGTTTTGTGCACACTGATGCAGGTGGTTGTAAGTTTATCCATCGCGGTATACTTGATTTTGATTCGGTGTATATCGTATACCGCTGATTTCGATTTTGATATTCGATTTATGTTTTCGTGCACCATATGCACTTGATTGAGATTCTTACGCACACTTGGCGCACTTGATGCGATTTTGTGCACACCAGATGCACTAAATTGGGGTTTTGTGCAGATTAGATACACCTGATATTGTTTTCATGCACGCCCGTTGCACTTGACAGATGTTTTTGGGGCACACCCGTTGCACTCAGTTTTGTTTCTGTGCATATTCGTGGCATCTGTATTTGATTTCGATTTTCGTGCGCACCGGACACACGTGGTACCTTGTATACTGTATTTGAGATTGATTTCATTTTGAGCGGTACATTTTTATGATATTTACTATTTGGTTTAGTAGCCGAGCAGGACTGTTCTGAGAACAGTACCTAGGTGTTTTTGCATGCATTTCTTTTCCGATGTTGAATGATTTTACAACGATACATACTATATACAAGTTATAGTTTTGATGTATATCATGTTGGTTTTCGTATTGGACTTTGATATTGTATTTTCATCATAACTCCGATGGTTGCGTGATGCTTGACGGAGTTTTGATTTTAAATTATGTACATGTTTTTCATGCACATGCATTCGCTAAGATGTGTTTTATGTATTGATGGTTTCGGAGCACCGACGATATGAGTGCTTTGTTAAATGTTTTAGTATCTGGGGGAGTTTTGATTTAAATTCGGTGACCGAATTTCTTAAAGGGTGGAAGACTGTAACGTTTTAAATAAATAGATAGATAGATAAATAAAATGCTTTAGGTGAATTTTCTGATAATCGGTAAAATAAACCGTATTTTCCGTAAAAATTAACTATAATTATTTTTCAATATAGATTTAAATACGCCTATTTTAACTATGTAATTGCGAGTATTTGGTATTTATTTAGTCACTTGTAAATTGTTAGTTTACCTAAATATTTTTCCTTAATTAATTATTTCTAATATTAATATAAGCTTTTAATTATACATTTAATTAGTGGTAATTATAAATTGGAATGGGTTAATTTTACAAAAGTGAGCCATGACATACTAGAATTTAGTTTGTAGCATGCTCTTCTCTTTTGTCTTCAAATTTCTACACTTTTCTAAGTCAAATAAAATTAGAAAATAAATAAAATAAATTAAACAATAAAAAGACTTAAAATGGTGTAATAATTGGAGAAGCCTTCTACACAATTCTACACTCATTTCTCTCTCTCTCTCTCTCCCTCCAAACCTGGCCGAAATTGTCCTCCCCCCATTTCTCCAATTTCCCACCTCATTTCCATCACAAAAATCTCCAAAAATTCATCAAAAATCAAAATAAAATTCCACAAAAACCCAAATCCAATCTTTACTCATTATTCCTTGGCCAATATAGCATGGATCTTGGAGCATGGATGTAAATTTAGGAGGCTAGGTTGCATGTAGATCTGCAAATCTTGGTGGTATAAATCTTAACCCTTTACTGAAATTGTTGTTTAATTATTTTAATCTAGCATACTTAAGTGTTAAATTGGTTCTATTTGCTTACTTGAAGATTCAAGAGAAAGAGTTTGGAAATTCAAGTTAGGGTTTTTATCAATTATTCATGGTTTTAATGGGTAGATTAACATGTTAATAGAACGCAAAACCTAATCTAGTTACTAGTTTGCTAGTTTTTACTTTAAATTTTGATAATTATGCTATATTGCAAACTAGGTTTTTAGAAATTGATTAAATAGTTGAGATTAAAATCTAATTAGGGTTTTCATGACATTATTAAATTATAAATTGTAGTTTAATACCTTAGATCATGCAAAACCCAGTTTAGTTGTTGTTTTGTGCATTTTTTACTTTGAAAGTGTTAAAATTGGATAATTTTGCAAACTAGAATTTTGGATTTAATGAAAATTGATGAGATTAAATTTAAGTAATGGTTTGTATGATCTGCTTATGATATTTAGTGAATATTGTGGCCACTAAATTTGTTTAAATATCAAGTTTCGAATTAAAACGGTTATTTGATGATTTCTAGGTTTTCGGAAATAAATTGATTTGATTTATTTTGAGGTTTTAATGAGTTACAATCTAATTCATATTATAATTAGTGATTTGTGAAACCACGATTGATACGTTTGGGTTTTTCTCGATCAATTGGCGTTTGTACGCCGATTTCAAGGGTTATTTGGTTCTTTTATATGAGCGGGCCATAGGTTTTAACCTATGCGCGTTTCGTGTGCCGATTTGGTTTTGTCCGCGATTTCGGTTTACGATATTATATATGTTTGCGTATAGGTGCCCTATACGTGGACTTCGGACAATGATGAAGAGGATGGCGGCATCGACTTCGGTAAGCGAGAACTGGGTGAGTAAATGTATATCTACTGGGGAAGTCGGATGGATGGCGTATAGCACCCCCGCAACTTCGTAGGATATGACGTGGTATTGAGATAGTTATATATAGATATTTTATTGCGAGATACGAATACTGAGTAAGAAAGGTTTTAGGAGACCATGGATCGAAATTTGTGTAAGTGGGATGATAGTGTTTTAGTCTAGTTCTTAGTCGCGAGACCCTAGAGTATAGGTTGACACACACACACACACGCACACACGCACACTTGATTTGGTGTGTGTGTGTGTGTGTGTGAATGTGTAGGTTTCTTACACACACACATACAACATGTACGCGTGACATGAGGATGTTATATGATTCTTGGGGATGAGTCGACACACACACACACACACACAACATGTACGCGTGACATGAGGATGTTATATGATTCTTGGGGATGAGTCGATATGATCGGGCATGATGCCGTGAGAAATTTGCTATGTGATCGAGCTATGATATGAGATATGTTATGATATTACAGCGGATCGTTGGACGATGATACCATGTGATTGATGATATATATATATATGATAGTTGACATATAATTGAGATATGAAATAAGGTATGCTATTATTTATAATGGATCGCATATGCAATGTATACTCATATATGATAATATGTGTTGATGACATCGGATTGCACGAGACTTTAGATCAGTAACCAGATCATGATATTGTTTGATGACGATACCGGATGAATGATGATATATATGATAGTTGACCCGTACTCCGATTTTGGGATGCCGTACGATGCATTTTACCGTATGAGATATAGATATAATGATTGATCCGCACTCTTGACTCGAGAAAGTCGTACTATGTACGTGACGCTATTGAGGCTGGATCCCCGACTCTTAAAGGAATCGACTCGGACTTTAAGTGGACTTTTCTTACCTTTCGACCAGTTCCTCAGTTAGTCTATTAGTGGTTTAGGTAGATGCTAGTTTAGGCTTGAGTCATGCATATTTTCAAAACCAACGAATCGTGAGCATTTTTCAAAAAAGACAACTGGGGGATGCTGCGGATTTTTAAAGGATATATCTTTTCTCAAAAACACCATAACCCCTATTTTTTCTGAAAACCACGTGTTTACCCCAATCAGAGCAAAGCTCTGTTCAAATTCCAAGGCGGGAAACGAAGCAACGCTTCTGTTTCCCCAATAAGAGCAAAGCTCTGTATTGAAAATTAAAATTAAAATAAATGAAGCAACGCTTCAGATCCCCTGCGCTGTGCACAGAGCGCCACGTGTCAAAATCAGACACACCAGCGCAGGGAGCGCAGCGCCCAAGGTAGCGTACTCCATCAGAGCAAAGCTCTAAAAAAAAACTTCAGCTGCGCGACACGTATCAGCGCAGCTGCGCTGCGCTGTGCGCTGCGCGACACGTGTCACGCTCTGGAGCATTTGCGCCAAGCAGAATTAAAATTCTGAGAAATCTTTTCTGTTCTTGTTAAAACAAGAAGATTTTCTTCTGTAAAACAGAGGCCTTCGGATCAAAGATCCAACGGTGGGGAAAATTCCCCAAATCACTCAGAGAAAGATTTTTTTAACAAATTTAACTAATTTATGGGCACTATAAAAAGACCCCTAAACCTCAATTCAAAGGCATCAACATTTTCTATAAAAAAAAGAGAGAAAGAGAACTCTGAAGAACTCCTCAAGAACAAAAAAGGTAAAGACCTTTAGAAAAAGAGAAAGTTCTCTTATGAACAGATCATAGATCTTTAATAAAAAATAAATAAATAAATAAAGAATAGTGCTTTACACTTTTTATGAACCTTTGGTTCCTGAAATAAAAAGAAAAACTTGTTTTTCTTTGATCTAAATTAGATCAAGGAAACGAATAGTGATTTGCACTCCTTTTATGAACCATTGGTTCTTGAATCTAAAAGATTCTTAAATCATAGTGCCTTGCACTTGCAAACTGCGTTGTTGCGCTCCTGGATTGGCGCAAGCCACCAGAGCGCGCCACGTGTCAGCAGCGCAGGCGCAGCGCATTAGCGTAGTGCACTGCGCTTGCGTGACACGTGTCAACACTACAAGCGCTTGCGCTCTCTGATTGGCGCAAAGCGCCTGACAAATGCAATGCATTTCCTAAAACGGCCAGGCCCAAATCAAAAAGACCAAGCAGGCCAAAATAAATTGCAAAGTAATAAAAGGGCAGAGCCCAAATAAAATTGATGCTCTGCATCATTTATAAAGAACAGAGCCCAAAACAAATTGATGCTCTGCATCCTTTCTGGGCAAAGCCTAAATAAAAATAAAAAAGAAATGCAATGCAAAAGCAAATAAAATGTTGAACATTTTCAACTGGACTTAGCGCAATTTTGGCCGTAAGTCCTTAAATTAAATTGACTGAGCAAGATTGCTCTCTTAAATCAATTTACTACCGGTTCGAGGGTACATCTCCGAACTCCTCTGACACCTGTCGTTGTAATCCTTCAACGACGTCAGAGAGGTGACGGGTCCCAACGACCACACGTATATGGACTGCGGGGTCCTTAAACTCGTGGACCGAAACGTCCTTAAACTAATATCGGACCGAAACGTCCTTAAACTAATATCGGACCGAAATGTCCTTAAATTAACGATGGACCACCATGTCCCTAAACTGGTATTGGACCACCATGTCCCTAAACTGGAACAATAGAGCCCAAACGCTCTTTTGTCGGATCTAAACGATCCCATTAAGTTGATCTTAGTCTCAAATTGGACTAACGTATCCTTAACAAACGATTAAGTTGATCTTAGCCTCAAATATGGCTAACGTGTCCTTAAATCAAACCTTCAAACAAACTCTAGTCCCAAATTGGACTATAGATCTCTCAACCAACTTTGGTTCATGGGTACATCTCTGAACTCCTCTGATATTTGTCGTTGTAATCCTTCAACGTCGTCAGAGAGGTGACGGGTCCTGACAACCACACATTAATACGGACTGTGGAGTCCTTAAACTCATGGACTTATGCGTCCTTAAACCAATATCCGCCCCCAAAATGGGAATGTTGAACCACTATGTCCCTAAACTGGAACAATAGAGCCCAAACGCTCTTTTGTCGGATCTAAACGATCCCGTTAAGTTGATCTTAGTCTCAAACTGGATTAACGTATCCTTAACGAACGTTTAAGTTGATCTTAGCCTCAAATACGGCTAACGTATCCTTAAACAAAAAACCCCAAACCCAAATCTAAGTAAATACGGATTTGGACTAATCCACGTCCTACGGGCGACGACATAAATTAGTCTCCGTATACAATCCACGGGCAACTACAAACAAAACAAACACCCACGACACGAAGTGACTAGCTGGAGAAGGAGAAAGTTGTTACCGCGATGTGGTAGCGTAATTAACTGCAGGGGCTTGCACCTGCAGGGAAGAGCATCCCCACAATCAAAAAACCCCTCACCGCGAAGGGGAATCTGACGAAGTCTGCTACATCGGCCGCATCCGTCTAAACCTCCGATACACGGTGCCATAAATCAACTTGGCGTCTTCGAGAGGTGGACAGATAAAACCAAATAGCATCTGCCCCGAATCGCCAGCGTCAGGACATCGTAGTCTTGTGCGCCGCCTTTCGGAGGGGAACAGATTCTGGCACGCCCGGTGGGACCTTTTCCACTTTCCACTCTACACTTCGTGTGTCGTGTTCGCGAACGAATCGCGGTTTACTGTGGTTGCCTGTGGATTCGAGGTACTAAGATTTGGTGTCTTGCTCCGTGCAGAAAACAGAAGATCAATGGCTTCAAACTGCACTGCCTACAACTGCAATTCTCGCTCGGTCCTTGCTGGAGGAGTGACTTATGGGCCCCAAGCGGCCTCCCTTTTCAAAATGCCGGTGGAGCAGGTGGCTCAAACCACCACTGGACTATTTCTTGGGACCATGCTCCCACCAATGAGCTTCAACGCCCCAATGACATTGCAAGAAGCTCCAAAGAAGTCGGTCTTCGATCGACTTACCACTGCCGCGACCCCTCTCAACAGGTCGCCCAACTCCACTGCTTCAGGTTTTAATGGATTAGGCCAGAGCTCCATCGGGGCCATGAAGAAGCCTGCCATACCAGAAGACATTATCCCGAAGCGGATAGCCATCCCAGCTCCCGTTCTTGGCAAAGTCACCAAGGTTGCTTCCCATGCTCGGAAGTCCGCTTCTGACAGGTTGGCCGTCCCCGTTCAACGGACGTCGATCTTTAAAGGACTGGTACTGGCATATTCTGACCAACACGGGGGGCATGAGGAGGTCACCCCTATAGCTGAAACAACTCCATTAGCACGACATGCTCGACGTCGCCACTGGCGCCAAGTAAAGAAAGCTGGGGGCAACTTCCCCTCTGGATTTACTCCTCCAGCTCCAATGGTGGGGATCAATACTGCTGTTCCAATCGGGAACAGTTTTGAATTGCTGAACACGGTGCGCAGAAACTCTTCTACTGCAATGTTGAAACGAACTCCTTCAGCTGCGAAGAGTACTCCAGAGAAAAAGCTAGAACAGCCCCCTCAACGGCTGTCCTCTAAAATTTACAGAGTCTGGCGACAGGTCCAGGAGTCAGTGATTGATGAAAACTATCTCCGCCAACAGAAAAAAATGAAGGTTCGGAAAGAGAAGGATTACTCCGTCAAGCCCCAAAAACCAATAGTTTCCCGGGTGCCCATTACAACGGCCCCCTTAACTCCAATCACTCAGAAGAAAAGGAGGCCGCAAAAAGCCCCTGTGAACATGGCGAAGCATAAAAGCGCTGAACACAAACGCCCCAAATTTGGGGGCATGGTGGTGCACACTGTTTATATGGCTTCTGGAAAGGAGGAAAGCCGCACTTCTACGGGCCACTGACCGCTCACCCGATCCGTGACGAAAGCCCAGGAGCAACAACAAAAGCTTTAGGAAATGATGACTACAATGGCTGCACTCACTGAGCCAAAAGAAAGCTCTGAAACGCCTTCGGATGAGCGTCAAGAACAAGAAACCGACGCTGACTTTTTACGCAGAGTCCTCAAAAAGAGGGACAAAGAAACTGCAGAGCAAGCGGCTAACATAAAACAGATGGCGCTCCTCTTCCAAGATATGGTAGGGATGATGTTACAGCCGGACCCTCCTGCCGAAGATCCTCCGATCGTCCTTAAAGACGACAGGGGAGAAACGTCAACTCCTCCACCGGCTCTGTCAATAGCCAAGGAGGAGGCAATCTCCAAAGCTGACTTGGACGAATATATAGCTCAGCAGATCCGGGTTCATCAGGTGAATGAAGCGGCTGGGCAAATTGCTAGAACCGGACGACCGTATCCGAGCTGGTACGACCAAATCAGTTACCCGCCGGGATATACGATCTCTAAATTCCACGTATATAAAGGGACAGGGAATCCGCATCAGCATGTCGCTCAATTCAGGGCCTTATGCGGCAATACTGGAGGCGATGACAAATTGTTGCCACGTCAATTCGTCAGCAGCTTAGCAGAAACAGCCTTTGAATGGTATTCGGAGCTACCTAACGACTCTGTCAAAACATTTTCGGAGATGGAGCTACTGTTCACACAAAGATTCGCGAGTGCTAGTAAACGCACCCCGATAACAGCACTAATAAATGCCAGAATAAGGTCAGGCGAAACGTGGGTCCAATACGCAACACGATGGCGAAACCTATGGTCGAAATGCGAACAACGCATAGAAGAGGCACCTGCGGTAGGCATGTTTGTGGGCACTCTCGATCCGCAGGCGACCATCTCACAATTCATGATGTTCTTCAGGCCGACTACCTTCCAGGCCTTGATCGACAAATTAGCCCAAATGGACCAGATGGGCCATAGACCGTCTCCTCCAAAACCAGATTCCCGAAATGAGAAAGGAAAAGGGAAAGCGATCGTCGTCGCCAATGCTCAGCAACAGTCGAACAACTCAAAGCCGGTCGTTCGCCAAAACAACGTGCGTCCACGCCCTTCCCTCGAAGAGAGGCTAGGACGTCCTTACTCGTTTCCTCATAATAAAACGAGAAGACTGTTCGATCTGGCAGTGCGCAACAGACTCATTAATCTGCCGAGTCCAAAGCGTCTGTCGCAGCCAGGCGATCTTAATAATCTCAATTATTGCTCTTACCACCAAACGGTAAGTCACCCGATTGAGGATTGTTTCGTCTTTAAGGGATGGATCGAGGATCAGTATCTACAAGGCAAGTTCGCGCTGTCGGAAAACTGGAAGGTAAACCCACCACAGCCGCACTCTCCAAAGAAGACGGACACGCCGGGGGCAGTTTGTTCTTTAGTCAAGGATGAAAACGATGGAGAAAACTCATCAGATGAATCCGAAGACTACGTAGCGACTTGCCATGTGATTTCTCACTCACTGACAGATAATAAAGAAGCTTCTTGCGCCGAGAAACCAATGGCGAACCCCGAACCGGAAATTCTACAGCCATCAGACGAGCTGATCGATGTCTTCCTAAATGAAATTCGTCTGAAAGCAAAAGCCGATCAAGAGCGTGAAATGGCCATACTGGAAAAAGCCAAGGCATTCCCGTCAAATCAAAAGCCATCCACTGCGGATAAAAACAAATTCAAAACGAGGAAAAGGTTTGCCAAAGCTTTATCAGTAGGAATGAAGCTACCGCCCTTTGAAGAAAATACTCTCGCTGAGGTAGAGATGCACACTAACTTCTGCTTATATCATCAGAAGATCATACATCCTACCGAAGACTGCGAATCTTTTAACTGTTGGTGGCAAGGGTATGTCGCTCAAAAGCAACACTTCGACAGGACAAAATGTGAAGCTTGTAGACGTCGAAAAAATGCGATAGATGATCGCAAAAGAGCCGCCGACGGTTGTCATACGGCCGACTCTAAGGTATCGCAAATTATCACCTTTGGAAGCGACTCTGACGAAGAAGCTACCCCCAACCCTTCCCTCAGGGAATCTATTTCAAAAATGAAGGAATTGAGGAGCTGCGAGAACGTTCAGCCATGCAATCGCACGCTACTCGGAAAAAATCCCGGCCCCGCAAACAACGGAGCGAACAAAAAGGATAAAGGAAAAGGAAAAACGGCCTTCGTCGCCAGCGCTCAACAACAATTAAGTGACCCTAGACCGGTTGCTCGCCAAAGCAACAAGCGGCAACCCCTCCAGGAAAAGTTGAAACGTCCTTACTCGTTTCCGCAAGATAAAACAAGGGGACTGTTCGAGCTGGCAGTGTACGACAGACTCATCAATCTGCCGAGACCAAAACGTCTGTTGCGGCTAGGCGATGTTAATAATCCTAATTATTGCCCTTACCATCAAACGGTAGGTCATCTGATCGAGGATTGCTACGTCTTCAAGAACTGGGTTGAAGACCAATACCAACAAGGCAAGTTCGCGCTGTCCGAAAATTGGAAGGTGAACCCGCCATAACCGCATGCTCCGAGAAAGATGGATACGCCGGGGGCATCATGGTCAGTCATAGAGAAAGACCCATAGACCGAAAAGTCAATAAACTAGATATTCGCCTCAAATACGGCGACGGCGGACCGAGATGTCCTTAAACTAATGATGGACCGCAATGTCCTAAAACTTGCAAATGACCGAAATGTCTTTAAACTACTACCGCAGCATTCTTAGGCTGACGAGATGGAAAAAAAATATTAAAATATATATATATATATAAAGAATAAAAAAAAGAAATAAAAAATTTTTTAAAAATGGTATGTCCATAAGCAAAACGGGCACGGATGAAAACCCGAAAGGGCTCCGTGAGTAAAAACAGCAGGACTACCGGCGAGTGTTCGTGAAAACCCGAAAGGGCGCGACCTCGTAAATAATAAAAATAAAAAAAGACGGTATATCCATAAGCGAAACGGGCACGGATGAAAACCCGAAAGGGCTCCGTGAGTAAAAACAGCAGGGCTACCGGCGAGTGTTCGTGAAAACCCGAAAGGGCACAACCTCGTTAAAAGACACTTATAAGGTCCCCTCGACCTTGTAAGGAGAAACCACCCGCGTGAGATCCTTACGACTCACAAAGGGAGCAGCACACTTAGGGATCACCACGATTCCTAAGGAGAAAATACACTTGCGAGATCCTCACGACTCGTAAGGAGAACTCTCTTATGGGACCCTCACGGCTCATAAGATTTGAAAGTCTTAAGTTACAGAGACCTAAACCTGTGCTTAAGCAACCCCCACAACTTTCGTTATGGCCCTACAAGTGGTCCAATACTGGCTCTTGTATGCAATCCACGGGCGTGAATAAACATTTCCCTAACAAAGTCTCATCTGTGACTAGGGATATGCTCGTACAGCAAACAACACTTGTAAGTCCTCTCGATTTACAAGGAGAAAACCCTCTTGTAGGATCCTTACAACTTACCGAGGAACATACACTTAGGAATCCTCACGACTCCTAAGGAGAAGATACACCTACAAGATCCTCACGACTTGTAGGGAGAAATACCTTTGTGAAACCCTTACGGCTCATGAAGTCAAAAGCCTTAGTCAACAGGACCTTAACCCTGTTCGCTAAGCCACCTTTGTTCGACATCGACGGAGGCAGATGATGATTCGCTCCTGGCAATATCCCAGTTGTAGCGATACTGATGCCTAAATCGGTATCAAATTCCAAGTCCTTTCATGGCAGATGATGATTTGCTCCTGGCAATATCCCAGTTGTAGCGATACTGATGTCTAAATCGGTATCAAATTCCAAGTCCTTTCATGGCAGATGATGATTCGCTCCTCGCAATATTCCGGTTGTAGCGATGCTGATGCTGAGATTGGCACCAGATTCCAAGTTCTATGCTCGCGATAAAAATCAGCGAGCTGAAAATGCATATTAAATAGCCGAAATGATGAGGCAACTTGCAACAAAAGCAGCAAGTAAAAACTTATGCACACGAAATAGCCGAAATGATTGGGCAACTCGCAATAAAGAACAGCGAGTAAAAATAAAAAAAATATAGCCGAAATGATTGGGCAACTCGCAATAAAAAATAGCGAGTAAAAATAAAATAAACAGCCGAAATGATTGGGCAACTCGCAATAAAAAGCAGCGAGTAAAAACAAAATAAACAGCCGAAACGATTGGGCACCGCGAAAAATAGCCGAAACGATTGGGCAATCGCGACCTTCGTGATATAAAAGCTGAAATGATAGAGCATCGCGGACATAAAAAAATGATGATAAAACTTTTGCCCTACAGGTTAGATCACATCGATCCCTGTATACAATCCAGGGGCGCAAACAAAGAGGGAACCATACCTTCCCAACAGGCTCCATAAAAAAGCAAAGCCAAATCTCGACGGTTCACAGACAACCTAGAGACCATCTAAGCATTCGTCTCGTTACAGCAGACGAGATGTCACCCCAACGTTCGTCTCGACACAGCAGACGCAACATCATCAAACAAACGGAGCCACGGCAAAATCCCAGCTCCACCCCAACGTTCGTTTCGATACAGCAGACGAATTGTCATCCCAGCGTTCTTCCTCCTACAGGATTCGGACGTGACAAAGCAAATGAAGCGATAGCCAAATTCCTAGCTTCAAGGTCTTAACGGCGAGTCATATAAAGCCAGAAAGACAACTGGAGATCGTCTCATGTCAGCATGAAATGGTCACCACCTCGACGTTCGTCTCGACACAGCAGACGCAACATCATCAAACAAGAGGAGATTCAGACGTGGCAAAGCAAACGAAGCGAAGGACAAATTCCTAGCTTCAAGGTCTTAACGGCGAATCATATAAAGCCTGAAAGACAACTGGAGATCATCTCACACCAGTGCGGAATGGTCACTACTTCGACGTTCGTCTCGACACAGCAGACGCAACAATCATCAAACAAATAGAGCCACGGCAAAATCCCTAGTTCCAAAACTCGACGGTTCATCAGCAACCTAGAGACAACCTCGACGTCCGTCTCGATACAGCAGACGAGATGTCACCCCAACGTTCGTCTCGACACAGCAGACGCAACATCATCAAACAAACAGAGCCACGGCGAAATCCCAGCTCCACCCCGACGTTCGTTTCGATACAGCAGACAAGATGTCACCCCAGCGTTCTTCCCCCAGCAGGGTTCAGACGCGATAATCAAACAAACGGAGCCACGGCAAAATCCCTAGTTCCCACCACGACATTCGTTTCGATACAGCAGACGCAATGCCAGCAAACGAAGCAAAGGCCAAATTCCTAGCTTCAGGGTCTTGACGGCAACTCACATAAAGCCCGAAAGACTATCGGAGATCATCCCCACACCAGCGCGGAGTGGTTATGACTCATCGGGGCTCGCCAAAATGAGCCTAACCTCAAGTAAAAAGCGGCATGGAAAATTTCTATCGCTTGCTCTTTCGACGGTCAAACTGCCTAGGAAGATTGCTTGAAGACGTCTTGTCCAGCCCCCAAAGGGATCAGAGACACGGCAGTCGCAGGGCTACTCGAACAGCACGATTGCCTATCGAGGACTATATCGGCTTATGCGACGGTACGATGGCCAAAACCCTAAGTACCACCAACCTTAACGGGCTTCTGTCGTAAAGAACAGAGGTTAAATGCGACGTTAAGATGTTCTTGCAAGAAACACTCGATTCGTCTTGACTTGTGAAGAAATTGTTGAGGCGGCTCGACTCGTGAGATAAAGCCTTAGACAGTAGGCATAAAAGAAGCCTGTTTCCTAAGCACTGGGACCCTACAAGTTGACCCAAAACGGTTACTTGCATACCATCCACGGGTCTCACTCTTCAAAGTCGAGTTTCGACAGGGAGGGAAGCAACCGCTTACGGGTCCTTTCGACTCGTAAGAGGGGAAAATTCTCTTATGAGATCCTTACGACTTATAAGAGAAAACCACACTTAGGAATCCTCACGATTCCTAAGGAGGAAAAAAAAACCACCTACGAGATCCTCTCGATCCGTAGGGAGAAAAGTCTCTACGAGACCCCCACGGCTCATAGAGTTGAAAAGTCTTAGGCGGCAGATCTGAAACGGCGGCCTAAACCATTATTATTGCATGGAGAAATCAAGGTGCTTACCAGCTAATTGTAACAGTATACTGATAATAAGAGAGTGACAGAAAGAACATCCGATTTACACTTGATCAAGCGTTTGAGACATACTCATTCATGCACGTGCAAACGGTTCGGGATGAGGAATAAGACAAGATGAAATGGAAATTTTCTATTCATATCATAAAAAAGGGGGTTCTTACAATCAAGGAGAAATAAATAATAACATTATTAAAATGTTTACAAAGGTATGACTTCGGATCCGGGGCACGGATTGAGGAATTCAAAAGTAAAGCCATCCAGAGTTCTCCTGGCCTTTCTGATGATTCTCGTGCGCAGCCTCTCGCGCTCCTGGGTGTCAAGGTCTTCAGCAAGGCCCCCTATCCTTTGATAAGCAGCAATTATCGTCGTCTGCTGGAAGAATTGATGTAGGATGTCGATGAGGCTGTCCCGCCGTTTCTTCGAGATCAGCCCTGTCAGGTACACTGAATGCACCTTGTCTTCGGCATCATCCAGCGCATTGAGCGGTAGGGCCTCGTGAAACCCCGGAAGTGCTCTCCATATTGCTCCCAGCACGACCTTTAAAAGAGCTGAACGACGAGGAAGCAACCAACCACCACTTACGTTGAGACGACCCATGACCTTCGCACGCTGGGCGTCCATAAACTCCTGGTTCTGTTGACGGCCATGTACACGGATATCTTCATAAGTGATGAACTCGTGCAAGCTGTATAGACGCACCGCCATAATACCTGAAGAAAACAGTACAGGGAGATTAACAAATAAGAAAATACAGAAAGTTAAAAGTTAAACTCCTCGAGAGCAATGCTCTGCAGACAGGAGTGACACCAGTCAAAATCAGCTATGAGGAGAATTTGAGGAAAATTCCCTAAGAACATTGAGAGCTCTGCTCTGGGAAAAAATGATATAATAATAATAGTATCAAATGCAATGAAGAACTCTTAAGAGTTCTTCTATATGATTTGGAAGGCGCAAAGCTCCATTAATTAAGAAAATCCAAGGAAAATCTTTTAGAGAACAGAGCTCTGTTAATGGAACCCTAATAGGGTTTCCTTTATTTCTCTTTAGACCCCCTTAGAGCAAAGCTCTGCTAAGTGAAACCCTAAATGAGTCTTCTTTAGATCAGGGATCTATTGAGAGCAAAGCTCTTAAAATTAATTTAATTTAATCAAAATTAATATTTTTACCTAAAATTCTCTAAAGTTGAAATTTTAAAAGTGTTTAAACAAGAGAGCAGGGCTCTGAGTTCTGAAAGTAAAATTGTGAAGATGAAAATCATCTAAAGGACCAAAGTTCCTAGTTATAGCCATCAAATACCCTTTCAACTTCCAAGAGTTACCACAGCGGTTGGAATTCCACCACTGTTGCGCTCACGTTTAGAGTCTCGTAAGCGCAACGGTGGGGGGGCATTTGTTTACGCCAATTAGAGCAAAGCTCTGTTCAAATTCCAAGACGGGAAACGAAGCAACGCTTCTGTTTCCCCAATAAGAGCAAAGCTCTGTATTGAAAATTAAAATTAAAATAAATGAAGCAACGCTTCAGATCCCCTGCGCTGCGCACAGAGCGCCACGTGTCAAAATCAGACACACCAGCGCAGGGAGCGCAGCGCCCAAGGTAGCGTACTCCATCAGAGCAAAGCTCTAAAAAAAACTTCAGCTGCGCGACACGTATCAGCGCAGCTGCGCTGCGCTGTGCGCTGCGCGACACGTGTCACGCTCTGGAGCATTTGCGCCAAGCAGAATTAAAATTCTGAGAAATCTTTTCTGTTCTTGTTAAAACAAGAAGATTTTCTTCTGTAAAACAGAGGCCTTCGGATCAAAGATCCAACGGTGGGGAAAATTCCCCAAATCACTCAGAGAAAGATCTTTTTAACAAACTTAACTAATTTATGGGCACTATAAAAAGACCCCTAGACCTCAATTCAAAGGCATCAACATTTTCTAAAAAAAAAGAGAGAAAGAGGACTCTGAAGAACTCCTCAAGAACAAAAAAGGTAAAGACCTTTAGAAAAAGAGAAAGTTCTCTTATGAACAGATCATAGATCTTTAATAAAAAAAAATAAAGAATAGTGCTTTGCACATTTTATGAACCTTTGGTTCTTGAAATAAAAAGAAAAACTTGTTTTTCTTTGATCTAAATTAGATCAAGGAAACGAATAGTGCTTTGCACTCCTTTTATGAGCCATTGGTTCTTGAATCTAAAAGATTCTTAAATCATAGCGCCTTGCACTTCCAAACTGCGTTGTTGCGTTCCTGGATTGGCGCAAGCCACCAGAGCGCGCCACGTGTCAGCAGCGCAGGCGCAGTGCACTGCGCTTGCGTGACACGTATCAACACTACAAGCGCTTGCGCTCTCTGATTGGCGCAAAGCGCCTGACAAATGCAATGCATTTCCTAAAAGGGCTAGGCCCAAATCAAAAAGACCAAGCAGGCCAAAATAAATTGCAAAGTAATAAAAGGGCAGAGCCCAAATAAAATTGATGCTCTGCATCATTTATAAAGAACAGAGCCCAAAACAAATTGATGCTCTGCATCCTTTCTGGGCAAAGCCTAAATAAAAATAAAAAAGAAATGCAATGCAAAAGCAAATAAAATGTTGAACATTTTCAACTGGACTTAGCCCAATTTTGGCCGTAAGTCCTTAAATTAAATTGACTGAGCAAGATTGCTCTCTTAAATCAATTTACTACCGGTTCGAGGGTATATCTCCGAACTCCTCTGACACCTGTCGTTGTAATCCTTCAACGACGTCAGAGAGGTGACGGGTCCCAACGACCACACGTATATGGACCGCGGGGTCCTTAAACTCGTGGACCGAAACGTCCTTAAACTAATATCGGACCGAAACGTCCTTAAACTAATATCGGACCGAAACGTCCTTAAATTAACGATGGACCACCATGTCCCTAAACTGGCATTGGACCACCATGTCCCTAAACTGGAACAATAGAGCCCAAACGCTCTTTTGTCGGATCTAAACGATCCCATTAAGTTGATCTTAGTCTCAAATTGGACTAACGTATCCTTAACAAACGATTAAGTTGATCTTAGCCTCAAATATGGCTAACGTGTCCTTAAATCAAACCTTCAAACAAACTCTAGTCCCAAATTGGACTATAGATCTCTCAACCAACTTTGGTTCAAGAGTACATCTCTGAACTCCTCTGATATTTGTCGTTGTAATCCTTTAACGTCGTCAGAGAGGTGACGGGTCCTGACAACCACACATTAATACGGACTGTGGGGTCCTTAAACTCATGGACTTATGCGTCCTTAAACCAATATCCGCCCCCAAAATGGGAATGTTGGACCACTATGTCCCTAAACTGGAACAATAGAGCCCAAACGCTCTTTTGTCGGATCTAAACGATCCCGTTAAGTTGATCTTAGTCTCAAACTGGACTAACGTATCCTTAACGAACGTTTAAGTTGATCTTAGCCTCAAATACGGCTAACATATCCTTAAACAAAAAACCTCAAACCCAAATCTAAGTAAATACGGATTTGGACTAATCCACGTCCTACGGGCGACGATATAAATTAGTCTCCGTATACAATCCACGGGCAACTACAAACAAAACAAACACCCACGACACGAAGTGACTAGCTGGAGAAGGAGAAAGTTGTTACCGCGATGCGGTAGCGTAATTAACTGCAGGGGCTTGCGCCTGCAGGAAAGAGCGTCCCCACAATCAAAAAACCCCTCACCGCGAGGGGGAATCTGACGAAGTCTGCTACATCGGCCGCATCCGTCTAAACCTCCGATACACGGTGCCATAAATCAACTTGGCGTCTTCGGAGAGGTGGACAGATAAAACCAAATAGCATCTGCCCCGAATCGCCAGCGTCAGGACATCGTAGTCTTGTGCGCCGCCTTTCGGAGGGGAACACCACGATTCCTGCTTTTTCAAACACCAAAACGGTATGACTCGTATAGTAGAAAAGTATATTCTTCGGTATTGTGTTTATTACTCTTTCTCTGTTATATTCATATTATTCTCATTTCACTGCATGTTTATACATATGTTTCCTTCACTGTTATGATTCCATCTATTAGGAAACCAGCACCATTACCGATAATGCATATATCTCACATACACTTACTTGCCGGCTCACACACATCATCATCGATAATTGCCATGTCACGTACACTTTAAAAAATATTATCTCATTGATATAATCAGCTAAATGCTAGTTACCACATAATACTTGTGTGATTGCTCTCATGTGTTAACTTAGAGATTGCATTCTTTATATAGATACCTCATGCATTCATATAATCATTCATGTACTATTCTGGGGTTTTATACCGATATTCACTGTTTACTTACTCTTAATTCTTGGATATCGGATTTTCATAAGATTTCTGGATTTAGGGGAAAACCGCAAGAATTTATAATAATTTCTCTCTCTCTCTCTCTCATTTTAAAATGCAAGTTGCGGTTTTCTCGTGATGTATGGGTCACCCACCATGAGTTTTCATGATTGTTGTTGGATTTCGAGACCCGGTTCGAGGAGTAGGATGAACCGTTTCGGGTACATGGTGGGCCCGGTAAGGTACCCCAGGGCAAGAAGCTCGAGTTGTAGACGATGAGCTTGGTAGGAGAAGATTACCTACCGGTGATGTCTGGTGCGGCGGATATCCAGAGGATACCGACCGTTGTCATGAGATTTGATGATTTGGGCCGATCCGGACTGACGGAGCCCGAGATATTGAGACATTGAGATATTGAGACTTAAGATATTGAGATATTGTGTCGATGCTTGACACGAATTTCTGTCGATTTCACTGATGATATTTCAGTTTTATTATACAAGTTTCACTGATGATTTCTTTATATCAGATTTTTCAGATTTCATGGTGGATTTCCTCATTCATGATGCATTCATTCATCAGATACGAACACCGAGTCTTGCACTTATGCATAGATTATTACCCTATCACTACTAGATGTCTAGTGTTATGTTAAGTATATTATTATGACCTAGGAGATCGTCGTGCTTGCGATTTCTACCCGCAGATGTCTTCTACTCACGAGTTGACAACTCACCCCAGTTGTGCCAAATTTTTCTTACAGGTTAGACGTACATGTTTCCTTGGCAGCTTGCTGGCACATCATTTCATTCAGGGTGATTGCTTGGTAGGTTGGTTCATTATATCGGGACCGCCGTTGTACTGTTATTTATTACATTTGTATCTAATAAGCTCCATCAACCAGACTTGTATTACTTGATAGATTTAGAAGACCGGTTCTTTATTCTTTCGACCTTAGAGTAGCGCTTGTATTATTATGGTTTTCTGGTGGTTTTGATGGTTTTCTTTGAGTTTTGATCCTCGCCCTTCGGCGTTGTATATTATATTGCTTGCGTGGTTGTGACCGCCAATTGGCGAAGAGTTAGCTCCCGCTTGGGGATGCTTTTATTATTACTTATGTTATATTTCTTGTTTGTACCCGTTTGGGGCCAGTTTTTACAAAGGAGACTCTGCCGAAATTTATAAGAGAATTTGATGTTGCTTTTAAACTTGTTTTTCTACACTTCTTCTTTTAATTGGTTTAGATTTCTGGGTTTCGGCTTGCTTAGATTACGTTACACCTCTAGACGTTTCGTAATTTAAGTGTCGGTCACGTTCCGTACCTTCGGGTCATGACAGATCTCAAGATATATATCCTAAGATTACTTAAGCGGGGTATCATATCGTAAATATGCCGCGGAACATACGTACGGTGCGTTACTCTACTTGAGCCACTTACTCCATCAATCAAGGTCAACCTACATAACGAAAGTTCGAGTCTAATACTCCCAAAATAAAGTCTAAGTTCCGTAAGGTTAAAGCTAGGTTCCGAAATATATGCCCTAGACTCCACATAGTCAAACCTAGACTCGAACAAAGATTAAACCTAACGATTTGATACCAACTTTGTCATGACCTGGAAACGGCACGTGACCAGCACTTGAATCACGTGAAGTTTATAGGACCCCATCGTAACCCTAGTAAGCCGAAAACCAAGAATCTAAAACTTTTTAAGTAAATGGTGGAAGTGAAGTTTTTGGAAAAGGATTTCAATGAAATCAAGTTTCTTTTTAAAACACAAGTACAATTTATTTGAAAACATAAGTGGGTTTTAGACTAATGGTTGAAAACATTTTCATCATTTAAAATTTTGGCAGCACCTCCTTTATAAATTTTGATAAAACCGATACATACGATGAAATATTATATCAGCGTTCCCAATCGGGAGCTATCTTATTGCCCAATTTGCGGAAACACAATCACGCAGTAATATACGACGTGCAAGGCGAAGATCAACACACAAAAAGTAAAAGAAATACTAAAACTATCATCAACACGCTATATCCAAACTTGACATATAAAAGAATAACATACAAGTCTCATCTTTAAGTCCACAAAAATATACAAGTTTTGGTCGATAGAGTTTTTAACTAGATCACAATGAATATACATATACAAATGGCGGTTACGATTTGGAATGTAGCCCACCTACCAAAGTAATCATCCGAAGAAAAAAAAAAAGCGTGACGGTAAGCCGCTACTGATCTGAGCGGTCGGTCCTGCAAAAAAACTATAGCATAACGGGGATGAGTTGCCAACTCGTGAATAGAATATATCATTAAGTAGAAGTCAAGTGCATAATGATCTATCTAGATCATTCTGTATAATACTATCATACTATGTGGTAATGAAAGTGAACTTATATATACATAATGTCACGTCAATATCAATATGTGAAAATATGTTATCCGGCACCAATAATTATTGGTGATGAATAGAAGAAAGCCGACAATAATTATTGGCGATGTATTTCGTCACCAATAATCAATGGAAACGGAATCTTTTTAGCTGTCAGAGCAGCTTTTGGTGATGAATTTTTTTTTGTTGCCTGATGGAGCTCTGGATCTCCTTCAGATGTTATCTTCCGTTGATTTGCTGCGAGCGCTGATGAACGGCTGAGATTGAGTTGGAGGGTTGCCTCCTGAAACGTGTGGATCTCAATGTGTTTTGTGTGGTTGAGGCCGAGCTATCTGCAAAGAAGTCCCGGGATGGTTGTGCCACCGAGGACCCTCCGACGATCAAGTTAGACGGGGTATTTTGGTAGAGTAACGGCCTATCGGAGTAAAATTGGTTTACCTGAATCGTCTGAAAGAGTAGCGGCAGCAATGGGCAGACGGGCACGAGATTCACGCCGGTCATTACGCCCCTGACGTCACGCCCGCGTGATAGGCGGGATCCCGCATTAATAACGAGACAGACTCGTTAATGGGAGATTGTGATGACGTGGAACGCGGGATCATGGGCGGCGGATATCTCGCGCGTGGTAGGATTGGCGGAGCCGTGGCGGAGGCGCCTGTGATCAGCGTTGTGGGTCGGTCGGTGAGACCGAGGAAGATGAGCTCGGCGGAGAGCTCGGCGGGAGGCTCAGGCACGGGCGGGAGCCTCGGGCACGGGCGGGAGGCCGAGGCATCTTGGTTCTGTGATAGCTCGGAGGCGAGCCGGGGGATGGTCTGGAAGGCCACCGAAGGTCGGGAGACTGCTCGGGCTGGAGGCCCGAGTTGTGATCCCAACTGAAGTTCTTGATTTTTCTTGTAGGTTCTGGGATACGTCATCTGCAACGTGTCAGCTGGAGAGTCACCGATATCGAGCCTCATCATTGCTGATATTCCGTTGCTAATACTTCTGGTGACGAAATGGATCATTTCCGTCTCCAAAAAACTATTAATGACCCAAGTATTGGCGATGGCTTTTTGGTGATGGATTTTTAAAACAATCAGTCGCAAATACAATTTGGTGACGGATTTTTATGCTTTGGTGATGGAGTATTAACTACATGTAGCACTAACTTCTTCTATAAACCCATGCTGCATCCCCATCATTGCGCTCATTTCTATCAAACAGTAGAGCTTAATAATTTAATATCAATAGGTTGAGTTTCCCAAAACAGAGGAAAGAAAGGTTAATAATAACAATATTAACCAAACAAGCCCTATATACATTTTCCTCAAACCCGTGTACATCTTCTCCACTCCTTTTCTTCTTCTCCTTCTTTACTTCTTAAAAAACAAACCGATTAATAACTCATCAAAAAAAGGATTCGAGGTCTCAAAAAACAGCCCTCCACAACCATCGGCCAAATGAAAGGGTTAATTTCTTCATCATCATCCAGCATGGGATCTTCTTCGCCACATTTTAGAGCCCATCAAACTATATATATGACCAATTCCTCCATTGAAGAGAGAGAGAGAGAGAGAGAGAGAGAGAGATTTTTCATTATTTGTCTCTCTGCATTTGGAGCAGAACCCAATCTAATTTTCTTGGTCTAATTAACTTCATGTCCTCATCCCCTTCAACCTGAAACCAAGTTCCACATCTCTAATTAAGCATGCACAATGTAAGAGTAGGCATTCTCCTCTTCCATGGATGCTTCCCCATGAAAAAAATAAAATAAAATAAAATAAAATCCAATCTTTAATCCTAAAATATCAAGCCCCTGAGCTAAACGCTTGATGGTATATTTTCTTATATTACACCTCTAAAACTTTTTTTATTATCTCGAATGCACTTAAAACTTAACATATTCTATCCACTAATTTCAAGAGTAGAAATTTAGGATGATTATTTTTTCAATTTTATTTTATGATTATTTTCTTTGGTTGATTTTGCCAATATTTTCTTCCTGTTAGATTATTAAGCGTATGAGTTTTTCATACTCGAAAAGGTAGTGGTCGGCATATAATGGGAAATAAAAAAATAATTTTCAATTAGCAAAAGGTAAAAATGCTTATTATGAAACTTCCTGATGATGCTCGATATTGGCAATCCCCAAGATCGTGACACGTGGCAGGTGACGTGTCCCAAGATCCAGAAGAAAGGACCCACAGAGACCGACCAGGCCACCCTTGTACCCGACCTGCAAGCGCAAGCTGGCCCTCCTCGGGCCCCTTGCAAAATGGCCTCCTCAGCCCCTCAGCTCGTCCCGAGCTGCCACAGGATCAAGACTCCTCGGCCCTCTCGGCCCTCTTGCTCGTCTCCGAGCTCCCCAGCCGAGGCCGTATTCCTCGGTCCCTCCGACCGGCCAACTCCACCACTCACAGGCGTAAACGCCGCTCCGCAGATCTCGCCACGCGCAGATTCTCCGCCAGCAACGTCCCACGTCCCACGCCATCACGATCCCCATCAATGGGCGATCCGCTCTTTACGCGGGCGTGACGTCGGGAGTGTAACTGCCGGCGAGATTCTCGCGCCTGCTGCTGCGTACTGCCGCCGCTATATAAACCCCCATCACAGAGGGGCCAACTAAGCCCTTTTTTACACTTTTATGCCGTTACTCTGCTTGGATCTCATCACTAACTTGAGCGTCGGAAGGTCCTCGGTGGTACCAAACCACCTCGAGACTTCTTTGCAGGTACTCGGCAACAGCTTCCTCACCTCACCTCTTCCTCCAAAAACCCATTGAGACCCACACGCAACGAAGGATAAACAGCTAAGTTCACCGTGAGATCAACGGAAGACAACATCTGATGGAGACCCGAAAAGGAGCCCCATCAGTTGGCACCGTCTGTGGGAACAAACTCCACAAAAGACAAAGTTGGCCTTCCGATCTCCATCCCCATGGCAAGCGATCACCCTGAAGATCCAGATACCAGCCGCCGCTTCCCCCTCACCGGAGGCGCGGGTGGACCTCCTCCGGCGACCGTCATCAACTCCCTCACCGGCCGAATAGACCGACACCCCCTCCCTTGACAGGGTCGCACAGAGGGGGCTCGCCACGGCGGCTTGAGGGCCACCTCACCCAAGAATCTAAGCCCTCACTAAAAGGCAGCCCAGTAGCTACCCTGCTCGGCTATCCCTGACAGGTAGCTTCCCTACCGCAACGCCAGGGATCAGAAAGCCTTCCCAGAGGCAGTCGAGCCCGAGGTTCCCTCGCTCGGCTATCCCCAGCGGGCAGCTTCCCTGCCACAACGCCGGGGATCAAAAAGCCCTCCCAGAGGCAGCCCAGCAGCTACCCTGCTCGGCTATCCCTGGAGGGTAGCTTCCCTACCGCAACGCCAGGGATCAGAAAGTCCTCCCAGAGGCAGTCGAGCCCGAGGATCCCTCGCTCGGCTATCCTTGGCGGGTAGCTTCCCTACCGCAACACTGGGGATCAGAAAGTCCTCCTAGAGTCAGCCCAGCAACTATCCTGCTCGGCTATCCCTGGCGGGTAGCTTCCCTACCGCAACGCCAGGGATCAGAAAGTCCTCCCAGAGGCAGTCGAGCCCGAGGATCCCTCGCTCGGCTATCCCCAGTGGGCAGCTTCCCTGCCACAACGCCGGGGATCAAAAAGCCCTTTCAGAGGCAGTCGAGCCTGAGGTTCCCTCGCTCGGCTATCCCCAGCGGGCAGCTTCCCTGCCACAACGCCGGGGATCAAAAAGCCCTCTCAGAGGCAGTCGAGCCCGAGATTCCCTCGCTCGGCTATCCCCAGCGGGCAGCTTCCCTGCCGCAACTCCGGGGATCAAAAAGCCCTCTCAAAGGCAGTCGAGCCCGAGGTTCCCTCGCTCGGCTATCTTTCAGGACAAAAGCCCTCGCCAAGAGGTACCGGGTAGTAACCCTACCCGGCCAAGGGTCCTTGGTAGGCTTCTTACAGCCCTATAGCTCTTCCCGCGCCAAGAACCAAAGTCCTCCCAGAGGAAGTCGAGTCCTTGCTCGGCTATCCCCGGATGGTAGCTTCCTACCACAACCGATAAGGATCAAAGTCCTCGCCAAGAGGCACTGGGCAGTAACTGTAAGTCCACGTTTCCCACCCCGGTACTTACGGGGAGGCGGAAAACATAATAAAAAACGGATTTTTAATGACTTAGGCAACATGGACCTTGCTTGTGAGGATCTTTACTAAACGAAAACTAGCTAAAGTAGACTAACAACTAACTAAGTTGTAGAAAGGTTATACCTTGAGCTCGAACTCCTTCTCTCCTTGCTCGTCGGAATGGTAGAAAGGCCTCACCTTGCTTGTCTTCTTCCGTCAAAGAAGGATCCACCCGAAAGCCTCGACCTTTAGCTTCGACTCCAAGCTAGGAGTAACTAGAGTGCAAGAAATGCTAAGACTTGAACCCTAGAAGTGAGTAGAGAAGATCAAGTGAAGGTTTTTCTCAAGCTTTTTTGTTTCTCAACACATGAGAGGGAGAGAGCTTGAGGGAGAGGATGAGCAAGAGAGAGAAAAGATATGAGAGAATGAATTATTAGTGAGCCATTCTCACTAATATGTGTGTGATATTTTAATTAATTAATTAGTAAGAAAATTGTCATGGTTTAATCAAGAGGTGACCATTATCATTTCACTATTAATGCAAATTGCAAGGATCAAAGAGCATCTTCCAAATGAAATGATCATGGTCAAATTGTCAACTTGGTCAACAAGTCAATGAAGTCAAAAGGTCAACAACAACAACCATGCACAATAATTAAGCTAATTATTAATTAACAATAATACACACAAAAGCAATAGGGTTAATAAAATGACAATAGTCATTAACCCTAAACAAGGTCCTCTCCCTCAATCTCAAGCAACTGTGCATACGCACCCGCATTCGTGATCCGAGGAACACGAATACTCTGAAAAAAACCAATCTCAAATCATATACTAGGATCCGGCTTAAACCAAAGCCCGCTAGTATAAACTGTCCGGACAGCAAACGTGCACAAGTGCGCGGATGCGTACGAACCCTGTCGCAAAACCATGCGACCTCTACTCATTTTGCCCAAAGGCGAATAGCTCTATGTGTGGGACTCTAAAGACTCGACACTACGCTGGCAGTGGGTTTAACCACAGACCGCAAGCGGCACTAGCTGTACGTAACGGTCCCCAGGTGGATGTCGATAAGAAGACTGACGAGGTGAACCCCATCTGCACTCCTACTGAGCCTGTATGTGACAGTCTCCGTACAGTCCGGTCTGTTCGTCTGATACATCGCATGGCGGGCCTAGGGGGCGGTGAACGTCAGTCCCCTAATAGCGGTACAAGTCGTGTCGGAGTGAAGCCCAGAACACCCTGAGATAACACTGGAATCCTACCAGTATATCTCGCTTGCCCTGGCCAGGGACTACTCGTGTAATGGCTCTCCTGGACACAGCGCGATGTCAACCCCCAATACCGGGAGAGACGAATCCTGTCTAACCGTCACTGCCTCCAAGTGCTTCGGGACTGCACCCAAAAACTACCTGTTTGCACGACTCCTCTGAGCCGTGGTAGGGTAGTAATCAAAGTGCAGTGGGAACACACTCGAGGCGAAGTGACAGTGTCAAGTCAGCGGACTAAGCTGTACTCATGTCACCTGGGAACTGATAACTGACGATAGGTATATTACCAACCAACAGTTCCCGACGAGTCCTGTCCAGTGTACTCGTAACCTAACGAGCACCCGCATACTATCTCAAGTACGACGTACTAACGGCTGTGGGACAGACCGTCTCCCACACTGGGATGAGAAGCGCATACGCTAGTCTACTCCGGAGTATCGATACCCTGTCTCGATAGTCCAACGACCAGGGACCTGTATAAGGATGTGCTTATAGATTACCCAGCTCCCACGAGTGCGAGCGCCATCACAACGCTGGTAATCAAGCAAAGATCCTAAGGGCTCTACTAATATGTATACCAGCAATATGCTAAAAGAAACACATGCACATATTAAAGCAAAGAAAAACCAAGTAGCATACTACCATTTCGAGCAAGATTGTATATACAACTGTGAATATCCCAAGCTTCCATTAAGTAATATACAAACTAGTATGATACAGTAATGGCCTCTAGGGCATATACACTAACAGTAACCCTGCTCGGTCCCCGTCCTAAAGGATCAGAAAGCCCTCCCAGAGGCAGTCGAGCCCGAGGATCCCTCGCTCGGCTATCCCTGGCGGGTAGCTTCCCTACCGCAACGCCAGGGATCAGAAAGTCCTCCCAGAGGCAGTCGAGCCCGAGGATCCCTCGCTCGGCTGTCCCTGGCGGGTAGCATCCCTACCGCAACGCCAGGGATCAGAAAGCCCTCGCCAAGAGGCACCGAGCAGCTACCCTGCTCGGCCACCCTTCGCAGGCCTCAAACGGCCCCTCCAGTGCTGCTCGGCCATCCTTCGCAGGCCTCTCACGGCCCCTCCAGCGTCAGGATCAAAGCCCTCGCCAGGAGGTGCCGAGCAGCTACCCTGCTCGGCCATCCTTCGCAGGCCTCTCACGGCCCCTCCAGCATCAAGGATCAAAGCCCTCGCCAGGAGGCGCCGAGCACCTATCCCGCTCGGCCATCCTTCGCAGGCCTCTCACGGCCCCTCCAGCGTCAAGGATCAAAGCCCTCGCCAAGAGATACCGAGCAGCTACCCTGCTCGACCACCCTTCGCAGGCCTCAAACGGCCCCTCCAGTGCTGCTCAGCGCATCCCCAGCGGGCATCCTCCTGCCCATCTGACGCTGATGGTCTGAAGCCCTCATCGCGAGGCCGCCGAGTTCCTTCCTGCTCGGCACATTCCCAACGGGCATCCTCCTGCCCATCAGATGCTAATGGTCTGAAGCCCTCATCGCGAGGCCGCCGAGTTCCTTCCTGCTCGGCGCATCCCCAGCGGGCATCCTCCTGCCCATCAGACGCTGATGGTCTGAAGCCCTCATCGCGAGGCCGTCGAGTTCCTTCCTGCTCAGCGCATCCCCAGCGGGCATCCTCCTGCCCAACAGACGCTGATGGTCTGAAGCCCTCATCATGAGGCCGCTGAGTTCCTTCCTGCTCGGCGCATCCCAGCGGGCATCCTCCTGCCCATCAGACGCTGATGGTCTGAAGCCCTCATCGTAAGGCCACCGTGTTCCTTCCTGCTCAGCACATCCCCAGCGGGCGTCCTCCTGCACATCGGACGCTGAGGATCTGAAGCCCTCTTCGCGAGGCCGCCGAGCCCCTTTCTACTCAGTGCATCCCGACGAGTAGCTTCCTGCCCAACAAAGACAAGGATCAAAGTCCTTCCAGACTCGACTATCCCTGGCCAGTACCTTCCCTACTCGCAACGCCAGGGGTCAAGGCCCTCGCCAAGATCAACCAGCGCACATTCCCTAAATGCAGAGATCTCGTCCCGATAAACTGGAAGAAAAGACAGCTAACAGCCCGGGGACGCGTCCCGACGAAACCTTAGGAGGGAGCTTACCCCAGACGGCCCGGCAGTCCACTCTTGACCAGACCCACTAGCTAGTCGGGACAAGAGTGGGGGGCTAATGATGATGCTCGATATTGGCAATCCCCAAGATCGTGATACGTGGCAGGTGACGTGTCCCAAGACCTAGAAGAAAGGGCCACAGAGGCCGACCAGGCCATCCTTGTATCCGACCTGCAAGCGCAAGCTGACCCTCCTCGGGCCCCTTGCAAATTGACCTCCTCGGCCCCTCAGCTCGCCCCGAGCTGCCACAGGGCCAAGACTCCTCGGCCCTCTTGCTCGTCTCCGAGCTCCCCAGCCGAGGCCGTATTCCTCGGTCCCTCCGACCGGCCAACTCCACCACTCACAGGCGTAACCGCCGCTCCGCAGATCTCGCCACGCGCAGATTCTCCGCCAGCAACGTCCCACGTTCCATGCCATCACGATCCCCATCAATGGGCGATCCGCTCTTTACGCGGGCGTGACGTCGGGAGTGTAACTGCCGGCGAGATTCTCGCGCCTGCTACTGCGTACTGCCGCCGCTATATAAACCCCCATCACAGAGGGGTCAAGTAAGCCCTTTTTTACACTTTTATGCCGTTACTCTGCTCGGATCTCATCACTAACTTGAGCGTCGGAGGGTCCTCGGTGGTACCAAACCACCCCAGGACTTCTTTGCAGGTACTCGGCAGCAGCTTCCTCACCTCACATCTTCCTCCAAAAACCCATTGAGACCCACATGCAACGAAGGATAAACAGCTAAGTTCACCGTGAGATCAACGGAAGACAACATCTGATGGAGGCCCGAAAAGGAGCCCCATCACTTCCGGAGTATAAGTGCTCGACCTCCCATAGTACTAGTACACGGAGTGTAATTAACCCAATTATTATTAATGTTTGAAGTGTCCTCTGTTTTGGGATTAATTTGGCACTGGCTTCCACACATCACACACAAACACACAACACATACGCACGCATTCAAGGGACCCACAAATTTGTGCCAAAAGCATTAATTTATGGTCACTTCCCCTTTAGGGATTCCAAGATGCGAACCTCACATTCTTCTCAAGAGAAGAAGTGCTCATATCAACTGAGTTATAGCTTTTATTTGTGCGGGTTATTGATTTGAAATTGTTTTACATGTAATTTAGACCATGGTTAAGACTTATAACTTTAGATACAAGTGATATTTGGTGAAATGGCTAAATGACAAAAATTCTGAGAAACAAAATTTTATTACCATACCCTAAACCTAGGTATTGTTCAGCCCATAAATTGATATTACAATAAAACATACTTTTATGATTAATCTTGAATAACTTGAAACAAAACCCTAGATTAATTATAAACCATAACCCTGATTATTCATTAACCCATCAAAACATGCATCTTAATCAATTCAATTTAAGAAGTAATCCTAATTTGAACCTAAACCAAACATAATCTATGAAGTAATACTTGATCATTACACGTGCAAAACTTAATTCTAAAACTTTATGTAAAGATAAATATTTATTAAACTAAATAATGAGCCGTAGATCTTGTCTATCACTTATCATTCGTTCGGTTTTCGTCGTGACATAAAACCATGTGAATGTTATAAACGTCAAATGTTATTCATTCAGTGCTAAACAACCATTTCGTAGTTACGAGCATAATACTTGTCATGCAATAATTGATAGATTTATTCATCATGGACAAGTTAGGAATGAGTAAAGCAGACTTCATACTTCTTCATGCGCCTGTGTTGTCATTCGTTTTGGAGATAGGTTCCGTGGGTACTTTCGCTGGATGTACGTGGCACCGATACGATTAGATGGTGATAAATCCGAACATAGGCCCACTTAGGCCCTTAGCTGAAGAGAAAGCAATGAAAGCTTGTTAAAAGGCCCATGAACTAGACTGGCCTGCAGTTAAAAAAATCTCAGCGTTAAAAAGATTGCATTTTGCCCTCCACAATTAAAACGATTAAGCTTTTCTCGTTCTATCATTTTTCTATTGTCAAAAGTCCCGGCCCGTTTGAAAGTCGTCTAAGAAAACCTGGTAATTTCAAAAATTGTTAGTAAGGTCGTACTGTACAAAATCTTTATGAAAAAATCTTTGGATTGTATTTCATTTAGCCATCGTATTCTATTTTAAATGCAATTACAAAAGTACACCTCCCTCTCCTAACGGTGCTTCGATATTACAGATAACTGTTTAGATATTACATGCAACTACTCAGATATTACTGGTAGCTCAAGCAACTGCCTATATATTACATGAGATACTTAGATATTACATGCAATTAATGTTTAAGGAGTCCCAAGTAATTTGAAAATACAATTCTGAAATTCAAAAACTTATGTTGATCCCGAGTTATTTAAAATTGGAAATTGCTTAATAGTGTTGGTTGAAATCAGCATTTTGGAATGCGGGAATTTGGATTTTAGACGTTGTCATTCAAGCTATAGTACAAGAATGATAAACCTAATGAATCTTTAAATCACCATGTATCCCCATGTTTTCTAAAATGACATATGATAGAGATTTTATTAGTTTCTCAATTTTGACCACAGGGGAACAGTTATACTGTTATAATACTTACAGATCGTACCACATAAAGGTGTAAGAACTTTAATTAGTTTTAAAAATGAATTAAATTAAAATATTGATTATTTAATTAAGCTAATTAAAAAGCATGAAATAAATTAAAATCACAGGTTTAAAATAAAAGACGAGTTCGGATGGTAACGCAAGCCTAGGATTTTGAATTACCTTTAATATCACTTTAATATCACGGTGTTCTATATAATTTTTATTCTTTTCTAATTTCCACATTCAAATTCATTACCTAACACTTATAAGAAAGCGAATACGTTCATTATAATAAAATATCGATCAATTAAGAAAGCAAAAATTATATGATCATGACAATACGCTATCAATCTTTAAAACTATCTTGCAAAGAATTTAAATATAAAGTCCTAATTAATATAGTAATAGTTAGATCTACTCTTATACTAAATAAACACAAAAGTTGTCAGTCAATGGTTTATCTCGTTTTATAGGCATAGTCTAATCTATCCTAAATCAATTAAGTGTAATCTGCCTTAATAAAACTTCCATCTTACATTCCCTAATTAGTTTTCTAGATCGTCAATCTATTATTAAACTAATTAGTTTATAGGTGATATTACATTTTTCTAAATAAGTTTCAAGAGCGTCAATAAATCATAAACAGGTTTAGTTTATCAGTATAATATCGAAAAAACTTTAATTTTTATCTTAGAGATTTATCATCAAGCACGTAGAAAAGAAATAAATCAATGAGCACAAATACCAATCATATAAAGAATAACTCAAAAACCCTAAAAAATATATTAGCAGCTCATGATAGAAGAAAGCATAAAATTAAATAACTTCATATAAAAAATGACTACAAAACTTGATATCTCGAAAATAAAAACCCTGATTTTATAGTCTAAAGAGATTTGAAACCCTAATGAACCACACAGAGGTATTTACAGGGATTTTGGAGAATTGAAATATACATTATAAAAGATACAGAGAATATCAAATTTGCCTAAAACTCTGTCACACCCCGCTTCCCAAAATACGGAAAACAGGAGGCGACTAGACCAGCCATGCTCCTACGGTCGGGCAACAATTCCGCCGTAGTCACACTTCGACTTCCAGCATTACATGATAATCAGTAAAACACAGCACAGAAGTAAAGAAAACACATCACTAGTTTATTAAACCAACTTTCATTGTTCGCTATTTACAATAGATCGAAAGAAAAGAAAGCTACTAACCAAGTGCGAATACAAGTTGAGTTATGAAAAGTGGTAAAAGTACCGTAAGTACGGCCGTCTAGATCTCTGCGAGCTCGAATGGTAGGCCTGACTTGTGATCCGGGTCCTCTCCAATCTCTGAGAATGCATACTCATGTCGTCAGGACGACGCAATATCAATATTATGATAATAATAATGAGGCAAGAAAATAAAGTAATAACAGTGGAGACAATAAATGCAGGTAATTGATATGTCAATAAACAATGCAATATATGATCTGTGTCCCTATCGGTTTTTAAGTCAATTTTTGAAATCGAGTTTGTGGAAAGGAATGATCAAATTTAACGAGGGTCTCGTACGTACCCGAGACTACGGCCCATTATTGCCCGGGACATAACCCTGTCAGCTGGACCGCTACGTCCAAACCTAATATATATAAGAGTCGTTGTTCGAATGATCATCCTCTAAATCGCTAACCTTGCTAAATACAAGTTCTTTTCCACTTCGATTTCCCCCTTTTCCCCAGGTTTCACTATTTTATAAGTATGGGTAAGTTGTGTAAAAGTACGCACCAATAATACTATTTTATTCACCATTCACTGTATTTTTCACTATCACAAATCATTCATTTTTTTTACTGGCGTACTTGACACAACTAAACCGATACTATTCACGTTCGACAATGCATTATACAATAAAAATTAATAAGGACACTCACTATCGCTAGAGGTATTGCAGTCGGGTAAAAATGTGAATTATGCCGCTAAACAAATCATATACAATACAAGTCATTACGCGTCTTACGGACTTAGAAAAATCACATTAAATCGTACGTTCAGAATTAAGTAAAATGATACAAAAGGGATAAAAATTAAACTTAATCAGAAATTCAACGAAATTGGTTTCAAGTCAATCGGGTTTTGGCTTCACGAATTACAGTCATTTCTTTTTAAGTGTTTCCTGCTGGAAATTCAGTTACTGAACTGAAAGTCCATTTCGTAACACAGTTTTCACCCTGTTGGGATCAAAATTAGGCGACGCTACAGGTGGATAATATTTATATTTATTAGTTAGGTTTCCAACACACCAGACGGATCGATAATATCCGCTGTGTTCTGGGAGTTATACATTATTTAAGATCGAGATATATGTTCTGTCCCTGCTTGGGACTGCAGCATGTACCGATGATTTAAAATATAATTAAAATAGCAAACGATGATAAAAACGAATGAAACCACCTCCAATAGTTAGCTAACAGATTAATCTTCGCAACGGTATAGGGTTCTACATAATACCATTTTCACACAGAGTTGTAAAAGCATTTCATTTTAAGTGTCGACAAGCAATACTGTTCTGGACTGCAGTCCAGAGCCGCAATTCTCCTCAATTTCCTTTATCATGACTTATTAAAATTCAGTGGAAAAATATATATTACTGTAGGCTATTCCGTCAGCTTCTATATGAGTCCTGAAACGCCACAATCCGATATATACATAATTAACTACGAATTTAACATGGTAAGATACGCGATAAAATCTAGATTCCGCATCGAGTCTCGGGGTGTCATTTCCTGGGGTAAACAACTTTTATTTTACAACTAAATTTTCACACGATGATCGTTAACAGTAAAGAGATCTTTTTCTCATGAGTTCCGCCATTTTAAGATGGTTTTTAGTTTAGGATTTGCATCGAGCATCTATAATAAACATTTGATTCGCAACTGAAACACTCGTTTGTTTCAACCAATAAACAGTATTTGATTCTACAGTTTTCTTACAACGTTATCACTAGATTCTAGACTTGATTATATCTCAAACAATATTACTAAAATTAAAATACAGTTTATTATTAAATTGCAATGGTATTTTTTTCGATATAGTTCGTATGCATCGATATAAATATAATATAGCATGTAAGCAAGTATTTGAACCTGTCTGATGACGACGATACGGCAGCGACGCGGCAACATCGGTGATCTACGGCAACGGCACGGCGCGATCACGACAGGGTTTAGCCTCGTTAGAGCTTTAACTTGACGGCTCGGTGTCTTGGACTCGGCAGTGGCGGGCGGCCGAAGGTGGTGGTCAAGACGGCCACGACGTGGAGGCGAAGAGGTTGGTGGTCACCGGAGGGGCCGGTCGGCGAAGGTGAGCTTGTCGGCGGCTGAGGGGAGCTCAGGGGCGGGGCCGAGTTGGATGCTCGGTTGATAGAGGAGTGGGCTTGGCTGGTGGGGCTTGTCGGCGAAAGAGTCGACCGGCGGTGGAGCTTGATGGTGGGTGTGGCGAAGCTGGGGCAGCGTTGCAGTTCGTCGGTGAGGCGGCTCCGGGGAAGAGGTCGGTGCAGGCGGGGATATGGGTTTGGTTGTGGGAAAGTGGATCTCGCGTGCCAGATGGGGCTTGGCTTGAAGGAGGGAATCGATCGATGTGGAGGAGCTTGGGTGATGTGGGTGCAGGGGGGCTCGGCCCTGAGGAGGCGGCCGACGCTGGGTTGGACGGGCACAGTACAGTAAGGTTAGAGAGAAAAGAGAGAGGGAAAGAGAGAACGGGCTAGAGAGAGAGAAAGGATGAGGGAATGGGAGAGAGAGTGTGTCGTGCTGTGTTTTTTGTTCTTTTTTTTAAAGAGGTGAACGGAAGAGAGAGGGGAGAGAGAGATAATGAAAATTAATATATAATTATTAGGCTTTAATTAGAGATAAAATGAAATTGATTGGTGCAGGACTTGGGTTTTAAATGAGAATAATTTTGAATTTGAAAGGGTTGAAAGGATATGTTTGGGAAAAGAAAAATGTAAGGTTTGAGCTAAAGGGCTTGGGCCTTAGGTTAGATTGTAGGAAAGAAAGAAAATATAAATAGAAAAATAAAAATAAAATGGATAAACGATTTATACTAACATTTATTTAAATACTGATATCGGGGTACAAAAGGGGACTGGGTATTACAAAATCTTAAGTCCTAGTCCTAATAGTCTTTGGCTGAAATTATATTTTTGGCAGTTTTGGTCGAAAATTTCTCGAACTGGATCTTCTGGTTTTTTCTCTCCATATTTTGTGATTTGATATTGAGATTTTTAGTCTTTATTCCATTTTTGATAATCGATTCTCTATTTTTTGTTTAGCTTCAATCAAGTCTTCATTCAACGCACGTAATCAGCCTTTTGCGCACTTTTCCCTTTAAACCTTGTAACATGTAATATTTGACAAAAAATACCCGGAACAGCATAAAATTGACAATAATAAGATAAATATGATTATAAAAATATACAATAAAAATGCATCAATCGACAAACCGTACATAATATATCAAAATTTAAATAAACCGTCCGACCCGATATCGTCACCACTGGTTGCCGCATCATTAACCGGGACCACCGCCACCCTCGCCGCCGCCGCCGGAAGACCGTCCCCGTCACCGTCGTCGGCCGATCCCTGCCGACCGAGCGTCCCCACCACTGTTGTTGGCTGACCGTCGCCACCGCCATTGCCGATGCTGACCGCTACCGCCCCCGCTCGCCGTCCCCGTTCGCCGCCACTGTCAACCGCCGCCTCCGATCACCGCCGCCAGTCGCCGCCTCCGATCACCGCCGCCTCCGATCGTCGTCCTCGTTCGCCATTGTCATCGTCGTCGCCGCCGACCGCTGATCGATCCTCCGTCAGTTGAGTAGCGGCTAATGTCCGCCATTAAATGTATTGTCCTAAATTACATATGGATTTTCAAAATCAAATGACTAGCATTTCAAATAGAAAAGAATTTTATCAAAATGACGGTCATTTCATTTATAAATTTTGGATTGTAAAATTATCTGAGACTAACATCCCCTTAGATATTACATGCAACTGGTTAGATATTATATAAAAAAGAAATATATTTTTGAGGCTTTTGGCAGAAAAGAAGTATATTTGACGGGAAATTATTTTTCTTTTGGGGAAAAAATATATTTCGAGTGTGCAATGAAAACCGAATAGATATTACTGGCAATTCTCTAGTGTTACATGCAACCCCTTTATACTATAACCGCCTTAAATCCAACTGTAAAAGACCGTCGGCCTATATGGGCAAGGGGCATTTTGCGGTTATAAAATATAAGTGGGGAATTGTATACCATGGATTTTTATTGGGCCCAATGGTATTTTAACAATGCCAAAAAGCCCAAGGATTTTGCACAAGTTCCCTTTTTGCCCCCTACCCTGTATGCAAATAAAAACTACAAAAATTAATAAAAGCTAGAGAAAATTGGCAGAAGTATTTTGGGAATAATTAAACTGTAAGGCCCTAGGCCGGGTCAAAATGCATTTTTGCAAGACCAGAGATTGTGTTCTACTCATTTGGTAGAAAAATAGAGGTGGCTTCGTGCAATTTATCCAAAGAGTAATTAAGAATCCCGCATAGATCTTCGACTTCTACCCTGGCTTCAGTAATTAATTTGAGAGAATTTTGCAATCGAAACTGATTCTATTGATTCTATTTTGCAGATTTCAATCTGGGTTTCTTCAAGTCTCTAATTTCAGCACTACTGGAGCCTGGATCTTGCATCAAAATCAGTAATTTCTCTCTCTTATCAGTTCTTAGACCCAAATCCTCATCTGGCTCATTGCTATTTTTCGACCCCCCCCTCATTTTCTACTGAAAATCTTTGATTCAATGCTCCTTTCATCAACCCTTCTGTTAAAAATTCAAAATTTCTATAAATATAGGAGGATATGATGCCAATCCCATTTATAAATGCATTAATTCTTTTCTATTTAGCATGAGAAATCAATATATAACGATACAATGAACAGCCAGTCATTTTATCCAAGAGGGGATTTTGATTTAGAGTCTGGAAACCTTCGAAAGCCTCGAAAATCGAAGAAATCGTTGTCCGAGCATCTCAAAATGATCAAGTCATATAGAAACCAGCTTCATTACTTCTGCAAAATGCATCCTTTCTTGGTTTTCTTCATCTCATTATCCTTTGGAATTACCATTTTGTTTGTTATTTCCATATACGAAAGCGGGTTTCGAATGAGTTTACAAAAGAGTTATGATGTGAGTTTGGCGTCGGATTCGTATCCTTTTACGAAGCTTCATAATCTTGTAATGGTTGCTGGTCATTCGATTTATACGAGTAATAGTTGTGGGAAGTTTGAGGATGAGAGTTCTTGGTACTTGGAGCCTTATCAGAAGAATAAAGGGCAGGCGGCAACTTTTGTGGAACATATTAAAGCCGGGGTTGAGATTGCAGCGAAAGATGACGAGGCTCTTCTTATGTTTAGTGGTGGTGAGACCAGAAAGGATGCTGGGCCTCGAAGCGAGGCCCAAAGTTATTGGGCAGTTGCTGATGCTGAAGGCTGGTTTGGTAATTTGTTCACTTTTTCAATATGTAGATAATATTTGTCTTACAGTTTTATTTGTTTTTTTCCAAACATCTATAAATTTTACTTATTTTCAGCATGTTTGTATGAATATTGTAAATAAGTTGCCAAGGTATGCTTGCTAGGAAAAGTGATTGCTGGTGTTCATTTTTCATGTTTGTGCAATTATCTAGTTTTAGTGGTGTATATTCCCAGTTAGATTAGAAGCTTCTTCCAGAATTTTAATGCTATAATAGATGGGGATTAATTTGTTGTTGCATGTGAAACATTTCCTTGAAATGTTATCGATTTCTTATTTTTTGGTCATAATTTTGAATTAAATTTCAGCTTGATAAACCCTTTCCTGTTGCCTACTCACTACACGGGGTTGCCGCACGCTTATTGTTCAGTGTGTTTATATTACATAATAATTGTCTAGATATTTATGCAGGAAAAGTGATTGCTTGTACTCAGTTTGGAGATAAGCACAATTATTTTGTAATACTACTAGTCGCTGTGCTTTCTCCATGTAGATTAGATTTTTCTTCCTGAATTTTGATGATACATTAGATAGAGAATTTAGTTTGCTGTTGAATGTGAAACATCACCTTGCGATATCAACTATATCTTATTGTGTGATTATAATTTTGAATTATTTCCAGTCTGGTAAATCTGTTCTGTTGCCTAAGGGTTTAATTTGTGCCGACAGTGTTTCTCTCCGTTGTTGTAACAGTCATTGTGTTTCAAATAGTAGACAAATCGCTAGAGATTATACCTTTGGTTCAAGTTTTAGGCCATTAGAATATTAATGCAGACCATGTCTTGGACTAGTTTTTTTGGCCAGGTTTGCTATTTTTCTAATTTACTCTGGCGCACATATATCAGTTTCCTCGGATGATAAAAATCATATTCTTACTCTATACATTGTGACAAATGTGTTTTTTTTTTTGAAGATTAAGGTTATGCTTGACATGTATAGGTATTGACCTCAGTCCATAGAATCCATTATTTGAAGTAAACTAGCATACTTGTATTACTGGTATATCAGTTTACACTTACTAGCACACATAATATCAATTTAAAACAGATATATATTTCTTAGGGTTGAGATACATTGTAATTTGTTATATCAATTTTTATTATTTTATTATACTGGTTTACCAGTACTGATAAATGTTGGATCTTCAAACAAAAGTAGAATCATTTCATCTATGAAATTGGTTATGCCAACCTGCACCAAATAATAGACATATCAATTCAATAAGAAAATCTAGTGGTGTAGACGATCTGAGTCGATTTTGCTCAACTTTTTGATGGCGTTTTTAGTATGTCACTTGCATTTTTTTAGCAGTTCTTAGAAAACAAAGTATTTTGCCTTCTTGTTATTGTTGTTCTAGCAATAAATTACCACTTGTTTTCTATATTTTTTATTTTTTTGAAGTTATTTATTAAGGGAAAATGATTTACTTTGATTCAGGAAAGAAGGATGCTGTGAGAAGTAGAACACTGACAGAGGAGCATGCAAGAGACAGTTTCGAGAATCTTCTTTTTAGTGTGTGTCGGTTTCGAGAACTTACTGGCAATTACCCTCAGAACATTTCAGTGAGTTATCTTTCTTCTTCATTTTGTACATTTTTCTTTCAACTTTTATATACTTTTGTGTTCTTGTGCAACGCTAAAATGTCCGTAGCTGGCATGATAGATGGTTTATCATTGAAACATGTCTACACGCTTTTGTTGGGTGAAGAATTCCTTTTTCCATAATAAATAATCTGCAATTGTTCTATCACTCATGAGTATTATATTTCTTCCAAGTTACCTAAATGATCTGGATCTCCATGTTAACTCTTTTAGAGTTGAGGCATTCCTTGAGAGACATGTTTCACCTCGATTCAATGGTGTTCGCCTTTATGAAACTTCTCAGCTTGCAAATAACCTCGATTAATACCACTTTCAAGTATTGGAATTACATTTTCTTATAACCTAGTCCTATGTGAGTGGGAAGGGATACATTCAGCCCGAACCAACCTCTTGAACCCGAAACTACCCAACTCGACCCAATTTTTGTGGTTTCTTTCCATCCTATACCAACCCAAGCCCGTTTTGGGTTTAGACGTTAAAACTCGGATCAAGTAGAAAAAAATGCCAAACACCAGCCTGAACCAACCTCTTTGCACCCTAACTGCACCGTGCAAACTGTTTTATTAATGTGGTGCGGTAACTGTTGGATGTTAATGTAAAAACAATTGTTGGCCTCCTCTAAATGAAGGAAATCATATGCGTATAGCAGCGGAAGCGATGCATATGATCTCCAAGAATTTATCAATATGAATGATAAAAGACATACCATTGCAGATCTAAAAATCTGTCAGCAAAATAATAATCTTTTGAAGCCATCACAATTGCAGAAACCTCCAATCAAGTCCATCACCCTGTGTAGGAGGTAAATCAAAACTAGGTCGATAGAAAACCTTTTATTTTAAGAGGAGAAGTCTTAATTATTCTTTCTTTTATTTTTCTTTTATGGTCTACTATAGTCATTCTTTTATAGGGTTGTGGTACAATACATTTTCTCTAATTTTCCAATGTGAGAGTAAACTCCCTAACACAACATATTGTGTTATATTACTTCTCTTCTTTGTTTTTGTTTGCTCTTTTACTTTATGACTTTGCGGTGGGGCCAATTGGGTCTCACATCGAGAACCAATTGTCAATCTCAATTAATTCGCAATTAATCAATTGATAATTTTAATTTAACAATCAAACTCCTATCATGCCAATTGTTCATAAAAGTTCTTTCTAATATTCGATAATAATTAACATTAATTAACATGCAACCCCTTCTAATATCATGTTACTTTTCTTTAGTTTTTTTAACCGAGCAGGATAAATTCACCTAATCACTCAAACCCAAATCTTCAATTACCTATGAATACAATAAATTCATTTCGAAAATAAATATAATAATATAATTTTGAAAAAATAATTTCTAAAAGCATCTGGATTTGATGCTTTTATGGGATGAACAGTAAACTTATTCTCATTAATATGAGAATGACGGATTCTATCTAGACATCCATAGTTTTCCTAAATGCATTCAAGCATCCCGATATTTCAGGTTTTCCAGTCTAAACGATAAGATTGACCATCATATCAAAGATTACTTGTCAACAAATCGAAAACTACAATATTATCAAGTCAAAGGGATTATGTAACAGATTGAATTCTCTATCTCTATAGGTGACATATCCTAGAGAAATCAAACGAGGTCCTATACTACATATATCAATATATACGCTCATGACATACATCTGGAGAATCTCCATTCTCAGTGATTGTGACATACCACATCTCATATGTCAGTGTCATGCATAATAATCTGTCACAACTCTAGCTATCCTATACTAGTTATAGCTTAAGTACTCAATTTAAAAAATTACTGAATTGGATCACATCTTCATACAAGTGACATATGACAGTGCATGATCTAACAATATAATTTCTAAGGATATTATAACAATTATAAATAAATAATAATACCAACGTAATAAAGCATTAAGTGCAACTATAAAACTTTATTAATATTCAACTAATATTACATGAATTGCAATGGATGTTCAAGAACACATAACTACTCTAGCAATCTCCACTTGTCCTCGCATCAATTCAGCTACAATTTTAACTCCCATCTTGTTCTAGTGTTTGTAAAAAATCTTTTGAAACAATGGTTTAGTGAATGGGTTAGCTATGTTGTCATGTATGCTCACCTTCTGAATTTCCACATATTTCTTTTTGTTAATCTCTTTAACAATATGGCATTTCCTTTCTATGTGTTTAGACTTCTGATGTGCTCTTGGTTGCTTCACTTGAGCAACAACTTTACTATTGTCACAAAATAGTGGAATATAAAACACATGTGGAGGAACAGCACCAAGCTCATAGACAAATTTATTTATCCATTCCCCCCTTAGCAGTTTCTCTTGAAGCTACATATTCAAATTAGGTAGTGGAATCTGCCGTGACATCTTGCTTTACACTTTTGCAGCTAAATGCACTTTCGCAAAGGACATAAACATATCATGATGTAGTTTTTCTATCATCGGGATCAAATTGGAAATCGAAATCTGTATATCCCTCAATACCCAAGTTATTTGCATCATAAACCAAACAATAATTTTTAGTTCAACGTTAATACTTAAATATGGATTTTACAGCAATCCAATGTTCCTCCCCAGGATTGGACTGAAACCTACTTACAAGGCCCACTGCATAAGCTATGTCAGGTCTAGTACACAACATAGTATATATCAAACTATCAACCGCCGAAGCATATGGTATACTTTTGAAGCGCTTAATCTCATTCTAAGTTTTAGGACACATTTCCTTAGAGAATGAGATTCCATGTCTAACAGGAAGCATTCCCTTTTTGGAAACTTGCATATTGAACATTTTAAGGATTTTATCCACATAAGAAGATTGTGACAACCCATACGTCTCTTTACTTTATCTCTATAAAGTTTAAGACCCAAGATATTGGATGCTTGACCAAGATCTTTCATAGAGAACTCGTCTGAAAGCCACAATTTAACAGATGTCATCAAACCAATATCATTTCCAATGAGTAGTATGTCATCTACATAGGGTACTAGAAACACAATGGGATCATTTTGTTTCTTTTTATACACACATGGCTCTTCAGGATATTGGACGAAATCATATTCCTTAATTGTTTCATCAAAACGAATATTTCAACTCCCAGAAGCTTGTTTAAGTCCATATATTGACCTGTTCAATTTACATACTATGCTTTCTTGAGTCTTACATACAAAACCTTCAGGTTGTTGCATGTAAATATCTTCCTTAAGATATCAATTCAAGACGGCCTTTTTCACATCCATTTGGCATATCTCATAGCCATAATATGTTGCTATGGCTAATAGGATCTTAATGGACTTCAATATTACAATAGGAGAAAAAGTTTCCATATAATCAATTCCTTCTTTTTGAGTAACCATTTTGCCGCCCAGCGAGCTTTAAATGTTTCTATATTTCTATCAGCTCCATATTTTCTTTTATATATCTACTTGCTTTCAATGGGTTTTATCCCATTAGGTGGATCTACCAAGGTCGATACATTGTTCTAATACATGGAGTTCATTTCCGCTTTCATGGTGTCAACCCACTTGCTAGAGAATTCACGTTGGACGTGGATTCACTATAAATCTATGGATCCTCATCCTCCACGACACTTTCCATCAATTATGTTTCATTATCAAGTCTGTACTTTACAGGAAGATGAATGATCCTAGTGTAAGGATGCTAGTGCGCAGCGAAAGCGGAAAACATGGATAACAAAAATATCTAGAGCAAGCACAAGCATCCAAACCATAGAATCATTTCCAAACAACTAAACTAGTAAGCTAAAGAGTGCAAATCAAGCAAGAGTTTAGCAATTACAACCTTTGTAGTATCTTCATATGCTTCTTGGATGAACTTGAACTCTAGCTAGGCTCTTAGGATGTAGGGAACAAGCTTGGTGAAGGCCTTACTTTGTCAAAGATGGATCCATTTGAGAAAATCCAATCCTAGCTCCATCTCCACTTCTAGATTGCTCCAATGGTGAAGAAATTTGGTTAATTAGTTTGCTAAGCTAACGAATCAAGAGATACATATAGTATCACTCATTCTTTTCCTCACATTTATTTTATTTTCCATTCTCATTTGTTAGTAGAGAGGAAATGGTAGAAAGCTAGGATATGAGAAGGAGATGAGAAAGAAGGAAAAATGAAAGCCTTCTTTCTTTTCAATTGAGAGTAAACTCTCATATACACTCTCCTCTTTATCTCTCTTCAAGTGTCCACCCTCTCCTCTCACCTCCACTTGTCAAGCCAAATTGCATGGGTGTGTACCCTCTCCCATCAACTCAAGTCAAGTCTGAACATAAACAAATGAGAATGAAAAATGAAATGGAAAGTGTATTAATATGTAAACATATATCTTATAATTTCCATTTGCACAAAATTGCAAAAGTGAGACAATAAAAAACGGTGACATAATACTAGTAAATATATATATCTAATATATGTATTAATATATTAAATCAATACTTGATTTAATATCCGTCTTAACAAAAGACCGGCTAGCATTATCAAACGTCCGATTACCGTTAGTGTATCCAATACACATGTTTTAATCGAACTCCGGTACACATCCAATGTGCACATCTACATCATATTGCTAGGGCCGGAAAAACCTCTGTGCGGGACTTTAAAAACTCGACAATACGTTGGCAGTGGGTTACTGGATCCAATACATAACCACATGCACGTTAGTGGCACTAGCTGTACGTAACGGTTATTCATGTATTGAACGAAAGGAAGATCGACAAGCAAGCTCGTCCGAACCCTTATTGAGCTTATAAGTGACTGTCGCCGTACATTCCGGTCTGTCCGTCTAAGAGTGTCGCATACCGGGTCTGAGAGATGGAAACCGTCAGACTTCCAATAACCCGATAAGTCGTGCTGATTCGAAGCTGATAACCAACCGAGAAACTATTGATCTCCTATCAGTGAATCTCATCCGTTTTGGTCATGGTCTTATGGTTATAACCAATCGTGCACAACGCAACATTAACTCCCTGTACCGGAAGAGACAAATCCTCTCAATCTGCTCACTGCCTCCATGTGGCTCGGGACTGTACCCAACTAAAACCTGTTTGTTCGACTCAGCAGTGCAGTGGTAGGGTAGTAATCTACCGTGAGAACTCATACAAGACAAATGACGATCTCAGGGACACAAACTGCCATGTACCCATGTCAACCGAGAACTGCTATCTGACGATAGGTATAATACCATTTAGGAGTTTTTGGCGAGTCCGTCCAGTGTAACTCATAACCCAATGAGCATCTGTATACAATTTTTGGTGCCTGACATCAATGGCTGTGAGACCGGCCACCGCCTCTCGTTGGGATCAAGAAATGTATACACTAGTCTACTCTGGAATATCGATACCTAGTCTCGATATTCCCACGACTAGGGACATTTAAGGACGTGCTTATAGACTATCCAGACCCTACAAGTATGATTGCCATCATAATTCCGGTGGTCAAGCAAAAATCCTACATGCTTTATCATTATGTTTTAGCGACATGTAATAGCAAGTAAAACGTATACACATAAATGATAAAGACAAACAAGATAGCATACTATTATCTCGAGCAAGATTGTTCTATCTGTATAGGTCCTCCCTCAATTATCATAATCGCCTGTCTGCAATTATAATAATTGTCTTGAGAGCACTATATCCAACAATCTCTCACTTGCACTTAAGGCCAATTATTGCGTTATCGCATACCCACACGTCTCGTATGCTATCGAGTATCCAACTTCTCTACTAATCAGTCTCACAAACTGTGTTCGAGAAATAGCCCATAGATCCGCTACAATGTTTCTATCTTTATCTTCCTATATCTCAACTTCACGGAGATCAGTTATCTCTCGAACCAAGCGATACCTGCCTTAGAACTTGTCTGGTTAGTTGATGGGACGAGGTTCATAAAAGAATATCTATATCCAACAAATTTCTTAGGCTGTATTTTCCGCTGACCGTAACTAGCAACCAGCGCCATGTCCACCTTAGTATTTTGTTTGGAACCTTTTCCAACATATTGCACCTCAAAAGAGGGTAAACTTATAGCTCGTGATAAATACTCTGCCATCCATGTCACCTTGGAAGTAAGAACCAGTAACCGCCTCCTATAGGAGGCTGGCATTACCACATTCACCAATAACATCCTCTTATGTTCTTCACTGCTTTCCTTTGTTTCTTCAGGATTGAATTATATCTGCTTATTACAGTAAGTGCAAAAGCAATATTATCCAGATCCTGTGTGGAGAAATACTTATGACAACCATAATTTGATCGATTGTAATATAAGAATATCACTTCCTAGTAGGAGTATGCCATCCAAATGCCAGGACAATACTCCCTACAACTTTCTTACCAGGTTCATATGTTGTTTTGATGAAGTCAAATATTATGACTTTCACATCAAAACAGATGATCCATTTTCGTTTTGCCTGTTTTAGTCGATAAATAGACATAAGCATTTTCTACACCTTCCGCTGCTCCCATTGACTACGAGAACCTTCTGGCAGAGTCATACGTGTGTACTTCTAAATTCCAATTTAGAAAGACGTTATAGTCATCCATCTGCCAGATCTCATAGTCACGAATAGCAGCAGTAGCAAGTAGGGTCATCATCGCCATGATGCAAACCTCACTGTCATCGTCTATGAGGAAACCGGAGTATCTCTTGGGTAGCTGAGGCTACCCTCTAAATCTGTGGAGTAGCTAATGAATTATCGAATCCAATTGAATTCTTAGGTTCTACTAAATTTTAAGTAACCGTTTGTGGTTCTGGAATTACTTCCAGTTCTACCATACTTCCACTAATGCCTTTTGAAAAGAATCCATTTTACTAAAAATGTGACGAGTCAAGTACAAAATAACTTTTGATCTTGAAAATAGTAGAGGTTAAACCCATGCGGATAATTGGGTTAATTCATAAACCGCTATTACTGAAACGTGTTTGAGTACATCCGTATTCTGCTATCAACACGAACCGGATTACTCCATATACCTTAATAATGTTAAGATATGATATTATACTGTATCTAATATAGAAACAAAAACACTAATTTAGATGGAACCATATTCAATTGGCATGCAGCTGTTTTCAATGCATATCTCCAAAATGGAAGTAGGCCATGCAACATTACTCATCAAGTATGGATGAGTAACCCCTGAGAGAATTCTATTACGGAATACCTTGCATAAGCATCCTCATCTTTGATCAGTTCGAAGAATTTTGGATACCACCAACGTCTGGTTCTTTACTTTATTCTTATACCTATAAACTTCTCAAAATTTTGGGACTTGCATTTCAACAAAAATGCATGTCTAAAACAAGAAAAGTTATAAGTAAATGGAATATAATACGAGTACTAACCCCTTGTCATAATGGACACCGGACAACATACATGAATATGCATGAGTCCCCTGAGTTTACCAACTCAAATTACATGTGTCGTAAGTTGAAAACTGTATTTTGGTTAAGAAGGATTACACCGTTATTCAATGTGCCTTACCTAATCATCAATTGATAAGGGTAAATGTTCTAAATATAATTTCAAAAAATTATCTCACTTTATAAAATAAAGATACAAATATATCAATTTAAAATTGGAGCATAACAACGGATATTCAAAACCAAATATTTGCCGTTAAGCAAAACCAGATAATTTTCCCAATATCATCAATTACTACGAATTCTGACATTGAGAATTAAATCACCAAATTCCTAATACTCTAGAGCATTTGTAATGCCCTACAGATGTGGGATCTAATCCGGTATCCATATACCCAGAAGTTAGAATTAATTGAGAAATGATTTTCAATTTCAACCACACAGAAAAAACCGAAACATTAAAATGTTTCGAGGGGGTGGCCGGGTATTTCTAGTAACGTCTTTTCTAATACCAGACTCATGACGGTAGTTGCAATTTTCTTTGCCCTCACTTCAACTTCTTTATATGTCACCACAACTTACCTTCTGTACACAATACTTAGGCTAGTTGGTTTTTTTCTTTTCCTATCTTACAACGCCTGTCTAAGATTTGGAAAAAGACTATCCAACAAGTGTAATTGGTATACTGTCTTAATAAAAGGAGTTCGCAACTTGACAGAAGGTAACGGAGAAAGAACCGAATTTTTTAATTCAATTTCTCCTGAATCGGTGGCCATCCTCGAACTGAAACAACTTTTTTTGAGTTCGTATGTAACCATACGAAAGTTTATTCCTAGCAATATGGATCTTCGTAGTAATACGGAATGTTCTGGAGAAATGCAAAAGAGAAGTAGGAGCGGCAGGGATATATGCGATTTTGTCGTTAGTCATGACAATCCAAAATCGGATGGTAAAAAGGTTCGGTTTAACTTGGTTTTGAGTTTTAGTTTAAGGCGGATCATGGTCGCTGCCAGAGAGAGAAGAAATACTCAGCGTGCACTCGATCAAGATTAGATTGGTTTATTAATTTATCTAACCAGGATGGCTCCCACTGTTTCCTCGAATTCTCTTTCAAATCCTAAAATTTGAACTAGTCGGGATCATCTGAAAATCATCCGGGAGTAATGCCTACTCATCAGTGGGAATTGAGACCCAACTACATGATAACCTCGATGGAAGCCAACAAGTCACTATACTCCATAAGGTATGTACGTACATGGCAAGTTTCTCTTATATTTGAAACTTTCGATATAGTTTTTATCCCTAACGGCTTGTGATCTTGACTAGGTCAACATATTATAAACCGCTAGTCAAGTTCAACCCGTCATTATCTTGATTAATTTAGACCCATCCGTATAAGCCCTTGACTAGGTCAACATGGCTATGCGACTTCATAGATAATCACATATCATGCTACAAACAAGCATCACTTAGCTACCGTACACTACGTCTTGACTAGGTCAACATATGCAACAGGAATACTAAGTAATACTCATAAAAAATGACGGAAGGCTATGGCTGGTTTTTATGAAAACCCTTAATATAAGCGAATTGAACTTTCTTTCACATAAAATTCGGTATACAAAGAGGCACTTTTTATAGCCTTGTTACACGAGTATAGGAAGATATGAGGAAAACAATAAAATAAGGAAGTTACAAATAAATTCTGTTACAAACAGATTCTAACAGATTTTGTTACAAACAGATTCTTACTAATCTGAGAAATATCTTACTGTTGACTATTTCCAACACTCCCCCTCAGGTTGGTGCGTAGATGTCCATCATGCCCAACTTGCTTATGAGTCTTTCGAACACTGCTTTGAATAGTTCCTTTATAAAGATATCTGCAGTTTATTCTTTTGTCGGAATGTAGGGGATACAGATGGTATCGGCATCCAGTTTTTCCTTGATGAAATGGTGGTCGACTTCAATATGTTTCGTTCTGTCATGCTGTACGGGGTTGTGTGCTATGCTGATGGCAGCTTTGCGTCGCAGTATAGTTTTAGTGGCTGAGTTATAAGCTGCTTTATTTTCTGTAGTATCCGTTGAACCCACAGAACTTCACAAATACCGTTGGGCGGGAATCGGGAGACCTCAATACGAGGAGTTGCCATGGCTCGAAATTCTGCCTCTGCACTACTCCTTGCCACGACGCTTTGTTTCTTGCTCCGCCATGTAACTAGATTGCCCCACACGTACGTACAATACCCTGAAGTTGACTTTCTGTCTATGATGAAACATGCCCAATCCGCGTCAGTGAATACTTCGACGCTGCGAGTCTCACATTTTTTGAAGAATAAACCTCTTCCTGGTGCACCTTTTAAATACTTCAAAACTCTATATGCTGCATCAAGGTGCTCTTCTTGAGGCGAGTGCATAAATTGACTTATCATACCCACTGCAAAGGTGATATCGGGAAGTGTGTGAGAGAGATGGATCAATTTTCCCACTAACCTCTGATATTGTGGAATGTCCACTGACGGGCTCTGTGTAAATTCTCTGAGCTTTTTATTCGGATCTATCGGTGTCTCCGCAGGTTTGCAGTTTGTCATCCCTATTTCTTTGAGAAGATCAAGAACATGCTTCCGTTGAGACACGACAACGCCTTTCTTATTTCGAGCAATTTCCATACCCAAGAAATACTTCAATTCTCCAAAGTCTTTTATTTCGAACTCCTTGGCGAGACTTCCTTTTAACTGGTTGACCTCTTACTCGTCATCTCCTGTAACAATGATGTCATCAACGTAAACAATTAGTATTGCAATTTTTCCATGTCTGGAGACTCTGTAGAACATGGTGTGATCTGCCTGAGCCTGATTGTATCCTTGCCCTTTCACAAACTGATGGAAACGTTCGAACCAAGCTCGTGGAGATTGTTTAAGACCGTAAAGTGATCTTTTCAATCTGCACACTTTGGAGCCGAACCCTTTTTCAAACCCCGGCGAAGGTTCCATGTACGCTTCTTCGTCCAGGTCTCCATTCAAAAACGTGTTCTTCACATCTAGTTGTTGAAGTCGCCAATCGAGGTTTACTGCAACTGATAGCAAGATCCGGATCGTGTTTAGCTTAGCCACAGATGCAAAAGTTTCCGTGTAGTCGATCCCATATGTTTGAGTGAACCCTTTAGCAACGAGCCTCGCCTTATATCGTTCGAGGGTTCCATCTGCACGAAACTTTGGTGAGAATACCCATTTGCATCCTACAGTCTTCTTTCCTCTCGACAGCTCTTCCATGTTCCAAGTCTGATTTTTCTCAAGTGCATTCATCTCCTCGATAATCGCCTTTCTCCACTCTGAAGCTCTCAGAGCATCCTGTACATTTTTTGGACTCTCCACAGCAGACATATTAGAGGTAAAGGCTGAAAAACTGGGTGAGAGATTATTTGAGGACACAAATTTTGACATTGGATATAAGGGACGACTAGTACATGACCTTATGGACTTTCGGAGAGCTATGGGAAGATCCAACTCACTGTGATCTGGTTCTATTCTCGAGTCGGATTCTTGGTGGGGCTGGACAGAGTCGGCCTCTGCTTCTGGAGAAGGATCTATCTCAATTAAATGCTCTTGTTGTGTTTTTTCCAGACCTGTTTCACATTGTTTTCTTTTGTAAGCTTTAATTTCCACATCAGCTTCTAGTGGATTTAAATCTACGGGACAAGTTGTTTTAGGAGTCGGTGGTGTGTTCCTATTTTCATGGGATTTTTCCGGATTTTCTACTAAAGGAACCGAGTTTTCAACAGACATATTTTCTGAATTTTCAAGGACCTTTTTTTGAGTGTCCAGTGAATTTTCACTGTTTTGGTTTGCCAGGTGTTCAAAAGACTGGTTAAAATGTCTTGATTTAAAAAATCTAGATCATGTGAATTTGTATGTGGGATTAAGTTGGGTATTTTTGGGAGACTATTTTTTATGAAAACCGAGTCTTCATTATTTGTTTCCCCCTGAAGAGGAGGCTTAAAAAAGATTTATTTTCAAAAAACAACACATCCATTGGGATAAATATTTTATTTGATAAAGGATCAAAGCATTTATGCATGGCGTAGCCAATGAAAACACATTTTTTCGATTTTGGATCAAGTTTACCCCTAGTGGGGTTGTGATCGTGAACAAAGACGGTACAACCAAAAATTTTCAACGGCAGATCCGAGATTGCAAGGCGGCTTTGAGGGTAAAGAGATTTTAACAAGGCAACATGTTTTTTAAAATTGATAATTTTCGAGGGCATTCTATTAATAAGATAGGTTGCTGTTAAAATTGCTTCATTTCAAAATGTTTTTAGAACATGGTTGATGAATAATAATGCCTTAGCAATTTCAAGAATGTGTTTATTTTTTCTTTCAGCAACACTGTTTTGTTGTGGTGTGTTAATGCAAGAACTTTGGTGAATGATGTCTTTCTTTGCAAAAAAATCTTCCAAGGTTTCGTTAAAAAAATCTAGTCCATTGTCTCTTCGAAAATTCTGAATTTTTGTGTTAAACTGTGTTTCAACCATGGCATAAAAGGTTTTGAAAACTTGATCAACTGCTGAGATCTTCTTTAGTAAAAACACTCAAAGGACTCTAGTATGATCATCAATAAACGAAACAAACCATTTTTTTTCGAAGACAGATAAAACGCGGGATGGTCCCCAAATGTCACTATGGATTAAGGCAAACGGTGCTGAAGGTTTATAGGGTCGAGTTGGATAAATTGCCTTTTTGTGTTTAGCAAAAGCACATACTTCACATTGAAATTGAGAAGAATTTTTATTCCGAAACAACTTTGGAAACAAATACTGCATATAATGGAAACTAGGATGACCTAGACGAAAATGTAACATAATTAATTCATTGTCACGAGAAACAAACATGGACTGCGAACACAAACTAGATGCAGACTTATTGAGATGCGATCCTTCTTCAAACAAGTAGAGACCTCCACTGGTCCTAGCATTGCCAATCATCGTCCCCGACTCCAGAACCTGAATTTCACAATGAGAGGGTATGAATTTAACTTGACACTTAAGGTCTTGAGTTAGCTTTATAATGGAAATCAGATTGCAGGAAAGCTTTGGAATATGTAAAACATTAAGAAGGGTTAAGGAAGGAGAGATTGTGATGGTTTCTTGGTCGGCTATGGCAGAATACGAACCATCTGCAATTTTGACCTTTTTGTTTCCTGCACAGGGTGTGTAAGTAGAAAATAATGTGAAGCAACTGGTCATATGATCAGTTGCTCCAGAGTCAAGAATCCAAGAAAGTTGATAGATCCATGAAAAAGAGATAGGGTGATTGTTACAGATTTGGGCTAAAGAACATGATGGTTGTGTTGATGGGTCTGCGGTGGAGTTAAAGAACTTGTACATGTGCTCCAGTTGTTCCTTTGTGAATGGAGACGATCCTGAGAACCATCGGACTCGATTTGCAAAGCCTGTTTTTATAAAGGACTCTGGTTGGTGTTCCGATCCCCTTGAGTTCTGGGCCTGTATGTTTGTTGATACACGGAGGATACTTCAGTCTCTGTGGTGGAGGACATTATGGCTGGAAAAAAATAAATTGGGATTTCTTTTGATCGAGGAAAAATGGTGATTTTTTATTTTTGGAGAAAGTTTTACCGCTCTGATACCATATAAGCGAATTGAACTTTCTTTCACATAAAATTCTGTATACAGAGATACACATTTTATAGCCTTGTTACACGAGTATAGGAAAATATGAGGAAAACAATAAAATAAGAAAGTTACAAACAAATTCTGTTACAAATAGATTCTAACAGATTTTGTTACAAACAGATTCTAACTAATCTGAGAAATATCTTACTGTTGACTATTTCCAACACTTAACGTAATGAACTTGATATCGTTGAAATAACCGAGTAGTTTTGAAAAGGAGTGGTTTAGGCTCCGTTTTTAAAACGAGTGGGTTTGAATAAAACCGAGTATTTTACAGTCATGTAAACTTTTGCTTAAGAACGAATTTCCCGTAATGGGAACAAGGCTCTTCCCAAATCGAATGAGGTACAAGATACTCCTAACCGAATACCACTATGCAAAGTAAACGAATACACCTATAGTTTCTTTCGAAAATTTGGTTCCCGCAGCATCATTTTAGGGTTGTTTTCTTTGCATCAATCTAATTAACGCAGTCCCATCAAATATACCTATCACATCAGAAACAACGAAAATAGAATGCAAGAATATGCCATCCGCATTCGCCACGGGTCCCCGGATTTTCATCGTTAGGTTACTTAACTTATGGTAGGGCGGAGGTAGGGCTAGCGCGGATGCAAAACATATACAACATTTATTATATACTAGTCATTTCAGGCATGATAATCAACATCAGAAGCAGCATACAATATGGAATAGTGGATAAATTAGGAGTCCCGCGTTTCCGCAAACGAAACGCGATGTTCTCCGGTTGTGTGGATAGCCCGTACAAACTCGAACCAAAACGACTACGAACGTGGCAAGCTATTTGCTAATCCCAAAAACGGGGTACCCCTCCCTCAGTAACATAAGTGGGCTACCCGGCGTATTTTAGAATCTGGTAACTTGGGCACCGCTCCGCGGGTCAAAGCTATACCCCTATAAGTGTGGCGAGCAACCCGCCAATCCGAGAATGAGATGCCCCGGTCTCGACTCTACGAGATGGCCACCTTCTCCATTCTCGAATTCGACTACTTGAGCACTCCATCGTGGGGTATCCTAATACATGTAATGAAATAAATATACAATAGTGACAATGACCGCAAGCAAACCGTGCCTTAACAAATGAATATACATCAAACGGCAACGACGACTACAATCCGGCCGCTCGTCCCGAATAAACGAATACACACATTACATTACAGTACATACATCACACAAGGGGGCTATCCATTACGACTATCCGGCTAAACCATCACAGTGATATTCTCAACAACATCACAAACAAATTATGTGCAACCCCGTCTAAATGAACATACAGCAATTAGACGACGTTTAGAAACATATACAAACAAACGGAAACTATGACCATAGAATTCATCACATGCGAAGTGTACACTTGAAATTCCAAACGACGAAAATCAAGTGCAGTCCGACGTCCGAAAATTCATTATTTTGCTTACCCTAGGCCCTCCGGGAACCCCCCGGGTACCCCGATCCACCTCGCGGGTTCTCTGTTCAAACCAAGAGCCCGTGAGGATCGAAACATGCAAGGATATATGGATTTATGGCTGATTTTGGACAGCAACTAGAACTGATTTCAGCAACAAAAAAAACAGCAACAAAGTTCGAAAAACGGCTTTGAAAAAATGTCCCGAGACTCTACGAGTCACCTTCGACCCACTACGAAGTCCCCGTTTCGAAACGAGAGCTCCGGGGAACGAGTTCAAGCATTAAATACATGTATTAGTCGCTGATTTTTCCAGAACAAGGTAGTTGAAAAACTGTTGATCAAAATCGTGTTTTGCGATGAATTCTAAAGTAACGCGAGCTAGTATTAGTGTTTGGTTGGTTCTAATACCACTGTAAGTATGCTAGTACGCAGCGGAAGCTGAAAACATGGACAACAAAATTATCTAGAGTAAGCACAAGTATCCAAACCATAGAATCATTTTCAAACAACTAAACTAGCAAACTAAAAAGAGCAAATCAAACAAAAGTTTAGCAATTACAACCTTTATAGCATCTTTATATGCTTCTTGGATGAACTTGAACTCAAGCTAGGTTCTTAGGATGTAGGGAACAAGTTTGATGAAAATCTTTCTTTGTCAAAGACGAATCCACTTGAAGAAACCCAATCCTAGCTCCATCTCGACTTCTAGATTGCTCCAATGGTGAAAAAATTTAGTTAATTAGTTTGCTAGGCTTATGAACCAAGAGATGTAGATAGCATCACTCATTCTTTTCCTCACATTAATTTTATTTTCCTTTCTCATTTGTTAGTGGAGAGGAACTGGTAGAAAGTTAGGAGATGAGAGTGAAGGAAAAATGAAAGCCTGCCTTCTTTTCAAATGAGAGTATACTCTCATAAACACTCTTCTCTCTCTCTTTCACGTGTCCACCCTCTCCTCTCACCTTCACTTGTCAAGCCAAATTGGATGGGTGTGTATCCTCTCCTTTCAACTCAAGTCAAGTCTAAACATAAACAAATGAGAATGAAAAATGAAATGGAAAGTATATTAATATGTAAACATATATCTTATAATTTTCATTTGCACAAAATTGCAAAAGTGAGACAATAAGAAATGGTGACATAATACTAGTAAATACATGGATATATGTATTAATATATTAAATCAATACTTGATTTACTATCTGTCTTTTCAAAAGACCGGCTAGCATTATCAAACGTCCGATTACTGTAAGTGTATCCAATACACATGTTTTAATCGAACTCCGATATACATCAAATACGCACATCTACATCATATTGCTATAGCCGGAAAAATCTCTGTGTGGGGCTTTAAAGACTTGATAATACGCTGGTAGTGAGTTACTGGATCCAATCCATAACCACAAGTACGTCAGTGGCACTAGCTGTACGTAACGGCTACGCAAGTATTGAACGAAAGAAAGACCGACAAGCAAGCTTGTCCGAACCCCTATTGAGCCTATAAGTGATAGTCACCGTATAGTCCGATCTGTTCGTTTAAGAGTGTCGCATATCGGGCTTGCGAGGTGGAACCCGTTAGACTCCCAATAACCCGATAAGTCGGGCCGATCCGAAGCTGATAACCAACCGAGAAACCACCGATCTCCTATCAATAAGTCTCATTCGACTTGGCCAAGGTCTTATGGTTATAGCCAATCATGCACAGCGCAATATCGACTCTTTATACCGGGAGAGATGAATTCTCTCAATCCGCTCACTGCCTCCATATGACTCGGGACTGTACCTAACTAAAACCTGTTTGGATGGCTCAGTAGATCCGTGGTAAGGTAGTAATCAAAGTACAGTGAGACCTCACAAGAAAAATAACGATCTCAGTTCAACAGACTACCATATACCCATGCCACCAGAGAACTGCTATATGACGATAGGTATAATGCCATCATAGGAGTTCTCGACGAGTCTATCCAGTGTAACTCATAACCCAATGAGCACCTTTATATAATCTTTGGTGCCTGACCCCAATGAATGTGAGACCGGCCACCGCTCCTCGTCGGGATCAAGAAACGTATACACCAGTCTACTCTGGAATATCGATTCCCAGTCTCGATATTCCCACGACTATGGATATTTAAGGATGTGCTTATAGACTACTACACAGGCCCCATGAGTATGGTCGCCATCATAATCCTGTTAGTCAATCAAAGATCTTACGGGTTTCATAATTATGTATTAGCAACACATAATAGCAAGTAAAATATATACATAAATGACAAAAACAAACCAGATAGCATACTATCATCTTGAGAAAAACTGTTCTACATGTATAAATCCTCCCACAATTATCATAATCGTGTCCTTGCAATTACAATAATTGTCTTGAGGACACTATATCCAACACCTAATTGATCTTGTTGCAACAGGTGCATCAACAACTGTTTCTAATGGTGGATTGCTATTTCCACCAACACTTGTACCTCCCATTGAATTTGTAGAATCTCTTAACAAATTAGGATTTTCTCCTACTAGAATAAAGGACTCTCCTAATGGAGAAGACGAATCTTCGTCAAGAGCTACATCTTCTTGACCAACAATTTGATCTTCTATAAAAAACATGTTTCTACTAACGGCGATGGTATGATCATTAGGATAATAAACATAATACCCAATGCTATTCTTGAGGTAGCCTACAAATAAGCATATATCTGTCTTAAATTCCAATCTGTCCATCATTTGTTTTCTAACATGAGTTGGACAACCTCAAATTTTCAAATGTTGTACACTTGATTTTCTTCAATTCCATATCTCATATGGAGTTGAAGAAACAGATTTGGTAGGAACTCTATTTAACAGATAATTTGTAGTCTCTACTGCAAAACGTCATAAGAATAGAGGAATCTCTGAATGATTAATTATTGATCTAACCATTTCAAATAAGGTTTGGTTCCATTTTTAGAAACACCGTTATGTTGTGGGGTGCCGGGTGGTGTCAAGTTATAAACAATTCTATTTTCTTTTAAGAACCTTTTAAACTTATCTGATAAATATTCTCTATCCCGATCCTATCGGATGGTCTTGATACTTCTACCAAGCTCTTTTCTACCTTCGGCTTTATATTCTTTGAACTTTTTAAAGTATTCATATTCGTGTTGCATTAAGTAAATATAACCATATTTTGCATCATCTGTAAATGTCACAAAATATGAATATCCACATCTTAACACTTAAAGGTCCACATACATCTATATGTATGATATCAAGAGTACCTAATGTTCTAGAACACTTTCCCATGAAGGGTAATTTGGTCATCTTGCCTTTAAGGCAATTCTCACAAGTCCTTTAGATTTTCTATCTTTAGAAAATTTAAAGGACCATTCTTTACCAATATGTTGATCCTATTAATATTAATATGACCAAATCTCATGTGACAAAGCTAAGCTGGCTCACTTGATCCATCTTACGTTTCGAAGATTTATCAGACTCGGTCACATTTGTATAAGAATAATAGAAAGTATCAATATAATATATTCCATTATCAATCACACAATGAGTAACAATAGAATTACCAAACTTAATAGAAGTTTTATTGCTAAATAAAATAGAGCAACCATTACTATAAAGTTTCAAAATAGAAATCAAATTTCTCCTAACTTAAGGAACATAAAGGCAATCTTTAAGTTCCATTACAAGCCTTTTATTTAAATACAAACAATAAGTTCTTAAAGATACTGCTGAAACTATGGCTCTATTTTCCATTGTCAAAGTAATATCTCCATCTCTAAGCTTTTGTTTTTTCTTGTATCCCTGTAAGGAATTACAAATATGGGAAGAAGAACCTGAGTCAATACACCAAGTATAAGAGAAATAACCTACAACATTATCTCTACTAAGAAGTGAGAATACTTACCTTCCGAAGGTTTCTCCCTTTTCAATGAGGCAATACAACTTTTGCAATTTCTGTTCAAATGTCCTTTCTTATGATAGTAATGACATTCATCACTGGACCGATCCCGTTTTGCATTCTTGGAAACATATTTCCCTTTAGCAATTTTCTTCTTAAAAGAAAACTTTCTTTTCTTCTTGTCGGACGATCCGACTGAATCAGCACCCATCATTATGATTATGGTCTTATCCTGCTTTATTATATTCTCAACTTTTTGCAACATATTGCTCAGTTCAAGCAAGCTAACATCTGGCTCTTGCATGCTAAAGTTCACTTTGAACTGACTAAAAGAAAAGGATAATAAAGCAAGGATACCATCAATTTTGGTTTCATGGTCAATCTTAGCTTCTAAGCTTTCCAGTTCATTGATGTACCCTATCATCTTATGAACATAAGTATGAACTGGAGTATCTTCAGCTATCTTAGTGTTCATCAAATTGCTCATAGCATTTTGACGAGCTGTACGTTTTCTCTCTTCGTACAAGGCTTTCAGGCAATCTAAGATTTGCTTGCTAGTTTCTTTCTCTTCGACCTGCCTTTGAACGGTAGGATCCAAGAAATCTACTATATAGCATTTATCAAGCCCATCCTTATCAAACCAATTTTGATAACTGGTGATCTCATCAACAGTTGCTTCGGGACCAGGCTTTTGCAATCAAGGTAAACCAATTTTAGCCATTTTTTCAACAGCAAGGACAATCATCAAATTCTTTTTCCAATCGATATAATTCGGTCCAATCAGTTTATAGTCATCAAGTAATTTCCCAAACGGATTATACTTAGCCATCTCCATATAAAGGAGGATAACATTATAAGTAACTTAATTCATATATTTATAGTTGCACAATCATTACTAGGGTTTATTTTAAGTAATGTTTTCATTATAGGCTACTCTCATGCATCTATTAGTGAACATGAAATCCAAATTTATTCATATTTTTCCAGATTGTCAAGATAAAATAAGAACAAATAAGGTAGAATACAACATATTATCTATATAACTTTCCTTTTATATTCGGCTTATTGATATGTAGCATTGCTCCACTATTGTAGCGAGATTACTTTATCATCAATCAAGTGTGGATCCGCCATTTCAACTCTGTATGTAAAATAGGTCGTACCTTCTATTGTAGCCAAGTGATCATATTAAACATAACGAATCCAGCATTTTTATATAAGATATACATAAGGAAAGTACTTTAACAAATCCTATCCTGTTTGGCTTCGAATAAGTTAAAATATCTGTCTTAAATACATTCCTACGATGGAAAACCTTTAGATTTAAATTTCATAAATTATAAATCTATCTACACTTGTATACAACTATTGTAAAATTAACCGAGAGAACATTTAATTTATAAATTTAATAAAACAATTTTAATTATTATTATAATGTCATCATTTTAATTCGTAATTAAACACATGACAATCCATATTATAATCCATAACAATTTATGGAGTTTTGGAACCTATTCCAAAAACACTTTATTTATCTAATATAAATTTTACAAGACCGATGCAATATCAAATAAAACATCATAAGAAACTAATTAGCAATTAGTTCAAGCCTTTTTCATTAAAGAACCACATATAAATCTAATTTATATCATATAAAGCGACTAACATGTAGTTTCATTCATTTACAGGGGTTAATAGATAATTATACAAGCCTTTATTCGCATAATAAAGACCGTAAAACAATTTAATAATTATAAAGGGATCTCTTTAACATTTTAATCATATTAATAAAGGTTCTCAAACAATTTTAAAAATAAATCATCAAGCTGGAAATAATTTTCCAGATCCCGTTTATCTCATGTACACATGAAGTCACATGATTGTTTTAATTGTAGATATTAGATCGGGTCGGGTTTCTTTAAACCCGACCCGTTAGGGTTTAATTATTGGAGGCAACAATTTATTGCTTCCTTTCTAGAGCCGCTGCCATTTCGGCCGGCGGCGCTGGCCCCCACCATCGGCTCTTAGGCCAGCGGGTTTGCCGGCGGCCACCATGGTCGTCGGTGAACAATAAACTTTTTTTTTAATTTGGTTTTGATTTCAAAAATCTAAACTTACTAGGAAAAAAAATAATTTTGATTTCAAAAATCAAAATCTTGATACCAAAAAACTTGATTAAAAATCTATCATTATAGATTTCATACATACAAATTTTAATATCAATAGATCTAAGAAAAACCGTAGTTTTATCGAATCTAACTTATTTAATCTTATTAAATAATTTAGATCTAATAATTTTATATCTATGAAATTATAATTATTATGAAATATAGGTTTTTAATTAAAAATCCTAATTCTACAAGAGCAACCGTGTGCTCTGATACCAATTGAAGAAAATCATATGCGTAGAGCAGCGGAAGCGATGCATATGATCTTCAAGAATTTATCAATATGAATGATAAAAGACATACCTTTGCCGATGTAAATATCTGTCAGCAAAATAATAATCTTTCGAAGCTACCACAATTGCAGAAGTCTCCAATCAAGTCCACCACCTTATGTAGAAGGCAAATCAAAACTAGGCCGATAGGAGCCTTTTTTTATTTTAAGAGAAGTCTTAATTATTTTTTCTTTCTTATCATTTATGGTCCACTATAACCATTCTTTTATAGGGTTATGGTACAATACATTTTCCTTAATTTTCCAATATGAGACTAAACTCCCTAATGCAACATATTGTGTTATATTACTTTTTCTTTTTTTTTTTATTTTTGTTTGCTCTTCTACTTTAAGGCTTTGCGGTGGGGCCAATTGGGTCTCACATCGAGAACCAACTATCAATTTCAATTAATTCGCAATTAATCAATTGACAATTTTAATTTAACATTCAAACTCCTATCTTGCCTATTGTTCATAAAAGTTCTTCCTAATGTGAGATAATAATTAAAATTAATTTACATGCAATCCTTTCCAACATCAAGTTACTTTTCTTTAGTTTTTTTAACGGAGCAGGACAAAATCACCTAATCGCTCAAACCCAAATCTTCAATTACCCATGAACACAATAAATTCATTTCGAAAATAAATATAATAATATAATTTTGAAAAAATAATTTCCAAAAACACCAGGATTTGACGTATTCATGGGATTTAACAATAAACTTATTCTCATCAATATGAGAATGTCAGATGCTATCTAGACATCCATAGTTTTCCTAAATGCATTCAAGCAACTCAATATTTCAGGTTTCTTGTTCCTGTCTAAACGACAAGATTGACCATCATATGAAAACTTGTCAACAAATCGAAAACCACAACATCATTAAGTCAAAAGGATTATGTAACGGTTTGAATTCTCCATCTCCATAGGTGACATCCTAGAGAACTCAAACGAGGTCCTGTACTACATATATCAATATATACACTCATGACATACATCTGAAGAATTTTCATTCTCAGTGATTGAGACACACTACTACATCTCATATGTCAGTGTCATGCATGATAATCTGTTACAACACTAGCTATCCTATGCTCGTTGTAGCTTAAGTACTCAATTTAAGAAATTACTAAATTAGATTGCATCTCCATACAAGTGACGCATCACAGTGTATGATCCAACAAGATAATTTCTAAGGTTATTATAACAATTATAAATAAATAATAATACCCATATAATAAAGCATTAAGTGCAACTATAAAATTTTATTAATATTCAACTAATATTACATGAATTGCAATGGATGTTCAAGGACATATATAACTACTCTAGCACTAAAGTGGATGATGTTCATGGTTAAATTGGTCAACAAAATGGCATCAGGGAAATGAGAGCAAAAGATTCTTGGTTCAAATCTCAATTATATGTCCTGTTGTGTTGTCTTCAATAGATAGAACATTGTGTTGGATATTAATATATAAAACACCTGTCTGCTTAACAGCTAACTAGCTTAAGGTCTGGATAAAATGGTTACAAACAACAAGCGCTGCAATAACCGTAGTTAGGAAAGTCGAGTGGCGAGTAAAGTTGTGTGGAATTATGGTTCGCCTTCATCTTTCTATGTTCCAGTGCTGATGCTATAGTAGTCTTGCAAACTTTACCATGCATTCATGTCTTACATGCCCACCGCCATTACTGTTGTTAGCCAAGCTTTTCGCCATGAAATTGTTTTTTGGATCATGCCTCAATTTAGAGAAAGCTTGATAGGAAAATTGACCGACCACTCATGATCTTCATCTTTGAGCACATAACTAGTCAAACAAACACCCACCCACCCCTTTCTAGTAAGACCAAACCATAAGTACAGAAGAGCTTCAAAAGGGTAAAAACAACAAAGAAGCAATAGAAAGCAAAAAACTATCTAAAATGCTAAAAAAACCAGAAGCACACAAACACAACAAGTAGCCATATGAATTTGTCTTTGTTCTTCAATTAGGAAAACAGCTCGATGGACTTCCTGATGAAGATCAAAGGGGTACTCGCTTGAGAACCGCATCTTATTTCGACAATTCCACCAAACCCACATAGCTATGACGTAGGCTGTTTTCTCCCAAAAAGCAGAAGTATTCTTGGATGAAGATTTACGTGTCAACCATAGCCTAAGTTTTGATATATCCGAAATCCAGAATTTTAGACCGTACATCTTGAGAAGTGTGTAAGGATCGCCATATTGGACAATGATAGTATAAATGTGTTAAGGATTCCTGTTGATGAGTAGCACAAAAAATACAGGCAGAGGCAGAGTCATCGAGTATCATGTTTTTTGACGCAAGCCAGGGTGCCGTCGGAATTTTGTCATTCAAGAGACGGCAAAGGAACCATCGCGTTCTTCTTGTTATCGATAACTTTGGCTGTTGCTTCCACCTTGTAGATATGTTTTGGTGTCGGTGTTGCACAAGGTTTGTGAATGCTTGTTTGACCATAAAATGTTCAAATTTATCCCACCAAAAAAGTGTATCAGTTCCTCCGGTCGGTCTTATTCCTTGTATCTTAGTTCTATATTTGGAGGAAAATGTGCCAACTTGATATCATCCCACGAGCCTCCTTCGGTTAGTAAGGAACTAACTGTGACATTCAAAACTTTGGCACAAAAAGTATAGCTCCATAAATAACGATTTAAGGGTTTTTCCATTAACCACGTGTCTGTCCATGGCTTAATGGTTTCCCCATTACCTACTTGCCACTGTGCTTGAGCTTGCAATTTGGTAACCTCAGCATGGATTCATCGCCAAGTTGCAGAGCAACGTGCGGTCCTCCATCCTTCCTCTGTAACCTTTGACGAGTATTTAGCATTGATTAATTTAACCCAGATTGAGTTATTGTTTAGAAAGAATTTTGGCTGCTTGCTTTGCTAGCAGAAGATTGTTTGAATCTTCACTTGTTCGTAGCCCAAGCCCTCCCAAATCTCGAGGAGTACAAACCAAACACCAATCCATGTAATGTATTGATTTATTGCCTCCCCAAAGAAAAGCGCGCATGAGTTTGTCAATGGAAAGGAGCTACTGGTCAAACAGCCATATTGGAATCACATTGAGAACTGTTTTGTTATGTTGCATCTTCTTGGGCCCATTCTTCAATTTCTGGTATATTTGGCTCAATTCGCTTTTACCCCTATAGCAGAATACGAGCTTTTATTTTCTAAACCTGCACTTTGACCTTTATTTTGCCAGTTGATAATTATCTTTTTGATGTACAACTTATCATTGATTTTCTGTCATATTTTCAGCTCCCTTTCCACTATTCCCCCCCCCCCTCCCCCCCCACCCACACACAAAAAAAAAAATATCATTCAATGAGAGTTGTAAACATTCTAAGGTAGTGAAAAAGCGACCAAATTGACAGTAAATTAGAGCAAGTAAACAAAGGTGCAAAAGCAGGGGAAAGTATAACGCCCGTAAAATAAGAGGCACAGCGTGGCTTTTGGGAAAATACTGGTGTTAACCCACTATACAAGCAAAAGCAAATGGGCTTTCCTTCAACTTATCCTAGATTTTTTTCTTTTCGATCTTTTGGCCTATCATGTATCTTTCTACCTTTTTTATCCTCCCAACTTTATGGTGTAAGCTACACCTTTGTAGGTAGTGAGTTACGATTTCAAGGAAGACAGATTCTCCCACTTACACCGCTCCGCGATTGGATTCCCTGAATCGAGATTCTTCTTCTTCGGAACCCCAGTGCCTGCAGCTTCGAGAGAGGGAGCGATGCATGGAGAAGCGATCGCACGGGCTCAGTTCCAGCTCGACCCGTATGGATGTTATGGTACCCTTCACCGTAAGAGGCTCAAAAGAGATCCTTTTCATCGATATGTACCGTATCCTAATGGATGCCCCGAGCTCAAAGAGCTGTTTAGCTATTGCGGTCCAGCGCCATATTCGGGCACCCTTCCATGGGAGCAGTAGGTTCGGTTCTGTACATTTTCTTGTTTATGGTGAGGGTAAAAAAAGGAAATTTAGAATGTGCACTAATATTTTGTACTATGTCCTTATACATGTCTTCACTGAAAAATGGTTATGTATGCTGATGAAATTTTTTAAGGGAGATCACCTTAAATTATCAACAGGCATGCAATTATGATGTTAATTTTTCTTTATCTTTTATTTTTTATTTTTTATTTTTTATGCTTTTTTAACCATATTTTCAAGAAAGTCATGATGTTGCAATGCATCATATTGGAATTATTTACTCCAAAGATTAAAAATGTCTCAGTATCAGTAGTGCTATGGTGCGATGATGGAATGAGATACTTATTTATTGTAAAATATATTAATCTTCCTGAAATCGATCTCCTTTAGGGGCTGTTTGGTTGCAAGATTGTGAAGTTTGGATTGTGGAATCCTTAAAAAAAATCCTGGATTCATGAATTTTGTGTTTGGTTGCAAGATTTGGATTTGTAGGATTCCTTTGTTTTTTGTACGGGTCCCACTTCAAAACCATGATCTAAGAATCCTAGAAAAAAGAGGATTTAGCTTGGATTTGCTCTGTTCATTGTATTTATTTGATGGGTTCCGTGTACTTTTATGCATAAAAAAATCATCTTTCTATCTCTCTATTAAATCTAAATCCCACTTTTTTTTCCAACCAAACAAGATTATGAGAATCTATAAATCCAATATTAGGAATCCAATACCAACCAAACACAAAATTAGCTAATTCAAAAATTTTCAATTTTCCTATTTGGAAATCCAAATTTCACAATCCTGCAACCAAACAACCATATACGGATTACATCTACCTGTATATTACCTACAAATATGATGAGTTACGCAAATTGTACTGCATATTTGTTTGGAGACTAGGTTAATCATACTACATATTTGACCCAGAACAAAGTACTGCAAAGTTGATACTACCAACTTTGCGTAAGTTTAATTCAGGGGGTTGATTTAAAAAAAAAATTACTTTCTATGACTTTCAACGTGATATCTATATTAGAATAATGGAGGAAAGTTGTCGACAAATTAAAGGATGTATATCAAGTTGGAAGATGCCGATCGTCGAATAAAATGGTGGAGGGTGTATTTTTTACCGCCATCTAACGCAAAAAGCCTCCTAGGGCATCTTTCCACCGTTATTCTCATATTAGTTGTGTATTTAGTTTTAAGAGCTAAATTACTTTTAAGATTAAGTGGAAGATTTAGTTGTGTATTTTGGGATGCTCTAAGATTAAGTGGAAGATGAGCAAAACAATTAAGGGTGTATTTGTGCGGGTTCGAACTCAGAGGGAAAGTGACCACAAACTAACGTTTTTGGGGCTAATTCATGGGTATTCCAAGTGCGTGTGTGTTGTGTGCTTGTGTTGTAGTGTGCATGGGTGTAATGTGGAGTGTTTTTAGGTTAGGGTTTACGGGTCAGTGAAAAAAATACAAGTATTTTACACGTGCAATCGAGAGAGATTTATAGAGTTGGTCATTAGAATACATAATGGGGGAGTAGTTGGTCCAAAAAGAGAGCAAATTTTATATTTTATTTTTTTTGTGCTAGAAAAAATGACAAAATTTTATAACCATTTAGAAGGATATTATTGAAATTGGATTCTCAATTTTGAAACCCTTCCTTTTAGCGCTATAATAGTAAAGATAAAAAAAATTAACATAGTAAACTCCCTTAAAATGCTACATCTAAGGGTACTTAATTTTTACAAAAAACTCCGCTAAATTGATTAATAGTCTCTTAACTCACCACTTTTGTATTTTAATATTATAATGTTTTTTCCACAACAATTTTGCAGTTAGCACTTTGTTATCTTTTGTCATTCTACCGTCAGTATATTCCCAAAAAAGTTCTCATGGGACTTGCATATGTCTATTTTTGGACAGTTATAGTTCTTATTGCTGTTTCTTCCGCGGCTTATCTTTTGTTCTCCCTAATTGTCCCTCTTTTTCTTCTTATTATAGCATCTTCTCCACATGATCTCAGCATGATAAATTACAAGCACGGACTTCTTCATTTCCTTGATTCCAAGATTGCTTTGTTAATAGTAAGCCCAAAATTAAAGCAAAGAGCACACAAAATCCCCAAGTAAAAAAAATGAGAGGACAAAAAAATTAAATCCAAAAAAGGAACAACCTCTAAATTTAGAATTTAGGCTTTTCTATTCTCTACATCAAAAAGAAAAGATAAATTCAAAATTTGAAGGTCTAGATTGTTTTCATTCTTAATCTTTTATCTCTAGGTTACGCAAACAATCACTATCTTGTTGAGTTCATTTAGGTGGTACTTCATGGATATTTCTTATTTCATCTTCAATGTGTATGAATATTGCTTGAGATAGAGTCGAGATTTTTTTTAACATAAAAAGACTAACTTGTTCCATAATCGTCTTTTGTGCTATTTCACAAAGAACCCCATCGGCTAAAGAAAACTAGATTGAACTGTGAGCCTTATCCTTCATCTTTTCTATCTGTGAAGCCGTGGTCATCACTGTAATTTTGTTTTTCGCAAAAACAATCTTCTTCACACTTTTGTAGTTAGCCGTCATTATTCAATCATCATAGACTGAAGTTATTGCCTCCATCAAACTTTTCGATGTTGTTATTTATAGACGTCATTTTCCCGATCAACTCCAAAATATGAGCATAATGCTCCGATATTACTTATTGTAAGAATTACACAACGATCGCAGGGAAAATAAGATCAATATTGTAGGATAAATTGAAAAAACTACTAATGGATTCCAAATCTTACGAAAAGAACACCGCACAATACATAAAGATTTATACAGGTTCAACACAATTTTGAACCCGCATCTTTTCCACCATAAAAAAAATTACGCAAGATTACACCTACTTCTCGTTGCAAAATACATTTAAGACAAATTATTTCCCAAATCTTTTCAGCTCCTCATGTGCAAACTCGCGCATCGCGCATCGCGCGTCCACGCGCCTGGAGGGCTGCCTGGCCCGCAGCCCGCCTGTGATGGGCTTCACGCTCGCCTGGCCCCCCTCGTGGACTCTCCTTATCTTGTGCCCGTGGGCTCGGTATTTCTATAAAAGATCAACATGTTTGTATGTTTCATTTTTGACATAAAAAATATCGGGACTCTCAAAAATAAAAGATGAGCTTTTCTGTACGGAGAAACGTTCATATTTGGATATTGCAATCAGACAATTTGTTTTGATGAGTGGTGTGGATTACTTAATTTGGTTTTGCGATTTGTAACTCTCCTTTTTTTTCTCCCCCCATAACATGTAAGTTACCAAGATGAGAAAAGATGCGATTTTTAGGTCTAATTCTTTGTCTTCATTTTTCTTAGGTCTAAGTCTTTGTCTTCATTTTTCTTATGGTTCGGGTGTTTGATTAGTAAGTAATGAAGGGTTTTGGTAATAAATTCTGTAAAAAAATGTTTTGGGATGGATTTTTGGAGCTCCCGACTTGCTGTGTGTTTTTCTTCAATGAAAAGCTTCTATTTGTATGCTATCGATCCCACAGCTACGTCCGTCCCCAAAAGAATACAGCCCACGATTCTCTCTTAATATCATCGATCTCTTCTAACAACCCACAATCTGTTCATGGGTTGTTTTAGATCCGAAAAATTTGGACCTCATTCACCAACGGCCTAACATCTTCCACCTTGTCAATAAGGCAAAAAATCATTTGAGCACACTTCCACTATTCGTGAGATCGTAACTCCTTCACACTCCCACTATTTGTGAGATGTGAAAACCATCTCACCATTTGTGAGATCCGGGATCCGAGCAATACCTTCTCACTATTCGTGAGATATGAGGTTCGAGTACTACCATCTCACTGTTCGTGAGATGTGATGCTAACATTATCTATGTATGCATCTTTTCCTGACTTATATGATTCTAAGTCCAATAAAACCAACATGTTTGATGAATGTTCCTGCTATAATTCCCTTCGCCAAGGAATCATCAATCATATCACTTGTATGAATGTAAGTTACCTTAACTTCTTTCTTTTCTACACTGTCTTGAATATAGTGATATTGAATTTTTATTTGCTTTCCTTTCAAACTATTTGCACCCCTGTTAATCAAGATGATGGCTGCGTGATTATCACAGTAAATCAATTGGTCTATCCACCAATTTGAGATCGAAATTTTCTAGAAACCGTCTAATCCAGACTGCATGAGTAGTGGCCATACTAGAGACTATGTACTCAGCTTCTTGTATGTATCTTGCTCCACACCCTTGTTTCTTACTACCTAAGAAACAGCTGCATCTCCAAAGATGAATAAATGTCCCGACGTTGATTTTCTATCATCTATATCCCCACCGAAATCTGTATCGGAGTAACCAAGAATTTCAAGCGTGTCAGTTTGATATACTAGCTTGTGGTGCACAGTACCCTTCAAGTATTTCATAATTCTCTTAACAGCTTCCTAATATGCTGGACCAGAATTACTTTGATATCTGCTAACTAGGCTGACTGAGTATGCTAAGTCAGGTCTACTACATAACATTGCATACATCAAACTTCCTACAGCTTGAGCATATGGGACGTTAAGCGGTTTCTGCCCCTCTCCAGGACATTGTTCTTTGCTTAAACGCTTTTCTAAGACCAATGGTGTAGGAGCGACATTGCAATTCTGCATTCCAGATCTGCTTAAAATAGTATACAGATATTTCTCAGCTCAACATTTTTGAGTTCATATCTCTTATGATTTGGATTCTAAAAATATAGGATGCTTCTCCCATGTCTTTCATCTCAAATTCCTTACTGAGTTCCGACTAAACTTTATTTAACATTTCTATGTCATTTCCAGCAAGCAAAACATCATCCACATACAAAGATAATATGGAAAATTTGCTTTCACTTTTCAAGACATATACACAGTTATTCAATTTGTTTGCAATGAAACTAACTCAATAATTATGTTATGGAATTTGAGATACCACTGTCTAGAAGACTGTTCTAAACCATATCGAGATTTAATTAATTTATACATTTTGTCTTCCTGTCCTTCCACCTGAAATCCTTCAGATTGCATCATATAGATTGCTTTCCTCAACTCCCTATTGAGGAACATGGTCTTGACATCCATTTGGAAAAGTTCCAAGTCAAGACGCACAACTAATGCTAAGATTATTCTGATTGATGAAAAACTTAGCAATTAGAGAATAAGTCTCCTGAAAATCTACCTTTTGAGTAAATCCCTTGGCAACTAGTCGGGCCTTGAACTTATCAATCGACCCTTTTACGTTATACTTCTTTTTAAACACCCACGTGTATCCTATAAACTTCCTCTCTTCTGGTAAGTCACATAGTTCTCATGCATTGTTTTTCTTTATAGAGTCAATTTCTTCTTTCATATCTTCTAGCCATGATATTGACTGATGCGATTTCATCACTTCATTGTAAGACAAGGGATCTGTCTGATCCTCAATGTCTACATCTACTGAAAAACAAGATGGTTCGCATGAATACAGATAGTAATCATCCATCCATGCAGGTGGTGTTCTATATCTTTTATTGCCACTCAAATTTGCAGGTTGGACAGGTTGTTCAGGTAGATTATCTTCCATAGGTATATTCTTCATCTTTCATATTTGGATGATCAAAATCATCTCTAATAACCAGGCCATCTTCAGGAACATCATTTAGATAAAGTAGAGATTATGTTTCCTCTTGAACATGTTCCCGTTCTTCTAGATTTTCTAAGAAAGCAGCATCTCTACTTTCAATGGCCCTTTTTTCTTTTTGGAAAAACCTATATCCCTTGGATTTTTCTGAATAACTTATAAAGTTACATATCAATGTCTTGAAGTCCAATTTATCTCTAACTTGTTTTGGAATCAAGACATGAGCTACACATCCCTATTTTCTGAGATGGTTTAAATCTGGTTTGTATCCATTCCATATTTCATACGGTGTTGTTTCTACTGATTTTGTAGGAATTCTATTCAGAACGTAATTCGCAGTTAACACTGCTTAATTTCTTGGAGAGTCCTGAATGAGAAAACATGCATCTTACTGCATTCATCAAAATTCTATTTTCCCTTTCATCCACACCATTCTGTTGTGATGTATAAGGCATAGTGGTTTGGTTTGAATGTCATATTCGATGCAATAGTTGTCAAAATATTTTTAGTTAAATTCTCCATCCCTATCAGTTCTAAACACCTTAACCGATCTACCTAGTTTTCTTTCTATTTCTGTTTTATATCTCTTAAAACATTTAAATGTTTCTGATTTTCTTGTTAAGAGATATACAAAAGAAAACCAAGAGTAATCATTTATGAATATTATGAAGTATTCTTTATTTCCGTGAGTCTTAACACTTAAAGGCCCCAAATGTCAGAGTGGATTAACTCAATCAACTTTTTTTCCCTTTAACCTGTTGGAAATGGCTTTCTTGTCATTTTTCCGGTCAAGCGATATGTTAGTTGTATGTATGTCCTAGAGACCATTATTGTACATATGATGTATATTATAGTGGATGCTTGGACATATATAGGGAGGACTTCTTGCTCGATATGATAGCATGATATTTGGTTGTTCTTTATCTTAACATGTACACTGATTGTCTCTTTGTTATATGTTGATAAAGCTCTTAGGATGAGTACTTGACTACCAGGATTATGATGCAGATCATACTAGTGGGGCCAGGGTAGTCGGTAAGTACATCCTTCAATTGTTTCTAGTCGTGGGAGTATCGAGACGGGGCATCGATATTCCAGAGTAGACTAGCGTATACGCTTCTTGACCCATATGATGGGCGATGTATGATCCCACATCCATTGGTGTTTGACATCAGAGAAGGTATACGGGTGCTCAGTGGAGACTGGGTATACTGAACGGACTCGCCGAGAACTCCTAGATGGTATTATACCTATCGTCAGATAGCAGTTCTCTGGTGACATAGGTACAAGTTAGTCTGTAGATCCGAGATTGTCTTAGAGTCTTGTGTGATTACTACTGTGCTTTGATTTCCATCTTACTACGTTCAAGAGAACGTGCAAAACGGTGGTTTTTGGATACAGTCCCGAGTCACATGGAGGCAATGAACGATAGGAGGGGATTCGTCTCTCCCGGTATTGGGGGTTGATGTTGCGCTATGCTCGATTGGCCATAACAGGAAATCCCTGGCCAGGATTGCTGAGATTTACTGGTAAGTGTTATCAATAGTTTCTCGAACCGTTATGGGCCTCACATCGGCATGACTTATCGAGCTATTGGGGTTTGACGTTTACTACCCCCAGATGAGATATGCGATATATCAGACGAAGAGACCGGACTGTACGGTAGTGTTACTGATTGGATTCGCAGAAGTATGAGCAGGCTTGCTTGTTGATCTTCGGATCGCTCAATACCCGGGTGGCCATTACGTCTAGCAGTACCGCTGATGGCTTGTGGGTGACTGATATGATCACCACCTACTGCCAGCATATTGACGAGTCTTTAGAGTCCTACACAGAGGTTTCCTGGCTCAGGCGAAACGAAGTAGGAGCACATATGTGATATGTGCGGGACCGAGATTAATACATGTATGTGATACCGTATTCTATTCTCGCGATTTGTATTATCGGTCGGTTATATGTGATATAACCGGGTTATCGAATCAAGTGTTGATTCGATAAGTTGATACACATGATATTAGTCGGTTATATGTGATATAGCCGGATTATTAAATCAAGTGTTGATTTAATAATTTAATGTATAATTATATATTTAATATATTAATTTACATTAACTAATATTAGCTCACTTAAGCATTTCTTTTTCTCACTTGTGTACACTTGATATATATGTGATATATATTAATGTACATTTTTGTGTGTCATGCTAGATGATACATGAGACATGGGTGTATGAGACTCACACCATTCTTATCATAATGATGAGTTTTATTTATTTAAAGTAAATCAAAATTAGTTGGAAATTAGTCACATAGTTTGAGCTTAGTGAAAGCTTATAGAACCATTGACTCGGTCCACTAATTTTGTTTTATATTAGATATTTATTAACCCAACCATTATCTTAAATCATGGTTATGTCTCTACATGAGTTATATGAGATATTTCTCACCCATGGTTGTCATTCTACACTTGCTTCTCTCCATGGTTGCTTTTCCTCATCTCCTTCCTCAAGCTCTCTAGCCTTTTGGGAGGTGAAGAAAATGAGTGAAAAAATTATTTCTAAAGTAAGAAAAATTCCTACTTTATCAACCTACACTAGACTAGCATTTAGTTTAGGTTGTTTGCTTCACTAATTTCTAATTAGTGAAGAGGTAGTTTGGGTTAGTGTCTCTTCGACGTAGATCATTTTCGGCCTCGAAGACTTCAAACAAGTTTGTTCATTTCACCTTGTGGAGCCTTTTTAGAGTCTGGGAGATTGCTACTTGGAGCGGAGAGACTATTACACGGAGCTTATGAAGTGAAAGACCGGTCTACAAAGGTTGTATTCCTTGTTTACTTAGATGTAAAGTTGTGTACATTTTAGTTTTCGTCTAATTTTCTAGTTAAGATTCTAGGTTAGGGGTATTTAGCGCCCCAATTTTTTGAAAACGACATGGTTGATACCTCCCAAAACCCAGTGGTCGTGCTATGGAACCCAGCAGTGGTATCAGAGCCAAGCTAGAGAATTAGACGATATTTGTAGAATTACGAAACCGAAACAACTCCGAAACCTCGAAACAAAAAACCTAGTTTCTGTCGAATTTTTCAGAGTGACTAATTTTTTTTTAAGCAATTGCAGAATGTTACATATGATGTAACATGAACACTACAGAAAATTGAACCCCCCTTGCCGGATTTGATCCGGCGAGATGAAGCATTTGATCGCCCTGGCCGGTTCCGTGGGCTTCTTCTGGCTTCAATTTTTTATGGTATTCCGGGCTCTGGGTTTTGGTGTTTCAGGTGTTGCTTGTTTTTACTAAGATTGCATGAGATGTTATCTTTATGTAAAGGCAATTCAGAGTTCTTCGTAGTCGTAATTCTAATATCGTTTCGGGTAATTTAGACGATGTTAAAAAGTTCGAACGAATATCAATAACCCATTTTCTCCCTTGCTGGAAATTTTCTAAAAGTTGGATTTTTCCAAGTTTAAAATCTTCAGAAAATCATGCAAGTGATTCTGTGGACCTTCTAGAAGAACAATACCCAAACCCGACTCTTTGGACACGGAACCGCGGTCATACCCTAGGGTTTGCGGCAATTCCACGGCGCTATGAGTGAGGCATGGGTCGACCCTTCTACGGTTGGTCCATAAGTGTTGTGGTATGTTCTGGGTATTTTTAAACTATGCTCAAACGTTGAGCTTTCTGGGAAATTTTGGGTGTTTGTTGATTCGATCGAAATGTTTAATATTGTCTTAGTTATCTGTGATTGTGATATAATATTTGGAATCCACAATGATTAGTTTTGTGAAAACTAGTTTGAATTTTATAAATCTAGCAATTTAGTTTCATTTGATCGGTTGCCACGGAATTTTGATGTGGATCAAAAGTTCGTCGCAATCACGTAGCGTACGCGAATGTTCGCCGGGTAATGTTACTAGATAGCCACGCCCCATAGCCACGACCAAGTGACTGTAGGAGAACCCTGTAGCCTAAAGCATCCGTCCGGGTGCTCGGGCCGCGGTGTTCCGCCTAAGTGCACTTCGTCGACGGTATCGGGGGTGCGGCCGTCTACTAAAGTTTTCGACGAGCATTCGATCAGGATGTCGGGAATCTTGTTGAATTGCCCGACTTGTTATTGAAAAGTGCTTTCAATAATGAGACTAAAATGCGGGGTTTATAATTGTTAGGCATGAAATCCGGAATATGAGATATTCCGGGTTTATGATGTCTAAGGAATTCATTTAATTAGGCATGAAATCTGAAGTATGTGATACATTGGGTTTATGATATCTAAGGTGGTTGCGGATTCCAATTGTTGTAATTTTCACTTTCTTTTCTGCGACCGTAAGTGTAATATGTGGTGTATCGCCGGTTTCGTTGTTATATGTCAACGACAATTGGGATACACATATTTACTTACGTTGATGACATGTGATGTTATGTGTTGCTGTGATATGTTATATTGGATCGCCGTGTTTGAATAGCCGGGTTTTTTTAATGTGAGATGAGAGTTTTTCATTTTCATTCATGTAAGAACTTGTATGTAATATTCTTTTATTGGGACACTTCCGGGTTGAGGATGATGTCACCATTGATGTATATTATTTACTTTTCCGTATTAGGATAGACCTAAGGAGGGGAGCACAAGTAACCGGGTTCTAGGGTCCAATGGGAGACCATCTCGAGGAGTCGAGACCGGGTCTCCTAACTCTAGAATTGGGAGGGTTGCTTGCCTCTCTCGTAGGGGTCTAGGGATGTGGGTTTGGCTATTCATCGTGACCGTGGAATCCGTGTTTTTTACCTGCTTAATTTAAAAAACGGAATTCCTAGTGTTCCCCTCCGAAAGACGGCGACGACGCGAGGACGTCTATGCCTGAGATTCGGGGCAGATGCTATTTGGTTTTATCCGTCCACCTCTCCGAAGATGCCAAGTTGATTTATAGCACCGTGTATCGGAGGTTTAGAAGGATGCGACCGATGTAGCAGACTTCGTTAGATTCCCCCTCGAGGTGAGGGGTTTTTGATTGTGGGGACGCTCTTCCCTGCAGGCGCAAGCCCCTGCAGTTAATTACGCTACCGCCTCGCGGTAACAACTTTCTCCTTCTCCAGAATTTCACTTCGTGTCGTGGGTGTTTGTTTTGTCTGTGGTTGCCCGTGGATTGTATACGGAGACTGAGTAATGCCGTCGCCCGTAGGACGTGGATTAGTCCAAATCCGTATTTACTTAGATTTAGGTTTGGTGTTTTTGGTTCAAGGATACGTTAGTCGTATTGAGACTAAGATCAACTTAAACGTTCGTCAAGGATACGTTAGTCCTGTTTGAGACTAAGATCAACTTAACGTGATAATTCATTTAATATCTGGCCATCAGGACTCGTCACCTCTCTAACGTCGTTGAAGGATTACAACGGCAGATGTCAGAGGAGTTCAGAGATGTACCTTTGAACCAAGGTTGATTTGGAGTTTTATAGTCCGTTTGAATGTTTAAGGATACGTTAGCCTTATTTGGGGCTAAGATCAACTTAAACGGGACCGTTTAGATCCGACAAAAGAGCATTTGGATGCTCTATTGTTCCAGTTTTAGGGACATGGTGGTCCATGTTCCAGTTTAGGGACGTGGTGGTCTATTTTCCAGTTTACGGACGTGATGGTCCATGTTCCAGTTTAGGGACGTGGTGGTCCGTGTTCCAGTTTAGGGACGTGGTGGTCTAATATTAGTTTAAGGACGTTTCGGTCCAACATTCCCATTTTGGGACGAATATTAGTTTAAGGACGTTTCGGTCCAATATTAGTTTAAAGACGTTTCGGTCCAATATTAGTTTAAGGACGTTTCGGTCCAACATTCCCATTTTGGGTCCAATATTAGTTTAAGGACGTTTCGGTCCAACATTCCTATTTTGGGACGAATATTAGTTTAAGGACGTTTCGGTCCAACATTCCCATTTTGGGACGAATATTAGTTTAAGGACGTTTCGGTCCACGAGTTTAAGGACCCCGCAGTCCAACATTAGTTTAAGGACGTTTCGGTCCACGAGTTTAAGGACCCCGCAGTCCATGTTGATGTGTGGTTGTCGGGACCCGTCACCTCTTTGACATCGTTGAAGGATTACAACGATAAGAGTCAAAGGAGTTCGGAGATGTACCCTCGAACCGGTCGTAAATTGATTTAAGAGAGCAATCTTGCTCAGTCAATTTCATTTGGGGACTTACGGCCATGATTGGGCTAAGTCCCGTTGAGAATATTCAACATTTTTCTTGATCTTTGGCTTATTAGGCCTGTACTAGGGCTTTGCCCATATTTAATAATGCACTGCATTTTATTCTGGCATGCTAGGCCTTTTTGATTTGGGCTCTGTCCCTTCATTTATGATGCAGAGCATCTGTTTTGGTTTGGGCTCTGCTCCCTTTTTTTTTTAAAATAATGCATTGCATTTTATTAGGCATGTTAGGCCTTCTTTAATTGGGCTTGGCCCTTTTGTAAGCAGTGCAAAGCACTTGTCTGGCGCTTTGCGCCAAGTAATGAGCGCAAGCTCATATGGTGATGACACGTGTCATGCTCTGGCGAGCGCAAGCACAACAGCGCTGTTCTAGTGCGCTGCGCTTGCGCTGCTGACACGTGGTGCGCTGTGGTGAATTGCGCCAGTTTCAGAGAGCAAGGCTCTGTTTCAAAAATGCATAGCGCAAATGGTTCAGACGCTGACACGTGGCGCTCTCTGGTGGCTTGCGCCAGCCCAAGAGCGCAACAGTGCAGATTTACAAGTGCAAGGCACTATTAACTTGAGAATCTTTTAGATTCCAGAACCAATGGTTCATAAGTGCAAAGCACTACTTAGTTTCTTGATCTAATTTAGATCAAAGAAAACAAGTGTTTCTTATTTTTCTTGATCTTAAAGAACCAATGGTTCATGAAAAGTGCAAAGCACTCTTTAATAATAAATTTTTTTGTTTTTTATTAAAGATCATTGATCTTCTTTTTAGATCTATGATCTGTTCATCAGAGAACTTTCTCTTTCCGTAAAGGTTTTTTTTTTACCTTTTTTGTTCTTGAGGAGTTCTTCAGAGTTCTTTTTTTTCCAGAACATGTTGATGCTTTGAATTGAGGTCTGGGGTCTCTTTTATAGTGCCCATAAATTAGTTAAATTTGTTGAAGAGATCTTTCTCTGAGTGATTTGGGGAATTTTCCCCACCGTTGGATCTTTGATCCAAGCGATTCTGTTTTACAGAAGAAAATCTTCTTGTTTTAACAAGAACAGAAAATATTTCTTTAGAATTTTAATTCTGTTAGACGCAGATGCCCCAGGGCGTGACACGTGTCGCGCAGCGCACAGCGCAGCGCAACTGCGCTAGCGCATCTGCGCTGACACGTGTCGCGCAGCGCAGCGCTTGCGCAACTGAAGCGTTGCTTCATTTAATTTTGTTTAAAAATAGAGCTTTGCTCTGATTGGGTGCGCTGTTTTGGGCGTTGCGCTGATGCGTCTGCGCCAGACACGTGGCGCGTTGCGTCTGGGATTTGAAGCGTTGCTTCAAAATTTTGAAATTTGAATTTCAACAGAGCTTTGCTCTGATTGGGAGAAACAAATGCCCCCCCACCGTTGCGCTCACGTGGCGCGCACGTGAGTGCAGCGGTGGCAAACTCCTGATCGTTGGATCAAGGGGTGAGCTGAAGGGGCGCAAGCGCCTTATAAATAGGACTCTTTGCCCTTAGAAAATCTTCACCATCTTCAAGATTTTAATTACCAGAGCTTTGCTCTTGCTTGAGAATTTCAGAGCTTTGCTCATTTCTAAAGTTAGAAACTTTAGGTAAAATTAATTTAAATCAAATAAACTTAAATTAACCTTAACCAAAGAGCCTTGCTCTTACAGATCTTTTTGATCTAAAGAGATCCCCATTGGGGTTTCATAAACAGAGCTTTGCTCTTAAAAACTTATAGATCTGCAGAGATCTTGTTCATGGGTTCTAATCCATGGACAGAGCTTTGCTCTTTGAATCATCTGCAGATCTTTTAGATCTGAAAATGAAGAAATTTTCATAAGTTTTTCATGGATTTTTTCAAGATTCCAAATTTTTTAATTCTTTTAGGTGTAAACATTTTCTGATGGACCTTTCCATTATTACCATAGAGCTATGCTCTTTTAAGGAATCTTATTTCCCTGAGACCAGAGTTTGACAAGTGCCACTCTGTGACAGAGCTTTGCTCTGAAATAGGAGATTTTCTCCTTGTCTCTAGGGATTCTTCCCCTTTTTTATTAATGGGAATGTTTTCCTGGGGGACCAACTGACAATCTCATCCAATGATGAGGTTGTCTTATTAACTGACGTATTGTCATCCAGATTTTGTGGGTCCCCCCCTTCGGTCTCCTACCCACTGCACTGCTGTGTGGTGTAATTAATTAATTTTAATTTATTTAATTTTCAATTTAATTAATTAATTAACGCATTTTTTTTAACGCCAAGCGTTGGAATTACAACACTAACGGCTAAATTGTTCTTTTGCAGCGATCATGTCTCTAGACACTTCATTCCCGTTCGTCCGCTCGGAGGAGGGATTTCCCGAGGCTCCCTTGGACCGTGAAGTCCTGGTCATGATTAAAGAGTACGACCCGGAGTACAAGAGTCTCCACCTTTGGGGGTCGTGGTATAACCAGATCATTATGGATCGACGCAGCTTCACATGCGCGGTGCCGTCAGAACCCATCACGGCGATTCATTACGCTACCCCACCCTTGGTGCAGTATGCCGTAGAGATGGTGGATTGGACCGCGAACAGCTTTCTTCATCCCGCTATGGATGCGGTTCCGGTCCAACGTCCTATGGTCTTGGATATCCTAGGACGTCGTATCTGTCAGGGCGAGGCTAGACCCTGGGGGCAATCATATAACATTGGTCTGATCCCCCGCCACCCGATTGGCTATCTGCCATGGGCCCGGTACATCCTGTCGACGAAGAAGTCGCAGTTGATAAGGTTAGGACTGTACACCGCGGTCTACGTCTCTCTCTTCCAGTATCCTACGCTCCCCACCTGGTGGTTCAAGGCTTTCTTGGAGCAGTGGAATATCCCTACCCACACTTTCCTTGCCATGGATCGGGAAGTGTCAATCTCTTTGGAAGAGTTCACGGAGGTGTCCGGTTTACCAGTCATGGGAGAACATTATGAGGAGTTTCTCCCGACAGATGGGTACGTCTTTGGTGCTAGGCCGGTGGTAAGGGGGGTCACACCGGAGAATGTTGTTCAACATCAATTCCCAAGCTTGATTAAGGTGTTGAACATCTATGAGTCTCTTTTTATCGAACATGGGAGTCGGGGAGTTAACTTTGAGGATTTCATCGCTCGGTTCCTTCGCCCAAGCGTACTCTCATCAGAGGCTGCCAAGTTTGCCACTCTGGATGACCCTTTCGGTCTAGGTGCGGATAACCTACCGGAGAAGGAGATAGATCAAAAGGGTTTTTTTTTAATTCCGGACCTCCCTACTATGTCATTTGCAGAAATTGCGGCCCCTGGAATGGATGAGGAGGCCTTTTTCTTAGGATTTCTCGGGTTATGGTTGAGTTGGTTTGCAATTCCAATGCACTCTCACCGTATGCGGTCCTCTGTTTTTTACCCAGCCCACCGGATGTCTATCGGGGTAAAGGTGGCCGTTGGGATCGCCGGCTTGGCGCATTTATATCATGGCCTTAGCCGAGCAGCGGACGCTAATGAGCCTGGGGTACTGCACGTGGTCTTCCCGATGCACTACTTTGTATCGTGGCTCGAGCTACACACGGCGGGTGTCTTCGGTATGCACAAAAGGCCCTCGTTCTTTGACAAGTGTGGTTTCCCTCGCATCATACAGCTGATTGGCGCATCAATCGTGACCCCGTCACCACGGAACGCCAGGGGTTTATTGCTTCGTCCTCACACTGTTGGAGCCGAGATGTCTTTCATCGACAAGGTATTGACCATTGGAAAAGCATCCACCGCTGCGGTGCGACCATTACAGGACTCCTTTAAGGATGGAGCTTCAATTCTGACGGCCCGGGAGACCCTCCACTTGTATTCTATTAGACCGGGCTTCCTAGTCTTCAGGCAGGACGGTGCGGCAATTTTCATGAGATATAACCCGCATCGTTTCACCCAACAACTGGGTTACGATCAAGGGCTACCCTTGGAAGCTTTCTTACTGGAACCTGCTGCCAATGAAGAAGGGATGGAGAACGCATTACATCACTTCATGCGCCTGAACACGGGTTCTCGTTTTTTTATCAGTACGCCGGCCTGCGCTCCACGACTCCTTAATGTATATAAAGACTGGTACAATCATGCAACAGGAGCCGTTATAAAGGAGGAAAGGCGACTGCTGGTTGATCGTAAGGGTACGCCTCCAGGCAGCGACCGCAACGCTCCTTTGGTTCCTAGGACTCCAGTAGTGGCTCCTCTAAAAGAGGTTAGAACCGGGCCATCGCGTGCGCGAAGTCCTCCCCACGGATCGCCGCTCCCTGATATTGCAGATGCACCTCTAGCGCCCCGTCCTTCAGCGGAAATAGTGGTCGTGGCCTCGCCGGAGTCCGGTGTAGGTGCGGACATCGGGACCCGCCATCCCAAGGTGGCTGCTAAACGTAAGTCGATCCCGCGTGCACCTAGGGTTGGTGGGCAGAAGAAAAAGAAGTCGCTCTTTGCCGCGGACGTCGTGCTCGGTCAGGAACCCCATGTTCCCTATGCCGAGGGCCTGATCGAATATGGGACTAACGAGGGATTAGTCATGTCGCCGCCGGACGATACAGATTTGGAGGCCGCTCTTGAAGCTTCAGCGTGGTTGGCAAGGCGTGACGCGTGGCTAGCTAGGCTTGCGCAATCAGGTAACTACTAGTCGCATTTTCTTTATTGCAACATATTCTCTTCATTGCTTTTGACTAACGCTTTTCTTTTCTTCCTTCCAACAGGCATCACTGATGAAGAAGCCATTGCCGCTTCTCTGAAGACTTTCCAGGAGGAGGGACGTCTTAGAGCGTCCATGGGCCTTAGTAAGTTTCGATTTATCAAGTTTTCATTTCCCTTGTGTTATGGTCGATCTAACCTTTCCCTTTTAATCACAGGAACCTCAATGCCGCTCCCGCCAAGTGACGCAGATGTTCTACCAGTTGCCGATGTTCCTGCTTCCTCAGGGTTACTACAGGAGGTTCGTTTTGAAGAGCTGATGAGAGACGCTTTAAAGGCTCTGGAGGCATCTCTGAACGAGGACGATGACGCCCTGAAGGAAGTGTCACAGAGGTCCATTTTGACAGCCCGGGAGGAACGGAAGCGGTCGAGGCGCGAAGCAAAGGCACGCAGGGCTGCCTTGGCTATGGGAGCGGGCCCCAGCACCGTCCCTCGTGATGATACTCCTTCCGAAGAGGCCTCTGTCGCCCTCCTATCCACTGCTCGCAGACAAGTGGCACGCGCAGCTCGGAGCGCAAATGATAAATCCACTTCAGGTAATATTTCTCCCAAGATTTTGTTGTAAGAGTTATAATACCATCGGTTCTGTTCCCCTCCGAATGGCGGCCGAGACATTAGGACGTCTCGCCTGAAATTCGGAGCAGATGCTAATTGGTGCTATCCGTCCACCTCTCCGAAGATGCCAAGTTGATTTATGGCACCATGTATCGAAGGTTTAAACGGATGCTGCCGATGTAGCAGACTTCGTCAGATTCCCCCTCGTTTGAGGGGTTTTTTATTGTGGGGACGCTTTTCCCTGCAGGCGCAAGCCCCTGCAGTTAATTACGCTACCGCATCGTGGTAGCAACTTTCTCCTTCTCCAGATGGTCACTTCGTGTAGTGTGTGTTTATTTTATGTTTTGTTGCCCGTGGATTGTTTACGGAGACCGAGCTATGTCGTCGCCCGTAGGGCGTGGACTAGTCCAAATCCGTATCATCTTAGATTTAGGTTTGGGGGTTTGGTTTGAGGATGCGTTAGCCATACTTGAGGCTAAGATCAACTCAAACGTTTGTTAAGGATACGTTAGTCTAACTTGAGACTAAGATCAACTTAACGGGATCGTTTAGATCCGACAAAAGAGCATTTGGGCTCCGTTGTTCCAGTTTAGGGACATAGTGGTCCATCGTATGTATGGCCGTCGGGACCCGTCACCTCTCTGACGACGTTGAAGGATTACAACGACAGATGTCACAGGAGTTCAGAGATGTACCCTCGAACCAGAGTTAATTGGGGGAGATTCATAGCCCAGTCTGTTTGAAGGTTTAAGGATACGTTAGCCATATTTAAGGCTAAGATCAACTTAAACGGGATCGTTTAGATCCGACAAGAGAGCATGCGTGGCTCTATTGTTCCAGTTTAGGGACAGTGCGGTCCATGGGTAGTTTAAGGACACTGCGGTCCATGGGTAGTTTAAGGACATTGCGGTCCATGGGTAGTTTAAGGACATTGCGGTCCATTGTTAGTTTTAAGACATCTCGGTCAAGGTTAAGGACGTCGTAGTCCATGGGTTTAAGGACCCCACAGTCCATTGTTAGTTTTAAGACATCTCGGTCAAGGTTAAGGACGTCGTAGTCCATGGGTTTAAGGACCCCACAGTCCATTGTTAGTTTTAAGACATCTCGGTCAAGGTTAAGGACGTCGTAGTCCATGGGTTTAAGGACCCCACAGTCCATATCAATATGTGGTCATCGGGACCCGTCACCTCTTTGAAGACATTGAGGGATTACAATGCCAAGTATCAAAGGAGTGAAGAGATGTACCCTGGAACCGGAGTGGATTAAATAATCCTTGGCCCAATTTGGGATCAAGACCAATTAATTATGTCATTAGCCCATTAGCTCAGTTAATTACGAATTGAGGACTTATGGCCAGCTTGGGCTAAGTCCAATCATGTCTGGAATATTGGCTTCCTGTTGGTCCCTTGAAGGAGAGGCTTTTGCCTCTATCCATTTAGCCAATTGGGCCAATGCCTAGTGTTAAACACTAAAGACCAATCAGTGTTGAACACTGGGAATGAGATTGATAAGTCAGTGTTTAACACTAAAAGATAATTGGTGTTAAACACCAGCAACAAGGCTTTCGAATTAGTGTTAAACACTAAAACATATCAGTGTTAAACACTGTCAACAGAAGTCCCAAACTAGTGTTTGAACACGAAGATAATCAGTGTTGAACACTGCAAGTAAAGTTCTTTGCTTAGTATTGAACACTAAGACCAAACAATGTTTTAATACTGAATTCAGGGGTTTAGTGTTAAACACTAAGGCAGGAGGGGTCACGTGGCAACACGTGAGAGCGCCCTCCCTTCATTTGTTCTTCTGAGACTATTGCATCTTCTAGAGCATCACGTGCCACCACGTGACGGGCATTCAAGCGCTTTGTGTGTTAAAGCTTCTGTCAAGGGTCACATGGGGCACTGCCTCAAAGGGGCTTTCTGTAGATCTTTTGGGGGGGTCACGTGGTGACACGTGACCCTTCTTTTCTGTAGTTGTTTTAGAAGATCTGTTAATCCCTTTCAGGAATTAAATTCCTCGTAGGGTTGAACCCTGACAATAGAGGAATTAAATTCCTACTTCCTTTTGAAGATTTATGTTCTGGGATAGAGTTGAACTCTGAATTTTCTGTAGGAATTAAATTCCTCATATATATGTGAAGAATCGAATAGGGTTAAACCCTAATAAAAGCTTTAAGGAATTAAACTCCCACTCTCTGTTAGAGAATTATTCTGGGGAGTAAGATTAAATTCCTGTTGTTTTAACAGAACTAAGTTCTTAACTAGGGTTAAACCCTGATTCTTTTCATTCTGAAGGAATTAAATTCCCATAACACAGGGTCAAACCCTAATTTTATTTTAAAGGAATTAAATTCCTATAGTTCTGTGAGAATTAAATTCTCGTGCTTCCATTCCCTCTCTATGCTTTGGATCTGCATGGCAGGATCTCAACCCATTGAGAATTAAATTCTCAACTTCAAGGGGAGATGTGCGCTTTACAGATCCTCTATCAAAGAGAGAAGAAATATGTTCTTCTGTTTTACATCAGAGTTGAACTCTGTTGAGAATTAAATTCTCTTTTCTTTCAAGGAGCCTTCCCTTTCTTACCTAGGGTTTTCTTTTGCAGAAGATCCAAATTCCTCAAAGTATCAAGGCTCTCTCCCTTTTCTTCTCTCTGTGTGTATATCCTTTTTGTATGTCTCTTGGCTCCTATTTATAGGAGAAGCAGCCGAGTCAATTAGTTTTTTGACGAATCTTCATTGAGAGATTTGATTTGCATCCATCATTCGTTTTGGACCTTTGGATTATTAGGTGAATTTTATTCACCATTGGATTTCCAATCCAGGGATTCTCCTTTGTTATTTCTGTTAGATTTGAAGGGGAAATCTTTCCAAATTCGAGATTTTCCCATAGATAGATGATATTTAATCACTTCTGAATCTTTAATTTAATCGGTTGCTTTTGGAAAGATTTGAGAGTCCTTTTCTCAGAATTTAATTCTGTTAACAAATGGGCTTTGAAAGCTGGTCACGTGCGGCCACGTGACCCTTGGTCATGTGTGGGCACATGACCCCCTTGTAACGAGCCCTTTTCTTCTTTTGCACTCTGCCTTCTTCTGCTGCTTAGCCGTCACGTGCCACCACGTGACCCCTGGTCACGTGGGAGCACGTGACCTCTTCTGAAGCCTTTTCCTTGATTTGATCAGGGAACCAATGTGCCTTTGCCGCTTGCTTTTAAATGTCACGTGCCGACACGTGACCCTGGTCACGTGGGAGCACGTGACTCTTTCTGAAGCCCTTTTCCTCGATGTAGTTGGGAAACTGAACTTGCCTTGCCGATACTTTTAGGTGTCACGTGCCAACACGTGACTGCTGGTCACGTGTAAGCACGTGACCCTCTTCTGAAGCTTTTTCCATAAGCTTTTCTGATTTTAAATCAGGAAACAAATGCCCCCACAGCGTTGTTCTCACGTGTCCGTACGTGAGTGCAACGCTGTCACCTTTTGTGACCGTTGGATTCCTCTAGGGATTTGGGGAGATGAAGCGTTTCCATCACCTCCTATAAAGGTTCACGTCCCTTCAGAAGAGCCTCCACTTTGCTCATCTTCCTCCTTGCAAACTTTCTTCTTTTGAGAATTTAATTCTCTTTTCCCAGAGCTCAGTTCTCTGCCTTGAACCCACCCTCAGAGTTTAACTCTTTTCGAAAAGACTTTTCTCTTTGGGTAATGCTCTCGAATGAATGATGAACTCTCACATTCCTCTGGATTTTAAATCCAAAACAAGGGTTTTTACCCTTTTTTAACAAAGAACCCATTTTTCTTCGAGTTTCTTAACCAAAATACGAAACCATTTAACCTTCAACAGTAGATTTCTTAGGGTTCATATAATGATCCATGGAGTTTAACTCTGTTCACAGAAAAGGCTTTTTGGGAATTTAATTCCCTTTTCTTAATAAGGAATTTAATTCCTGCGAAGAACTCGGTTTCTTCCCATGGGTGCTCCTTAGGGTCTCCTTACCCTAGGTTGTCATTCTGTAATTAGTGAAACAGGAACTTTGTAATGATGTCTTCTGTGGGAATTTAATTCCTTTGATCCTGTTGGATATGTTGTAGAGCCCGAGACAGATCCTGTTGGGGGGAATGTGCATGGTCATCATTCTTTATTTAACGAGGGTGTTCCCTTTGTTTTATTGTAACTGTTTGGTCTCATTATTAATGAGCCGTCATCCGGATTCTGTGGGGCCCATGTGTTTTGTAGCCAATGGTCCCAGAAAACTCTGCTGTTGCTTTCTTTAACTAGTCTTCATGTTCATGCATGAATATATATTGCTGACTTTTCTTTTAACGGACTTCTTTTATTGGATTTCAGGTGCGATGGCTTCTGTTCCACGCTTTCTCTTTTCTCGCTCGGAGGCTGCTTTTCCTCAGTCGCCATCTGATGAGGAAGCGATGGCGATGATTCGGGCCCATGACCCGAACTGCACCAACCTTCTTCAATGGGGATCTTGGTATAGTCAGATTATTCAGGGTCGCCGGAGTTTTCTTTGCGCGGTGCCGACGGAGCCCACTTTCCCATTCTTACCGATGGATCCTCCGAGGACGATTTTTGCTGTGGAAATGCCTAACTGGACTCCAACGGGGAGGCTCGAACCTTCGACGACCTGTATTCCGAACCATCCGATCCCGGCCATAGAATCTTGGGACGGCGTATCTGCCAGGGTGAGGCCCATCCGTGGGGGCAAATTTATAAGATAGGGCTCACTCCTAGGCATCCTACGGGCTACCTTCTCTGGGCTCGCTATATCCTTTCTGCCCATCGTGCGTGGTTGCAGAAAGTCGGGCTTTATCAGGCCGTATACGCGTCATTATTCCATTATAAGTCCGCGCATGTCTGGTGGGTCAAGGCGTTTTTAAACCAATGGAATCTTCCCACCAACACTTTCATCCTAGGAGATCGCGAGGTCTCGATCTCTCTAGCAGAATTCTATGATATTTCGGGGTTGCCAATCAGGGGTAGTTTGTATGAGGAGTTGTTGCCTCCTGACGAGTACGTTTTTGAACCCGAGCCCGCCTCGGTTGACGGCCTGTCTGCTGAGAATGCCGTTCGCCACAAGCGCCCCAGTTTAATCAAGGCGCTAGGCATCTTTGACCGATTATTCACCGAATCGGAAGAGCAGGGTGTTACTTTCAAGAGCTTCATTGCTCGTTTCCTTCGTGAGGACGCCTTATCGAAGACAGCCCCGAAGTTTGCCAACATTGGGGACCCCTTTGGGTTCGGTCCGAAGAGGTTGCCGACCACCGAATCAGATTTACCTCAGTACTACATCCCTATTATATCGCCGATATCTTTTGAATCCATTGCTGTCCCAGGCATGGACGAGGAGACGTTCTTTGTGGGGTTTGTTAGTGTTTGGCTCAATTGGTTCGTTATCCCCATGCATCGCCGCTTCATGAGAGCCTCGGTTATCTACCCGGCTTATCGTATTGCTGAGGGGACGCGGTTGGCCATCGGCATCCCGTCCTTGGCGCACCTCTATCATGGATTGGGCACCGCAGCTAATACATCTACACCCGGCGTGGATGTAGTGAACTTTTCGCTTCATTATTTCACGTCCTGGGTTGAAATGCATGTGCTGGGGGCTTTCGCTATGCATCAGAGGCCTGCCTTTTACGACGCCTATCCCTTCCCGCGACTTATGCGACTGGTGGGTGCTTCTGCTGCTGACCCGACTCAATTTGGGGCTATTCGGGTGCTGATTTCTCCTCATGCCACCGCTGGCGGGTTGGTTTTTAATGATCGGGTCTTGTCTACTCCTTCGGGTCCCGTTCAACAACTCTGGGACCAGTCGAAGGACAACGCACCTTTTTTGAAGCCCCGGGAGGCCGCGCATTTGTATACAATTAGACCGGGCTACTTGGTGTTTCGCCAGGACAGTGCAGCTCTTTTTATGAGCTACAATCCGCATCGATTCGCCCGGCAGCTCGGATATGACCAGGGCGTTCCTTTCGAGGCTTTTATAGTCGCCCCGATCCCTTCGCTCGATGCTGTTTGCGATGCCGCTCATCATTTCATGAGGCTGAACACCGGCTCCCATTTCATGGTCCCTGAAGCCGAGTACATGCCCCGATGTGTGGGTGCATTTATGGGCTGGTATCTTCATCGGATCAGCCCAATTATTCTTGAAGAAAGAAGGGTGCTTCTTGGTCACGACGCCCCTCCTCAGGTTTCGGTAGCTAAGCTACGACCGAGGGTTCCAGTCCGCTTCCCTTTGAGGGAGATTGGCACCGCGCTCATTCCGGGAGAGTCAGGAGTAGACCTTACTCCAACAGCTGGTATGCCCTTGGGTTCTCGATCGAGGGGTAAACGGGCCCCAGTGGTAGTACCCCTACCGGTGGCGGCACCGCCCCCTGTGGCGTCGACGATGGCGATGTCATCCTCGGTTGTGGCACCGACCGAGAGTAACAGGGATGAGGGTGCTGAGTGCGATGTAGGCCAGCGCCGCCCTAAGGTTTCGCGAGGGAGGAAGCGGTCATCCTCAGCGCCCGGCTCTGGGTCCAAACGGCGGAGGAAAGCGGCCACCACCCCGCTTGATTCTGTGGCGGAGTCTGAGCCTATCCTTGAGGACGAACCATTGGCCTTGCAGGAGTCAGACGCTGGACTTCTCTTCCCGAGTTCGACTGATGAGGAGGCCGCACAGTTGGCTGAGGCCATACGGCGTTCAAAAGACGCGTCTCATAACGCCAAGGTTCCGAAGAAGTCTTATCCCGCTGTTATTTTTTATGAAGACCCTTCGTGGATTCGGCGGCGGTTTATCGGCCCTTTGGAGGAATGGGGGGAAAGGGCTTTGAAGCAGGCCGCTTCAGAAGACGCTGCTGATGCGCTTTCTTTATGGACCGGCAGTCATGAGTTTACCCTTGAACCCCGGCGAGCCCACCTACTTGAGAAGGAGCGGCGGCTTGAAGAAGCCATATTGAGGGCTTCTTTGCGTATAGGTATGTTGTGCTTCTTTTACAGTCTTTCCGATTATTTATGCCAGTGCATATGTATCATTATTCTTATTTGAATCGTGCAGAACCTTCGACGCTGTGGGAGCTCCCTACGGGCCCATTAAAGTTGAAGCCCGCCGAAATTCTCAATGAAGCCTTGCTTGATGTGAAGGGGGCTGATGAGGCTGCTCCTCTCATAGTAGAGCCTCCAGCGGCGGTTCTTGATCAGGGAGCGCTTGCCCCTTTGGGGGAGGCTCCTTTGGAGGTCGCCGCCCCAATGACTCTTACTGAGGGCGGCTCAGAGGCTGGAAGAGAGGTAGTCGGGACTACTCTTCCTTTGTTGGAGCCTGAGGTCACGGCGGAGACCGTTGAAGCTGCTATCCCCCCGGCTCAGAATGGGAGGAGTGTTGAAGGTATCCTTCTGCGTTTTAATTTAGCAACCCCCTCATAGTCTGAACCCTTTTATCTTTTCCAGAATTGCGCGGTTTGGCGGCCACTATCGCGGATCTGTCGCCTCGACAGTCATTTCAGCGTTTATTGGAGATGGCAGCTCCGCAGGCGATCTCCCCTCAGCGTATTGTCCTTTCCTCTGGGCAAGGTTAGTGTCATTCACCATTTTTTACCATAGCATTGTTACTATTTCGTGAAATGACGTTGATGTCTCTTATAGTTTTGGAAGCTGACGATGAGGTCGAGGTCGTTGAAGGACCAGGGGAACCTTCAGCTCCTATTTACATGACTGTCGGTGAGTGACATTTTATTATAGTCCCGTTCGTTCTGCGTTTAAGAGTTTTACTAACATTTCCCAAATTTGAACAGCCCTGCCAGTCTCCATGGCTTTGGAATCGCGCATCGTGATGCCGCCCGGTCCTTATGCTTTGCGGGCTTCAGAACGCTTGGCCCAATTGAGCCTTGTCTCCCTATCATCTTTCGTCGAGGAGCTCCGTGCTGGTAGCGCGACCACAGCCGAAGCGTTTGCCGCTGAAGCTAACGGCTTTCTTCCTTTTCTCGCACTTATCATAACGAGGAGGTGGTGCAGGTCTGGGTGGAGTTCTGTAGGAAGGTGGAGGCCTGCTTGTACGCTCTCGAATGTTCTCGCCTCTCCTCGGAAGCCGTGGCTGCAAAAGCGGAGTTGCGGGGTCTGATAGCATGATGTGCGGCCAACATGACGTCATGCGAGAAGAGGCTTGGCCGCAAGTTCTCGGAGAGGGAGCTGGCTTCTAAGGCGCTGAGCGAGCTTCATGCCAGCCTCACAGCCAAGGCCAACAAAGCATACGAACTCTGGCGGGTGCTTCAGGAGTCCATAAAAGAGGTGGTGGCTCTCGATAAAGCTGCCACGTTCACTCGTGAGAGGGTCGAGGCTCATAAAGCCACCGAGAAAGAGCTCGAAGTTCGGCTTGCTTCGTATCAGGCTCAGCAAGCTCAGGCGGAGGCTCGTCTTCTGGAGATCTTGCGTCATGAAGCCGTGGCTCAGCAACAGAACGATGAGCTGGTAAAATTACTACACCGCCCGCCGGCTTGAGGACTTGTATCTTTTCTCCCTTTTTTGTACATACTCATGAATGAGAGTATCTCTTTTTCCTGTTTCTTTCATAAATTGTACTTTGTATCTATTTTGGTTTATGAATAAAAGATACATCTTTCCTCTCAATGGTGTGTCCCCTTTTTATTGAATGTATTCTGCGGATATTCTATCTTGATCTCTTTGCGGGACAGCGATGGCTTAGGATTCAGGGTTAGGATCTGCTTCCTAAGGCTTTTGCATTTTATGAGCCACGAGGGTCTCATAAAGAGTTTTTCTCCCTATAGGTCGAGAGGATCCCATAGGTGTAAGTTCTTCTTAAAAATCGTGAGGATTATTAAGCGGGTTTTCCCTTGAGAGTCGTAAGGATCTTACAAGAGAGTTTTTCTTCCTTACAGGTCGTGAGGACTTGTAAGTGCTGGATGGGGTCACCCTTGTCCGTGTTTTACGGAGTCAAGGGTTTCTCCAGGTATTGTAGTTTAAAGACGTCGCGGTCAATGTTAAGGACCTCATAGTCCGTGGATTTAAGGACTCCACAGTCCGATGTTAGTTTTAAGACATCACGGTCAAGGTTAAGGACCTCATAGTCCGTGGATTTAAGGACTCCACAGTCCGATGTTAGTTTTAAGACATCACGGTCAAGGTTAAGGACCTCATAGTCCGTGGATTTAGGGACTCCACAGTCCGATGTTTGGTTGCAGGGACCCGTCACCTCTTTGAAGACGTTGAGGAATTACAACGCCAGGTATCAAAGGAGTGAAGAGATGTACCCTTAAACCAAGACAGAATCTGTAGGGAATCGGGGTGGTTGATCGTTAGTTTTAAGACATCACGGTCGAGGTTAAGGACATCATAGTCCGTGGATTTTAAGGACTCCACAGTCCGGCATTTGCTCTGGATGCTTCACACGGGTTCACTGCCGTGCTTGGCGAGGACCAGGCTCCGCTCTGGGCGTTTTCCGCGGGATCAAAGAGTGACGTTATCCGCGTTCCACGTAACCAGGAATTTTGCACTAGATGCTTCATACGGGTTCACTGCCGTGCTCGGCGAGGACTAGGCTCCGCTCTGGATGCTTCACACGGGTTCACTGCCGTGCTCTGCGAGGACCAGGATCCGCTCTGGACGTTTTCCACGGGGTCAAAGAGTGACGTTATCCGTATTCCGCGTAACCAGGAATTTTGCACTAGATGCTTCACACGGGTTCACTGCCGTGCTCGGCGAGGACTAGGCTCCGCTCTGGATGCTTCACATGGGTTCACTGCCGTGCTCTGCGAGGACCAGGATCCGCTCTGGACGTCTTCCACGGGGTCAAAGAGTGACGTTATCCGCGTTCCACGTAACCAGGAATTTTGCACTAGATGCTTCACACGGGTTCACTGCCGTGCTCGGCGAGGACTAGGCTCCGCTCTGGATGCTTCACACGGGTTCACTGCCGTGCTCTGCGAGGACCAGGATCCGCTCTGGACGTTTTCCACGGGGTTAAAGAGTAACGTTATCCGCGTTCCACGTAACCAGGAATTTTGCACTAGATGCTTCACACGGGTTCACTGCCGTGCTCGGCGAGGACTAGGCTCCGCTCTGGACGCTTCACACGGGTTCACTGCCGTGCTCTGCGAGGACCAGGATCCGCTCTGGACGTTTTCCACGGGGTCAAAGAGTGACGTTATCCGCGTTCCACGTAACCAGGAATTTTGCACTAGATGCTTCACACGGGTTCACTGCCGTGCTCGGCGAGGACTAGGCTCCGCTCTGGATGCTTCACATGGGTTCACTGCCGTGCTCTGCGAGGACCAGGATCCGCTCCGGACGTTTTCCACGGGGTCAAAGAGTGACGTTATCCAGGTTCCACGTAACCAGGAATTTTGCACTAGATGCTTCACACGGGTTCACTGCTGTGCTCGGCGAGGACTAGGCTCCGCTCTGGATGCTTCACACGGGTTCACTGCCGTGCTCTGCGAGGACCAGGATCCGCTCCGGACGTTTTCCACGGGGTCAAAGAGTGACTTATCTGCGTTCCACGTAACCAGGAATTTTGCACTAGATGCTTCACACGGGTTCACTGCCGTGCTCGGCGAGGACTAGGCTCCGCTCTGGATGCTTCACACGGGTTCATTGCCGTGCTCTGCGAGGACCAGGATCCGTTCTGGACGTTTTCCATGGGGTTAAAGAGTAACGTTATCCGCGTTCCACGTAACCAGGAATTTTGCTGATTGTATCCTCATTTTCACGGGATGGAGGTTTGACTGTTGGCGATATGTATACCACCGAGCCATGGAACTGGGAGTTGCCGATGTTCCGCTTAGCTTGAAGTTGTGTCCGTCGTTACGAGACAAATGTTGGGGTGATCTCTAGGTCGCTTGTGGCCCGTCGAGATTTAGCTTCTTTCTTTGGTGAAACCTGGGGGGGGGGGAGGTATGTTCCCTTTTTGTTTACGGCCTTTTTTTTTATATTTTATTTCTTTTTCCGCGATGCTCTATCATTTCAGCTTTTATATCGCGGAGGTCGCGATTGCCCCATCATTTCGGCTATTCTTCGCGGTGCCCAATCATTTCGGCTATTTATTTATTCTCTACTCGCTGCTTTTTATTGCGAGTTGCCCCATCATTTCGGCTATTCTTCATGAATACATTTTTACTTGCTGCTTTTTATTGCAAGTTGCCTCATCACTTCGGCTATTCTTCATGCATACATTTTTACTTGCTGCTTTTTATTGCAAGTTGCCCCATCATTTCGGCTATTTTGTAGGCATGTGTGGCTTGCTAGCTTTTTCGCCGCAAGCTTGGATTTTAGGCACCGATTTCGGCATCGGCACCGCTACAACTGGAATATTGCCAGGAGCGAATCGTCATTTTCCTCTGTCGATGTTGAACAAAGGTGGCTTGGCAAACATGGTTAAGGGTCCTGTCGACCAAGGCTTTTGACTTCATGAGCCGTAAGGGTCTCACAAAAGTATTTCTCCCCACAAGTCGTGAGGATCTTGTAGGTGTATTTTCTCCTTAAGAATCGTGAGGATTCCTAAGTGTATGTTCCTCTGCAAGTCGTAAGGATCCTACAAGAGGGCTTTCTCCTTATGGGTCGAGAGGACCTAGAAGGGTCGCTCATCATATGGACATATCCCTAGTCACGGGTGGGACTTTGCTGGGGAAATGTTTATTCGTGCCCGTGGATTGTATACAAGGGTCAGTATGAGCCGCTTGTAGGGCAATATCGAAGGTTGTAGAGGATTTGCTTAAGAACAGGTTTAGGTTTCTGTAACTTAAGACTTTCAAATCTTATGAGCCGTGAGGGTCCCATAAGAGAGTTCTCCTTACGAGTCGTGAGGATCTCGTAAGTGTATTTTCTCCTTAGGAATCGTGAGGGTCCCTAAGTGTGTTGCTCCTTTGTGAGTCGTAAGGATCTCACGCAGGTGGTTTCTCCTTACAAGGTCGAGAGGACCCTATAAGTATCTTTTAACGAGGTTGCGCCCTTTCGGGTTTTCACAAACACTCGCCGATAGTCCTGCTGTTTTTACTCACGGAGCCCTTTCGGGTTTTCATCCGTGCCCATTTTGCTTGTGGACACACCGTTTTTTTTTATTCTTTTCCTCTCTTTTTTTTTATCTCGTCAGCCTAAGGATGCTGCGGTAGTAGTTTAGGGACGTTTCGGTCCGTCGTTAGTTTAAAGACATTTCGGTCCATCGATAGTTTAAGGACGTTTCGGTCCGTTGTTAGTTTAAGGACGTTTCGGTCCATCGTTAGTTTAAGGACGTTTCGGTCCGTCGTTAGTTTAAGGACGTTTCGGTCCATCGTTAGTTTAAGGACGTTTCGGTCCAGCGTTAGTTTAAGGACGTTTCGGTCCAGCGTTAGTTTAAGGACGTTTCGGTCCATCGTTAGGGGAAGGCCGGCTGCTGCTTGTAAAGTCTGAGCTTAGGAAGATAGCGAGCGGACATAGTCGTCGTCATCTATCATTGACCCAGGCTGTGGCTCATTAAGCATAGTATTTCTTTAAGAAGCGGCCGTTTATTGGCCTGAAAGGCCTTTCACCGTGCATGTCCATGAGTAGATAGGCTCCACCCTGGTAGACCTTGTCTATGATGTACGGGCCTTCATAGTTTGGCTCAAATTTTCCCCGCTTGGTACGATTGGGGATCATAGGTCTTTTGACTACTAGTACGAGTTCGCCTTGGTGGAATGTCCTCGGCCTGGTCAATCTTTCGTACGAGCGCGTCATCTTTGCTTTGTAGGCTTCTAGATGTTGTTGCGCTATGAGCCGGGTTTCATCGAGGGCATCAAGCTCCTCAAGCCGAAGGTGAGCATTTTCTTCGTCCGTCAGCTCGTGGTGGACTGCCACTCGTAGAGAGGGTAACTCTATCTCGAGGGGGAGCACTGCTTCCGTCCCAAATACCAACGCGTACGACGTTGTGTTCGTGGCCGTCTTGAATGTAGTTCGATAAGCCCAAAGGGCTTCTTGCAGCCTCTCGTGCCAGTCTCTCTTATTCCGAGAAACGGTCTTTTTTATGATCTTCGTCAAGGTCTTATTGAAGGCCTCGGCCAGACCGTTAGCTCGTGGGTTGTAAACTGAAGAATATCTCCAGTCTATATTGTGCTGCTGCGCGAAGCGGCTAATCTTATGGTTTCGGTAGGCTGGCCCATTATCGGAGATAATCCGCCGTGGGGTTCCAAACCGATAGATGACGTGCGTCTTGAAGAAATGGAGGATATTCTCCGTCTTCACTTCCTTCAGTGGTACTGCTTCTGCCCATTTGGAGAAGTAATCAGTTGTCGCCAGGATAAAACGATGTCCCCGGGACGACGCTGGCTCGATGGGGCCGACTATGTCAGTCCCCCACATTTCGAATGGCCAGCTAGCCACCGTTGGGTGTAGTGGATTCGGATGTTGGTGGATAAAGTCTCCATGAATCTGGCACGAGTGGCATTGCTTCGCATACTCGAGGCAGTCCTGGATCATCGTGGGCCAGTAGTAACCCATCCGTTTAATTTTTAACTTCATCTTTGGGCCTGCTTGGTGAGAACCGCAAAGTCCGTCGTGAACTTCCTGAATGACTCTTTCTGTTTCGTCAGGTCCCTAGCATCTCAGCCATAGAGAATCAAACGATCTCTTGTATAGAGTATCGTTGACGAAAGCGAAAGATAGAGCTCGTTTCATGAGCTGATGTCTTGAGGACGCTTCTTTGGGCATTCGGTGGGACTTAAAGTAATCTATGAAGACTTCCCTCCAGTCCTCAGCCTTCTCACGGTCTTTTATTTGTAGGGTCGTCTGCTCAGTCGCCCCCTCTTCTTTATATAATTCCGGAGGTATTTCTGCCGGGGCGAGCACTCGACGGCTTTGTACCACGATTCTTACATCATCGAGGTTTTCGTCCGCCAGCTCTTTAGCAAGTTTGGCCAACGCGTCTGCTTTGCTGTTTTCCGCGCGCGGTATGTTCTCCAAAGTATAGGAGGGAATTTGGGTCAGTAGTTGTTGCACCTTTTCGCCGTACTTCACCAACTCCGGTTTGCACGTTTGGTAGTCACCATTTACTTGACTAACGACCAGTTGAGAATCCCCGTATATAAGGAGGTCTTCAATTCCCAGGTCGATGGCGATTTCGAGGCCTGCTATCAGAGCTTCGTATTCAGCTTCATTGTTTGTCCTCGGCTCTGTTAAGGAGAAGGCGAAGCGCATTATCCCTCCTTGTGGAGTTGCAAAGACGAGGCCTATCCCCGATTTGATCATTGGGATACCTTGTTTCTGTTTCTTTACGGAGGACGCTCCATCGAAATAGAGTTCCCATCAGGTGCTACCGCCGCCAATCGCATCAAATGCATGCTCGTCCGGCAAATCACAGTTCAGAGGAGAATCGGCCGGTATCGGGTGCTCAGCGAGGAAATCGGCAATGGCCTGGCCTTTCATTGCCTTGAGAGGTTGGTACGTTATCGAGAACTCCATCAAGAGCGGGGCCCATTTAGCGAGTCGTCCCGTCAGTATGGCTTTTGACATCAAGTATTTAAGGGGATCCACCTTTGAAATGAGACGGACTTCATGCGCCAACGCATAGTGCCTGAGCTTTGTTATCGCGAAGATTAACGCCAAGCAATGTTTTTCAATGGGAGAGTAGTTGCTTTCTGCCCCCAGTAGAACTCGACTTAAGTAGTAGAGTGCCCTCTCTTTCCCCTGATCGTTCTCTTGTGCCCATAATGCGCCCAAGGAACCTTCGAGGGCGGTCGTATAAAGAATGAGGGGTTTTCCCTTGACCGGCGCAGCCAACACCGGAGGGTTTTGCAGGTACTGCTTGATCTCGTCTAGTGCACCTTGGCATTTATGATCCCAAACGAATGGAGTTCCCTTTTTCATCAGGTGGCTGTAAGGACGGCATTTGCCTGAAAGATTGGCGATAAATCGCCGGATGTATGCGAGCTTCCCTTGGAGAGACCGCAACTGTTTGAGGGTTCTTGGCAGAGGCATTTCCATGATCGCTTTAATCTTTGACGGATCTATTTCAATACCTCGGTGTCGAACGATGAATCCCAGGAATTTGCCCGAGGAGACTCCAAACGCGCATTTGAGGGGATTTATTTTCAAATTATATTGCCGAAGGCGTTGAAATACAGTCTCCAGATGCTTTAAATGATCTTCGTATGACATGCTCTTTACTACGAGATCATCGATATAGCACTCGACGATGTCATGTATGAGGTCGTCGGAGATCTTTGTCATGGCCCTTTGATAGGTAGCGCCAGCGTTCTTTAGACCAAAGGGCATAACCCTGTAGCAGAATATACCCAAAGGGGTCCGGAAAGCGGTGTGCTTCTGGTCTTCGGGATGCATCTTTATCTGATTGTATCCTGACGAACCGTCCATAAAGGAGAAAACCTCGTGAGTGGACGTGTTATCTATCATTAGCTCGGTTACTGGTACTGGGAAATCGTCCTTTGGACAGGCTTTATTGAGATCCCTGAAATCCACGCATATGCGTACCGTCCCATTCTTCTTCATTACCGGGACGATATTGGCGATCCAATCGGGATATTGGACTTCTTGGATAAATCCAGAATCGATCAGCTTCTTGACTTCGGCGTTGATGCTCATTTCAAGCTCGAGTCGCATCCTTCTCGGCGCCTGCTTGACTGGCTTGATATCCGGGGATATCGCCAATCTATGCACAACGATTTTTGGATCTAGTCCTGGCATCTCGGAATAGTTCCACGCGAAGCAGTCTTTATGCCGTAGAAGCACGTTCTTTAACGCAGCCACCCTTTCTTCAGATAGCAGCTCGCTGACAAATGTCGGTCGCGGGTCATCTGCCGATCCCAACTCAATCTTCTTGAGGTTATCTGCAGTAGTATGTATACCATCTTCCAGTTCTTTCGGAGCTGGCGGAAATTCTGAGATCACCTCATCATTGCTGTTCTCAAAGCACCAGGGAAGGTCATCCATGTTCTCGGGCTCTTCTTTCAATAACGTAATCGTATAACAGGTGCGAATCCGCTCCCAGGACCGAGGTGGATCCGGTTCTGCTCTTGCGGCCTTGGGTTCGTGCTTTTGTGGCGGCGTTACCCTCCATCCGTTGGATAAAGCGAATCTGCCCATTTGGTACTGGTCCTCGACCCAGTTCTTGAAGGTGAAGCAGTCTTCGATAGGGTGTCCTATGGCTCGGTGATAAGAGCAATAGCTCGGATGAGAAGCCTTGTTAACTTGCTCAGGGTGTCTAGGCTCTGGAAGCGCGATCATTTGATGTTTTAAAGCTAGCTTGAGTAACCTCTCCGTCTTGTCTCGGGGGAAGGAGTACGCTTGACTCATCTTCTTCATGAGGGACAAATCCGGGCCGTGCAATACTCGATCACGTAACCCTCTAATCCTGCGTCGTTGTTGTCGGCTCCTCTTTCCGCTTCTTGATTTATTTCCGTCTCTGCTTCGAGCCTTTCGTACAACGGGTTGACGAGGATGAGCATCTTTGTCTTTTGCAGCTTGTTGAAATAGACGTTGCGTCTTGGCCTTCTCGTAGATGGCCATCTCGCGGTTGTGGTCTTCCCGAGCTTTCTGACCCACTTTCCTGATAGGCTTGTCCATTCGTTCTTCAAACGACGGACTCGGCACTTCAATCACGGGGTCTAGTTTTGATGAAGGGTTGGCGTCTCCTAACAGGGCGTCCTCTTCTTCATCAAAGGTATATAAAGCGTAGCTGCTGTGGGCCCGTCCCCGTTTTCCGGTTCTCGCGTATCCAAGCCCAAGTGTTTCCATTTTTCCGTTGGGCAATTTGCGTTGAGTCCCGGGGACATCCCAAATCTTGTTGTAGAACCGAGCCTGCTGAACAGTCTGCTTTAAGGGTACTCCTTGGCGCTTCAATAGCTTCTTTAATCCATTTGTATAGTATCTGGGCAGACGGATGGGTTGGAGCCTGTCGAGTGTAGCATCCGCGCCATGCCAGATCTCTTTCTCTATTTTCGACTCTGAGGATCGGTAGAATAGGATCACCTTCTCACCCCTTTGCCTGGGAGGGACGTAAAATGTTTGCAGGTCCTGCATATTGTGAGGTTGAAGCGTGTCGAGATCTTTGTAGTGTTCTCGCGGTACTATGGTGATTTGCAAACTATGGTCATCGCCAGGGGGTGCTTGTATTGACAGCCGATTGGAGAACACGGCATTAACTTCATCTTCTGAATCACTTCCGAAGACAAACATGGGGGCGGGCGTCCCCAGGTTGTTGCGTTGAGATGGCCCTGCATAAACTATCTCTTCCTCTTCTTCGGTATCGCTCCGAGAACAGGGATGGTGGCGGCGGTTTTGTTCTCCGGGTTGCGACACCTTTCTGTATCCTCGAAATCTGGCAAAAAGTACTTCGCATCTTCTTATTTGCGGACTTCGTTCACGGAAAATGGGTTTAATTCTCCTGTTACGGTATACTCGAAACCATCCTTAAAGTACTTCATACACTGATGTTGTGTAGAAGGGATGATGTTGTACTCGTGTAGCCAAGGACGACCGAGCAAGGCGTTGTAGCAGGTCTTGGCCTCAATGACATGGAATTTGATGTCTGTGACGAGAAGTCCAAAGCGTAATGTTAGTATCATAGATCCGAGAGTCCGTGACGATTGTGAATCGAAACCGGAGATAGTAATTTTGTCACGAGCGAGGTGTTGCACACTCATGCAGATTTCCTTCAACACCCGAACATTAAGGAGATTGACGGAGGATCCATTATCCACCAGGATCTTGCCTATCTTGATATCATGGCAGTATCCAAAGACATATAGGGGAAGGTTGTGGTCGCACGTCCCGAGAAGGAGGTCTTCGTCACCGAAAGTGATGTCGGCCGTATGCACTTCCTCCAGTTCATCCTTCATCCTTTCAGTGGCGAGGAAGGCTTGGAATTGCTCAGGTTCTTGTAACGCCTTAATTAGTGAGTCTCACGCTTCTTTTGATAATAGGAGGGCATCGAGAATGCTAAGCTGAGAAGGTAGCTTCCTTAGGTGCGCGAGGATGTTATAGTCCACCTTACCCTTTCTAGGAGGGTCTTTGGCAGCCAGCTCTCTCATGACTTGGTCATCTAAAGTGATATCTTCAGTGACCTTTTCCTTTCCCTTATCTTTTCTACTCACGGGCCCGAGATTCTTTTCTGGGAGTGTGTGATTGCGCAGCTGAATGTTCTCGCAGGCCTCCGATTTCTCCTCTTTCCTTAAAACGGCTTCTTTAAAGAGAGGGCCCAGAGCCATTTCTTCATCAGAGTCGCTCCCAAAGGTGAGAACTTGTGACCCCTCGGCGTGAGCCATATAACAGTTGCCAGTAGTTCTGTTGTGCCCATCGACAGTACTTCTTCGCTCCCGACGGATCTTGCGTTTCATGCGCTTAACATGTTGCCGACGAGCAACATATCCTTGCCACCATATCTTAAAGGCGTCGCACTCCTCCGTGGGGTGTGAGATTTTCCGATGATATGCGCAATAATCAGGGTGCCTCTCCACCCCATCGTGCGTGTTTCCTTCCGAGGGTGGTAGCTTCATTCCTATTGACATGGCTTTGGCAAACCTTTTCCTCGTCTTGAATATCTTCTTGTCTACTTCGGATGCCTTTCGCTCTGGCAGGGGTAGTTCAACTCTTTCGTTCAGTCGCCCGCCTTTGGTTCCTTCTGACGTTGCCATCTCATGCTCCTGATCCGCTTTACTCTTTAGACGAATCTCGTCTAGAAAGGCATTGATCATTTCATTTGTTGGCCACACACGCTCTGGTTCAGGCTCTGCCTCCAGCTTCTTAGTGCCAGGAGTTTTCCCATCATTGGCAAACGAGTGGGAGATTACGTTACAACTCACCACATATCCATCGGATTCATCCGACGAGCTCTCTCCATCATCTTTCTCTTGAAAGATGTGGTTGAGGAACTCTTGCAGTGTGACAGGAGTTCGCGCCTTTTGATTGTATTCTTCCAGCGCGTCGATTTGCTTCTGCAAGTTCGTGTGCTCGTTTCCAAGCTTCACGGGCTTCTTGGATTTCTTCTTTTTCTTCGAAGATTTTGACGGTTGGGCGTGAGTATTTGGGCCCTTATCGCGAGTCTTCGCAGTTGGGCGGGGCTTCGACATTTCTCCGATAATCTGAGGTTCAAGAGGGTCCTTCCATTCGATCGCAGGGCACGCATGAAGGTCTCTCAGCATTCTTTTGGTTTTAGTTGATAGCACGACCTCCCATGGAGCTTCTTCAATAAAGGAGCAGGTTGCCCCCGGTGTATCTGCTTTCTTAGGAGTATGCGGCTGTGGTGGGTTTACCTTCCACTTTTCGGACAGTGCAAACTTCCCCTGGAGGTATTGATCTTCAATCCATCCTTTGAAGACGAAGCAATCCTCAATCGGATGACTTACCGTTTGATGGTAAGGGCAATAGTTAGGGTTATTCACCTCAGTGGGTTTTGGCGGTCGCCTTGGATTTGGTAGGTTTATAAGTCTGTTACGTATTGCCAGCTCGAATAACCGTTTCGTCTTGTCTCGTGGGAACGAGTAGGGACGCTTCATCTTCTCATTATAATACCGGCGTCTTTCTTCCAGTTGATCTGCCAGTTTCGGGGCGTTAGGTTGCTGTTGGGCATTCGCGACGAAGGTTGCTCTTCCTTTACCCTTGTCATTCTGAGGTTCCGACTTCGGGGGAGGTGGTCTATGACCCATCTGGTCCATCTGAACCAACTTGTCGATTAAAGCCTGGAATGTGGTCGGCTTAAAGAACATCATAAACTGGGAGATAGTTGCGTGGGGGTCTAGGGTTCCCACGAACATGCCCACTGCGGGTGCCTCCTCAATGCGTTGCTCGCATCTCGATCACAAATTCCACCAGCGTATAGCATACTGGACCCAGGTTTCGCCTGGTTTTACCTGGCGTTAATCAATGCAGTTATTAGGGTGCGTTCGCTGGCACTTGCGAATCGCTGAGTGAATAACAACTCCATTTCAGCAAACGTTTTGATAGAATCGTTCGGGAGTTCCGAATACCATTCGAACGCTGTTTCTGATAAGCTGCCCACGAACTGGCGAAGCAACAGTTTATCATCACCGCCGGTGTTACCGCAGAGGGCCCGGAACTGGGCAACATGTTGATGGGGATTGCCGGTCCTCTTATACACGTGGAATTTTGGTATCGTATAGCCTGGCGGGTATTTGATTTGGTCGTACCAGCTTGGATACGGCCGCCCCGTTTTTACGACTTGACCAGCTGCCTCAGTCGCATGATGAACCCGGATTTGCTGGGCTATGTAGTCAACCAAGTCAGCCTTAGAGATTGCCTCCTCCTTGGCCGTTGAGAGGGCTGGTGGTGGATTTGACGTTTCTCCTCGGTCGTCTTCAAGAACGATCGGAGGATCCTCGGCGGGTAAGTCCTGTTGGATCATCATTCCTATCATATCTTGGAAGAGAAGGCCCATACGTTGTATGTTGGCCGCTTGTTAAGCAGCCTCTTTGTCTTTCTTCTCCAGTATCCGGCGAAGGAATTCAGCGTCGGTTTCTTCCTCCTGGCGTGCGTCTGGGGACGTTTCTGGGTTTTCTTTTGGCCCGGTAAGTGCGGCCATAGCATTCATCATTTCCTGAAGCTTTTGTTGTTGCTCCTGGGCTTTCGTCACGGATCGGGTTAGCGGTCGGTGGCCCGTAGAAGTGCGGCTTTCCTCCTTTCCAGAAGCCATATAAACAGTGTGCACCACCATGCCCCCAGACTTCGGGCGTCTGGGCTCAGTGCTTTTAGCCGTCGTTGCAGGCTGGGGGATCTTCTCTGGCGTCCTCCTTTTATGACCCATGGAGGTTGAGGGGGCTGTTGAGGTGGGCGTCCAGACAGCCTTTTGGGGTTTAGCCTGGTGACCAGCTTCCGGTTGGATTTTCAGCTTCTTGTGCTGGCGGGAGAGGTTTGGATCGGTGATCGAGTCTCGGGCCTGCCGCCAAACCTTATAGATTTTGGAAGACAGCCGTTGAGGGGATCGGGGCTGTTCTGATTTTATTTCCACAACCTTTTTTAATGGGGGATGAGACCTCTTTAGCATTGCAGTAGGGGAATTCCTTCGCACCTTATTTAGCATCTCGAAGCTGTTCCCAGTTAGAACAACAGCATTCACTTCTGCCATCGGGGCTGATGGAGTCAACCCGGAGGGGGAGTTGCCCCCAGCCTTCCTTACTCGGCGCCAATGGCGACGTCGAGCGTGTCGAGCTGACGGCGTTAGGTCGGCGGTAAGAATGGTTTCGTCTTGCCTCCTGTATGGGTGGGGGGTCGCTGTTGGTGTTAGCCTGTCAAAGACCGATGTCCTTTGGGCAGCAGGAGCGGGAGATGAAGCCGTCAATCTTGTAAAGACCGACTTTTTGGCCGGAGAAGCCGCGTTGGCGATTTCGGGAGCAGGAGCGGTCACTTTCTTAGAAGCAGCCTTCTCTGAGATTGTAGGCCCCATGATGAGTTCGCAGGATTTCTGGCCCAATCTAGAGAAGACCGAGGCGTTGACGTTGGGCGACTCGTCGAGAGGAGCCACGGCAGGGGTAAGACGATCAAAGACTGACTTCTTGAGAGCTTCCTTTGTCAGCACCGGCGCCGCGAAGCTTGTTGGTGGGAGTATAGTCCCAAAGAACAATCCGGTAGTGGCCTGAGTCACCTGGTCCACCGGCATTGTGAATAACGAAGCAGCTTGGGGTCCGTAGGCTATACCTCCTGGCGAGGCAAAGCGTTGGTCGCAATTGCATTCTGAGCGGTTGGAGGATTTCGCAGAAGTAGAAGCCATCGATTCTTTGCTTTCTGTAATAAGTAAGACGCCAATTCTTAGTATCTTGAAACCCAAGGGCAACCATTAGCGAACCGCGATTGGTTCGCGAATCACGACACACGAAGTGTGGAGTGGAAAGAGGAAAAGGTCCCACCGGGCGTGCCAGAATCTGTTCCCCTCCGAATGGCGGCCGAGACATTAGGACGTCTCGCCTGAAATTCGGAGCAGATGCTAATTGGTGCTATCCGTCCACCTCTCCGAAGATGCCAAGTTGATTTATGGCACCATGTATCGAAGGTTTAAACGGATGCGGCCGATGTAGCAGACTTCGTCAGATTCCCCCTCGTTTGAGGGGTTTTTGATTGTGGGGACGCTTTTCCCTGCAGGCGCAAGCCCCTGCAGTTAATTACGCTACCGCATCGCGGTAGCAACTTTCTCCTTCTCCAGATGGTCACTTCGTGTCGTGTTTGTTTATTTTATGTTTTGTTGCCCGTGGATTGTTTACGAAGACCGAGTTATGTCGTCGCCCGTAGGGCGTGGACTAGTCCAAATCCGTATCATCTTAGATTTGGGTTTGGGGGTTTGGTTTGAGGATGCGTTAGCCATAATTGAGGCTAAGATCAACTCAAACGTTTGTTAAGGATACGTTAGTCTAACTTGAGACTAAGATCAACTTAACGGGATCGTTTAGATCCGACAAAAGAGCATTTGGGCTCCGTTGTTCCAGTTTAGGGACATAGTGGTCCGTCGTATGTATGGCCGTCGGGACCCGTCACCTCTCTGACAACGTTGAAGGATTACAACGACAGATGTCAGAGGAGTTCAGAGATGTACCCTCGAACCAGAGTTAATTGGGGGAGATTCATAGCCCAGTCTGTTTGAAGGTTTAAGGATACGTTAGCCATATTTAAGGCTAAGATCAACTTAAACGGGATCGTTTAGATCCGACAAGAGAGCATGCGTGGCTCTATTGTTCCAGTTTAGGGACATTGCGGTCCATGGGTAGTTTAAGGACACTGCGGTCCATGGGTAGTTTAAGGACACTGCGGTCCATGGGTAGTTTAAGGACACTGCGGTCCATGGGTAGTTTAAGGATATTGCGGTCCATTGTTAGTTTTAAGACATCTCGGTCAAGGTTAAGGACGTCGTAGTCCATGGGTTTAAGGACCCCACAATCCATTGTTAGTTTTAAGACATCTCGGTCAAGGTTAAGGACGTCGTAGTCCATGGGTTTAAGGACCCCACAGTCCATTGTTAGTTTTAAGACATCTCGGTCAAGGTTAAGGATGTCGTAGTCCATGGGTTTAAGGACCCCACAGTCCATATCAATATGTGGTCATCGGGACCCGTCATCTCTTTGAAGACATTGAGGGATTACAATGCCAAGTATCAAAGGAGTGAAGAGATGTACCCTGGAACCGGAGTGGATTAAATAATCCTTGGCCCAATTTGGGATCAAGACCAATTAATTATGTCATGATCCCATTAGCTCAGTTAATTACGAATTGAGGACTTATGGCCAGCTTGGGCTAAGTCCAATCATGTCTGGAATATTGGCTTCCTGTTGGTCCCTTGAAGGAGAGGCTTTTGCCTCTATCCATTTAGCCAATTGGGCCAATGCCTAGTGTTAAACACTAAAGACCAATCAGTGTTGAACACTGGGAATAAGATTGATAAGTCAGTGTTTAACACTAAAAGATAATTGGTGTTAAACACCAGCAACAAGGCTTTCGAAATAGTGTTAAACACTAAAACAGATCAGTGTTAAACACTGTCAACAGAAGTCCCAAACTAGTGTTTGAACACGAAGATAATCAGTGTTGAACACTGCAAGTAAAGTTCTTTGCTTAGTATTGAACACTAAGACCAAACAATGTTTTAATACTGAATTCAGGGGTTTAGTGTTAAACACTAAGGCAGGAGGGGTCACGTGGCAACACGTGAGAGCGCCCTCCCTTCATTTGTTCTTCTGAGACTATTGCATCTTCTAGAGCATCACGTGCCACCACGTGACGGGCATTCAAGCGCTTTGTGTGTTAAAGCTTCTGTCAAGGGTCACGTGGGGCACTGCCTCAAAGGGGCTTTCTGTAGATCTTTTGGGGGGGTCACGTGGTGACACGTGACCCTTCTTTTCTGTAGTTGTTTTAGAAGATCTGTTAATCCCTTTCAGGAATTAAATTCCTCGTAGGGTTGAACCCTGACAATAGAGGAATTAAATTCCTACTTCCTTTTGAAGATTTATGTTCTGGGATAGAGTTGAACTCTGAATTTTCTGTAGGAATTAAATTCCTCATATATATGTGAAGAATCGAATAGGGTTAAACCCTAATAAAAGCTTTAAGGAATTAAACTCCCACTCTCTGTTAGAGAATTATTCTGGGGAGTAAGATTAAATTCCTGTTGTTTTAACAGAACTAAGTTCTTAACTAGGGTTAAACCCTGATTCTTTTCATTCTGAAGGAATTAAATTCCCATAACACAGGGTCAAACCCTAATTTTATTTTAAAGGAATTAAATTCCTATAGTTCTGTGAGAATTAAATTCTCGTGCTTCCATTCCCTCTCTATGCTTTGGATCTGCATGGCAGGATCTCAACCCATTGAGAATTAAATTCTCAACTTCAAGGGGAGATGTGCGCTTTACAGATCCTCTATCAAAGAGAGAAGAAATATGTTCTTCTGTTTTACATCAGAGTTGAACTCTGTTGAGAATTAAATTCTCTTTTCTTTCAAGGAGCCTTCCCTTTCTTACCTAGGGTTTTCTTTTGCAGAAGATCCAAATTCCTCAAAGTATCAAGGCTCTCTCCCTTTTCTTCTCTCTGTGTGTATATCCTTTTTGTATGTCTCTTGGCTCCTATTTATAGGAGAAGCAGCCGAGTCAATTAGTTTTTTGACGAATCTTCATTGAGAGATTTGATTTGCATCCATCATTCGTTTTGGACCTTTGGATTATTAGGTGAATTTTATTCACCATTGGATTTCCAATCCAGGGATTCTCCTTTGTTATTTCTGTTAGATTTGAAGGGGAAATCTTTCCAAATTCGAGATTTTCCCATAGATAGATGATATTTAATCACTTCTGAATCTTTAATTTAATCGGTTGCTTTTGGAAAGATTTGAGAGTCCTTTTCTCAGAATTTAATTCTGTTAACAAATGGGCTTTGAAAGCTGGTCACGTGCGGCCACGTGACCCTTGGTCACGTGTGGGCACGTGACCCCCTTGTAACGAGCCCTTTTCTTCTTTTGCACTCTGCCTTCTTCTGCTGCTTAGCCGTCACGTGCCACCACGTGACCCCTGGTCACGTGGGAGCACGTGACCTTTTCTGAAGCCTTTTCCTTGATTTGATCAGGAAACCAATGTGCCTTTGCCGCTTGCTTTTAAATGTCACGTGCCGACACGTGACCCTGGTCACGTGGGAGCACGTGACTCTTTCTGAAGCCCTTTTCCTCGATGTAGTTGGGAAACTGAACTTGCCTTGCCGATACTTTTAGGTGTCACGTGCCAACACGTGACTGCTGGTCACGTGTAAGCACGTGACCCTCTTCTGAAGCTTTTTCCATAAGCTTTTCTGATTTTAAATCAGGAAACAGGTTCTTATATATTTTATCTTATAGGGCTAAGTCCGACCGAGGGGAAGGCGGAGACCGTTGAACCCAAGGAAGCAGAAGAGGCGGCACCTGTCGAACCCGAGCCGACAGTGGGCAACATCGTTGAGGCTTTGGAGCCTGATGCAGAGGTTGAGGGGCCTGCAGCCGAGAAGGTCATTGATGCCGAACCTGAAGTGGTGACAGATGAAATGATCATTTTAACTGAGCCCAGGGTGTTGGCGGACGAGGCGCTTGAGGCCGGCAACCTCGTGGTGACGGTGGACGAGACAACCGCGACTACTGAACCCGAGGGAGTAGCGGGTGAGGTGGCCCTGATTCCTGAGGACGAGCCAACCGCTCCTTCTCTGGAATCTGGGAATGCCCTAGTTATAGCCCTCCCCGTCCATGGTCCTCCGCCGTCTCCAGGTCTCGTGAGCACAACAACGGTTCCCATTGAGTTGGGTGATGAGGCCACGGGCGGTGGCCTCATGTCAATAGAGGAGGGAATCGCCTCCGTTTCAGCCGGCAGCTCATCAGGTAAATCCCAAGTTGCTATCTTCTTTATCTTACAATCCTTTCTGACAAATTCGCATTTGTTGTATCGCAGGTGCAGCCAGCGTCGATGCCCCACTGCTTGAGGGAGCGCCTTCAACGACTGCCTTGGCGGTGGTCACCTCTCAACCCTCTCTCATACCATCTAAGATGTTGGAAGGTATGGGTTTGCAATTTATTAATCCCATACTTCATACGTATAATTTGTATACTAAAGTCATATTGTTGTGTCTTTTCAGGAGTGCTCTTTGATCATGTATATCAGATGTTGCTCCCACACTTCTCCTTCCCATCCGAACTTGCTTCTTCCCCTGGTGGCGTTGGTGAGTATGATTTCCATTGACATCTTTCTTTTTTCTTTTTTCTTTATTGATGGAATTACCTCTAACCCCTTTTTTCTCATCTCGACTGCAGTGCTACAGATTGAAGGAGGGGCTAAAAGATTAGCTGCGCCACCGGCCCTTCCGACCTTGCCACCTGTCTCAACTGGTACAGCGACTATCACATTGATAACTTCCCTCTCTTTATTTTCTGTACTGTTATCTGATCGCATCCTGTTTCTTTTCAGCTGTCGTTCCGGCCTCGTCGCCCTTCGAGCCTCGTATTACAATGCCGGCGGGTCCTTATCTGAGAAGTTCGTCTTCAAAAGGCGTCACGAATAGTCTGCGCATGTTGAGTGACTACGTCGAGGAGCTCGACGTTGAAACTCCTACATCTGCCGCAGACTTCGCTACGGTGGTTAACCCGATGCTGGCAATACTCGTGAACTTTCATGATGAGGGCATTATCGCATCTTGGGTTAACCATTGTAGGGAGATCGAGGGCCGCCTATATCAGTTGGAGTCGCTGCGTCCCGATCCCGAGACCTTGGCTGCCAGCAATCAAAGAACAGCGTGGATTGAGCAGAGCGCTTCTTACTTCCGCCACCTCGAACAAGAAGTCATTTCAAGGCGTAAGGAGCGTGGTGAGACTTTGAGCAAGTCTGCCCAACTGCATGCTCGGGTGGAGGCCAACGCCGCACGGCTGAAGGTTGTCTTTGAGGGCCTTCTGCAATGTCTTTCTGAAGGGTTATCATTGAGGCAACAACTTGACGTTGTCGAGCGAGATGCACCCAGCCAGGAAGCAGCCCAGAAGGCGGCGGAGGAGCAACTTTCATCCTTCTTGCAGCAGCGGGCCCAGGTGGAGGCGGAGGTGGCTGCGGTTGTCACTCAGGAGGAGGTGCTGAAGGAAGTGCGAGAGCAGCTTGTGGATTTACTAAAGACACTTCCTCCTCAGTAGCTATCCCTCTTTGTATCGTTTGTACTTGTAGATAAAAGAATGTGTGTATATATATATTTTTTATTCTTTGACATAATGTATCCTGTACCCAATCAAGTTTATGAATAAAAGATACACATTTTTTGTAATGTGTCATTTTCTCCGTCTTTTCTTTCTTTTATTACCAGCATACCACCTTAGCAAACATGGTTGACGGATGATTAGAACGAGTATTCTGACTTTCTTAAGAAATAGCGATGGCTTAGGCCGCAGGTTCAGATCTGCTGCCTAAGACTTTTCAACTCTATAAGCCGTGAGGGTCTCATAGAGACTTTTCTCCCTACGGATCGAGAGGATCTCGTAGGGGGGTTTTTCTCCTTAGGAATCGTGAGAATTCCTAAGTGTGTTTTCTCTTATAAGTCGTAAGGATCCTATAAGAGAATTTTTCCCTTTTACGAGTCGAGAGGACCCGTAAGCGGTTGCTTCCCTCCTTGTCGAGGTTCGATGTTGGAGAGTGAGACCCGTGGATGGTATGCAAGAGACCGTTTTGGGCCAACTTGCGGGGTCCCAGTGCTTAGGAAACAGGCTTCTTTTATGCCCACTGCCTAAGGCTTTATCTCACGAGTCGAGCCGCCTCAACAATTTTTTACAAGTCGAGACGAATCGAGCGTTTCTCGCAAGAACATCTTAACGTCGCATTTAACCTATGTTCTTTACGACAGAAGCCCGTTAAGGTTGGCGGTACTTAGGGTTTTGGCCATCGTACCATCGCATAAGCTGATATAGTCCTCGATAGGCAATCGTGCTGTTCGAGTAGCCCTGCGACTGCCGTGTCTCTGATCCCTTCGGGGGCTGGACAAGACGTCTTCAAGCAATCTTCCTAGGCAGTTTGACCGTCGGAAGAACAAGCGTTAGGAATTTACCATGCCGCTTTTTACTTGAGGTTAGGCTCATTTTGGCGAGCCCCGATGAGTCATAACCACTCCGCGCTGGTGTGGGATGATCTCCGATAGTCTTTCAGGTTTTGTGTGAGTTGCCGTCAAGACCCTGAAGCTAGGAATTTGGCCTTTGCTTCGTTTTGCTGGCATCGCGTCTGCTGTATCGAGACGAATGCCGCGGTTGTTTTTAGTTTGCTGATGAACCGTCGAGGTTTGGAACTAGGGATTTTGCCATGGCTCCATTTGTTTGATTGTCGCGTCCGAATCCCGCTGGAGGAAGAACGCTGGGGTGACAACTCGTCTGCTGTATCGAAACGAACGTCGAGGTGGAGCTGGAATTTTGCCGTGGCTCTGTTTGTTTGATTGTCGTGTCCGAATCCCGCTGGAGGAAGAACGCTGGGGTGACAACTCGTCTGCTGTATCGAAACGAACGTCGAGATGGAGCTGGAATTTTGCCGTGGCTCTGTTTGTTTGATTGTCGCGTCCGAATCCCGCTGTAGGAAGGATGCTGGGGTGACAACTCGTCTGCTGTATCGAGACGAATGTCGAGGTGGTGACCACTCCATGCTGGATGATCTCCGGTAGTCTTTCAGGTTTTATATGAGTTACCGTCAAGATCCTGAAGCTAGGAATTTGGCCTTTGCTTCATTTGCTTTGGTGTGTCCGAATCCTGTTGGAGGAAGGACGATGTAGTGATATTTCGTCCGCTGTATCGAGACGAATGTCGCGGTGGAGTTGGGATTTTGCCATCACTCCCCTTTGTTTCGACCATGGGGTCTTTTGTTGATGTTGTATCTGCATCCTGCTGGACCGCGAAGGAACGTCGTTGTTGACATTACGTCTGTTGTAACGAGACGAATGCTGAGGTGGAGTTGGGATTTTGCCATCACTCCACTTTGTTTCGACCATGGGGTCTTTTGTTGACGTTGCATCTGCATCCTGCTGGACCGCGAAGGAACGCCGTTGTTGATCTCTAAGTTGTTGATGTTGACGTCGAGACCCTGAAGCTAGGGATCTTCCTTTTGCTTCGCCTGTTGACATTATGTCTGCAATATTGCGACAAATGTCGAGGTTGTCTCTGGGTTGTCTATGAACCGTCGAGATTTGGCTTCGATTTCTGGTGGAGCCTGTTGGGAAGGTATGGGTCCCTCTTTGTTAGTGCCCCTGGATTGTATACAGGGATCGATGTGATCTCACCTGTAGGGCAAAAGTTTTATCATCCTTTTTTTTGTTTTATTTCCGCGATGCTCTATCATTTCAGCTTTTATATCGCGAAGGTCGCGATTGCCCAATCATTTCGGCTATTTTTCGCGGTGCCCAATCATTTCGGCTGTTTATTTTGTTTTCACTCACTGCTTTTTATTGCGAGCTGCCCAATCATTTCGGCTATTTTGCATGCATACATTTTTACTTGCTGCTTTTTATTGCAAGTTGCCCTATCATTTCGGCTATTTTGCATGCATGCACGCCTACTGCCTTTCCGTCGTAAACCTGAAATTAGACACCGATTTCGGCATCAGCACCGCTACAACTGGGATATTTTCAGGAGCGAATCATCATCTGCCTCTGTTGACGCCAAACAAAGGTGGCTTAGTAACCAGGGTTAAGGTCCTGTCAACTAAGGCTTTTGACTTCATAAGCCGTAAGGGTCTCACAAAGTTATTTCTCCTTACAAGTCGTGAGGATCTTATAGGTATATTTTCTCCTTAGGAATCGTGAGGGTTCCTAAGTGTTTTGCTCCTCTGTAAGTCGTAAGGATCCTACATGAGGGTTTTCTCCTTGTAAATTGAGAGGATTTACAAGGGTTATTCATCGTGCGAACATATCCCTAATCTCGGATGGGACTTAGTTAGGGAAATGTTTTTTTTTTATTATTCTTTTTATTTTCTTCTTCTCTTTATTTTTTGGAGGTCGCGCCCTTTCGGGTTTTCACGAACACTCGCCGGTGGCCCTGCTGTTTTTACTCACGGAGCCCTTTCGGGTTTTCATCCGTGCCCTTTTTGCTTATGGACATACCTTTTTTTTATTATATTTTTCTTTATTTATATTTTTTTTTATTCACCTCGTCAGCCTAAGGATGCTGCGGTATTAGTTTAAGAATGTTTCGGTCCTTTGCAAGTTTTAGGACTTTGCGGTCCATTATTAGTTTAAAGACGTTTCGGTCCGGGGTCGCCGTATTTGAGGCGAATATCTAGTTTATTGACTTTTCGGTCTGTGGGGCTTTCTCTATGACTGACCATGATGCCCCAGGCGTATCCATCTTTCTCGGAACATGCGGTTGTGGCGGGTTCACCTTCCAATTTTCCGACAACGCGAACTTGCCCTGTTGGTATTGGTCTTCAACCCAGTTCTTGAAGACGTAGCAATCCTCGATCAGATGACCTACCGTTTGATGGTAAGGGCAATAATTAGGATTATTAACATTGCCTGGCCGTAACGGACGTTTTGGACTCGGCAGATTAATGAGTCTGTCGCACACTGCCAGCTCGAACAGTCCCCTTGTTTTATCTTGCGGCAACGAGTAAGGACGTTTCAATTTTTCCTGGAGGGGTTGCTGCTTATTGTTTCGGCAAACAACCGGTCTAGGGCCACTTGATTGCTGTTGAGCATTGGCTACGAGGGCTGTTTTTCCCTTCACTTTATCCTTTTTGTTCGATCTCTTATTTGCGGGGCCGAGATTTTTTCCGAGCAGCGTACGATTACACGGCTGAACGTTATCGCAACTTCTCAATTCTTTCATTTTGGAAATAGATTCCCTGAGGGAAGGGTTGGGGGTAGCTTCTTCGTCAGAGTCGCTTCCAAAGGTGATAATTTGCGATACCTTAGAGTCGGCGGCTCTTTTGCGATCATCTATCGCATTTTTTCGACGTCTACAAGCTTCACATTTTGTCCTGTCGAAGTGTTGCTTTTGAGCGACATACCCTTGCCACCAACAGTTAAAAGATTCGCAGTCTTCGGTAGGATGTATGATCTTCTGATGATATAAACAGAAGTTAGGGTGCATCTCTACCTCAGCGAGAGTATTTTCTTCAGAGGGCGGTAGCTTCATTCCTACTGATAAAGCTTTGGCGAACCTTTTCCTCGTCTTGAATTTGTTTTTATCTGCAGTGGATGGCTTTTGATTTGACGGGAATGCCTTGGCTCTTCCCGGTATGGCCATTTCACGCTCTTGATTGGCTTTTGCTTTCAGACGAATTTCATTTAGGAAGACATCGATCAGCTCGTCTGATGGCTGTAGAATTTCCGGATCGGGGTTCACTATTGGTTTCTCGGCGCAAGAAGCTTCTTCATCATCTGCCAGTGAGTGAGAAATCACATGACAAGTCGCTACGTAGTCTTCAGATTCATATGATGAGTTTTCTCCATCGTTTTCATCCTTGACTAAAGAACAAGCTGCCCCCGGCGTGTCCGTCTTCTTTGGAGAGTGCGGCTGTGGTGGGTTTACCTTCCAGTTTTCCGATAGCGCGAACTTGCCTTGTAGGTACTGATCCTCGATCCATCCCTTAAAGACGAAACAATCCTCAATCGGGTGACTTACCGTTTGGTGGTAAGGGCAATAATTGGGATTATTAAGATCGCCTGGTTGCGACAGACGCTTTGGACTCGGCAGATTAATGAGTCTGTTGCGCACTGCCAGCTCGAACAGTCTTCTCGTTTTATTCTGCGGAAATGAGTAAGGACGTCCTAGCCTCTCTTCGAGGGATGGGCGTGGGCGCACGTTGTTTTGGCGAACGACCGGCTTTGAGTTGTTCGACTGTTGCTGAGCATTGGCGACGACGATCGCTCTCCCTTTTCCTTTCTCATTTCGGGAATCTGGTTTTGGAGGAGACGGTCCAGGGCCCATCTGGCCCATTTGGGCTAATTTGTCGATCAAGGCCTGGAAGGTGGTCGGCCTGAAGAACATCATGAATTGCGAGATGGTCGCCTGCGGATCGAGAGTGCCTACAAACATGCCTACCGCAGGTGCCTCTTCTATGCGTTGTTCGCATTTCGACCATAGGTTTCGCAATCGTGTTGCGTATTGGACCCACGTTTCGCCTGGCCTTATTCTGGCATTTATTAGTGCTGTTATCGGGGTGCGTTCACTGGCGCTTGCAAAACGCTGAGTAAACAGCAGCTCCATCTCTGCAAATATTTTGACAGAGTCGTTAGGTAGCTCCGAATACCATTCAAAGGCTGTTTCTGCTAAGCTGCCGACGAATTGACGTCGCAACAATTTGTCATCGCCTCCAGTATTGCCGCATAAGGCCCTGAATTGAGCGACATGCTGATGCGGATTCCCTGTCCCTTTATATACGTGGAATTTAGGGATCGTATATCCCGGCGGGTAACTGATTTGGTCGTACTAGCTCGGATACGGTCGTCCGGTTCTCGCAATTTGCCTAGCCGCTTCATTCTCCTGATAAACCCGGATCTGCTGAGCTATATAATCGTCTAGCGCGGCCTTGGAAATGGTTTCATCTTCGGCTGCTGGAAGAGCCGGCGGAGGATTAGATGTCTCCCCTCCGTCGTCTTCAACAACAATTGGAGGGTCTTCAGCTGGAGGGTCCGGCTGTGACATCATCCCTACCATATCTTGGAAAAGGAGGGCCATTTTCTTTATGCTGGCTGCTTGTTCCGCAGCCTCTTTATCCTTCTTTTCCAATATCCGGCGAAGGAATTCGGCGTCAGTTTTTTGTTCTTGACGCTCATCCGAGGACGTTTTAGAGCTTTCTTTTGGCCTAGTGAGTGCAGCCATTGCAGTCATCATTCCCTGAAGCTTTTGTTGTTGCTCTTGGGCTTTCGTCATGGATCGGGTGAGCGGTCGGTGGCCCGTAGAAGTGCGGCTTTCCTCCTTTCCAGAAGCCATATAAACAGTGTGCACCACCATGCCCCCAGATTTGGGGCATTTGTGTTCAGCGCTTTTATGCTTCGCCATGTTCACAGGGGCTTTTTGCGGCCTCCTTTTCTTTTGAGTGATTGGAGTTAAGGGGGCCGTTGTAATGGGCACCCGGGTAGCTATTGGTTTTTGTGGCTTGACGGAGTAATCCTTCTCTTGCCGAACCTTCATCTTTTTCCGTTGGCGAAGATAGTTTTCATCAATCATTGACTCCTGGACCTGTCGCCAGACTCCGTAAATTTTAGAGGACAGCCGTTGAGGGGGCTGTTCTAGCTTTTTCTCTGGAGTACTCTTCGCAGCTGAAGGAGTTCGTTTCAACATTGCAGTAGAAGAGTTTCTGCGCACCGTGTTCAGCAATTCAAAGCTGTTCCTGGTTGGAACAGCAGCCTCAATCCCCGTCGTTGGAGCTGATGAAGTAAATCCAGAGGGGGAGTTGCCCCCAGCCTTCCTTACTCGGCGCCAGTGGCGACGTCGAGCATGTCGTGCTGATGGAATTATTTTAGTCACAGGGGTGACCTCCTCATGCCCCCTGTGTTGGTCAGAATCTGCTGGTACCAGTCTTTTAAAAACCGACGTCCGTTGAACGGGGACGGCCAACCTGACAGAAGCGGACTTCCGAGCAGGGGAAGCAACCTTGGTGATTTTGCCTGAAACTGGAGTAGGGAAAGCTATCCGCTTTGGGATAACGCCTTCTGGTATTGCAGGCTTCTTCATGGGCCTGTCGGAGCTCCGACTTAGTCCATTAAAAACTGAAGCAGTGGAGTTGGGCGACCCGTTGAGAGGGGTCGCGGTAGTGGCAAGCCGACCAAAGACCGACTTCTTTGGGGATTCTTGCAACGTCATTGTGGCATTGAAGCTCAACGGTGGAAGCATGGTCCCGAAGAATAATCCAGTGGTGGCCTGAGTTACCTGCTCCACTGGCATTTTGAAAAGGGAGGCCGCTCGAGGCCCATAAGTCACTCCTCCGGCAATGACGGAGCGAGAGTTGCAGCTGCAGGCGGTGAAGTTCGAAGCCATCGATCTTCTTTTTTATACATAGAGAAAGACACCAAATCTAAGTATTTTGAATCCATAAGCAACCACAGCAAACCGCGATTTGCTTGCGAACACGACACACGAAGTGTGGAGTGGAAAGAGGAAAAGGTCCCACCGGGCGTGCCAGAATCTGTTCCCCTCCGAAAGACGGTGACGACGCGAGGACGTCTATGCCTGAGATTCGGGACAGATGCTATTTGGTTTTATCCGTCCACCTCTCCGAAGATACCAAGTTGATTTATGGCACCGTGTATCGGAGGTTCAGACGGATGCGGCCGATGTAGCAGGCTTCGTCAGATTCCCCCTCGAGGTGAGGGGTTTTTGATTGTGGGGACGCTCTTCCCTGCAGGCGCAAGCCCCTGCAGTTAATTACGCTACCGCCTCACGGTAACAACTTTCTCCTTCTTCAGAATTTCACTTCGCGTCGTGGGTGTTTGTTTTGTTTGTGGTTGCCCGTGGATTGTATACGGAGACTGAGTAATGTCGTCGCCCGTAGGACGTGGATTAGTCCAAATCCGTATTTACTTAGATTTGGGTTTGGTGTTTTTGGTTTAAGGATACGTTAGTCGTATTGAGACTAAGATCAACTTAAACGTTCGTCAAGGATACGTTAGTCCTGTTTGAGACTAAGATCAACTTAACGTGATAATTCATTTAATATCTGGCCATCAGGACTCGTCACCTCTCTAACGTCGTTGAAGGATTACAACGGCAGATGTCAGAGGAGTTCAGAGATGTACCCTTGAACCAAGGTTGATTTGGAGTTTTATAGTCCGTTTGAATGTTTAAGGATACGTTAGCCGTATTTGGGGCTAAGATCAACTTAAACGGGACCGTTTAGATCCGACAAAAGAGCATTTGGATGCTCTATTGTTCCAGTTTTAGGGACATGGTGGTCCATGTTCCAGTTTAGGGACGTGGTGGTCTATTTTCCAGTTTACGGACGTGATGGTCCATGTTCCAGTTTAGGAACGTGGTGGTCCGTGTTCCAGTTTAGGGACGTGGTGGTCTATTTTCCAGTTTAGGGACGTGGTGGTCTACGTTCCAGTTTAGAGACGTGGTGGTCCGTGTTCCAGTTTAGGGACGTGGTGGTCTAATATTAGTTTAAGGACGTTTCGGTCCAACATTCCCATTTTGGGACGAATATTAGTTTAAGGACGTTTCGGTCCAATATTAGTTTAAGGACGTTTCGGTCCAACATTCCCATTTTGGGACGAATATTAGTTTAAGGACGTTTCGGTCCAATATTAGTTTAAGGACGTTTCGGTCCAACATTAGTTTAAGGACGTTTCGGTCCAACATTCCCATTTTGGGACGAATATTAGTTTAAGGACGTTTCGGTCCAATATTAGTTTAAGGACGTTTCGGTTCAACATTCCCATTTTGGGACGAATATTAGTTTAAGGACGTTTCGGTCCAATATTAGTTTAAGGACGTTTCGGTCCAACATTAGTTTAAGGACGTTTCGGTCCAACATTCCCATTTTGGGACGAATATTAGTTTAAGGACGTTTCGGTCCAACATTCCCATTTTGGGACGAATATTAGTTTAAGGACGTTTCGGTCCAATATTAGTTTAAGGACGTTTCGGTCCAACATTCCCATTTTGGGACGAATATTAGTTTAAGGACGTTTCGGTCCAATATTAGTTTAAGGACGTTTCGGTCCACGAGTTTAAGGACCCCGCAGTCCAACATTAGTTTAAGGACGTTTCGGTCCACGAGTTTAAGGACCCCGCAGTCCATATTGATGTGTGGTTGTCGGGACCCGTCACCTCTTTGACATCGTTAAAGGATTACAACGATAAGAGTCAAAGAAGTTCGGAGATGTACCCTCGAACCGGTCGTAAATTGATTTAAGAGAGAAATCTTGCTCAGTCAATTTAATTTGGGGACTTACGGCCATGATTGGGCTAAGTCCCGTTGAGAATATTCAACATTTTTCTTGATCTTTGGCCTATTAGGCCTGTGCTAGGGCTTTGCCCATATTTAGTAATGCACTGCATTTTATTCTGGCCTGCTAGGCCTTTTGATTTGGGCTCTGTCCCTTCATTTATGATGCAGAGCATCTGTTTTGGTTTGGGCTCTGCCATTTTTTTTAAAAAATAATGCATTGCATTTTATTAGGCCTGTTAGACCTTCTTTAATTGGGCTTGGCCCTTTTGTAAGCAGTGCAGAGCACTTGTCTGGCGCTTTGCGCCAAGTAATGAGCGCAAGCTCATATGGTGATGACACGTGTCATGCTCTGGCGAGCGCAAGCACAACAGCGCTGTTCTAGTGAGCTGCGCTTGTGCTGCTGACACGTGGTGCGCTGTGGTGAATTGCGCCAGTTTCAGAGAGCAAGGCTCTGTTTCAAAAGCGCATAGCGCAAATGGTTCAGACGCTGACACGTGGAGCTCTCTGGTGGCTTGCGCCAGCCCAAGAGCGCAACAGTGCAGATTTACAAGTGCAAGGTACTATTAACTTGAGAATCTTTTAGATTCCATAACCAATGGTTCATAAGTGCAAAGCACTACTTGGTTTCTTGATCTAATTTAGATCAAAGAAAACAAGTGTTTCTTATTTTTCTTGATCTTAAAGAACCAATGGTTCATGAAAAGTGCAAAGCACTCTTTAATAATAATTTTTTTTGTTTTTTTATTAAAGATCATTGATCTTCTTTTTAGATCTATGATCTGTTCATCAGAGAATTTTCTCTTTCCCTAAAGGTTTTTTTTTTACCTTTTTTGTTCTTGAGGAGTTCTTCAGAGTTCTTTTTTTTTCAGAACATGTTGATGCTTTGAATTGAGGTCTGGGGTCTCTTTTATAGTGCCCATAAATTAGTTAAATTTGTTGAAGAGATCTTTCTCTGAGTGATTTGGGGAATTTTCCCCACCGTTGGATCTTTGATCCAAGGGCTTCTGTTTTACAGAAGAAAATCTTCTTGTTTTAACAAGAACAGAAAAGATTTCTTTAGAATTTTAATTCTGTTAGGCGCAGATGCCCCAGCGCGTGACACGTGTCGCGCAGCGCAACTGCGCTAGCGCATCTGCGCCGATACGTGTCGCGCAGCGCAAAGCACAGCGCATCTGCGCTGACACGTGTCGCGCAGCGCTTGCGCAACTGAAGCGTTGCTTCATTTAATTTTGTTTAAAAATAGAGCTTTGCTCTGATTGGGTGCGCTGTTTTGGGCGCTGCGCTGATGCGTCTGCGCCAGACACGTGGCGCATTGCGTCTGGGATTTGAAGCGTTGCTTCAAAATTTTGAAATTTGAATTTCAACAGAGCTTTGCTCTGATTGGGGGAAACACCTAGTATATCCAATATTTCATATGTGGACTTCTGCTGCTGATATTCTGTAATGTGATCACTTGATATTCTGAGATGAATGCTTATATTATATATATAATATATAATAAATATTGCTATTTTCGTTTCTTCTGTGATACTTAGGAATCATAAATGATGGGACTTCATTAATGAGATTAATGAAAGAAAATAAACCCAAGATGTTGTGGAATCAAATTTTCAAAAAGGGTAACCCTAGTTTTTGCTTTGCATAGCGGTATTCCTTGATGAATACCCCGCACCTCATTCGATGAGGAAAGAGCCGAGATCCCTTCACCGGGAGTGACCTCTTTAGCAAAACTAGCAAAAGCCTAAAAACACTCATTTTCAAAATCACTCGATTCTACGACGATATCAAGTTCATTACGCAAAAGGTTTTCTTAAAAACATGTCGTAGCCCTCCGTCATTTCAGATAAGGACTATTTAGTATTCGTGCTACGTTTATTGGCCTTCATCAAGGCATAGTGTGCGGTAGATGATTAGTACTTATCTGCTAAAAGCATGTGATGCGATTGGATTAGGGTAGTCGTGCGACTTTGTTGGCCTTCGTCAAGGGTCGTGCGGGTGGGTTTAATTCAATTATGAAATGTACGGGTTGAACTTGACTAGCGGGTTATAGTTTGTTGGCCTTCGTCAAGGTCATAGGAAGTTATGGGCAAAATATTATCGGGAATTTTAAGTGTTGAAATTTGCAATGAGATTGCATACTTTCTATGAGATAGTTGGATCCTGTTCTCTGCCGAAAATACGCGACCGGGACGTTGGGACGTCCGGGCCTGAACCTCGAGGGTAGATGCTATTTGGTGCTATCCGTCCACCTCTCCGAAGATGCCAAGTTGATTTATGACACCATGCATCGAAGGTTTAAACGGATGCGGCCGATATAGCAGACTTCGTCAGATTCTCCCTCGTTGAGGGGTTTTTTGATTATGGGGACGCTCTTCCTTGCAGGCACAAGCCCCTGCAGTTAATTACGCTACCGCATCGCGGTAACCACTTTCTCCTTCTCTAGATGGTCACTTCGTGTCATGTGTGTTTGTTTTGTTTTTGGTTGCCCGTGGATTGTATATGGAGACTAATTTATGTTGTCGCCCGTAGGGCGTGGATTAGTTCAAATCCGTATTTTCTTAGATTTGGGTTTGGGTTTAAGGATGCGTTAGTCTCATTTGAGACTAAGATCAACTTAAACGTTTGTTAAGGATACGTTAGTCTAACTTTAGACTAAGATCAACTTAACGGGATCATTTAGATCCAACAAAAGAGCATTTGGACTCTATTGTTTTAGTTTAGGGACTTTGCGGTCATTGTTAGTTTAAGGACATTACGGTCCAAGGTTAAGGACATCATAGTCCATGGGCTTAAGGACCCCACAGTCTGAGGTTAAGGACATCATAGTCCATGAGTTTAAGGACCCTACAGTCCATGGAATGTCTGGTTGTCGGGACCCGTCACTTCTCTGAAGACGTTGAAGGATTACAACGATAAATATCAGAGGAGTGAAGAGATGTACCCTCGAACCAATTTTGGTTGGGAGATCTGTAGTCCAATTTGGGACTAAGATCTGAGATTTATGAGCATATGGGCTCAATTAATCTGAATGAGGGGTTTATGGCCAACTTGGGCTCGGCCCACTCAGTTAAAATGTTAAACATTTAACAATGCCGAGCATTGATTTAGGTTCCGACAGCCTTTCTGTCTTTTATTGAATGCTGAGCATTCATCATAGTTCAAGGGGTTTATTTTAAAGAACGGTTTATGTTCTATCAGCGCACACGTGAGGGACACGTGGCGCGCTTGGCGCTAGCGCTAGTTTATGAGCGCATTGCGCTTCTGCTGAGTAGCGCACACGTGAGGAGCACGTGGTGCGCTTAGCGCCAGATTATGAGCGCATTGCGCTTCTGCTGAGTAGCGCACACGTGAGAAGCACGTGGTGCACTTGGCGCTGAGCTCCAGTCCAAAGAGCGCAAAGCGCTTCTGTTCAAGTAACGCACACGTGGGAAGCACGTGGCGCGCTTGGCGCTGAGCGCCAATCCATGAGCGCAAAGCGCTATTTGATCAGTTTTATGATCCGAGAAATAAATTCTCATTTATAAGAGACTTTGTCTCAAGATTCTAACAAAGTTCTTATTTTTATAGGAGATGTTTCAATCTCTTATTTCGGTGAAAGGCTTTGCCTTTATGGATCTGTGATCCTAAGAGAATTGACTTATTCTCTCCCCTTTTTATAATGAGATGTTCATGATCTCTTTGTGTAAAAGACCTTAGTCTTATAGATCTATGATCTGTGAGAAGAATTATGTTCTTCTTCTTCTTATTTTTTTTATGATGAGATCCTTTGATCTCTTTGTGAAAGACCTTGGTCTTATAGATCTATGATCTTAAAGAAAAAATTGAATTCTTCTTTTTATACGAGACGCTTTCGTCTTTCTGTTCTTTTTACCTTGAAGAAAATCTTCTTCTTCTGAGAGCTTGCTCTTCTTTCTGAAATTTCTCAAAGTTTATGGGGGTGGGGGGTGGGGGTTCCTCTATCTGTTTTTCTATTTGTTTCTGTATCTCTCTTCTTTTTGAGACTTGAAGTCTTAGGTTCTTTATACATGGCAAGCTGATTTGTTCAATCAGTTAAGGAGATCTTTTCTCCAATTGATTTGGGGATTTTCACACCGTTGGATTTTTGATCTAAGGGCTTTTGATTTACAGAAGGCAATCTTCTTATTTTTAACAAGATTGGGAAATTTTCCCATACAGAATTTATTCTGTATTTTGGTGATTTTTAATCACCTTTGGATCATTGATCCAACGGTGCTCTGATTTATAGAGCACAATCTTCTTGTTTGGAAAGATTTTGAGGAATCTTTCCTTAACAGAATTTTATTCTGCTTAATTGATGATTTATCATCTTTATTGGATCTTTGATCTGACGGTGGGGAGTTTTTAGTTCCAGCGCTAGCGCACTCGTGCTTTGCACGTGGTGCGCTGCTTAGAGTGCAGCGCTCTTAGCGCTAGCGCACACGTGCTTTGCACGTGGTGCACTGCTTAGAGTGCAGCGCTAGCGCACACGTGCTTTGCACATGGTGCGCTACTTGGGGTGCAGCGCACCTGGCGCTGCTATGAAGCGCTGCTTCATTTCAAAATTTGAAATTTGAACAGAGCTTTGCTCTGATTGGGGGAAACAAATGCCCCCCCACCGTTGCGCTTACGTGGCCCACACGTGAGTACGGCAGTGGCAGCATTTGCGTCCTTGGATCAATTTAGAAGTTGAAACGACATCTCAGTGCCTATAAATAGGACCCTTGGCCCTTGAGATGATTTCTGTTCATCTTTTTTCTTTTTAAGAATTTTTATTCTCCTTTAGAGCATAGCTCTTTGTCTTAAGAATTTTCCTAAGGACAGAACTCTGTCAAAATTTAGGTAAAAATTAAATCTTTTAAAGGATTATTTAATAATCTGGGGTTTCACCCATTAACAGAGCTTTGCTCTTCATAGATCTTCGATCTAAAGAAAACATTTTTTAGGGTTTTATTAACAGAGCTTTGCTCTCTTGAAATCATAGATCTGAAGAGATCTTTCTTAGGGTTTCTTAACCCATTAACAGAGCTTTGCTCTTTTCAAATCATAAAGATTTGTTAATCTCTTATGAAGAACTCTTAGAGTTTGTTCATGGATCTTGAAGATAATGGAATTTTAATTAAAAATTTTATTTTAAGTTTTCTGATGGGTTATTCCATCACTTTTACAGAGCAAGGCTCTTAGAATTTTCTTGAGAAATTTTATTCCTTTCATCATCAGAGTTGACAGATGTCACTCTGTTATAGAGCGCCGCTCTCAATGGGAGATTTACTCCTTGGCCCAAGGGCCCTCATTAAATGAGAATCTTTTGAGGATTTCCTCATTTAACGACAGTCTCATCAAATGATGAGATTGTTTTATTATTGATGAACTGTCATCTAGATTATGTGGGTTCCCTTTGGTCCTTTTTCAGGGGGCCAGTCGTAGTGACAGCACCTGATAGATCAGTATTTCTGTGTCGATACTTGACACTTGTTTCATGATATTTTGGGTGTCGATGTTAAACACTCATTTTATATGAAACTTACTTGATACTGATATTGTACACACAGGATATGTGGGATATACTGATATTGTACACACGGGATATGTGGGATATACTGATATTGTACATACATGATATGTGAAATCTACTTGATGTTGGACATTCAGGATATATGAGATTTACATGATATGAGAGCCAATTTGGGGGCTGATTTGTGAAAATTGGGAATTTGATTGTCTTGTTGGATTTTGGTCCTACCACGAGGTTAGGATTTCCGTGGAAATGACATGTTTTATTTCATACTCCACATTTATTGTTTATGCACTGCTTCATGTATTAGTTGTACCTGATAGAGTATTTTCCATGACTGTTGCATTTACATACTATTATATGCATTGTTTCATGTATTATTTGTACCTGATAGAGTACTTTACATGATTATTGCATACCGATTGTCATATTATTGCTTCATGTATTAGTAGTACCTGCTAGCGTACCTTTCATGATTGATGCATTACATATGACCATTCATTGTTATTAAATGCTTATGTTAGATTCACGTTGTACGTGCATACTCGCGATTATCTGCATATGTTATTTACTATTCATGAGTTGGCAACTCACCCCGTTGTGCCACAGTGTTTTGCAGGTGTTCCTCAGGATAGTCAGAGGCAGAGCTATTTTCATCCGTCGTATCATCTTTTGTTGCGGATACCGCTTCGCCTGACAGTGTACAGTTTTTGCTTAGGTAGGTTTTGCGGTTATCCGATGTTGCCTGTTGTATATTCGTTGTATCCTGTACTCTCCATCTACCATTATCTTGTATGACTTAGAGACGTGATGTGAGAACGATATTGTATATTATTTTTGTGACTTGGAGGTTTTTATGCAGTTTTATTTATATCGTCTCTCTTTCTTCGCTACGGCGTCGTATATCTGTTGTGGTGGTTGTTTTCCGTCTTTTGGCGTGGATTTGCTCCCATTGCGGGATGCTTTACTTTATATTTATGTTGTACCCATTTTTGGGGTTGGTTTTTACGAAGGAGGTGCTGCCAAAATTTTCAAGAAAATAAATTGGACTTAAAGAATTTATACTTGAGATTTTCAAAAGTTAAACTTGTTTCTTGTCTTTTTATGGTTTAGATTTCTGGGTTTTGGCTTTCTTTTATTGCGTTACGCCTGTAGACGTTGCGTAGTATTAGGGCCGTCACGCGCCAATTTCGGGTCGTGAAAAATTGCTTAGATACGCTTAGCGTATGTACTTCTGAGTATATACGTAGCGGCATCGTCGCGTCCTCTGCCCGTATACCGGGAAGTGGGGCGTGACAGGTTTTGTTGGTGGCCCATGCAGGTCAGAGTTGTATGGAACACTGACATGCAATTCTGTGCTGCGTGAACAATCTAAGCAATATAACACAAGAACCAGCAACTAAAACATTTTTTACAATCATGTTCCTTGAATCTTATCAATTTCATATTCTTTGAATCATATACTTTGAATCTGTCCTAACCTAAATTTTTCTTCAAGGTTATGAATTCCCCAAATAACACCAGCACCAATGTCCACAGCACCACCTCCATATGGACCACCTCTACCCAGTCAGGCATCGATGTACCGGCATACACAGAAAAATGTGCCGAGACGCCAAGCCTCCACCTTAGCAGCCATAGAAGCCAAGACAGTTGACCAAGGTGACACTAGTAAGTCTCTTCCATATTTTTTAAACCCTTGCATCACATTGTTATTTTTCATACACTATCAGTACTTCAGTCCCCAAACTTTCCTTGAATCTGTTACACTTTTTTTTTACAAATTTCGAGGACGAAATTTTTTAAGGAGGGTAGAATGTAAAAACCCCAAATTTCCTGTACAACTTTCTGTGCAAATTTTTCAAAATTTAAAGAAATGGGTATTTTTGCCTGAGCACAAGTTAAATATTTGTTTTGCTAATTAATAGCAAGAAGGATCTTGTGGTTCATTGGTAATACCTTGCACTGCTGAACCAAGCCACCAGAGTTCAAATCCCATACCACACATTATTTTTAATATTGTTTTATTTTGAATTTTTAGAATACCAAGAGTTTACACGTGCATATCTCATAAAAACCCCACTACACCCTGAAAAGTAATAGTACCAGAGGCCTAATGAACCGACAAGGAGCACTCCGACCACCTAACTCGGCCGAATCGGCCGGCGGATCGCCCGACTCGGGCCGCCGCCGCCGGCCGGACTCGGCCGGACCGCCGAGTCACCAACATGAAAGTTGGGCCTCTTCACCTCCCCCGTACACCTGCACACTTTAAAACTTTAGACCAGTAACAGAGACTGTTTAATACCCTATTTACTCTATTTTTATTTTAATACAATTTATCACATTTTTTCATTTTAACTTTTCATCTATCGTAACCCTAGCCTAATCCTATAAATACAACCCCTAAACACTACCCCCTCACCCCAAAATTCTGAGAAAACTCTCAAGAAATTCCTAGAAACCCTGGTGTGCATTTGAAGTAAACAAAGAGGCGAACCTCCGGCGAAATTTCCGGCGACAACCCTAGGAGTTCCCGGCAACGAAACGGCGCACCGGAAACTACGTCCACTCCCTCTCCTCTTTAAGCTAAACCCGTAATTCCCACCTTCCCCCTTCTCTACTCTTTCTGAAAATACGAAATTCTAAAACCCGACGGAATCGGAGCAAATCCGATTTCCGATTCGGTTCTTCAAAAAATCTCACTTTTCCTTTAATAAAATCTTGTTAAACCATTACATGTTGATTATTAAACGCTAACTAATTATATTGAACAAGTTCTATATCAAAAGAAATTGCTATTTCCATTTTACCGTACCTTTTCATTAAAATACCATATAGTTTCATTTTCGACATTTAAACATTATAAACTTGCTATACCGTTAAGTAGATCACGAGGTAATGACCTACCTCTTCACAACACTCATATGCAACATATCACAATACCTTTCGGGAACATAGAATATGGGAAAACGAAACATTTCAAATAAATACCATTACTATTAAAACCGTTTTCTAAAAGATTAGTATTTTACACAAATCTTTGCAAAGCGCCGCTACAACCCATTTTGGGGAACCCGACTAGGATGGTGCGGATTATCGCACAGCCCTGGGCTTAGTAGTGCGAGATGCAGATCTCCGCAAGGAGCATTCAGTCTCGAGAGATTTTAAATACGACATCTTAAGAAAATGAGATTTTTAGAAAAATAAAATATATATTAAAAGTATTTCTACATAATTATGTATATATGTAACAGTAAAATATCTATTTTGAAATAATATAAATATTCCAATTCTTTTCAAAAATCACAAGAATCACTTTACATTAATATACCATGAATTCCAAACAAGTCAATATTACAAATAAATACCTTTTATTACGAATTTAGGATATTTTCACTAGAAATATCACAATTATAAAATCTACATTCATGATAACTCTAAAGACGATAACTAAATACTTGGGGACTATTTTGAAAATCATACAAAAGCATTTTTTACATAAAATCCCTTCAAGTTCTATAAATTACCCTAAGGACCCTAGTAAACATAGGATTAAGCGGGACCAATCTCTTGAGCCTCAGGGAGCCGGAGAAGTGGGTGCTTGCCTATCTAAGGTAGACAATTTAACAATGGTGTTATCGATACGGTAATTGTCTTTGAAAAAAACACAAATCCTGCCGCCCATATGCAGCGGTTACCGATAACATCAAAACCATCAGGACTACAATTTATTTTTTCTAATTATCTGACTCAGACCGAGTCTCATTAATAGACTGACTTGAATATGATTCAAGTACAATCTACAATCCAACATGAATCCTGAATACATATATTCAATCTATTCAACTTGACTGAACCGAACCATGGATATACTTCCATTTACATGATTCTTCAGTTACATCCATGATTCTACAGTTACATCCATTTACTGATATCATGGTTTCGGCAAGTCATCCAATTATACAATCTATATAACAAGACAACACAATACAAACAATACAAACAAGATATCGCAGGGTTTAAGGGGTAGATTGGTGCGGAAGGTGTTAGAAGCGGCACGAGACAGTAAGATTTAATACACTAACCTGAATCCAGTTGCTGTTGCACCGTGGCATAAACGGTTCCTTATACTACACTTGCCTCTAATCTCTGGAATATAGAGACTCCTCTCGTATACATTGCCATCTTTCTGTACCAAGCTACAAATAACAGCGTTAACACCACTTTATAACAATATAATACAATTTTAAAAGCTACCTTCTTATTCTGTCTATTCTATTTCTCCCTTATTGTAATACCCAGTCCTTTTTGCGCTCCAATATACGTATTTTATAAAGTGCTACCTTCCAATTTAATTATTTATATTTATAGTTATTTTATTTTACTTTATAAAATCCTAACTCCCTTTCCAACTTCTTTATTTTTCCTCTGGGCCCATTTCCTTTCCTCCCTTAATAAATTAAATTTTCCTTCCCCAGCCCGTTCCTTCCTCAGCCCACTTCAATTTCCTTTCTTTTAATCACCTCTGCCGGCCCAATTCTCTACCATCTTTTCTCATGTCATTTTCCCATAAACCAAGCCCACTCCCCTTTCTTTGTAAATTTGAAACTAAATAATTTCACTCTTTAAACCTCAGCCCATCCTCTCTTTTATTTCTGATTTACCCTCACTGCCCAAACCCAAACAAATAAAATAAACCCAGCAGCCCGGCGCCTTTTCCATTCTCTTATTGTTTCTTTTTAATTTTATTTTGCAACCCCGGCCCGGCCTTTCACCTCCCAAGCCCGGCCCTTTCTTTTTCCCTCATTATTTTTATCTGCTCTGGCCCAAGCCCAACTCCCTCAGCCGCTTCACCCAACCCGACCCGCAGCTGCCCGACCCGACCCGCATCGATCCCTCTCCTTCTTCCCAACGGCTATTTTCTTTCCCGCTCACTTCACCGCACCTCACACCCACGCCTACGCCCACGCCTTGCCGTTTCCTCATGACTCGCGCGTCCCCCCCCCCCCGCGATCTACTCAGCCTACTCCCCTCTCTAACCCCTCGTCGCCTCCTTTTCTGTCACCCTCAAGATCTAAAACTTCTCAAAATCTCCATCGTTCATCCAAGAACCCAACCTCCAGCTTCCTCCACCTCGCCGTCTCCATCCTCGTCCTCAGCCCCTCGTCGCACCCATCACCTCGTCTGCACAACCTCGTCGCCGTTGATTCGTCGTCACCGATGTTTCCGCAACTCACCTCCTCCGACGAACCCACCCCTCTCTTTCACCAACTCAACTCCGAGCCACCTCCAGCGCCACCTCCTTCCTCACCCATAGCCGAGCATCCCCCTCACCTCAACTCCTCAAACCTACGATCACCGACCACCTACTGCATCACCGAGATCATCGCCGACTCGACTACCCCGACGCGAGACCCTCATCGGCGCTCGGTAAATCTTACACCCCTCTCTCTGTTACTCTCTCTCTCTCTCTCTACACCTCTCTCTCTCTCTGTTTTCCTTCTCTCTCTCTCTACACTTCTCTCTCTCTGTTTCCCATCTCTCTCCCCCCCTCTGCAACTCCTCTCTCTCTCTCTTTCTCTCGCCCCCTCTGCAACTTCTCTCTCTCTCTCGTCTCGTCTCACCCAATGCCCTAGCCGTAACAGCCCCGTCACCAAGCTCGAGCCAAGCCGAAGCATAGCCGAGACTCGTCGTGTTGTTGCTACTCCGTGCCCGTGCCGTGTCACCACTGCCTTCGCTGCCGTGCCATCAATTCATCGTCAGGCAAGTTCAATTACTTGCTTACATACTAATCTACTCGTGTTACAAATTCAAAAGTATAAGTTATGAATTTACAATTCCCGATAAAATTAAACGACATACATGTTCGATACATGATCCCAATGAAAATACTCACCCAAATTGACGGAATTGGATTGTTTATGTTGTCCCATGTAGTGATGAGTACTTTGTATAAATTTCACTGGAAAATACGACTGTTAATGATTAAAACGATTACCCCCAAATATACCTGTAAAACTGGAAATTTCACGTATCTGAAAATTGTTAAAATCACCATAAATTATGTACATACTGGAATGATGTGTTCAAGGGCTTAAATCGAATCCGACTCGACGAACTATAACCCTATGCAATTTTCTAATGGTTTCTGTACTGAAATTGTGACGATATTTGGATCGGAGTGCGACTCTAGACTGCAGTCCAGAGCGACTCTGGTTACTGTGTGCTGTCCCGTAATATGTACCACCTTGTTTTCTGAACTCGTATATTTTGTAACTCTGCATTTTATTAATGGTGAATCTGTTAGATAGATAACACAAGTGGTTTCATTCCGTTTCATCTTCGTTTGCTATTTAAATTGTAAATTAAAAGGGCAGGATGTATAACAGTCCAGAACAGATTCAGAAGTGGCAAACTAGTGAGAAACAGTGTGTAACTTTCGACGTACTGACGCGATTGAGAATACGTCTGTTGCGTTGAATACCCTAATGAAAACCCTAGATATCATTCAACTGTAGCGTCGCTAAATTCTGATCCCTACTGGGGTTAAAATGAGTGGCGAAACGGACTTCCGATTCTGAAACCGGATTTCCAGCCGTGAACGCTTAAAATGAAATGGCCATATCTAGTGATCCTGAAACCCGTTTGACGTGAAACCAAATTCGCTGGATTGATAATCAAACATACTATTTATTCCCCGTTCATCATTTCGCTAAACTGTGCACGTATGATTTATGATAAATTATGCAAGTGGTAAAATACCGATTTATGATATCTTAATCATGCTTTACATACTGTTTCCTCATCATATCATACATATGTCACTGTATTGATAACCTAGTGATCATGTGCATTACCCAGTGTTAGGTATTAGCGGTGATTGTGGCAAGTACGTTAGTGTTCGTGCATGAGTGGATAAGTGAAAGTGACACGTACTTGTACACAATCAGTGAATCCTATTATTCTATTGCATTGTCGACGTCTGTGGGACGCGTGTAAAAGTGGTATGGGACACTTATGGAAGCTCTTGCATGGGTGTCACAGATAAGGCATCAGACACTGCCCATTTATCTTGGGTATTAGTCGGGACGTGCTTGATGGAGATCCTGTCTCCAGTTCTCGCGCAGACTTGTCATGGACCGACCGGTATTTGAGGTTATGGTTGGCGTTTGATGTAGACCACGGGGTGTGGGGTAGTTTGAGTGTGAGTTCAACAGAATCTCGGGAGTCCCATGCCGGCTTATATATATGGAGATATATGGAGATTTACAGGGTACATGATTATTACCGTGAGTTATATTTTTGGGCCCGTGGTCCCTTGCCATTGGGTCCTATCCTTGGGCGGAGGACACTCGCGAGTGGTTGACTCTCACACTTGAATTGACGATAGGCTTAGTGACCTGTACAGTGATACTTAGAGACTGGTAGGGATAATGGCATTGATATACATTACTTACTGTGTTGACATACTTGGCATACTATATTACTGCTTTACCGTTCACCTGATCTATTGGACACTTCATTGGTTACTTCATGTTCATATCTTTACCGTCTTGATTTACTGTTATATATATCTATTATCACTGTTCGAGTTGCCACTTGCATCTATATATTTATATTGTTATTGTGTCGCTCTGACGACCTGAGTATGCATGCTCAGTGTGAGGAGTGGATCTAGCCGGGACCAGGACCAGACGTACATCACGGACATCTTGATTAGCTATCCAGAGTTATACCCTTTTGATTTCCATCAGGTCAGTTCTTTGTATTGTTTTGTTTCAGTTACTGCATTTCTCATTACCTGCGCATTGTTTACTGTTTACCACGTAAAGCTAGAAGCCGAAGTGTGACTACGGCAGGACACTTCCTTGACCGTAGGAGCATGACTGGACTTGTCAACCCCTCGTATTCCGTATTTTGTGAAGCGGGGCGTGACATGGTTTTGTTGGTATCAGAGCCAGGTTTTGTTTCGATTGGGATTGCAGTTCCGTGTAGTGTTTGACAATCTAAGACATCCTTCGGTCTGGATTGTAAAGTTGTTATTCTTAATCTTAATTCTCAAAATGTATTTGGCTATGCATTTTGATCTACCCGCTAGGGTTTGAGTGACTTGGAGTTCTGCAGCTGATTTCCACTTGTAATAAATTTCATCACACCCGATATTCTTGATTCCTTGCCCAATCCATATTATATTTTGATTCTTATAGCTTGCGCCTTATATCGTCCTCAAAATTGTTGTTTCAGGACCATGTCTTCCAACGACACTCCCTCTATCTTCACTCCCCAGAATCAGGCCGTAGAGATCCTGACTGCACTGCAAAGTCTGAAGGAAGCCCAGGAGCGAACAAACGACCTATTAGCTGAAGGACTGAGAAGGCAGGTGAATCAGACACCATCAGAAGTCTCCAATCGTAACGGGATTCCTGTTAGACGAGGGAAAGAGAGGAAGATGAAGCGCCCATTTGTTTCCCCACGACAGAAGCAGCAGAAGACCCAATGTTGTGGGTACTGTAAGAGGCCAGGACATCTTCAGAGGGATTGTTGCCGTGTCCAAGGGAAATGTCTGATTTGCGGATCCAGCGAACATCTTATCAACGGTTTCCCAAAAAGGAAGGAGCTACAAGGAGGAGACCCGTCCACACTCTCCACTTCTGCCAAGTGATGATTATTGCGTAGTTCGAACCTCGAAGATAGGGCGGACCCAGCGTAGGATTCAACTCGCGTGACGAGAATGCAGCGGTCTAGTAGTCAAAGAAGAATTTCCACGTTTTCTGCTTTCAGTAATAATGTTGTCATCCTCTTGTAAATATTTCCTTTCGTTTGAAATATTGTATCCGTCGAACTTTTAGTTGAATGCAATAAAAACTTTGAATCGTAATATATGTATCATTCTCTTGCTTTCCCTCTTATTTATACTATTCATTACCACAGCATTTTTAATTTTGATTTTCAGTTCCTGCCCACGCATATTTTCCTGTACT